>CM035848.1:16990972-17590972 GCA_020510985.1 Pholidichthys leucotaenia | reverse complement strand
ACATATATACTAAAATCAAAGGAAATTGTGTTTGAGAATATATGGAGACCTTTTATTGATTATGTAAAAAATTTAAACATAACTCTTGAAGAAGAAGGTGAATGATGTGTGTGGACCTTGTAAATTCCAAACTGGTGAACATAATATGTATACTTATGTATTGGATTGTCTAGACTAAACAGAGGAGCATTGTTGAAGACTTGATTTTGTTGGTGGCTGTTGGTGTTTTTAGTGCATTTTTTTTTTTTTTGTAGTACTTTAGTGTTAGTGTTTGATTGTTTGTATCATGTTTGTTAAAAAAAAAAAAAAGGTTCAATAAAGATATTGTGGAAAAAAAATAAGGAGTTTGAGATTACCTTGCAATATGAACATACTCTTACAGAGAAGCAAAAACATGGATGATAGAACATTCATCCTACAAACTAAACAAAAACAAATTCCCTTTCCCCACATTCGTGGTAATCCCCCCAAAATCAAAAAATTCCACCTCCCGTTATAGCTAGTGACTGTTCCACACCTGCGAGGATCAGTCAAACCACTCTCTCTTTCTCCTCTCAATCACCCTGACACTACTACTATTCTTATGACATTAACTCTTGTCATATCCGGCTCTAGGGAGCCGGGCAATCAGAGCCAGGGACAAGCCAGTGAGTCGTGATGGTTTATTTTGGGTAAGGGATAAGGGATGAGGAGAGCACAGATACTCATGCAGAGGTACACTCACAGGTTGCACAGCGCAGAGGTAAGCAGCTCGTACCGGACGTGGGGGTAACAAGACGTACATACTCACAGCGGGATACAAACACAGGAATGCTGCAAGAGGAGTATAAGCTGACACCAGACGAAGGGGCTTCAGCTTAGCAATGTGTTTATGTCGCAGCCCCGAGTCATCGAGGCTGCTCCTATTTATCCTCATTGGCAGCGCCCCAGCTGATGAGGACTAATTGGCCCCAGCCGTCCGTAATGCTGCCAGCTGGGAGCCTGCTGAGACGCTGCTCAATGGGAAAAGGGAAAACATGGGCTGAGTGCCGAGATGGCATCTCAACCCGTGGTGACAGAGCCCCCCCCCTCAAGGTCGGGCTCCTGAACGACCAGGAACATCCCAGCCCCCCCCCCCCCCCCCACCTAGGGTGGGAGGAAGGGAGGCAGGATTGGAGGGGAAGAGGCCAGAGGAAGGACAACACCAATGGGGCAATGTAGGGTGGCAGGGAAAAAAACCCAAATACAATACTGAACAAAACAGGGAATAATCAACCCAGGTTCGAATGGGGAGAAGAACTGGGTCAGCACGCCGGTTACACACTACTCAGAGAGTACCAACAATGCGTGACCCAGAGCAAGGAAAAAAACCACCAAAAAGGTACAGGGTAAAAATGCTGAGTAAGGTTAAATAAAGGGGAACACAATACACAGCACCACTAAGTACATACACAGTCACCAAGAAAAGTGAAGGTGACTGGAACAAATTGACAACTACAGAGCATGGTGTTACGGAAAACAAGGCACATGACTCTATAATGAACCAACAGGGCATAAAAAAGAAATACTGAGTGCAGGCAAAGAAAAACCCACACACACGAATATATAAATACCCACAGCCACCTAAAGAAATGAAAGTGACTGGAATAAATGGATAACTGCAGAGCATGGTCTGAAAGGAAACAAAACATAACTCTACAATGAAAAAACGAGGCTAAAAACATGGCACAAAAGGTAAAATGCTGAGCATGAGCGATGGAAAACACAGCACTATAAAAACGAATCCACCAACAGGACAAAATATTACACCCGAGTGACCTTCAAAGATAAAAGAGAAAGTGACACCCGAGGCGAATGGCAGGCAGAGTCCACAAATAGCCGAGATGGCTCCGGAGATCTCCCCGCCCATCGTCCCGTTGGCGAATCAGGGAAAGAGAAGTGTTCGGACGGCGAACTCCGGACCCAGATCCCAGGAATCCAGTCCACCGGCAGCCGAACCAGGCTGCCCAGAGGGAAACACAGACCAGTGGGGGGAACCAGATCACCGAACCGAAAGTTCTGTGGGTCGGGTCGTCGACCCGCATCACTCAACCACCAGGACCGTTTAGACGGGCGAAGGATCAGAGCGGATCCCGGTGGAAGAGGCTCTGGGGAGAGCGGAAGACGAGGGCGGCGGGCGTCAGGCCGCAGGGAAACGGCCACCTCCTCACCGGACCTGGACAATACTAGGGCAGCACCCACGTCGGACCCCGATCGGGCCTCAGGCGAACCCACGTTGGACCCCGATTGGGTCTCGGGCGAAACCACGTTGGACACTGCACCAGAACCGACCTCCAACGTTGAACCCGGACCCTCCAGCACCACGAGGAACAGCAACTCCTCGCCGGTGACCCTGGAAGAAGGCTCAGAAGAGAAAACAAAACCGGGATCAGGATCACCGGCAGCGCCAGAACCCGGCGAGACGAGCTCAGACGCAGCGGGCGGCTGCACCCTGCTCGTCTCCCCTGGAGATAGGCTGAAGTGCTCAAAGATAAAAAGAGAGAAAAGAAAGGAGAGCACTCGCCTGATCTCGGGTTCTGACGCCGTCCAGGACTGCGAAGATCCAGGATCCGTCGTCAGGTCGTTGTCAGGCTCCCATCTAGCCGCGTCGGGCCCCGCAGCCAGCACAATGGTCAGCGCAGCTTGAGATTCCTCCGGCTCCGGTGACCCCGCCGACGATCCACTCGGCGTGAAGCCAGAAGAATCTCTTCCCGGTGGACCGAACCGCTCCTCCGTGGAGACCCGGGGACGCTCAATCGTCGGCGTAGACTCCACGCAGCAGTCAGTCCCCCTCCTCCGTCCGCAATGTAGCTGCGGAACCACAGGCCCTCTCCATATCCCACCACGTTGACCCGGAGCCGGGGACCGCTCGGCGGAGAGAGACACAGAGGATGCGGGATTAGGAATACAAGTTACAGCAGGTGGGGAGAGTTCAGGGAGCTGCGAACCCTGAACTTCTCCTCCAGGGATGTGACAGAGCAAATCATTAAGCAGGTGTGAAAAAACAATGACTTGCCTGCCCCCTGGAGGTTGAGTATCGCCTGCTGTAGTGGATTCTGCTTCTTCCTCTCCCCGCCCGGCGATAACGGAGGACCCCCTGGGAGTTCGTCTGAGGATCGCTCGCGTTGTCTCCAGCAGAGAGCTCACCAGACCGGAATTCCAGGCACACACAGCAGTCAGAAAGCGCGTCGAGGAGGAGGGGAAAACAGCCGGGGTGAGCCAGCCCGAATGTCCAGGAATGACAGCGGGGAAATGAGGCTCAGGGAACGGGGCTGTAGAATCTCCACACAGACGAGGCGAAGAGGTGACAGCTGCGTGGGAGGAACTGTCCTGACGATGGCCCAGAACTGGATCCGGACGAGGTTCGTGCAGAGGTGACTCGGCGATGTGATGGCGGCTATTCCCGGGGAACGAAGCGAGGGGGAAACCCAGGATTCGCCGCTCCAGATTGGAGATCGAGGCGAGGAAGGCGCCGAGCACGGGAAAGCTTCGTAGCCCTGAAGTCCTCTCCATCAACCTCACTGCCGCCGCCACATGCCTGAAGGTGGTGACAGGAAACACAGTGGAGCTCGCGACAGCCACTCGACCCCAGACATAACTGCTGTCAGCTGCGGCTCCTTGAAGGGAATCCCGAGTGACGTGGCGCAGGTCGGGGGAAGTCCTCTGGTTGGTGCGAACTCCCGGATTGGAATGGCGGCAGGAACAGGACTCCGAAGCGGGGAAAGACGTCGCCCACTTCGACTCCCTGCCGGGATTTCCATCCACCCCGTGGAGCTTCTCTCGCTGTGTACCTGCAGCGTCTATCCTGGCACTGTCCTTCAGATGGTACAGAGAGTGAGGGTGACAGTCCAGGAGTTCCTCAGCACGGCCCGGATGCCAGCGTCTCGTGTTGGAGGCGTCGTGCAGGGTGAAGAATGTCCCGTCGACAGCCTCCGAGATGGACCTCAGCTCGTCGCCCTGGCGCCGGAAGTGACTCCTGGGAAACGGCATGCTAGCAGCGCTGACACCCGGACAGAAAGGTACATTTCCACAGCGACTCACGGCCGCCGGCAACTCTTCTGGCTGCGACATACTGTCATATCCGGCTCTAGGGAGCCGGGCAATCAGAGCCAGGGACAAGCCAGTGAGTCGTGATGGTTTATTTTGGGTAAGGGATAAGGGATGAGGAGAGCACAGATACTCATGCAGAGGTACACTCACAGGTTGCACAGCGCAGAGGTAAGCAGCTCGTACCGGACGTGGGGGTAACAAGACGTACATACTCACAGCGGGATACAAACACAGGAATGCTGCAAGAGGAGTATAAGCTGACACCAGACGAAGGGGCTTCAGCTTAGCAATGTGTTTATGTCGCAGCCCCGAGTCATCGAGGCTGCTCCTATTTATCCTCATTGGCAGCGCCCCAGCTGATGAGGACTAATTGGCCCCAGCCGTCCGTAATGCTGCCAGCTGGGAGCCTGCTGAGACGCTGCTCAATGGGAAAAGGGAAAACATGGGCTGAGTGCCGAGACGGCATCTCAACCCGTGGTGACAACTCTCTTCTGTAGTTTTTTCAACATAACTTCAAAGTTTTATAGCAACGTTGTACATCATAACTTTTTTTTTTAATACAGTCTGTATTTTGTAGACATGTTTATGTTTCAGATCAATCAGATGTCTGTACAAATGCTTAAATGTTCTACCTTTGTCATGTTCATGCTTAGCTCCCGCCAGTCTCCTTTTGGATCTGCTTGATTTGCTCCTGCGCCTCTTGAGGGGTCTTGAAGGTGTGGGTTCTCCCCTTATATGTGACCAGCAGTCTTGCCGGATGAATTACTCCGTGACGAATCCCTAAGTTGCGCAGCTCTTTGCGGGCGGGGTTGAACTGTTTTCTCAATTGTTGTATTCCTGTGGCCAAATCTGGGTAGAACCGCACCTGCTGGTCCTGGTATTTAATTTCCCCTTTAGCTCGCGCCGCATTGGTGACTGTCATCTTGTCTCTGTAGTCGAGGAACTTCATAATCAGCATCCGCGGTGGTGTCTTATTATCTCTCGGTGGGCCGATTCGGTGAGCTCTCTCTAAAACGACCGATGACTGCAGATCCACGTTATTCAGAGTTTCTGGAATCCACTTTTCCAAAAAGGAACACGGGTCCTGTCACTCCGTTCCCTCCGGGAGGCCCACCAGCCTCAAATTATTCCGTCGCGAGCGGGATTCCAAGTCTAGGACGTTATCTTCCAGACGTTTGCATTTTAATTCCAGTGTTTGCAGTTTAGTTTGCAGTCTGATGACGTCATCTTCAGCGCTTGAAAATTCGGAGCGCCGCCTGCAACACTCGCTCCATGCAGTCGTTTACTTCTTTTCTCATACCTTCTATCGCTGCTATAATCCCGTCGAATTTAGACGAAAACTCTGTTCTCATGGAGTTGATGGCAGTGAGCACTACGTTTGTCCCCTCTTCAACTGTTCCTGCTCCGCCGCTGGCTCCCTCCTCCACCATTGCCTCTGGAGTTTTTTCTGTTTCGCCTCGAGTGTGGAAGTCTTTTAGCTTGGGTTGTTTTGTCGAGTTACCTTTTCCTCCACCTAATTTTCCAACCTTAGTCTTTACCATATCCGCGCTAAAACGCTAGGATGGGTTTTTGTTCCAATTAAGAGAGTTTTAGTAATTTTTTTTTTTATTTTCAAGAGCAGAGCAGTGTGAAACACGTCTTCCTATGTGTCCGCCATAACCGGAAGTCCTGGAGTTACTTTTTTGCCATCTTGTAAAGGTTTGGGTATATGGTTTTTTGAGTTGTCCAGTAACTGCCCAGTCAGTACTATCCATAGATTCATAAGGATCATCATCTATTTAACCTAGTAGTAGCCTACGTTATATATAAAGTTATCTAAACATTTTTACTTTACTTCCCTAGGTAACTCCTTTTTCTATTATGCTGTGTGTATTTCTGTTGGTTGGGTTGTCTGTGTCATGCTGCTGGTACACTTTAATTTCTCAGTTTGGGATCAATAAAGTATGTCTGTCTGTCTATCTATCTATCCATCTTCTAGTGTTTGTGTGAGTGAGTGTGTATGCATGTACAGTGGATATAAAAAGTCTACACACCCTTGTTTAAATGCCAGGTTTTTGTGATATAAAAAATGAGACCAAGATAAATCATTTCAAAACTTTTTCCACCATTAATGTGACCTATAACCTGTACAACCCAACTGAAAAAGAAAATGAAATATTTTAAGGGGAAAAATAAAAAACCTACAATAGCCTGGTTGCATAAATATCCTCCTTCTCCTCCTCATAGCAGTCTGTTGGAGGCGACAATGACTGTTTCATTTAGGTCTGATAAGATTCCTCCACGCAGCTCTGTCCTTCGCCTTCCGCTGCCAGGAACTCCTGACCTTGTTAACCCGGACGACGTCCGAGCCGGTATGAGTTGCTCTTTGACTGACCATTTCATGAAACTGCTCGCAAAGTATTTGAGTACCGCTAGCTTTTGCTGAACTAGCGGCACACTCTCTTATAACTGGGGATGTGGCTGTGTTCAGAATTAATCAATCACATTCAAACTCATGTTAAATGGGAGTCAGCACACACCTGCCACCATTTAAAGTGCCTCTGATTAACCCCAAATAAAGTTCAGCTGTTCTAGTACTGTAGGCTTTTCCTGACATTTTTGTAGTCACATCTTACAGCATAAGCCATGGTCCACAGAGAGCTTCCAAAGCATCAGAGGGATCTCATTGTTCAAAGGTATCAGTCAGGAGAAGGGTACAAAAGAATTTCCAAGGCATTAAATACACCATGGAACACAGTGAAGACAATCATCATCGAGTGGAGAAAATATGGGACAACAGTGGCATTACCAAGAACTGGGCGTCCCTCCAAAACTGATAAAAAGACGAGAAGAAAACTGGTCAGGGAGGCTGCCAAGAGGCCAACAGCTACATTTGGCACTGCAGGAATTTCTGGCAAGTACTGGCTGTTTAGTACATGTCACAACAATCTCCTGTCTAGGGTGGCAAGACAGAAGCCTTATCTTACGAAGAAAAGCATCCAAGCCTGGCTACATTTTGCAAAAACAAATTTGAAATCTTTCAAATGCATGTGGGAAAATGTACTATGGTCCGATGAAACCAAGGTTGAACTTTTTGACCATAATTCCAAAAGGTATATTTGGCACAATCACAACACTGCTCATCACCAAAAGAACACCGTACCTACAATGAAGCATGGTGGTGGCACCATCATGGGCTGTTTTTCTTCAGCTGGAACTGGAGCCTTAGTCAAGGTGGAGGGAATTATGAACAGTTCCAAATATCAGTCAGTGTTGGCACAAAACCTTCAGGCTTCTGCTAGAAAGCTGAAGATAAAGAGGAATTTCAGCTTTCAGTATGACAATGACCCGAAGCACACCTCCAAACCAACAAAAGAATGGCTTCAGCAGAAGAAGATTAAGGTTTTGGAATGGCCCAGCCAGAGTCCAGACCTGAATCCAATCAAACATCTATGGGGTGATCTGAAGAGGACTGTGCACAGGAGATGTCCTCGTAATCTGACAGATTTGGAGTATTTTTGCAAAAAACAGTGGGCAACTATTGCCACATCAAGATGTGCCACGCTGATAGACTTCTACCCAAAAAGACTGAGAGCTGTAATGAAAGTCAAAGGTGCTGCAACAAAATATTAGTTTAAGGGTGTGCATATTTATGCAACCAGGTTATTTTAAGTTTTTTATTCTTCCCCTTAAAATATTTCAGTTTGTTTGTCAATTGGGTTGTACAGATTATAGGTCACATTAATGGTGGAAAAAGTTTTGAAATGATTTATTTTGGTCTCATTTTTTTACATCACAAAAACTTGGAATTTGAACAGGGGTGTGTAGACTTTTTATATCCACTGTATTTCTGTGTAATATTTAGTAAATGTAATGTGTTTTTGCTTAATGTTACTGAACCTAAACCTAATTTTAACTTGTTTAATACTCTCCCTGACTTATATTCAAATGCCCAACCCTTTCAAACTTCCTGCAAGCCCTTGAGTCTTCTTCTTCTTTGGGTTTTAACGGCAGCTTGCATCCAAATTGTTGCACTACTGCCAAGAATCCTCGAGTCATGTGATGTGACTGACATAACGAGCCCTCGCTTGCTGCGCTCATGTGACTGTGGGCGTGCTGAAACAGCGCTCAATACACAGCTAACTAACTAACTAACTAACCTGCACTTATCTTTCATTAAGCTTTCATTAATACTAACCCTCTATTCTAAGGGCCTATAGGAAACAAATATCTAGGGACAATTTAGAACAGCCAATTAACCTAACATGCATGTTTTTGGCATGTGGGAGGAAACCGGAGAAATCCCGGAGTAAACCCACGCAACACGGGGAGAACATGCAAACTCCACACAGATCACTGTTGGTCGGGGGCTGGGATCGAACCCACGATCCCACGATCCCCACAATCCCCCGGCCAAGGGTAAACTGTGCTGCCGCAGTGCTAACCACTGCGCCACCATGCAGCCGTACAGCTCATAACACTTCCGCTTTATATTGATTGAATCAGTGTCGAGTGGGCAGTGTCAAGCGTAACATCACTAGTTTTCAGTTAATCAATTGTGTTTTCAGTCCACTAGATGGTGCAAAGAAAGCACCCAGTCATGCTGAGTCATAGCTTGTCTCAGAGACTTGCTGCTAGCTTTGAAAGTTTGGAAGCAATTAGCTCAAAGTTAGCTCAAATGTTGGGCCTTTTTTGGATTTTATAACAAAGATGGAAGGAAGGACCTTGACATGACACACAACCCGCAAGAAGCGCTGCATGAAAAAAAAACCCACTCAGAACACACAGGCCACACACATCTCAGAGCAGCATTAACAATGGCTAAACTAAAGAAACACTGGCATGGAGCTTTTCTCTGATCGCCAAGTAAGTAAAGTTTATTTATGAAACGCTTTTCACAGACATATAGGCACAAAGTGCTGTACAATAAAATGGAATAAAAAGAAGTTGATAGACAAAAATAATTTTAAAAATACAAAAACAAGTTAAAACACACAATTAAAATACTTTAAAAATATCAGACTTATCATTAAAAAGCAGATGAAACTCAATGGAAATCCTTGCTAAACCAAAGTTTTCAGCTGCTTTTTAAAAGAGTGCAGAGTCAGCTAAACATATTTGGAGTGGGAGTCTATTCCAAACACCGTCCACCATCCTCCCTGTGTGCAGAGACGTGTCTCTGTGGAAAATGAAGCCCTGAGAACACTTTATTATATGAAAGAGATGGACATGATTTGAGGCTGAAAAGGGTGAAAAAATTTGGAAAATATGAGATTGTGATACTCAATTATCGCGATATCATGATTATTGTTGAATCATGATAGGATCGAATTGTGACCCAGGAATTGCAACCTGAATCGAATCGTGAGGTTCCTTGTGATTCCCACCCCTAGCTTGTACACACATGAACATTGGCATTCATTCTATTCCACAGACTACCCCAACATTAGTATAGTCTTGATTGCCGTGAAATGTGAACAGATGGATGGACGGACGGATACAGACAGACGCAGTGCCATTACATTAGCTCCTTACAGCTTCACCGGAATGAGCTAAAAATGGTGTGTCTGACCACAATACACACTTCTAATATATTGATGCATCCAAACTCAAAGAAGTCAACATTACTTCTGAACCATCGCTAATATAGCATTCCTTCTTTTTTGCACAGTAAAATTTTAGGTGGTATACGCAGGGATCAAAGCAAATTAAAGCATATGCATGTACGTACACACACACACACACACACACACACACACACACACACACACACACAGGAACAGTGAACTTTATATAATACTCTAAAGTGCATTATTTCCATAATTGTTTTATTCAAAAGAAATAATCCCTAGGAATCAAAAACTTACTCTCTATCCTACAAAATGTATGAAGGGTTTTGTGTACATTGAAGGATGAAACACTCGCGCAGGGCCGGAGTGGGACCAATTTTCATCCCGGGAGTTTCGTGCCCAAGACCAGCCCACTTTGTGCCAAGTGGAGGAAATTGGAGCAAAAGTTCTATTTCTATTCAATAGTTTTTATTGCAGACTTGTTTTGACAAGAATACAGAACTTAGTTCACCTCAGTAAGCCAACTGACAAATAAATGAGAAAATAAAAGCTAAATACAAAGGGGAACATCAATTCAGGTCAGTGGCATAAAAATTCTACAGAAACAAAGTAGCTATTCATTAGACAACTTTAACCTAGTATGTAATAGTAATATATACAGTGTCATGTCAGTTCAGTGTCAGTAATGATATCATATCATTGTGTAATTTCCCCATATAGATTTTTTGTCTGTTCCCATATATGCATGTCGGTGTCACAAATTTACCAGAAAAAGTTAAAAATGTCCAAGAATGTTTACAAGAAAAACCTCATTAATTGCACAGAAAAGGGGAAAAGTAAAATATTTATATTAATCTGCAGCTTTTGTTCTTTAAATTTTTGACTTCATTCTTGTGATTTTATAATTATTTTCTGTAGAAATGTGCCATTTCTCCCCTGTATTCATTATGTTTTGCATACAAAATTGTAATTTTTTCTCACAAATTTTCTATTTTACTTGTAATTTTTTTTTTTTTTTTTTGTTACTTATTTGTACCCGTAGGTAGACTTGGTTTGCAGTCTGGTGACAAACCACCGGCTACTGGTCGCTGCGTGCGCGAGCGCCCTAAACCTACATGTTTTTGGTATGCGGGAGGAAACCGGAGAAATCCCGGAGTAAACCCGCGCAACACGGGGAGAACATGCAAACTCCACACAGCTCACTGTTGGTCGGGGGCTGGGATCGAACCCACGATCTCATGATCCCCGCGGTCCCCCGGCCGAGGGTAAAACTGTGCTGCCACAGTGCTAAACCACTGCGCCACCGTGCAGCGGTTTAGCTGCACGGTTTAGCTGCTAATTGGCCTCCTGTGTCATATTTTACAGCTTTATTCTAGCTATATACTTAATTTACATTTATCGGCTTTACCTTACATCAACCTGTGACCTAGGGCAGGGGTGTCCAACCATGTGCCATGGAGAGCCAAGACCCTGCAGGTTTTACCTCCAACCAGTGTCTTCAACAGCAGATTTCTGTGAACTTCTTCCCACTGATTGCTGATAAGTGAAAACACCTGCTGAAGAGACTGGGTAGAAGAGAAAACCTGCAGGGTCTTGGCTCTCCATGGCACATGGTTGGACACCCCTGACCTAGGGTGTCCTGGTGACAGGTGCACATATGGACACCCTTATGCTTGAACGTGGTGTTCGTTATGGACAAACTGTGATTAGCACAGAAGTCCAATAACTGAACACCACTCGGGTTCAGATCGGGCAGGCCGTTCCTCCCAATCACCCCCCTCCAGGTTTCACTGTCGTTGCCCACGTGCGCACTGAAGTCCCCAGTAGGACAATGAAGTCTCCAAGAGGAGCACCCTCCAGCACCCCAGTCAGAGACTCCAAAATGGGTGGGTACTCTGAAACATCACTTGGTGCATAGGCACAAATAATGGTCAGGACCCATTTCCCAACCCGAAGGCGCAGGGAAACAACCCTTTCGTCCACCGGGGAGAACTCCAATATAGAGGAAGCAAGGTGGGGGGATACAAGAATATCCACCCCTGCTCATCACCTCTCGCCCGGGGCGACTCCAGAGTAGGCCAAGCTCTAGCCCCTCTCCAGGAGACTGGTTCCGGAACCGGAGCTGTGTGTTGAAGTGAGGCCGACTATATCTAGTCAGTATCTCTCAACCTCATGCACCAGCTCAGGCTCCTTCCCAGGCTCCAGGACACCCTAGGTTGCAGGTCGATGATCGATTTTGTTATCGTGTCATCAGACCTGCGACCGTATGTCTCGGACACTCGGGTAAAGAGAGGTGCAGAGCTGTCAACTGATCACCACCTAGTGGTGAGCTGGATCCGACGGTAGGGGAGGATGCCATTCAGACCTGGTAGACCCAAATGTATAGTGAGGGTGTGCTGGGAATGACAGGTTGAGGCCCCTGTCCGGGAGGACTTCAACTCCCACCTCCGGAAGAACTTCAACCACATTCTGAGGGAGTCTGGAGACGTGGAGTCTGAATGGGCCATGTTCTCCACCTCCATTGTTGAAACAGCGGCCCAGAGCTGCGGCCACAAGGTCATTGGCGCATCTCGTGGTGACAACACCTGAACCAAGTGGTGGACACCAGTGGTGAGGGGGGCCATTAAGCTGAAGAAGGAGTCCTATTGAGCTTGGTTGGCTTGTGGGACTCCCGAAGCAGCTGAGGTGTACCGGCAGGCCAAGGGGAGTGCAGCTCGGGTGGCTGCTGAAGCAAAAACTAGGGTATGGGTGGAGTTTGGTGAGGCCATGGAACAAGACTTTCGGTCAGCCTCGAAGAGGTTCTGGCAAACTGTCTGGCAGCTCAGGAGGGGGAAGCATCTCCCTGTCCACACTGTGTATGGTGCGGATGGGGCGCTGTTGACTTCGACTGGGGATATTGTTGGGCGGTGGAAGGAATACTTTGAGGATCTCCTCAATCCCACTGATACGCCTTCCATAGAGGAAGCAGGGCCTGTGAACAAGGGGGACGACTCGCCTATCACAGGGGCTGAGGTCGCCAAGGTGGTTAAAAATCTCTCTGGTGGCCTGGCCCCGGGGGTGGACGAGATTCACCCTGAGTACCTCAAGGCCCTGGATGTTGTAGGGCTGTCATGGTTGACACGCCTCTGCAACATTGTGTGGAGGTTGGGGGCAGTGCCTCTGGCATGGCAAACCGGGGTGGTGGTTCCTCTCTTCAAAAAAGGGGACTGGAGGGTGTTCTACAACTTTAGAGGGATCACACTCATCGGCCTCCCTGGGAAGGTCTATGCCAAGGTACTGGAGAGGACAGTCTGGCCGCTGATCGAACCTCGGATTCATGAGGAGCAATGTGGTTTCTGTCCTGGCCGTGGCACATTGGACCAGCTCTTTACCCTCCCGAGAATCCTCGACGGTTCGTGAGAGTTTGCCCAACCAGTTTACATGTGTTTTGTGGACTTGGAGAAAGCATTTGACCGCGTCCCTTGTGGTTTTTTGTGGGGGGTGCTTCAGGAGTATGGGGTATCGGGTTACGAGCTATTCGGTCTCTGTACGACCGTTGTGAGAGTTTGGTTCGTATTGCCAACACTCGATCGGACTCAATCCCAGTGAGAGATGGACTCCGCCAGGGTTGCCCTTTGTCACCGATTGTGTTCATAATTTTTATGGACAGGATTTCTAGGCACAGCCAGGGAATGGAGGGTGTCATGCTTGGTGACCACAGGATCTCATCTCTATTGTTTGCAGATGATGTTGTCCTGTTGGCTTCATCCAGCAATGACCTACAGTTATTGCTGGGACGGTTTGCCGCTGAGTGTGAAGCGGCTGGGATGAGAATCAGCACCTCCAAGTCCGAGTCCATGGACCTCAGCCTCAGTGGAGAGTGGAGAGGACAATCCAAAAGGTGGATTGTCCTCTCCGGGTTGGGGAGAGGCTCCTACCCCAAGTGGAGGAGTTTAACTATCTCGGGGTCTTATTCACGAGTGAGGGAAGAATGGAGCGAGAGATTGACAGACGGATCGGAGCAGCATTGCAGTGATGCGGACGTTGTACCGGTCTGTTGTGGTGAAGAGGGAGCTGAGCTCTAAGGCAAAGCTGTCGATTTACCAGTCAATCTACGTTCCTACTGTCACCTATGGTCACGAGCTTTGGGTAAAGACCGAAAGAACGAGATTGCGGATACAAGCGGCTGAAATAAGCTTTCTCCGTAGGATTGCTGGACTCACCCTCAGAGATAGAGCAAAGAGCTCAGTCATCTGGAAGAGGCTCAGTGTAGAACCGCTGCTCCTCCACATTGAAAGGAGCCAGTTGAGGTGGTATGGGCATCTAATCAGGATGTCTCCTAGACGCCTCCCACTTGAGGTGTTTCTGACACATCCCACTGGGAGGAGACCCCGGGGCAGACCCAGGATTCGCTGGAGAGACTATGTCTCTCAGCTGGTCTGGGAACACCTTGGTATCCTCTCTGAAGAGCTGGAGCAGGTGGCTGGGGAGAGGAAAGTCTGGGCTTCTCTGCTTGAACTGCTGCCTCTGCGACCCGGACCTCCGGAAAAGCCGTAGAAGATGGATGGATGGCTTTACCTTACACTAAATTTGTGAGTCCACCACCACTACCACCCCCCTTGTTAAAAAATAATAAATCACCTGAGAACAAGCAAGGTTTTTCCTTCATTCAGCAACATCTACTGTGGAAAGAGGCTTTTTCACCAAACTGTCCACAAAAATCTGCATGCAGCAGTATTTGATCTTAAAATCAAGCTAACAGGTAAAAGGCCTTAACTACTAGGAATGTTTAGGCTATTCTAAATATGCAGCTTTTACTATAAAATGATTTTCTTCATCTTTTCTTTAATTTTAGAACTTATTGAATGTATTTTTTTTTTTTTGCTTTTTAAAACTGCAGCTGTTGCTTATAAATTTTCATATTAACATATACTGTAGGTTCATGTAGCTATTTTTTTCTTGGAAATTTAGAACTTTATTTAAAAATCTTCATAATGAGGAATTAATTAGTTTTTCATTTTATGAGAAAAATAAGTGGGAGTCAGAACTGTGAACTATTTGATGGCAGCTAAATATTATAGAATTTATTCTGACAGTCACTTCACCAAGCTGAGGTGCTGAAAATCTCACGGCCTCTCTGCTGTAGCAGAACACACTCCTCTGCAGCCTCCTCTCCCCTCACCTGTGCCCTGTGACTCATTTTTTTTTTCCTCTTCTATCAATTTCTGCCATTTGTTAACCACCAAAATGTGAACACACCTTCTGGAGTCCTGCGCCCTGTTGAATACTGTCAGTCTGTCTTTCAGTAGGACCAATCATTACTGGCACCAAATTCTGAGGGATGCTCTGGTGTGTAGTTCAGTCAGGCAGATTAAGGGCTACTAAACATCGGGATAGTGCTAACATCATGCCTGCTGCAGATTATCAGATTATCCATCCATCCATCTTCTTCCGCTTAATCCTTTTCGGGTCGCGGGGGAGCTGCAGCCTATCCCAGCATCTTTGGGCGAGAGGCAGGGTCCACCCTGGACAGATCGCCAGTCCATTGCAGGGTCAACACAGACAGACACACAACCATTCACTCTCACAGTCAGACCTAAGGACAATTTAGAATCCCCAGTTTGATGCCAATTAACCTAACTTGCATGTTTTTGGCATGTGGGAGGAAACCGGAGAAATCCCGGAGTAAACTCACGCATATTGATGTTAATTAATTATACTTCCAACTAGAGCACCAGCCCATCAGTGAAGCCACCCACTGGGATATGGGCCACTCTCGTCTTGCACTCGCACCTCCAGTTCACTCACTTGTACGCTGGCACCACCTGAATTAGGAGCATGCAATTGCAATACAGTCTGCCATCTTGGATCGCTACATACGGCAACAACGCTTGCACAAAAAGTAGTTCCGTGTATAGGAACAGGAAGTAAATCTTTTGTTTTTATAGGAGTATTGTGGTGGCACAGGTGGGGGATTCTCCACCCAGAGACGGCAGCGGGGAAAGAGGGAACAATGGGCTAAAGGAGGAAGTGTTACCGGGGGGTCTTGCCCCCCGGGGAGAGGAGGAAGCACCAGAGCCGCTGGAGGAGGAAAGGGTGTGAGAAGCGGTACTGGCATTATGTTATGTTAATGTGCCATGCATGTCTTTGTTCCACACAATGTATTATGGTCAGGATTCCTGGGTCTCAATGCATGGAATTAAAGGTTATAAAAAGAGGATGCAGAGACCCAAGCAGTGATTTTTACTACTTGATTTTGGAGGAGAAAATAAAGTTCATGTGTCGCCCAGCTCATTGCCTCGTCTGCTTTCTTCCTCCACAGTATCATTTTTTCCCGCAGCCAAACGACACATGACGGAAATCCGGCACTGTGGAGAAGTCATTGAAAAATCACTGAGAGATCCTATTTAGATCAACAAAATTGCCAAAAATTGAATTTTTGATCACACACGATCTTTTAAATATTTAAACAGAAGGAACTTTTTTGAGGCTTGAGGAGATCATTAAGACACTGGGCCAATTTTTGATCTCAGTGGTCACCCAGCGATCCCCATGCTGTGTAAAGGGGCCCTTAATGACTTCATCAAGGAAATGTAGATGAGCAGTATGTTAAATGTAAATGCTGTGTTGAACAAAGAGGCAATCATTGGATACATTTTTCCCTTTGCTGTGCATGAACAGTTATCAGTTCTGTCCCTGGTGTTTAACTG
The DNA here is from genome assembly GCA_020510985.1 of Pholidichthys leucotaenia. Taxonomy (NCBI): domain Eukaryota; kingdom Metazoa; phylum Chordata; class Actinopteri; order Cichliformes; family Pholidichthyidae; genus Pholidichthys; species Pholidichthys leucotaenia. The sequence continues at coordinate 17,574,666 of CM035848.1, read as the reverse complement.
TGACTATTCACGGCGCACAAATGAAGTGTATGCTTTCCTTTCACTGAATCAACGTTACAGTGTCAGAAGAGTGATAAGACCAGAGGCAAGAAGATAAAATGAGGCAAATATTAACCTCAGATGCTGAACGCCACAAGGGTCTGGGGTATGGAGTGATGATGATGATGATGAGAAAGAGAAAAAACTGAGGTCATATCTTGTAATTTTTCTGTCTCTTCTGTGTTATTTGACCCGTCCTTGTCAATGTCAGTCTCTCTCTCTTCTTTGCCGATGTGTCACCCCTATGAATGTATGCTCTTAATTCTGTCTTCTATATAATAACATGGAGCAGGGCGGTGCTTGTCTCTGACATCATCTGATCAAGTCAACAAACTCCAACCACTGGCACACCTATTACTGATTGTCATCATTTAAAACAACATCATTTTTTGGAGCTTTTTTCCAACATTACAAAAGTAACAGCATTTCTGATTGTTTCCTACGTGAAAGCCCAAAACTCAGAGGTAATAAGAACTTGGGAGAACCTAAAAATCTATTCAAGTTCAGCTTAGCATGTAGCATTTACACAAAATATGTACACGAGAAATATACAACATAAGCAGAATGGATGGGGTTGACACAGCTCTCTAACTGGGCTCCTCACCAGCAAAGAAGAAATGCTGAATAATGGGAATGAGATGGATCAGAGCAGCAACTCCAAGTGACAGGTTCAACAGGGAAACAAAGGAAGACCGATACAGCACATCTGCGCAGACCATGCATCTTCCTCTGACACCGGTAATCTAAACCAATGTCGTATCAGTTGTGTAGCCACCCGGTACAGCCGAAAAATGTTAAGGCACCCCTGTTACATGTAACGTGGCCACAGTCATTGGTTTAAAACAGCCAAAAGCTCACGACTTATTTACTTCCAACTTTCCATTAATTAAGACAGAAATTTGAAATTGCCAGAATGCAAGGTTAAAAGGAGTGATGTAACTCTAATCATGATTAATTGCGATTCATCTCGACTTTTGCCATAGGCAGCACATTGGCAAGAGAGAACTGGGCCAAATTAATCGCAAAATGTGATTAATCGCACGGGGCAGTTAAAGTGTGTTAAAGGCACTGAAAGGCTTAATGATTGATTCAGAAGAAGTGAGCTGCCCTGTCATCGAAATGCAATTAATCATGACTAAAAGTGGCACCAAAGTCATTCCCAGCCTTATATAAATAGGCAGTGCTGGAATTGGGTTAATGGTCTCGATTAACAAACCACAATACCTTTGTGATGATGGACTCTTTGTATCATCTGAAGCTGCCAAGAAAAAGCAGGCAAAGTCAAATTGCTAGCATGGTAACTAGCCATCAGCATCGACCATTTTTTGATCTTGGCCCTTCTGTGGTACCGACTTCAACATGTGACACTTATTACTTTTGCACTTGCCAATATTTAATTTGTTTACATGTGTGTGAAATGACAATAGGCATCTTCATGCTGATTGAGATGTGTAGAAACAGTTAGTGGCTACATTTAGAAGGGATTATTTTTTCTCAGCTGTGTAATATAGCTGGTTAAACAAACAAATTATGATATTTTGTCCAGTATTGCTGCCATTTAATACACTGCGCTTGTGGAACTGTTGTCTAAAAGCAATATTACACTTGAGGTTGTATCGTGTGATACGTCTAATGCCCTCTGCATAGACGTATCACATCCACAGTTACTATATTCACTGATACCACACTACTTCTCTTTTAATATTGCTTAAATATATTATTAATTATAACTAGTGCAGACCCGTGCATGCCCGTAGAAAGCAAGTGTAAGCCAGCATTTCTGGCATGCCCGTAGAAAGCTACTGTTACCATGGCAACAGTAACCATGGTGATGCCTACCTTTGATCTTTGACATGGTTACCATGGCAACAGTAACCATGGTGAAACCTGCCTTTGATCTTTGACGTCACAACTCATTCAGTGATGCCTGCCGTTGATCTTTGATGATGTGTCTGTGTGGCAACAGTAACCATGGAAACATCTGTGTGTCTATGATGTCATAGCTATGAACGGCCATAGTGCCCTTTGGGGCGCTCATTAAAGATTTTCCCTCCTAAAATTCCGCATATCTGGGGAGGCTGAAATTCGGGGATGCACATCCCCATAACCTCAGCACAGCACGTATAAAATCTGAGGCCAGTCCAGCCAACGGTTAGGGAGATACGCATGCAACACCAACACACACACACACACAGAGAGAGACAGAGAGACAGTGATTCCCTGCATTATATGATTGATATACTGTATATATATATATATATATATATATATATATATATATATATACTATATATATACAGTATATATATATATATATATATATCGTCGGCCTCCGTCGGTCTATGATGACCATGGAAGAGAATCCTAAACGTCTACTCTGCTGGAACAGCACTGCCTGTGGCTGAACAGGCCGATGCGCGAATGACAGTCCATGTCACACAGGTCACCCTTGTGGGTGGTCTCCATGCTGCTGGGTCTGTGGCGGTTCTTCCTGTGGGTCCTTTTTTCATTTGCTGCAGCAGTCAGTCTCTCTTCACCCGCCTTGAGCTGTGTGGTCAGGGTGCCTCTCCATTTGGAGCGGTCCATTGCAAGGTCCTCCCAGCACTCTGTGTTGATCTCCAGGGCCTTCATGTCTCTCTTGCAGACGTCTCTAAAGCGCAGCTGTGGGCGGCCAACGTCTCTCCTGCCAGGCGCCAGTTCTCCGTAGAGGACGTCTTTGGGGATTCTGCCATCCTCCATACGGTGAATGTGGCCTAGCCAGCGGAGCCTGCGCTGCCTGAGTAGAGTGAACATGGAGGGAAGGCCGGCGCGGGACAGAACTTCTGTGTTGGGCACTTTGTCCTGCCAGGATATGTCCAGGATGTGGCGAATGCAGCGCAAGTGGAAGGAGTTCAGTCTCTTTTCCTGCCGGGTGTATGTTGTCCACGTTTCACTCCCATAGAGCAGTGTGCTGATGACGGGGTGACCGGGTGACCAGGTGTGCCGCAAGGCAGCGGAGGTTTGCAATCAGGGTTTACCTAGACTGGTCACACAATACTGATGCACTCTACAAGAAGGGACAGCGCAGGCTGTTCCTGCTGAGGAGACTCAGGTCTTTTGGTGTACAAGGGGCGCTGCTGAAGTCATTCTATGACACGGTGGTGGCATCAGCCATCACTTTTGGAGTGGTCTGCTGGGGCAGTGGCATTACTGCAGCCGGTAGGAAGAGACTGAACAAACTGATTAAGAAAGCTAGCTCTGTCCTGGGGCAGCGCCTTGATCCGATGGAGGAGATAGGAGAGAGAAGGACGGTGGCTAAACTGTCATCTCTGCTGGAGTCCGAGTTCCACCCTATGCAGGACATACTGAATGCACTGAGGAGCTCATTTAGCAGCAGACTACATCATCCCAGGTGCACAACCGAGAGGTTTCGTAGGTCCTTCCTACCAACGGCTGTCAGACTGTACAACCTAAGCAGGGCTGCTCGCAGAGATAGCAAAAAGACGTAACAAACTAATAGTTTTTTGAATGCAAAAGATGCAATAGACTTACACAATGGTCCCCTCCGGCATACAACTAGGAACATACCGGTCGCTATGGAGGGTGAGAATATGTATGGGCACATAATCATACCATGTAGGATAACTAAGTAGACGGTTATGCTGTTTCATTCCATCTAGCAACAATGCTCTGCACTGTGTGTGTTTATATATTTGCATATTTATTCCATCTAGCTACAATGCTCAGCACTGGGTGTGTTTATATATTTATATATCTACATATTATTCCATCTAGCTACATTGCTCCGCACTGTGTGTGTTTATATACTTGCATATTTATTCCACCTAGCTGCAATGCTCCGTACTGTGGGTGTTTATATATTTACATATTTATTCCATCTAGCTACAATGCTCTGCACTGTGTGTTCATATATTCATATATTTATTCCATCCAGCTACAATGCTCTGCACTGTGTGTCTGTGTGTGTGTGTATATATATATATTTTATAGTAATACGTACATATGTTTATTAGCTGCTCTTGCTTGCTTGTTTTTTTTCTTGCCTTCTGATTGTTGCTCTGAGTGTTGCTATCCCTGTGCTGTTGCAATCCTGGAATTTCCCCGTTGTGGGACTAATAAAGGCTTATCTTATCTTATCTTATCTTATCTTATCTTACCTTCCCCTAGATGGGCTACCTTCCCAGGTTGACGAGCCCCCATCTACCCGAAGCATCTGGTTTTAAGGCGCCAGAGATCCGCCCTCGCCCCTTCTCCTATTAGTAAAAGCAGTTCCGCCGGGCTTAGAGACTAAACCACACGGGCAGGCTAGGAGTTGGACTTAGTTGTCAGAGGCTTTTTGAGACGCACGCCATAAGGAGCATTTTATGAGCACTGGGAGCCTAACCCCAGTGCCGCTCCTGGCTGTGACAACCTTGGAACTCTCTCTCTCTCTCTCTCTCTCTCTCTATATATATATATATATATATATATATATACACATTACATAATAATACAGTGGTGTGAAAAAGTGTTTGCCCCCTTCTTGATTTCTCATTTTTTTGTATGTTTGTCACACTTAAATTTTTCAGATCATCAAACAAATTTAAATATTAGACAAAGATAACACAAGTAAACTAACTAACTAACTAACTAACCTGCACTTATATAGTGCTTTTCTAGTCACAAAGACCACTCAAAGCGCTTTCACTAGTACTAACCCTCTATTCTAAGGGCCTATAGGAAACAGATATCTAGGGACAATTTAGAACAGCCACACAAAATGCAGTTTTTAAATGACAGTGTTTATTATTAAGGGTAAAAAAATCCAAACCTACATGGCCCTATGTGAACCATTAAACAATAAGTGACAGGTGTGGGTTCACATGAGTGAGCAAAAGCGGCATAATGTGAGCGATTGGAATCAGCTGGGAGAGATGAGGGAGGAGTGGCTGAGCTGACAGCTTGACAGGGGAACGCCCAGGAGGAGCACAAACCCGGAAATATCGCCTGACAGCAATCAACCCAGAGAAGGACACAACAGAATAAGAAGTAAACATAATCAATAGCAGACCAAGTAATACAAGTAGAAATGAAACAAAACTGACGCCAAACCAGAAAAATAAAGAACAGAACTAAGCCTCAAGGGCACAAAATACAGTAAAGATATATATAAATACAAAGGAAGAGCCACGAGACTGAGTCTGGCAAAAAATCCAGAACTCAGTTTGTGACAGCTTTTTCTGTTTCTGCTCCTAAACTATGGAAGTCTTCCTTTGCCTATTAGACAGGCTCCTTCACTATCCACCTTTAAAACTTATCTTAACCCTTTAACTGCCCTAGGCGCCATGCGGCGCCTGGGGCAACGCAAGGCCCCCTAGTGGTCAAGAGTGGTAAAAAATTAGTCAATAAAATAGTTCAGATTTCCAAGGCTATAACTTGAAAGTTACAAGACATAATGGCTTATTGTCAATTAGAAAGATGTAGAATATGATCCAAAGTTTCAGACAGGAATAAATTTATGCATCTAATTTGCATAATGTCACGGCAGCTATATAAATTACATAACTCAGTCAAAAGTGGACTTTGGACACATTTACATAAAGAATTACCCGAGTGGTGGCTCAGTTGGTAGAGCATCCGCCCCACACCCGGGAGGCAGGGGTTCAAATCCCGGCCGGGTCATGCCGAAGACCATATAAAAGTGGAACTTCCTGCCGTCCAGCTTGGTGCTCAGCAACAATGGAATGGAGGAGGGAAATTTGTGGCGGCACCTTGCATGGCAGCGGCCCTCTGATTCTACACTTGGGGTGTGTGTGATTAACACAGTAGATAGGTAAAACACAATCTCGTTCTACTGTACATGATTGGATGTACAGTTGAATGACAATAAGGGTGATTTAATTTTTTTTTATTTTAATGGTCCATTTTTTTACGCCGATTTGAGATGAGAGATGAGATGAGATTCAACTTTATTGTCATTACACATGTATAAATACAAGGTAACGAAACGTGACTTGGCATTTGGGCACGCTCTGCAGAGCGCATTCAAGGCCGGGGTAGCCGCTAGGCGCCAGTCATAAAGAAGAAAGGAAAAAAAAGAAAAAGAGAATGGGTATGACACAGTAGGCGAGAGAAAAAAACATGTTTTATCAGAATGACGCTCGGCAAGTGAGCGAAATTTTGATTTGCAGGCAAAAAAACCCTCAATGCACATTTAGCAGACATTTAGCAGGAGATCACACACAAAAGTTGAGAGGCAGTGTATTGTATGCATGTAATGTTATATGCATTGTGTAGTGTAAATGTAACAGTTGTTAGTGAGCAGCAGAGGGCGCCTCCTGGCAGTGGATAGATGTTATAATCATGTGACTTATAAACAAGTCCAGAGTCCAGAGTCCAGAGTCTATCTCTCTTGCTCTCTCTCGCTTGCAGAAGGCACATGGGCATTGTCCTTGAGGGTCCAATCCGCTGATACGACAACAACTGATTGTCGATTGTTTGGGTAGAAGAGCCGGTCCTTCCGCTTATCTCAATCAGGAGGAATGTAAACACGGGGCAAACAAGGTCAAATCAAATCAAAACAGCACAGTGCACTCAGAGAATAGAATTTGTCCTCACTGTGTAATTCTGTGCTTCCATTATATGTGCAGGCTTAAACTGTTTTTCCATGGAGAGCACAGGGCTCCAGATTTATTCCTTCACTGAATCACTGTCATTCAGTTCACCATTTGCCGCTACTCGTGCCCTCCCCAACTGGTCGAATTTGATGAAGGAGCTTGCCGGGTCCGCTTTGATCAGCTCTCTCACCTTCCTATAATTTCTGATGCATCAGGGAACTCCACAGCCAAAAATAGAAGTCCTGAGATCATAACCAATAATGTTTCCACAGACGCATGAATTCCAATGTCCATGAGTCATGATTTGTCTACAGGGGTATGTTTTTATCTAGTCTTCAAAGTATATGAACCAGAAAATCAACAAAATGTCAAAAAAACACATTTCTCTCTTGCCTGTTACCGGGAGGGGGGCTCGACTGCCCACGTGACCAGTCCATTTTCGTCCATCGTAGCCGATGTTTGTGTGTTTGCTCAGCCAATTTTACACCGTGTACTATATCTACAAACTCTTATGATTACCCCATGTGAATTTTGTTTGTATTATGCGGCTATTTTTTCTGTTTGGTGCATTTTTCCTGTTGGAATCCATGCCGCCCATGGGCACCGCCATCTTGGTATGGGGAGCTCAGTTTTTTGTTACATCGACCTTGATGTAACATGTTTACTTAGTAATTTACACCCGTGTACCACATCTCCAAACTCTTATGCCACGTGAATTTTGTTTGTATTGTTTGTATTACGTGGCTATTTTTCCCGTTTCATACAGTTTCCGTCATCATCGCTGCCGCGATGACCGATCTTGAAGGCATACACATTGGTGTGTGAGCTCAAAGCGGAAAAAGGAAGGAGAATAATGAGGATTTCTTCTTCTTTGCTATATTCCATGTCAGCCACGATTCCACGTGTCTCCCACCTTCTAAACTGTCAGATCAACAGAGATTAGTACAAATTCTCAGTATAGCCGGGGGACGTCAATAATTTGACACATGCAGTTGCTGTTCTGTGCCACTGGGGGCGCGTGACCCGCCCATTTAATCTGGGCAGTTAAAGGGTTAAAGACTTTTTTTTCAAATTTTCTGTAAAATGTAATTCTAAACAAATAGTGAGGAATAAATTAAGACACCCTCCATCTTTATTATGACACCCCCACCTTCATTCCCACTTAAAATGGCTAAAATAATTAAAATAAATGCAAATAAAAACAAAAACAAGCTCAGACATAGATATGTGAACATTTCTTAATAAAGAACTGAATATTTAAAGGGGTGTCCAAACTTTTTCACGACTGTATGTTTTTATGTGTGCAAAATGCAGCCAGTCATTACCAAAGTTCTGTACTTAAGAGAGACTGTATCGGTTTTGGATCGGTATCGGTCGATACTAAAGGCAACAGTATCGGTATCGGACTTGAAAAAGTGGTATTGGCTCATCCCCAATTTGTAATATGGACACTATGTAAATTTGTAGTTCATAACTGCAAAAAAATGGTATGATACCGCACTGTTGTGTAATACTGCTTAATAATTATGAATCTTGTCAGTAAACTGTAATGGAGAACAGAGAAGGGAAAAAAAAGAAAAGAAAACCAAGCTGAAAGATTCAATAAACCATGATGTTGATTTAAAGTGGATACAATTATGACAGTCTTATTATTATTATTATTATTATTATTATTATTATTATTATGTAGTCATATAATGTAGTCTTTGTCACGACGGCCCTCACGGACCGTCACAAGACGCCTCAGTCACCAGAGAGTTTGCAGTGGTAATTTATTGAGGATAAGGCAGAACACTCACAGTGGCTGGGTGACGTCTGAACCGGGGGACACCCGATGCGCCAGACGGACAACAGTGAGAGTAAGGTCTCAAAGGAACATACCTGAGAATAACAGGAGCACGACGGAACGTGGCTGAACATACAGAAGAGCATAGCAGGTGATCATAACAGGATATAACAGAGACTGCCGCGCTGGAGGACATTTAGCACCCGCTTATATCTCTGGCGGCTAATGACCCCAACGCGGCACAGCTGCTGCTAATGACAGCAGAGCAGCAGCTGACTTTGACAGCAGGGAGCTCCCCCGGGCGCCTTCACAATAAGAGCCCGAGGAGCTGGAAGGAACCCTCAGCTGCCAAAGCCAGGGAACAAAAAGATATGAGACCCGAGTGTGGCCAGAACCAACACTCGGGTTATGACAGTCTTCCTGTTTTTGCTGTCATTTTTCTGTCTGTTAATAATAATAATAATAATAATAATAATAATAATAATAATACATATATACATACATACATACATCTTCTACCACTTTTCCGGAGGTCCGGGTCAAGGAGGCAGCAGTTCAAGCAGAGAAGCCCAGACTTCCCTCTCCCCGGCCACCTGCTCCAGCTCTTCAGAGAGGATACCAAGACGTTCCCAGGCCAGCTGGGAGACAGTCTCTCCAGCGAGTCCTGGGTCTGCCACGGGGTCTACTCCCAGAGGGACATGTCCGAAACACCTCAAGTGGGAGGCGTCCAGGAGGCATCCTGATCAGATGCCCAAACCACATCAACTGTCTCCTTTCAATGTGGAGGAGCAGCGGTTCTACTCTGAGCCTCTTCCGGATGACTGAACTCCTCACCCTATCTTTGAGGGTGAGTCCAGCGACCCTACGAAGAAAGCTCATTTCAGCTGCTTGTATCCGCGAGCTCGTTCTTTCAGTCATTACCCAAAGCTCGTGACCATAGGTGAGGGTAGGAACGTAGATTGACTGGTAAATCGACAGCTTTGCACTTAGAGCTCAGCTCCCTCTTCACCACAGCAGACCGGTACAGCGTCTGCATCACTGCAGATGCTGCTCCGATCCGTCAGTCAATATCTTGCTTCATTCTCTCCTCACTCGTGAATATGACCCCGAGATACTTAAACTCCTCCACTTGCGGCAGGAGCCTGTCCCCAACCCAGAGAGGACAATCCACCTTTTTCCAGCTGAGGACCATGGACTCGGACATGGATCGTCATGGATCGTCACCTTATCGTGGTGGGGGGTTTGCATGTCCCAGTAATCCCAGGAGCTATGTTGTCCAGGGCAATTTGCCTCTGGTAGGGTCACCCAAGACAAACTGGTCCTGGGTGAAGGGCCAGACTAAGAACGATCCAACAAACTCTCATGATAAATATTAGAACAAGGATTCAGTGTACCCCGCCCAGTATGGGGTTACCAAGGCCCCACCCTGGAGGGGCTCGATGGCTAGCGTCTGGTGGCCGGGTTTCTGCCCATGGGACCCGGCCGGGATCAGCCCCAAGGAGTTACATGGGTCCGCCCTCCAGTGGGCTCACCACCTACAGGAGGGATCATGGGGCTATGTGGATCAGATGGCGGTCAAAGGCGAAGACCTTGGCGGTCTGATCCCAGGCTTCCTAAACTGGCTTTTGGGACGTCATTGTACAGTACAACAAAATTGTGGGTGCTCCACCAGGCTACTGTGCAATAAAGTAAGAGAGAAGAATTTGAATTAAACACAGTTACAGAACACATGATTAAACATACGACTGATATAAAAATAAAAATAGCCCATAGGTATATACACCGGTATGGTAGTGGCTTCATGGATGGAATAATGTACATAAGAGTGCGGAGTGCAGAGCACACAATTGAGTAAAATGGCCCAAGGATTATGGAAAATATGTACAGTAGTGATTTCACGGATGGGTCAATGTACATGAAAGTGAGGAGTGCAAAGACAGGTGAGTTATAGTGATAATTAAAAGGTCCTCAGTTCTGTGCATGTGAGCGTTCGGAGGGAGGGGGTAGGGCCCCTGACTGTTTGCAGTTCAGATGGCCCTGGGGAACAAACTGTCAGTCTGGAGGTGTGGGACCTGATCGATCTGAACCGTTGTCCAGAGGGAAGCAGGTCAAACAGGTGGTGGGTGGGATAACAGTTTAACAGTTTATTTACACACACACACACACACACACACACACACACACACACACACACACACACACACACACACACTATCAACAGCATGAATGAATTACAATATGAATTATCAACAGCATGATTAGCAGTATACAATAGGCTTTTTTTAAACATTGTTTTGGAGTGTGAACGGGTCATCCCAAATAAGCTATTTAAAGCTTTTAGCAGGGAGCCCAATTCTACGATAAAATGATGACGGAAATCAGTCTGATGCCTTTGTGTGAAAGAACAAACAAACATATGACAGACATATAGCACATAATCCCAGCATTTGTTTACACTGAATTAGTAGGTGAGTTCAAGATATATAGTCAAGTTATTAAATACTATTGGAGTGAATCAACATATGAAACAAAATTACAACGGCGTAACAACTCATCAGTAAGCACGTTTGTGTAACAAATAGCAGATTAATTATATAATGATAGGAGTTGAATTTTTAGTTTTTTCTTGAAGATGGAGATGGAAGGTGACATTTTTAGATTCTCATCAAGCTCATTCCAAATCTGTGGTCCTCTGCACACAATACTAAACCTAATGGATTTTAGTCTTCTTTTTTTCCCCCAGTAATTTGGTTTTTATTTCTGGTGGTATAGGTATGCATGGGAAGGAAGGTTGAGAAGGAAGGTTGGAATCAGTTCACATAATTTATAGTTGAGTTTGTGGACAACCTGATGCATTATACAGGCATTCTGAAAATAATTATGCTCAGCAAGTCTTAGAAGATTATAACAATGGAAAAGATGACTAGTAGGAGAATTATATTCAGACCATGATAAGGCACGTATGATTTTCTTTTGGAGAATTTCTAGCTTTTTTAGGTGAGTTGGAAATGTGTTACCCCATATGATATTGCAGTAATGTGAGGCTATAATAAAGTTTTATATTGAGTGAGAAGTGCTGAAAGTGGTAGAAAATGTCTCACTTTAAAAAACAGAGCAGCGCATTTGGCCAGTTTCTCGGTTAGATCATCAATGTGACATTTGAAATTGAGAAATTCGTCAATGAGGATCCCCAAGAATTTTATAGAGCTAACTCTTGTAATATACTGTCCATTAATTTGGGGGCCAAGTTCCTTGGTGTCTGGCTTTTTATTGGAATGGAATACAATATAATTAGTTTTACTGCTAATTATGTGAAAGTTTGTTACACTGAAGCCAGGTGTCTATTTTCATAAGTTCACTATTTGTTATCTGCTCAAGTTCACTTGGATTCCGGTGAGCAAAAAATAAATCAGTTTCATCAGCAGACAATACTTTATGTAGTAGAGACCAGGAGTTAGCAGAGTCATTTATATACAGAATGAATAGGACTGGTCCTAAAATGGAACCCTGGGGAACCCCATGATCGATGGATTTATATGATGACTTGTGGTTATTTATATAAACATACTGAAGTCTTCCAGACAGATAATTAATAAACCAATCTAATGCAAGGCCTCTGATACCGTAATGTTGTAAATTATTAATTAGAATGTCATAGTTTATGATATCAAATGCTTTAGACAGGTCTAAAACCATACTGAGATGGGATAATAACATTGAGCTTATCAAGGTAACTGGTAAGTCTGTTATAAACCACTCTTCCCAAAACCTTTGAGAGAGTAGGCAGAATGGATATTGGACGATAATTAATCAAATCATTCTTATCACCTGATTTATAAATTGGTATAATTTGTGCAATTTTTGCTATTTGTGGCACTATTCCGGACATTAGAGACAGATTAATGCAGTAGGTAAGAGGTTCCAGTATTAAATTAATGATACTTTTCAAAATTTTGCTGGAAATTTCATCAGCTCTAGCAGAGTTTAAATTCTTCATGTGCTTGATGATTTTCCAGACTTCCTCACAATTAGTTGGCTTCAGGAAGAAAGAACTCGGGTAGTTTCCTGATAGACAGTGTTTGAAAGAGGCAGCCTGGGGTTGGTTAATTTTATTAGATAAATTTTCTCCAATTGAAACACAATAATTATTAAATTTGTCAGCAAGAGTGGCATTACTGGTGAGATGACTGACCGTGTTATTGATCGGAAGTGTGGGGGTTTTATAGTCCCTATTTAGAACCTTATTTATTACTCTCACGGATTTCTTGGAATCACGCTGTGATGCATTTTTAAGTTCTGCATAGTAATTACTCTTACTCTTTCTAATAATTTATGTTTATTTCTATAATTAGTATATTCATTTTTACTGTTAATATTTGGATTTTTTATGTAGTGTTTATATAATTTATTTTTGTACTTAATAGATTTTAGTATGCCCTAAGAAGCCATGGATGTTGAACAGTACCACTACATGTGACAGTCTTGACAGGAATTGTCCTCTGGATGGATTCTGTTAATTCCTTGGTCAAGGCGTCAAACGCAGCATCAGCATCACTACAACTGTACATTCTATCCCATGCCTTGACATGCAAGTCCTCAGTCGTTGTAAGGTTTCTTAATTAAGTATTTTTATTTTTAGTTTATGTCGCGAGATTGAGAGCCTAATGGCAAGGTCAAGAAACAGAACAATGGGGAAATGATCAGAAATCTCGGAGAGCACGACTCCAGATACCAGTGTGGAATTGCGAATGTTAGTAATGATATTATCAATAATGGACTTGATGGAGTGAGTGATTCTAGTACAGGTATTAATGGTAGGGAAGAAGGGAGAGGAGTGTAGTGTTTTCATAGTCATTTTTAGCTGCATCATCCCTGGAGAGGTCAATGTTTAAGTCTCCAAGGAGAATACAACTTTTATTTTTGTTGTTGATTGAGAATAAAATTTCTTCCAGTTTGGTTGTGAAAATATTAAGGTCGGTGTCCGGCGGGGGGGGGGGGGGGAAATAAATCACACCTACAATTAAATTTTCCCCATTGTTGACATGTATCTCAACAAAAAGAGAGTCAATATGACAGTTTTCCATGACAATATCATCATAAACACCGACATCATGTCTACAAGAGATATACAGACAGACAACACCACCAGATCTGCCACATCTGTTCTTCATGAACAGTTTATTACCATTAAGGTTTAAGATGTCTATGTATGACTTATCGTTCAGCCAAGTTTCACTACAACCAACTACATCAAAGCTGCGGCCTGTACTGGTAAGTAAAGTAACTAGATCATGATGATGTTTATTCAAGCTCCTGATGTTTAAATGCATGAAAGAATAATTGTATTGATTTTTAAAAGATGTTAATTGCTCAGGAATATACTGATCACAGCTTATATTCCTATTATAGTCCATAAATCGTGTTGCATCCACTCCTTCTTCATTAGATTCATTGAAGATCATTATGCACGATAGCTGATAAAATTTACTGGGATCACACAGTAACAATACACACTTAGAGATATAGACATAGACAAACTCTCATCCATATGGAAGACGGTCGGACAAACACGCACACTCAAATACACAAAGAGACATTGTCAGCACAACAGTCCATAAGTGGAAGAGGGAGTGCAAGAGGGAAAGTGAGTAAAATAAAGTAAATCATTCACCGGCTTTCAGGTTCATCAGTTGTCATGGCAGCGGGGACACGTTGGTGATGTCATCATCATGCATCTGTGTTTACACTGCTAGAGAGGCAGCGTGCAAAAGTCCCGGTGGCTCCTCCTGAGGTTCAGCAGTGATGTTTTGGTCGCCTACAGTTAGCCAATATGTAATTTGAGCATTCCTATACAGTTTTCCATCGATGTAAAGTTTATCAATGAACAGACAAGCGTTCCTTTTACCGTTTCTTGCCTCCATCATGATCGGGTAGAGCAGCCTCCGTCTGTTCATGATCTCGGGTGGAAACTGATCACTGATGGAGTAGTTGGTACCTTTTAGCTCTTTACCCTTGGACATGACAGCAGCTTTCATGTTGGAATCAGTGGTTTTGGCCACAATAGGACGGCGCCTCCTCTGTTGGTCGGCTTTGGTCCTTCCGAGGCGAAGCACTCTGGAGAAGCGAATAGCCACGGCTTCCTCTGGCTTCATTTTCAACTTGCTGACTAGGAATGACTTTAGAAGTTCTTGTGATTTTTGGTGAGTTTCATTTTTTACTTCTGGAAGTCCATGTATAATGATATTTATCCCTCATGCTCCGACACTGCAGGTCAAGTACATTTTTGCCATGATGTTTATCTTTTTGGAGTTCGGCTATCAGACGTTTGAGGTTGTTTACTTCAAGCCCGAGTGATGCATTATCAGCCTTTAGCACCTCGATCCGTGAATTGCTGAATTCCACGGCTTGCTTTAGTTCATTAATATCAGTTGTCAACTGATCAAGTAAGTCGAGCTTTTTATGCTGTTTCATTCCATCTAGCTACAATGCTCCGCACTGTGTGTGTTTATATATTCATATATTTATTCCATCTAGCTACAACGCTCCACACTGTGTGTGTGTTTATATATTCACATATTTATTCCATCTAGCTACAATGCTCCACACTGTGTTTATATATTCATATATTTATTCCATCTAGCTACAATGCTCCGCACTGTGTGTCTATATATTTATGTTTATATGTACATATGTATACTCGCTGCTCTTGTTTTTTCTTGCCTTCTGATTATTGCTCTGAGTGTTGCTATCCCTGTGCTGTTGCAATCCTGGAATTTCCCCATGGTGGGACTAATAAAGGCTAATCTTATCTTATCTTATCTTTAAGCTGGCATTTAATAGACATTAGGGACTCACTAATGTCACAGGGTGAAGTATCGTCCATTTCGCTCGAGCTTGGTTTAGTCTGGGTGGATTTGGATGCTGGTTTGCTGCCAGGCATGACGTTGTTGTAATACTGTGTGATTGCAAATCCTCTATCGGCTCGTCCACAGGCGAATCCAGTTTGTTATGAGTTAGTCAGTCACTTCTCCGACTAAATTTTATGGCATAATTTGGGAGTTTTAGGCGAAGAGGTCAGCTCAGCTCTGCTCAGCACTTCCTGCAGTCGGCCATCTTTATCCAAGGATAGTGAGGGTCTTCTGTGATGGCCTTGATCCTTCTGAGACAGTAGGATCTGAAGATGTCTTCCAGGGAAGGCAGAGGGCTGCCGATAATTTTTTGGGCGGTGTTGATGACCCTCTACACAGCCTTCCTGCTCTCGGCTGTGGAGCCGGCATACCACACACTCAAACAGTAGGTGAGTACACTCTCCCCTGAGCAGCGATAGAAGGCCAGCAGCAACTTCTGGTCCAGGTTGTTCTTCCTCAGGACACAGAGGAAGTGCAGCCACTGCTGGGCTTTCTTCACCAGGGGCTTGGTGTTGACAATCCAGGAGAGGTCAGAGGAGATGTTTTCCACGCGGTCGCCATTTATGGAAGGGGGGGGGTTCTGTCTGTTCTTCCTGAAGTTCAGTATGAGTTCTTTGGTTTTTTGGACATTCAGCTTCAGGTTGTTTGCTTGGCACCACAGCAGCAGATTCTCTATCTCCACCCTGTATGCCTTCTCATCATCATCGGTGATGAGCCCAACCAAGGTGGTGTCATCCATGTATTTCACAATGACGGTGGTTGGGTGGGTTGGAATACAGTCAAAGGTATACAGGGAGTACAGTAGAGGGCTTAACACGCAGCCTTGGAGGGAGCTAGTGCTGAGAGACAGTGTGGAGGAGTGGTGGGGACCAAGTCTGACTGTTTGTGGGTGGTTGGTGAGAAAGTTTTTAATCCAGGAGCAGGTGGGGGTCTAGAGGAGGTGCAGTTTGTTTATCAGGATGTCCGGGATGATGCTGTTGAAAGCTGAGCTGTAGTCCACGAAGAGCATCCTCACATACAGTAGCTCCTTGGGTTCTCCAGGTGGCTCAGTGCTCTATGGAGAGCGGTGGCGATGGCGTCTTCAGTAGACTGGTTCTCCCTGTAGGTGAACTGGTGGGGGTCGAAGGCGGGGGGAAGACAGTCCCTGATGTTCTGGGACACCAGTCGCTCAAAGCACTTCATGACTAAAGAAGTAAGTGCTATGGGTCTGTAGTCATTCAGGCTGTCAATTGTGGACTTTTTGTGGATAGGGATGATGGTGGAGGCCTTGAGGCAGGAGGGGGTGGTGGCATGCGTCAGGGAGAGGTTGAACAGCTTGGTGAGGATCTCTGCCAGCTGATCTGCAACTGCTTTGACCACTGCTCCTGGGATGCCATCTGGACCAGCAGCTCTGTGGGGGCTCATTGGTCTCTGTTGCCTCTTCACCTCGTGCATCTGTGGGGGGGGGGGACAAGTTTTGGGGGGAGGTGTGCTCAAACCGGGCAAAGAAGCTGCTAAGCTCCTCTGCCAGAGTGAAGCTGCTGTCTGATGTTGGGGGGCCCTGGCCCCTGTAGTTGGTGAGGGCCTGGATGCCTCTCCACATCTGTCGGAGGTTGTTGTCTGTGCGGAAGCTCTCCACATTCCTCCTATTGGTGTTCTTAGTGAGTTTTATGGTGGTGCCTGGTGGTGTGGTCAGGTACCCTTGCAGGTCGTCTAACACGCACACCATGCTGATGTAAATGGTTTTGAATGGTCTGACGTGGCACTTGGGTGCCTCTCACGTCCCTTAAATGTGCCTGGAGTTGAGTAGCATCCATCATCTGGTTCTGCAGGGCACTGTTCACAATGAAGCGGTCATCAGTGTGGGATATAGCCAAAGGATGTCCACTTCTATGCCTTTCTGTGACTCTTCCAGTCTCTCTGTATCTCTGTTGCAACCTGCTGATGACACTCTGTGACACTCTAAGCTCAGTGGCCACTTCCCTCTGAGAACATCCTGTTTGAAGCCTCGCAATGGTGAGGTACTGTTGATCAATTGTTAGGTGTCGTCTTGGTCTCATGACATCAAAATGTGAACAGCATGATGAAGAGGACTGTTTAAATACCAATTCTAATTGAACCAGAAAATTTATTGGTTGACTGATGGATCAAACACCTGCTGTGAATTTTGCCGTTAAACACCTTGTTAGAGAACAGCAAGTTATGCAAAAAGTACTGAAACACTGAACAGTTGGAAAATGTGCATTGAAAAGGTTAGAGAAGTTCAAATTAAGTCCACCTGTAAAGGTTATAATGCATTTTAGGTGCATCCTGAAATTTCACCCGAAAATTGAATATCCCTAACTTTTTGTGAGCAGTGTATATACCTTTATCATATATAATTATCTCTGGTGTATTTTTAAAAGAAAATATGCTGTAAATCACCCCATAAGCATTGAATTACAGCTACCTCTAGCTATGTAATAAAGAAATGATTCTAATGGAAAAAGTATGTTTTTCTAAAACAAAAAAATACTTGTAAATAACAAAAAATTGTTCAGAAAACATGCAGGAATCACCTGGATCGGGGATTAATTTCAGTTACACAGAGAAAATCAATTCCCAGAGGGGAAAACAAACGTCCTTTGAACAAAGGTTTTATCTGTTATAGCCTATCTAGCATTGGGCAGATCCATCCTGATGGGTGCTGGGTCTGAGCAGCAGCAGAAGGTGGAGTGCACATGGTTCCGCATGTTTGCCTGCGGTGGATGAGGTGCTAGGGTTGGCTCACCTGATCTGAGCCAACCAGGTACCAGCCAGGAGTCAACAGGGCCCACTGAGCACCACGAAGCAAATAGGAGAGGAAGCAATCCTTATTGTGCTAGTGTGGTGCACATATGTAGTTTCACGGGCTCACATGTATATGACTGTTCATATGCTCTCATGTATATTCCTGTGTGCTTATTTTGGCTTCACGTCTAAAGAGGAACAAAAGGTCTGGACCTCCTAGGGATAAGAGGAGGATGAGAGAGTTGGCCTTTTGATATGCAAAGAGATGGACATGAATGATTTCCTGACCACCCAGGTTTGGGTGGAAGAGAGAGGAACTGCAGGGGGGATGCATTGTGTTTGGGATTTAAAGACAATGGGATTTTGTACTTTGATGTCAGGGGTATAAGACTGGCAGATGTTGGGGGTTTTTCCTCCTTCTGCTTTTGAATGTTGGAGAGTGTGTTGAGAATAAAATGGAACCTGAGAAATAATTCTGCCTCATCCTTTCCACACAATCTCCACACTAGGAGCTCGATAAACTCACATATCCCGGCATCTGGGCAGCTTCCTCCAGAAGCTGGAGCTCAGAAGGTAAGCCGATATTTAAGATACTAGTGGGATCAAAGAATCTTGCTTTCTTGTTTTTTCAAACTGAATCTAAGTCAGCATACAAATGAAGCTCCAAAATTACAAGGAATTAAATCAGAGTTTGTAAAAATGACAGACGACCTTGAAAATTTTCTGTCACTGCTAAAAAAAAAAATCCATTAATGAAGGAGAATCATTGATTAATGCAAACACTGCAACAGACACCTGCACTGTTGGTTCTGAAGGCCTCAAGCCAGATCACATGATGGCTGAAATATGATCGGACAAAAACGCTAACGTACACATACACTACTGGAATCAGCACAACAAAGCGAAAAGCTAGAAAACAAAGAGAATAGACTACTGGGAATAATTTAACCCTGTGAGTGTGTGAATTTGTGTGCCCCTAGTGGCAGAGCATGGCACTGCGCCTGTTGTCTCACTCTGACATGATCGGCTACATTGGGAATTTGTACTGATTTGTACTGATTTGCCAGTTTCAAAAGGTGGCAGATATCCGTTGGAGGACTCAATGGATGACACGTTGTTGAGTCTACAATACCTTAACCCCCAGTTCTTTGATACGGCGGCTAAATAACCAGGCTGAGAGAAGAAGTATACTTTCTCTTATTTACTGAAAGTGAGATATGGATACAAGCAGCGCTGGGACACAGCTCTTTAGGCAATTCCTCAAGAGTATGTGTCACCCCAAAATTGAGCCCTATAGTTTTTATGAGCTTAACCATCTCAACCTTCTTCTTGCTGCCTTCAGAGAGAGCAGTCGCATTTTTCCTCCCTCCTCCTATCCTGCCTTCCTGACCTAAATCCCAGCTTGCTGTGTCTGAGTGAGTGTCTGTGCCGTCTCACCATCTCGCTGATCTCAACCCAAATGGAAAAAACGGAAAATGGATATAAGCTGGGCTTTAAACGCAATTGACACCACCTTTTCAAACAGAAAATAGGGCCCAGGGGAGCCCAAATGTGGAGAGACCCATGGATTGGAACTCATGTGTCTGTGTGTGATTCGACTGAAGATGTGGAAAACATCTACCTGTTTTGGCTTTACGATCACAGGATTTTCTGCTGATTGGCTCTGGAGTTTTCCTGGTGTCTCGAAAATTTAACTGGAAGAGCTAATCAAAATGCGGACCCGGCGTAGCTGCTTCTTCAACAATTCGACCAGATGGGGAGTGCACTGATAGCGGCAAATGACAAACATGGAATTTACCATCTGCATGCACTGTAGAGAGATGGACTCTACCGGACATGTTTATCTGTGTTTAGAAGGGGAAACATCTGGAGTCGCTTCGTGCTCTCCAGGGAATGATATGAATTTAAAGCCAGTGAATGTTAATTTGAATTGTAAAGCACAGAATCGCATGAGAGAGGAAAATCCTACACTCTAAGTGTCTGTGCAGATTCGGCCTTGATCGGCGCCCCTGGATAACTCACTCCTCCAGAGTTGAGATAAGCGGATGTGTCATCTGGCTCGCTAACCCAAACACTGCTGCTGTGCAATAAACAGAACTCTTCAAGGACAGCGTTCATGAGACATGAACTTATAACATCTATCGTTGCCTAGGAGACTATCTTTGTTGTACTTCAGTAACTGATACACCCATACACTGCATACACACTGACATCATATACTGATATACGTACACTGCTTCTCTCTGCTGCTGCTGTCTTGTTTTTGTGAGGTTTGTTTGTCTGCTCTGTGCCATAGAGAGGTTTTTTCTCTGTAATCATAATTTGGCTTACAATTATACGCTGTATTTTGATGATGAAGTTTTTTTCTCTCCGTCCATTGTGTCATTTTTCCCTTACCTTATCTTCCCTTATCCCCCATCTTTTTGATTAGGCGCCATGTCACGGCCGCCGTGTCATTGTGATACGCTTACATAGCGTGCCAATGTCAAGTCAAATTCCTCGTGTGTTTTTTACATGCTTGGCAATAAAGCTTTTTCTGATTCTGATTCTGAGCTTAACCACTCCTTCATGCAAGAGGGAGGGGTTTTACCTAATTGTATCAATAATACATTTCTGCATATATGGCAGCTCTGCTGAGTGCAGAACTGATTCTAAGTGATTTCAGCAAATGAATTATAGGGTGTAAATTAAACTCTGCAGTGTAGCGTGTGAAGCAAGCAGATAAAGAAGTGTGAGAAAGACGGAGCAATCATGTCATTTTACCGACAACGTAATACACCAAAGAAGAACTCCTCATTTCCTTTTCTTGTTTTTAGCATTTTAGCCCAGAAAGCTAATATGGCCACGATCGGCCACTGTCACTTTGTTGACTTTGTACGCGGAAAATAGTTGTGGGATACAAGCAAAATTTTTGTGGGATAATCATAAGACTTTGTAGATGTAGTCGAGACTTTAAATGCCAGACAGAATGCAAAATAAGGACCATGATGGGTGAAAACGCAGCAACCACGCCAGCCAGCCCCTCTTTGTCAAAAGTAAGCGAGGAATTTCTGTTTTTTGTGTGTGTTTTTTTAATGTACTGATTTCTTGTTCATATATTTTGAAGATAAGATGATGAGGTACCTCTGTACAAAAAACGGTGTCAAAAGACTGAACCACTCTTTGTGTAAATACGTCCAAAGCCCAGTTTTGACTAAGTTATGGAATTTAAAGAGATGCTGCATCATTATACAAATTAGATGTGTAAATTTATTCCTATCTGAAACTTTGGATCATATTTTACATCTTTCTAATTGACAGTAAGCCATTATCTCTTACCACTTTCAAGTTATAGCCTTGGAAATCTAAACTATTTTACTGACAAAAAAATATTTACGACTTCCGGTTATGGCTGCCACGTAAGACGGACGTGTCTCGCTCTGCTCTGCTCCTGGAGAAAAAGAATCGGCAAATAACTCTCTCATTTGGGACAGAACGTATCCCAGCGTTTGGGCGAGGATATGTCGGCGAAGCCTAAGGCTGGAAAACCAGGTAAAGGAAAAAGCGAGCCGCCGAAACAGTCCAAATTAACGGACTTTCAGGTCTGTGACGCAGCAAATAAAACTCCATATATGGGGGAGGAGGCTGGCAACGGTGCGATGTCTGCGCGGGGAGGCGCAGATGCGCTGATGGCTGCCATGAGTTCAATGAGAGCGGACTTTTCCTCTAGATTTGATGGGATTATGACAGCGTTGGAAGGAATAAGAAAGGAATTGGGTGACTGTGTAGAACGAATGGCGCAGATGGAGCTCCGTCTCGCTAGTGCTGAAGATGACGTCACCCGTCTTCAATTAAAGGTGCGCACTTTGGAAAAAAAAAATAAATCTCTGGAAAATAATATTTTGGATTTGGAATCTCAGTCGAGACAGAATAACTTGAGGCTGGTGGGTCTTCCAGAGGAATCAGAAGGTCGGGACGTATGTTCCTTTCTGGAAAAGTGGATTCCGGAGGTGCTGGGCAGCGAGGAGTTGCAATCAGCAGTGGTTCTGGAAAATGCACATCGTATTGGCCCACGGAGAGATAAGGGACCGCCGAGGACCTTAATTATGAAGTTTCTTAGCAACAGAGACAGGATGAAGATCTTCAACGCTGCACGAGCTAAAGGAGAGATTAAACACCAGGACCAGCAGGTGCGGTTCTACCCAGATTTGGCCACAGGAATCCAGCAATTGAGGAAGCAGTTTGATCCCATACGTAAGGAGCTGCGCAACCTTGGGATTCGTCATGGTGTAATCTATCCTGCGAGACTGCTGACCACGTATGAGGGCAGAACCCACATCTTCAAGACCCCAGAGGAGGCGCAGGAGTTCATCAAGAAGATCAAAGAAGAAGAAGAGACTGGTGGGAGCTAAGCATGAACAAAATATAAGGTAGAATAATTAAGCATTTGCACAGGCATCTGACTGACTTGAAGTAAATAGTAAGTTTACAAAATATAGATTGTATTATATATTAAAAAACAAAACAAAAACAAAACAAACAAAAAAAACCGATGATGTACAAAGTTGTTAAAAATGTTGGAGTTAAGTTGGAAAACTACAGAGGAGAGTTAATGTTACGTCATTAAAAGCAGTAGAGTTAGGGTGATTGGGAGGATGAAGAAGGAGTGGCTTAGGCTGTTCCCCGTGGGTGTGGAACGGTCGATGGCTATATCGGGAGACAGAATTTTTCTTTTGATTTTGGGGGGTTTGCCACAAGTGTGGGAAGGGGAAATTTGTTTGTGTGTAGTTTGTAGGATGAATGTTCAACCACTCATGTTTTTGCTTCTCTGTATGAGCATGTTTACACTGCAAGGTAATCCCAAACTCTCTATTGATCATAAACCAATGTGTTAATCTTAATTTAACTTCATGGAATTGCAGAGGTCTACAAAATTTAAAAAAACTTAAACAAGTTATGAATAAAATAAAAGACATGGGTTCAAAAATTGTGTTTTTACAAGAAACTCATCTAATAGAGGAGGATGTTAAAAGAATTAGGAGTAGATGGCAAGGAAGTGTATTCACCTCTTCATTTTCATCCCGAGCCAGGGGAGTTATGATTCTCATACATAAATCAGTTCCTTTTCAAGTGAAAAATGTAATTGGAGACAAATTTGGAAGATATGTAATCATTCAAGGTTCTTTGCTATTAGAAAATATAAACCTTGTGAACTTATATGGTCCCAATATAGATGATCAGAAGTTCTTTGCTAATTTATTTCTTATCTTATCATCACTTACAGGGCAACATATAATAGCAGGGGATTTTAATTGTACATTGAATCCAGGTATAGATAGATCAACAGGACTGGATTGTACGCACATTGGATGTAGGACGACTATTAATCATTTTATGAAAGAATTGAGATTGTTAGATATATGGAGAGAAATGAAACCACAAGTTAAAGCCTATTCTTGTTATTCCAGTACCTACAAGACATTCTCACGTATTGATTATTTTTTGATTTCCACAGAATTAAGGTCCAAGATTCAAAACTGCTTTTATGATAACATCGTGATCTCTGATCATGCACCCTGTTGTCTAATATATGTAGATAAAAAATTGACAAAGGAATCAGGTAGATGGCAATTTCAGCATAAATGGCTTCAGGATGAGGAATTTGTCAAGTATATAGAAAAACAGACAGACGAGTTCTTTGACATCAATACTACACAAACATCAGCATGTGTAAAGTGGGAGGCTTTCAAAGCTTTTATTAGGGGACATATTATTAGTTATACAGGATCAAAATCTAAGAAGACTCGAGAGGAGAGAGCTAAATTGGAACATAAAATAAAAAGTCTTCAGGAAAAAGTGTATGCAGGAAGTGACCCAAGGTTGGAGAATGAATTACTGATTTTGAGAGCTGAATACGACAAAAAATCAGCGAATAGAGCTGCCTCGAGTCTTCTAAGATTGAAACAATCTTTTTATGAACAAGGTGAAAAATCAGGAAAATTATTAGCATGGCAGATTAAACAATTAGAAATTAAAACACCAATTACCAGTATTATAAGTAAGGGACAGGTAGTTATAGATCCTTTAGAAATGAATAGAGCCTTTAGAGATTACTATGAAAAATTATATGATACCAAAAATGAACCTGATTTAACAAAACTAAATGGGTTTTTGAACGAACTATCTATACCGTGTATTCCAAATGAAAACAGGGAGATATTGGAGTCTAAAATTAGTCAAGAAGAAGTTGGGCTAGCCATTGATAATATGAAATCAGGAAAAAGTGCAGGACCAGATGGTCTTCCAGTTGACCTTTATAAAAAATTTAAGAATAAATTAATAAAACCTTTTTTGGAAATGGTTTTAGAAGCATTTCAAAATAATAATTTACCATCATACATAAATAATGCCTTAATTATACTGCTGCCAAAACCAGGTAAGCCCTCTAATAAATGTGAAAATATGAGACCAATAAGCCTATTAAACGCCGACCTTAAGATAATCTGTAAAATTTTAGCAAGACGAATACAAGAAATTTTACCAAATATTATTAATCGAGATCAGAATGGCTTTATAAAGGGTAGACAAGGCTTCCATAATGTAAGAAGACTATTTAATATTATTTATTTTAATAAAGAAGCACCGGATACAGCTCTCCTATCACTGGACGCCGAAAAGGCCTTTGATAGAGTTGAATGGCCCTTTCTTTTTGAAGTCCTACAAAGGTTTGGACTTGGAAATAATTTCATAAAATGGGTTCAAATAATATACAATAATGCTACAGCAGAAATCCTAACAAATAACAATATTTCAAAACCAATAAAAATCAATAGAGGATGTCGACAAGGCTGTCCACTTTCACCTTTACTGTTTACTATGGCAATTGAACCTTTAGCGATAGCGATACGTTTACATTCACAAATATATGGAATTAAAGTTGGACCAACAGAACATAAAATCTCCCTGTACGCCGATGACATAATTTTGTTTATGTCGAATCTAAAAAAATCAATTCCAACCTTGTTGAATTTAATAAAGAATTTTGGGGAAATATCAGGATATAAAATAAATAAAACTAAATCTTCAATATTAATGCTAAATGAGACCCAGAGAAATTACCCAGCCCCTGAGGTAAATCAATTCAATGTTGTAAATCAGTTTAAATATTTAGGAATCCAAATTGTGCCTAAGCTAGAATCAGTCGCCAGTGTCAACTATGAAGCCTTAATGTCAGATATCAATGAGTTAACTCAGAGATGGATGTCACTACCAATGTCGATGATCGGGAGAATCAATATACTTAAAAGTAATATTTTACCTAAAATACTTTATTTATTTCAATACATTCCCTTATCACCACCTTTAGATCTATTCTCAAGAATTAAAAAAAAGTTAGTGGAATTTATATGGAACAACAGGAGGGCTAGATTACGTTTGTCTTTATTATATTTACCATTTGATCGTGGAGGTCTGAAATGTCCAAATTTTATGTTGTATTATTGGTCGGCACAACTGAGGTCTATGACATATTATTTTTCATCAAATGATCTCCCTCACTGGACTGAAATGGAATCATACAATTTACCTTTACCTCTTCCCATATTCATATACTCAGATTCGGCAAAAAAATTACAAAAACAAGTTAAAAATCCATTTGTAAAGCATATGATCAAAATATGGTGTGAAGCTAAAAAACTATTTAAAAGAACCACAGTTATTGTCACAATTTAGTCCAATATGGGGTAATCAATATTTTAAACCAGGGAGAGCGGACGCTGTATTTAAAGTATGGAATTTAAAAGGGATACAAAAGATTCAGAATTTATATTTGCCATGTGCAGATAACATAATGTCTTTTGAAGAGCTGAGGATCAAATTTAATCTCAATAGAACACATTTTTTTAAATATCTTCAACTTAGAAACTTTATTCGATCAAATAAAAATAAAGCTCTCACTCGACCTATTTATTCATCCTTGGAAAAAATGATGATGAAAGATAGTAAAAGAAAGGGTATTATTTCAGAGTTTTATAACTCATTGACACTATCTTCAAGTGAAAATTCACTGAAAAGATTAAACTACTGGAAAGAAGATCTGCAAACTGAAATTTCAGAGGAACAATGGGAATTGGCTTGTACAGAAGCTCAAACCAAATCAATAAATGCACGCCTTAAATTGATACATTTCAAATGGTTAATGCGGATGTATGTTACACCAGAGGAATTAAATAGATATAACAAAAATATACCAGATACATGCACAAAATGCATGGAAAGTAAAGGAACCCTATTTCATTGTTTATGGGAATGTAGATTAATAAGAATGTTTTGGGAAGAGGTGAGGGTAACAATTGAAAAAATAATCTCAAAACAAATCATATTGAATCCTAAACTGTTTTTGTTGGGTCTGTACCCAGAAAAGCATAATTTTAATAAAAGTGAAAGAACATTCATAGACCTCAGTTTGCTTAATGCCAAAAAATGTATTGCACTATTATGGAAAAAGACTCATAGACCAGATGTGACTCAGTGGTTAAGACAGATGTTAACAAACCTTCCATTAGAAAGAATAACATATATACTGAAATCAAAGGAAATTGTGTTTGAGAATATATGGAGACCTTTTATTGATTATGTAAAAAATTTAAACATAACTCTTGAAGAAGAAGGTGAATGATGTGTGTGGACCTTGTAAATTCCAAACTGGTGAACATAATATGTATACTTATGTATTGGATTGTCTAGACTAAACAGAGGAGCATTGTTGAAGACTTGATTTTGTTGGTGGTTGTTGGTGTTTTTTAGTGCATTTTTTTTTGTAGTACTTTAGTGTTAGTGTTTGATTGTTTGTATCATGTTTGTTAAAAAAAAAAGGTTCAATAAAGATATTGTGGAAAAAAAAAATATTTACCACCCTTGACTACTAGGGGTTATGTCGCAAGTCGGCGACAGACATACTCAAAGAGGTAATACATCCTCATGGAACAACGATAAGAAAGTAGGGTGCAGGGTTTCCTCTGGTAACTTTTCCGTGTGGCAGGCTGCCATCCTTGAAGTTATGCCGCCACGCCAAAGAAATATAAGTGTAACAAAAAAAATGAAGAAATGACGCTTGGTAAACGTGCACACGAACAACGCGCGTAATTGTCATCTGCATGGAGTTCGGAAGCGCCCCACCCACGTGCTCCAGTTGGCACGCAGAGTGTCTCATTACTAGCATCGCTGTCCGAGAGAAGCATGAGCTTATTAAAGTACTTTAAACGCAAAAAAAATAAATAAATAAATAATTTAGAAGAGGTATGTAAGCAATGGAGGTGTTTATTGTGGTTTTAACCCGCTCGTAACAGGAACAATAATGAAGAGTTGCTTAGCAAACAGGTGTGGTTAGACTTCATATGCAGCCGGCTTCACATGTAGGAAAAGGCAAGAGGGACTGACAAATTGCTGAGGATTTATTTCACCAGCCACTACAATATTAACTAATTTATGTTCATTATTATGTACCTGGCAAGTTAAGATGACCGAAATTCATGAAGTCAATGACTTTAATCCGTCAGCAGCCTTCAGACAAAGTGAACGTGACAACATTTGGATTTTAAAATAAGGGAGGTTTTTCCTGCTGTCTGGGTGCTGAGAAGATTTCTAAAAAAATATAAAATATATAGAAACATTATAACAGAAATAACTGCATCTTTGGGAATTTACGTTAATTTATTTCATTAAATATCATTTTATTGATAATTTTTTCTTTAAAATCAGAGTTAAATTATTGTTCTGTTCTGGCTCTGCAAAATTATGGTCAAAAGGGTAAATTGTACAAGGAACAAAAAAAGCCAAAATTTTACCACAATCTGTTTCAAAAATCTGTTAAAAATACCCCAGTAATTTTATTTTTAAAAAATAGACAAAAATAGCCATAAATTAATCCACAAATTTATAATAAAGTCTCAAATGTACAAAAAAGTCAATTTTACATGAAGAAATTACAGATTTGAGGAAAATGGTTTCAAATGTAGATAAATTTACAGAGAAAAGTAGAAAACTATAAGAAAATTGTTATAAATTTTGGAGAAAAACCTCAAACCTTCAAGACTGAAGTCATTACTCAAGTTTTTAAGTGGCTGCTCTTTGTATCCTGAACTCAACTAGAAATCTTTGGTTGTCTACTTTTAATTATTAATTTCATAGCACTGCTTTCACATGTCCAATCACAGTCTGTCCATAACGAACACCATGTTCGCACCTGGCACCAGGACACCCTAGGTCGCAGGTCGATTTGTTATCGTATCATCAGACCTGCGACCGTATGTCTTGGACACCCGAGTAAAGAGAGGTGCAGAGCTGTCAACTGATCACCACCTGGTGGTGAGTTGGATCCGATGGCATGGGAGGAAGCCATTCAGACCTGGTAGACCCAAACGTATAGTGAGGGTGTGCTGGGAGCGTCTGGCTGAGGCCCCTGTCCGGAAGGTCTTCAACTCCCACCTCCGGAAGAACTTCAACCACATTCCGAGGGAGTCTGGAGGCATGGAGTCTGAATGGGCCATGTTCTCCACCTCTGTTGTTGAAGCGGCGGCCCAGAGCTGCGGCCGCAAGGTGGTCGGTGCATCTCGTGGTGGCAACCCCCGAACCGAGTGGTGGACACCAGTGGTGAGGGGGGCCATTAAGCTGAAGAAGGAGTCCTATCAAGCTTGGTTGGCTTGTGGGACTCCCGAAGCAGCTGAGGTGTACCGGCAGGCCAAGCGGAGTGCAGCTCGGGTGGTTGCTGAAGCAAAAACCCGGGTATGGGAGGAGTTCGGTGAGGCCATGGAACAAGACTTTCGGTCGGCTTCAAAGAGATTCTGGCAAACTGTTCGGCGGCTCAGGAGGGGAAAGCAGCTCCCCGTCCACACTGTGTATGGTGCGGATGGGACACTGTTGACCTCAACTGGGGATATCGCCGGGCGGTGGAAGGAATACTTCGAGGATCTCCTCAATCCCACTGATACGTCTTCCACAGAGGAAGCAGGGTTTGGGGACGAGGGGGATGACTCGCCTATCACAGGGGCTGAGGTCGCCAAGGTGGTTAAAAATCTCCTTGGTGGCCGGGCCCCGGGGGTGGACGAGATTCGCCCTGAGTACCTCAAGGCCCTGGATGTTGTTGGGTTGTCATGGTTGACACGCCTCTGCAACATTGCGTGGAGGTCAGGGACAGTGCCTTTGGCATGGCAAACCGGGGTGGTGGTTCCTCTCTTCAAAAAAGGGGACCGGAGGGTGTGCTCCAACTTTAGAGGGATCACACTCCTCAGCCTCCCTGGGAAGGTCTATGCCAAGGTACTGGAGAGGAGAGTCCAGCCGTTGGTCGAACCTCGGATTCAGGAGGAGCAATGTGGTTTTCGTCCTGGCCGTGGCACATCGGACCAGCTCTTTACCCTCTCGAGAATTCTTGAGGGTTCGTGGGAGTTTGCCCAACCAGTTTACATGTGTTTTGTGGACTTGGAGAAGGCATTTGACCGCGTCCCTCGTGGATTTTTGTGGGGGGTGCTTCGAGAGTATGGGGTATCGGGTTTGTTGTTACGAGCTATTCGGTCTCTGTACGACCGTTGTGAGAGTTTGGTTCGTATTGCCAACACTCGGTCGGAGTCATTCCCAGTGAGAGTTGGACTCCGCCAGGGCTGCCCTTTGTCACCGATCCTGTTCATAATTTTTATGGACAGGATTTCTAGGCGCAGCCAGGGAATGGAGGGTGTCATGCTTGGTGACCACAGGATCTCATCTCTGTTGTTTGCAGATGATGTTGTCCTGTTGGCTTCATCCAGCAATGACCTACAGCTCTTGCTGGGACAGTTTTCCGCTGAGTGTGAAGCGGCTGGGATGAGAATCAGCACCTCCAAGTCCGAGTCCATGGTCCTCAGCCGGAAAAAGGTGGATTGTCCTCTCCGGGTTGGGGACAGGCTCCTGCCCCAAGTGGAGGAGTTTAAGTATCTTGGGGTCTTGTTCACGAGTGAGGGGAAAATGGAGCGAGAGATCGACAGACGGATTGGAGCAGCATCTGCAGTGATGCGGACGTTGTACCGGTCTGTTGTGGTGAAGAGGGAGCTTAGTTCTAAGGCAAAGCTGTCGATTTACCAGTCAATCTACGTTCCTACTCTCACCTATGGTCACGAGCTTTGGGTAATGACCGAAAGAACGAGATCGCGGATACAGACGGGTGAAATGAGCTTTCTCCGTAGGATTGCTGGACTCACCCTCAGAGATAGGGTGAGGAGCTCAGTCATCCGGGAGAGGCTCAGAGTAGAACCGCTGCTCCTCCACATTGAAAGGAGTCAGTTGAGGTGGTATGGGCATCTGATTAGGATGCCTCCTGGACGCCTCCCACTTGAGGTGTTTCAGGTACGTCCCACTGGGAGGAGACCCCGGGGCAGACCCAGGACTCGGTGGAGAGACTATGTCTCCCAGCTGGTCTAGGAACGCCTTGGTATCCCCTTTGAAGGGCTGGAACAGGTGGCTGGGGAGAGGGAAGTCTGGGCTTCTCTGCTTGAACTGCTGCCTCCGCGACCCGGACCTCCGGAAAAGCGGTAGAAGATGGATGGATGGATGGATGCTTTTACATGAGTAGAATTTCTGGCTACTATGTCGTCGTCGGCCTCCGTCGGTCTATGATGACCATGGAAGAGAATCCTAAACGTCTACTCTGCTGGAACAGCACCGCCTGTGGCTGAACAGGCCGATGTGCACCGGTGTTCTACCTTCCAGCGTTGGGCGTTGGTAGGATTCAAGCCTGGGCAGGAAGATATGGAGGACAAGATGTTGCCCATACAGCATGTCCCCCCTCTCCACGTCACTGATGAATCCAAAGGAACAGCAGGGCTGCTACAGTTTGGCACCAGCGCCATCGCAGGAGCTGCCAGAACGATGTTGAGCACAACAGAGAACTGCCTTAGGGGCTCTGACTCCGGATTTTTCCTCAGGGTTGACTCCCGAAGCCTTTCCCGTGACCGGGTGTGCCGCAAGGCAGCGGAGGTTTGAAATCAGGGTTTACCTTCCCCTAAATGGGCTACCTTACCAGGTTGACGAGCCACCATCTACCCGAAGCATCTGGTTTTAAGGCGCCAGAGATCCGCCCTCGCCCCTTCTCCTATTAGTAAAAGCAGTTCCGCCGGGCTTAGAGACTAAACCACACGGGCAGGCTAGGAGTTGGACTTAGCTGTCAGAGGGTTTTCGAGACACACGCCGTAAGGAGCATTTTATGAGCACTGGGAGCTTAACCCCAGTGCCGCTCCTGGCTATGACAACCTTGGAACCAACCTTGGCTACTATACCCATCTCTGATCATGTAATTTAAGTATGCATGAGTAAATTACTATTAATGCCATGAATTTCCCTTCGGGGCAGAGAGGTGAGACCCACAAGCTGAACTGTGAGTTTGTGAGGTTTATTGAAAATAACACAACATAAGTCCAAACTGTGCTCAAACACAAAATACAAACAAGAGAGCAAACTTACTGATAAGGTACACCACAGCAAGGACAGGGCTCTGGCGGAGCTGAAGAGAAACTCAGTCAAGACAGTGGCAATGAGCAATGAAAATAACTGTCCTTAAATAGGGTCAAAAACAATTTACATAAGCAATGACAAGTGTGGGTCACATGAGCGGGCAGAAGGTAACAACGATTCACAATTAGGACCCGCTGGGGGCAATGAGAGAGGAGCCAGTGGAGCTGACAGCTGACAGGGGTGACGCCCACATGGAGCACAACCCCAGAAATGTCACTGACAGCTGTCAGCCCAGCGAAAAAACACAACAGTAAAGATATGCAGAATAAAATATCAACAAATGTGGACTGATATCTAAATACGAATTAATACAAAATAAGAGCGTGACATACTAAGACATAAACAGGAACAAGGAAAACAACGCTAGAATAACCGAAACCAAAAAGCACAAAATACAACAAATATATAAATACAGAGAAAGAGCCATGAGACTGAGCAAGGCGGAAACCTCCTGTGCTCAGCTCATGACAATTAAGAATGCTTTTTTTCCTTCCCTTCCCTTTCCTACTCCTTCTCAATGGAAAAAAAGAAACACGAGAAAAAAAACTATGTAAACCATGACAAAAAAAAAAAAAATCCTGCTGGACAAAACGTGACACTTGGTATCTTCTAACCTGTATGTTTACCACCATAGACAGAGAGAGAAGCTGAATTAGACAGGGCTCAGAGAGGGAAAGATGAGACAGAAGAGAGGAGCCAAGGAGAGGAAAGTGTTCAGGCAGAGGGTCCAGGAGAGGTGAGAGCAGAGGAAGGAGAGAAGGATGACACCAGTAAAAAGTCCAAACACAGGGCGTCTGGGTGGGTCCCCAACTGGTCCAGTATTCCAACATTCAAGCCTCGGTTGCACAAATAATAAGCAAATAATAACTTCCACATGCAAAGTTACTGTGCAAAATTTAAAAAAAAAGTATAAAATTAACATGTTTTGGTTATTATAGTGTCATGTGTTTTCTGCGCCCCCCCCCCCCAAAAAAAAAAAATATGATGCCACCACGTCAAGGTCTTTAAGCCAGAGGAAACACTGGAGTGCAAATGTAGGCCACTCATTCTGCTAATGTTTAGGCCCACAAATAAGGACACTCCTGGTCAGCATGTCCATGTGGGTCCAACGATAGGTTTAACTGGGCTGTGTTATGGGTCCATGTGGGTTTGTCTGTGGGTTCCATGTTGGCCCCATCTGTGTTTGCCCACATGGACTTTACCTGTGGTACAGGTGATCTGTTTACCTGCTTTAAACTCAACTGGGCCCCACATGGGTTTTAACACGCCTGAGCAGGTTTCAGTAACACTTGTGCCATAGGGAAAATTTACACAAAAAAGTCATAGATTTTCATCTTTTTCAACATAAATTTGTAAGAAAAAAGTGACAAATTTACTAAAAAAAGGAGCTAATTAATTTTTTTTGTCAAAAAGTCACAAATTTATTAGAAAAAAGCCACAAATTTATGAGAAAAAGTAAGAAAAATTTAGTACACTTACAAGAAAAACATCACAATGTTATGAGGTAAAAAAAAAGTTGCTAATTCACCAAAACGTAGTAAATATACGAGTAAATAAACTGAAAATTTATGAGAAAAAAGTCCCAAATTTATGAGAAAAATTGTAAGCTTACAGTAAAAAAAAGTTGAAAATTTTTGAGAAAGTTCCAAATTTATATGAAAAAGGTCACAAAGTTATGGGAAGACTCACAAATTTATAATAAAATAGTACATTTATAAGGAAAAAAGTAACCCATTTATGAGAAAAAAGTTGCAAATTTACAAGAGAAAAATTGTAAAATTATTTGACAAAAGTTACAAACTTGTAAGAAAAATTTTGCAAATTTACAAGAAAAAAGTGAAAAATTTATGAGGAAAAAATTAGAAAAAGTTGCAAATTAACAAAAAAGTATGAGTAAATAAATTGAAAATTTATGAGAAAAAGTTACAAGTTTATAAGAAAAAAGTCACAAATTTATGAGCAAAAGTTGCAAGTTCACAGTAAAAAAGTTGCAAATTTTTGAGAAAGTTCCACAATTAAAGAAAGAAAAAGTTCTTAAATTTGCAAGAAAAAAGTCACAATTTAAAAGCAAAACTAACAAATATATGAGGAAAAAGGTGCAAATTTACAGTGAAAAATGTGCAAATTTACAGTAAAAAAGTTGCAAATTTAAGAGAAAGTTTCAAATATTCAAGAAAAATTTCTGAAGTTTATGAAAAAAAGAAAAATAGCAAATTTACCAGGAAAAAGTAACAAATTGATGAGGAAAAGTTTCAAGATTACAGTAAAAAAGTGGCAAATTTATGAGACTTCCAAAATTTCAAGAAAAAGTTTGCAAATTTACAGGAAAAGTCACAAATTTAAAAGAAAAACTAACAAATTTATGAGAAAAAAGTTGCAAGTTTGCAGTAAAAAAGTTGCAAATTTATGACAAAGTTTAACATTTTCAAAAAAAGGATCAAATTAGGAGAGAAAAGTCACAAATTTACAAGAACATTTATGAGAAAATAAGTTGAAAATAGATAAACAGGTCCATGTGGGCAAACAGAGACGGGGCCAACATGGAACCCATGGCCAAACCCACATGGACCCATAAGACAGCCCAGATTAACCTGTGGTGGGGCCCACATGGCCATGCTGACTGGGACTGATATATACATACACTACCTCCACAAAAAACAGTGTTTATCATGCCACTTTGCTATTTTCATGTCTGATACTGAAACAAGGCTCTGCCAAATGCTGCGCAGCCACCCGCTTCCCCTCTGGCACACACGCACGCACACACATGCACACACATGCACACACACACACATTTAGACACTGCAGTCAGGGCTCTTCAGCGGAAACAGCTTTTCCTCAAGAGCTGTCTTTGAAAAACACTTGACAAGAACAGAAATTGGCAATTCATTCCTCTGCTTCTTCATTTTTTGCCTTCACCCTATTCTCATTTCTTTATTGATCGCAATCACTTGTTCGCTGCACGTGTTCAAATTACAGAGTGGGGTTTTTTTTGTCTTTTTCCGCCCTCTTCAGCTGCAAAAAAGAATAGCCTAATCAACACAAATTGGTGCTAATTTTCTCTCGCTTTAACTGGAGATTTAGAGCGAGAAATGCAAAGAACAATTCAACAAAAAAAAGAGCATGTGGGAGACAGTGAGACACTTTGAATAGGGAATAAGTGAGACAAATGGACAATGGTAAGCACTGATTCAGTCAGACACGGATGCAGAGACAGTGAAGGGATGGGAGAGGAACCTACCAACTTGTTGAGGGCTCTAACAGTGGAATGGCACTGGTCCGCTGCCAGGCTGCATCGTTTACTTCTCTGCTTTACAAAACTAGAGAGACAGAAAAAGACCAGATACAATGAAGGCAAAATGTCAGAAGCTCCATGAACTCATTCTTCCAGTTTCTTCTTGTCTGCATTATTTATATGACAAATCAATTTATGACTTTCCTGTATTTACGTATTTTATTTATAGAGAATATTTTTGATTGTTTTAAGGTTTGTTCAGTCCTGATGAGCCAAATATCAATGAATATTCCATTGCAGTGATTCAGTTGTAGGCTTGAGGTGAAGAGCATGGCCAAAAACTTCATTGCGGTTATCCAGTATGTTCATGATACCACACAACCTGGAATGTAATATTGTATTTACACAACAGTTCCACAATCACAGTTTATTAAATGACAGCAAAACAGGACAAGATATTATGATTTCTGCTTGTTTATCCAGCTATTTTGCTCTGCTGAAAAAATAGTTACTTCAATGAGCACAATATAGAAAAGAATAAGCCTATTGTCATTTCACACGTTAACCACATAAAATATTGTCCAGTGCAGGAGCCAGTGTTTCTAATGCATAGGGTTTGTGGGTCATGTACTCGCGCCGGCAGATAGTTAGTGATTTAGCTTCGACGTGTTAGTTTCCACACATTTTTGAGGCAATAAATCAAACTCCAGGCTGTCTTCTCACATGTTAGAAGAAGACACTGACATTACCTATAATTTAAAGATTATTAGAACACCTCTGAAGAGGAGTGCAACTTAAGCAAAAAAGGGCAGCACACACCAAAACTGACAGTTCAATACCTTTCAATTTATCCGTCTATTTTGGCCAATGTCAAAAAATCATACTAATGTTTTGGCCTATTGGTTTTTATCAGAGCATGAATCAAAATGGCTTTCTTTGACTTTTATACCCTGAATCAGCAGGTGATTGGATAAAATAATCACATGACTTTCCAGTTCCCCATTCACATTTTTTTTTATTTTATTTCATTTTCTTATTTTATTACATTTGTTTAATTTTTTTTCACATTTTCTTTTTCAATTGTTTTTCCTTATCATTTAATTATGTTTTCCTTTTTAATTTTTTTATTACTTTTTATTTATATTTTTATATATTTTTATTTTATTTTCATTATTTTCATTTATGTCTGTGACCCGGACGGGTCACAGACATAAATGACAGACACCGTGCAGACGGCTGCACGGTGGCGCAGTGGTTAGCACTGTGGCAGCACAGTTTACCCTTGGCCGGGGGATTGTGGGGATCGTGGGATCGTGGGTTCGATCCCAGCCCCCGACCAACAGTGATCTGTGTGGAGTTTGCATGTTCTCCCCGTGTTGCGTGGGTTTACTCCGGGATTTCTCCGGTTTCCTCCCACATGCCAAAAACATGCATGTTAGGTTAATTGGCTGTTCTAAATTGTCCCTAGATATCTGTTTCCTATAGGCCCTTAGAATAGAGGGTTAGTATTAATGAAAGCGCTTTGAGTGGTCTTTGTGACTAGAAAAGCGCTATATAAGTGCAGGTTAGTTAGTTAGTAATTTATTTAATTAGATTTCCTTTTCTTTCTTTTTTCTTTTCATGTTAAATCAGATTTTTAATTTTTGTGACCAGGGAAATTTTAATAAAATTTGGACCACAGAAGAACACATTTGATTCTTGCAAAAACTGATTAAAGATTTAAAATTATCAAACCAGAGGTAAAACATGTCATATCACCTGTAGATGTAGAGTAACTATGGTAATAACATTCACAGCAGCAGTCTGAACAGAATGGAGCCAGAGCACAAGAGCACTTTGAGACGAGTACAATAGCCCCCACCTCTGTTTTCTTTGAAGATCCCAATACTTACTGACAGACAGCAGTTTTCAACTTTTCAATACAATTACTGTAGCTGAACCAAATTATGATAAACCCATCGTCCATGAATATACAACAAAGGGCGGCAGTGGCTCAGCAGGTAGAGTGGGTCGTCTAATAACCGGAGGGTTGACAGTTCGAATTCCACTCTCCCCAGACATCCTGCCATTGTGTTCCTGGGCAAGACACTTGACCCACCTTGCCTCCAGTGTCCATGACACTGGGTATGAATGTGTATGAATGTTCGGTAGTGGTCAGAGAGGCCGCTGGCGAGGATTGGCAACCATGTTTTTGTCAGTCTGCCCCAGGATAGCTGTGGCTACAGAAGTAGCTTACCACTACCATTGTCTGTGGAGTGAATGGATAATGTATCCATTGAAAAGTGTCTTCGAGTGTCTAAGAAAAGCGCTATATAAATCTGATGCATTATTATTATTAACAAAGTATACAACCCATAGTTGTAGGGCAGGATCCCAAGATGAACCTGTGCACCAGGTTTGGTGACGCTAGCTTTACTCAAGCTACATTCTGATCCACAGTGTACTTCAGCTGTATTCCCTACTCCCTGCTCCGTTCTCAGGAAATATCAGTTAAGTTAACTGCTTGTCACAAAATTTCTCCATTTGAAACACCCTGCAACCATCGACCCCCCCCCTCCTCCATGCATTACCACGGTAACCATTGACATGTGCTGATACTACGGTGGATAATTTATATTTCTTAAATAAAATATTCATACAAATATATTTTTATTGCTATCAGTTGATATAAACAATAATTAACATCAATTTAGCTTGTTAATAACGTTAGCAACAATAGCTTGTTTTACTCATATTTGAGGTGCAATGGCTTATAGGTAATCTTGTCAACTTCTGGTGAAGTGATTTACGGTTGTTCACTTCTTCCCTGCTCAGTTCTCAGTTCCCTTTGAACTGAAGACCGTTCTCTCCCTTCGGTTTGGAATCTCACTAATAATAATAATAATATGGCAGAATACCCTCTGCAGTCCACTTCGGAGTATATTGGGCGATCGGAACACACCTACATTGTACAGTAATAGAACATAGGGAATGTCAACCTTGACCTTCTGACCTCAAACCCAGAGTCAGATGTCAGGATCTCAGGGTGAACCTGTATACCAGGTTTGGTGGCACTAGCTTTACTCACTGTATAGTAATAGTAAATTTAGCATTTAGCATTTACCATAGTGCAAGTGGAATGTTTACCAGTGTTTCCCCTACCATTATATTGGGGGGGGGGGCAACGCCCACTCCCCCTGAGCGCCAGATCACAAAAGAAATCATTTTAAGATGCATTCATAAGAGAACGAAGCCTTACCTTGTCCTTTTATTAAACGAACTAAATATCCTTATGTTATTTATCTTATTTACACAGCAGCAGCAGCTCATTTCTGTCTCTTCTCCTCTGTGCTATGGTATAATGCAGCAGGGTGGAACTCCGCTGCACATAATGTGCACTTGCACACTAGGGCTGGAACAATCAACGTCATTGACAATGTCAATCACAGAAATTTGCCGACGCAGAATTTTATTGTCGACCAATAGTTTAATTTTAAAGTTTATATGCATGCCACGGAAATGTTCAGTTTAACTATAGTATTCCAGCAAAGAAGGCAAGGAGTGCATCATGGCAACACAGAAGTGAGAAAATCATGGAGAACAGGCCAAAACTTTCCAAAGTATGGTTCAGGTTCAGGTTCAGGTTACTTTATTTGTACCCATAGGTAGATTTGTTTTGCAGTCTGGTGACATCCATATTTACAAGCCACAAATTACATTCAACATAGACACAAACACAGGCACACATGAAATTGACTATAAACATGATAAAAATACTCAAGGCTCCATCAATGTGTGGCTCTGCCGGACCGGTGGCGCCACACGAGTCGGCTGCCTGTTGCAACAGCCTTTTTTTTATCTTCCTTCTTCTTTCTACACCTTTCACTCTGTATATATATCACGGACGCACGGATCGCCCCGGGGGTCTCCCGGGTCGGCGGACGGAGCCACGGTTTGCAGCGGGAGACGTTACAGCGGGGAGGAGCTAGTGCTAGCTAGCACTTGGCCGCCGCCAGGTGCTAATGGGAAACTCGACATACCGGGAGCTGTAGCGAAAACGAAGCGGGTGCCGGGCTGGAGTTTAGGCGGCGTGAAAGAAATATAAGACAGAATAATAAAGAGCGATGGCAAGAACCAAGCAGACCACCCGTAAAATCTACTGGAGGAAGAAGCCCCCCAGGAGACAGCTAGCCACCAGGGCTGCTCGGAGAGGCGCTCTGGCCACCGGCAGAGTGAAGAGGCCTCGCCGTCACAGGTCCGTGGCTCTGAGAGAGATCCGTCGCTACCAGAAATCCACGGAGCTGCTCATCCGTAA
The DNA here is from genome assembly GCA_020510985.1 of Pholidichthys leucotaenia. Lineage (NCBI taxonomy): Eukaryota > Metazoa > Chordata > Actinopteri > Cichliformes > Pholidichthyidae > Pholidichthys > Pholidichthys leucotaenia. Next base: position 17,535,545 of record CM035848.1, on the reverse strand, counting down.
GCTGCCCGTCCAGCGCCTGGTGAGGGAGATCGCTCAGGACTTCAAGACCGTCCTGCGTTTCCTGAGTTTCGCCGTCATGGCTCTGCAGGAGACCAGCGAGACCCACCTGGTGGTCTCTTCTTCGCTAAGGGGGTCACCATCATGCCCAAAGACTTCCAGCTGGCCCGCTGCATCCGCGGAGAGAGAGCTTAGACTTTCTGCTGCACATCCACCAGCCATAATGCTCTGCACTGTGTGTCTATATATATACATTTATAGTAATATGGACATATGTTTGCTAGATGTTGTTTTTTCTTGCCTTCTGATTGTTGCTCTGAGTGTTGCTATCCCTATGCTGTTGCAATCCTGGAATTTCCCCATTGTGGGACTAATAAAGGCTTATCTTATCTTATCTTATCTTATCTTATCAATCAGGGTATAAAAAGACAAAGAGATGAAAGAAAAACCAGAGGTAAAAGAGAAGGGTCATATTAAAAGTTAAAAACTAGCCAAAGAGGTTAAAAACTCAAAGGTCTAAAACTCAATAAAATATTTAGAACCCAAGTAACATCCTACAAAAATAAGTAAATATAAAATGGAGTTAATAAATAGGTACCTAAATTATGTGCAATATATTGTTACAGCTTGTTCAACTCTTTGACAGCAGCAGGAACAAAGGTGTTTTTGTAGCGCTGGGTTTTACTTTTTGGGACAGCAAACCTCCGTCTGGAGGGAAGAAGCTGAAAGTTGCAGTGCAAAGGGTGGGGGTCATCATTTAAAATGGAGGTAGCAATCCTCTGTACTTGTCTGGTGTACAGGGATGTCAGGCTCAGCTGTGACTCACCAAGCAAACGACTGGACCATCTAACTATCTGATCCAAGGATTTCCTCTGTTTCAGTTTTATCTGACCAAACCATGACACTAAAGAAAAGGATAAAACAGATTCAATAAAAGCCCGATAAAACATTGTCATTATGGTTCTGTCAATTTGGAAGCGTGCAAGTTTTCTCAAGCAATGCAAATGTTGCTGACCCTTTTTGCACACCCTTTCACAGTTCTCTTCAAAGTTTAAATTGCTATCAATAATCGTCCAGAGATATTTGTAGGATTGTACACATTCGGTGGTCTGGCCTTTTAGTACGGTGACTTTGTGCCTGGGAGTTTTCCTCCTAAAGTCAATAATCATGTCTTTAGTTTTTGTCGTATTTAGCTGCAGGTAGGAATCCTGACACCAGTGAACAAAATCATCAACTACTGGGCCGTGGCCACTCTCACCATCCTGGAGGAGACTGACAATAACTGAGTCATCAGCATACTTTATAATGTGTCTGTTGTCATGTCTGCTCCGACACATGTTTGTGTACAGGATGAAGAGTAGTGGTGACAACACACACCCCTGAGGAGAGCCAGTAGAAGAGCACTTTAGGTCAGACAATGTACCACTGACCCTTACTCTCTGCGTCCTGTCGGTTAAGAAATCCAGAATCCAACCCACCAGATTATTGCTCAAATCAAATTGTTGCAGGAGCCTTTCAACTAAGATATGAGGTTGGATTGTATTAAAGGAAAAGTCCACAAATAAAAGCCTGGCGTGTGTCCCATTAAAATCCAGATGTTTAAAAAGCATGTTAAACAGAGTGACAGTGGCATCCTCCACTCCTCTGTGAGGCCTATAGGCAAACTGCGGAGGATCCAATGCATGCTCAGTCTGCTTTAGGACCTCACATCTGACCAGTTTTTCAAAAATTTTCATTAAAATTGAAGTCAAAGCAACTGGTCTAAAGTCGTTTACCGTTTTAGGACAGCTGGATTTTGGAACGGGAACAACCACGGCTTATTTCCAGATCTTAGGCACATGTTGTGTTTGTAAGGACTTATTGAAAATGTAATGAAATATAGGACTCAGTTCATGTGCACAGGACTTTACCAAGCGCCCACATATATTATCAGGGCCCTGACTTTTGTTCACTTTTACAGCGCAGAACTCCCGTTTAACATCCTGCACCTCAATATTAAAGTGGGAGCATTTTACTGAAAATAAACAAATGAAACAAGTTAAATGCAAACTCTATAAAGCAGAGTTGTCATCATCACATCAGCACTACAGCGACGCATCCATCCTCCTCCCCCTCCTCCCTCCACTCTGTCCGTTGGCTCGGCCGCCTGTCAGCGGGTCTCTGCTGTGCTCTGTCCAGGTAATGACTGAAGTTGGGACATTTATTAACACCGCACTGGTAAGGTTAGTAAGTTTTAGTAAGTAAATTTAGCGCCTCTTGTTTTCAATGAGGGACTGTCTCAGCTTTAGAAAACTCATTAAATTGCTAGCATGTGCTGCTTATGTTAGTTTAACTGTCTTAAAATAATCTCTCTTGGATGATGGTTGCTGATGGCTGAGCTGTTTCAGTTCTGCTGGCTAATGTGCTAAGTGCACTAAATAAGTGAATTACAGGAGTGGCTTACTTTCTTATCCTCCCTCTTTTTGTCGTGGTAATATTAGACCTCATTCTGTGTATCTGTCTGTCTGTTCCTCGAATATCTCTCAAGCCATTTGTCAGACTGTCCACAGATTTGATGTGTGCTTTGCTGAGGTTATGAGAGCGTGCATCCCTGAATTTCAGCCTTCCCGGATATGTGGAAGTTTAGGAGGGGAAATCTTTAATGGACGTTCATAGGGGAGCTATTAAATGAACACAGAGCTGGAAAAGGTATAACCGCTGGGATCTGGGGCCTGAAAATTTGGATTTATGGCTATAATATTAAGCTCAATGTCTTGTCTTGTCTTGGTCCCTTAACCCTTGCCACGGTCGTTGGGGCACTGCAGTGATGAGCATTGTACTAGGTTCCTCCACCTCTGGTGGTAATGGGCGACTGCTTGGGTTGTGGCAAAGTCTTTCCCTGTCCACTTAGCTATGTTGTCTGACCACCATTTCTTCTGTCTACCCCGCCTTCTCTTCCCCTGTACTGTTCCTTGGAGGATCGTCTAGAAGAGTCGGTCTGATCTTGTCACATATCCGTACCATCTCAGCTTCCTCTTCTTTACTGTGGTCAGAAGATCTTCAAAGTAGCTCAAGTGGTGGGTGACTGTCTTGAAGACTTCCTCATTTGTGGCGTGCTCTGTGTATGAGATGCTCAGGATTTTTCTAAAGCATCTCATTTCCATTGCTTGAATCTTCTTTTGCAGCTCAGTGTTCAGGGTCCAAGCCTCACACGCATACAAGAAGATGGAAAGAACTAATGCACGCAGGAGTTTCAGTTTGCATTTGAGAGTGATGCGCTTCTCTCTGCAGAGTTGTCTGAGTTTTGCAAGTGTCATGGTCATTTGTGCACTCCTTGTAAGGACCTCTGGCTTTGACCCTTCTTGGCTGATGATGGTGCCAAGGTACTGGAACTGCATCGTGGTCTCCAGCTCTTCACCACTAACAATGACCTTTTTCGGTAATGGCTTTGAGGTGTTTGTCTTCAGCTTGTTTTTTTTCGGCACTGATTTCCATGTCGTACCTGGACGCTGCTGTGCCCAGGCGGTTCACCAGGTTGCCGAGTTCTCTACTTCCAGCCAGTCCATCGATGTCATCGGCACACCTGGGGTTTGTGATGATTTGTATGACTATGGTGACTGTGCCAGAGTGGTCTTTAAGCACATCAGTCATGATTCTCTCAAGGAAGATGCTAAATAGTGTTGGAGAGAGGAGACAGCCCTGTTGGACGCCGACTGCCATGTGGAACCAATCACCCATGGTGCCTTGGACAAGTTCCGTACTTGTGGCCTTTGTGTACAGCTGTTGAATGGTGTATATGATCTTCTGGCCCATGTTGTACTTCTTCATGGTTGCCAATGGCGCATCGTGCCACACCCTATCAAAGGCTTTTTTGAAGTCAATGAACACATGGTAGATGTCTTGCTGGTGTTGATTGTACTTTTCACACAGAACTCTAAGGTTGAAAATTTGTCCTGTGATGCGCCTTCCACTGCAGAAACCAGCCTGTTCTTCTGAGATGACTTCTTCTGCTTGTGGTCTCAGCCTGTTCAAGATGACTTTCAGCATCACTTTGCTTGCGTGGCTGATAAGGCTGATGGTTCTATATTTTTTGCATTGTTGTAGATTGCCCTTCTTGGGAATCATGATAATAAGTGACTGTGTCCAATAATTTCAGCCTCCCTGGATATGTGGAAGTTTAGGAGGGGAAATCTTTATTGAATGTCCATAGGGGAGGTATTAAATGAACACAGAGGTGGAAAAGGTATAACCGCTGGAAGTTGGGGGCTGAAATTCACAGGGCAGACTCTGGAGGCCAGTGGGATAAAATGAAAAAAATTTGGTCCCGATCTGAGCTCTGCAACTGGGTCTTCCTTAGACCTGGGTCACCCCCCCAAGGCTGTAAACCTAGAGGAAACACTGGTGAACCTTGACCTTTGACCTTTTGACCCCAAACCCATAGTCAGGTTGGGGTGTAAGTCATCAAAGATGCATCTTAGATACAGCTACTGTATCGATTTGAAAAGCCTACATCATTTCTTTCAGTAGTTATTGTATTTACAAGATTGAGCGACCCGAAAAGGATTAAGCGGAAGAAGATGGATGGATGGATGGGAAAATGTGACATCTGACCTTTGACCTTAACGTCATTCGGTGAGAATCAAACTGCAATCTGTGCATCATCAGTGTATATCAGAACCTGGTACCAAGTTTAAAAATATATGGAACAAAACTGTAGGAGGAGTTGATTTCACAAAAGTGGGATAGACAGATGGACGGACTGACCGATAGCATAATCCCCCTTCGGTCTTCACCCGAAGGGCAGTTCGACCCCTTTGAGCTTCAGCCAGCGGGGGAAAATGACCTGGTGTACAGATCATGTTGTCCTGTTTAAACCTGAAATGTATTTTTGTGAAATAAACTTAGGAAATCAAATTAAAATGTATATTTATTTATTTTGTTCAAAATGCTGCTCTTGTCACCAGTCACTGTACCCTAGAAAAAAAAACAAAACACACACACACACACGCACGCACGCACGCACAAACTCACACACACTTTAGAGCATATCTAACTAACTACTAACTAACTAACCTGCACTTATATAGCGCTTTTCTAGTCACAAAGACCACTCAAAGCGCTTTCATTAATACTAACCCTCTATTCTAAGGGCCTATAGGAAACAGATATCTAGGGACAATTTAGAACAGCCAATTAACCTAACATGCATGTTTTTGGCATGTGGGAGGAAACCGGAGAAATCCCGGAGTAAACCCACGCAACACGGGGAGAACATGCAAACTCCAAACAGATCACTGTTGGTCGGGGGCTGGGATCGAACCCACGATCCCACGATCCCCACAATCCCCCGGCCAAGGGTAAACTGTGCTGCCGCAGTGCTAACCACTGCGCCACCGTGCAGCCCATATCAAAGAGTAGTTTTCTTTTTCTTTAATGGTTTTTAACATTGTAAAATAGAGCTTGCTTTTTTGTCCAGCATTTTTAATCATTTAATTCATGATGTAGATCCAGCCATTGTAGAAGGACTACAAACTGGTTACAGCACTGAAGTGCTGATGGAGGTATGTGGTCTTAGAACACTTATTAGTGTGTTACGTATTGTACTTCATAAGTTCCCTGACATTTTTCCTTACAGAATTTCAATATATTGTTGTATTTCCCTCTCTTAGTCATTTGTATCAAATGTCTCTTGCATCCCCATAGGTTCTCTGTATTTAGTACAGGCCTGCTGCCTTTTGCCATTGTTTTCTGTTTATTTGTCTCTTAATAATTTAATCATCTCGAAAAATTGTATTTTTGGACTTCAGCTTAGACTCTTTCCTGTCTCCCACAGACTACAACCCAGCCAGCATGTCCCTGTGGGTCCCACTATAGGTTAAATCTGGGCTGTCTTATGGGTCCCATGTGGGTTTGTCCGTGGGTTCCATGTTGGCCCCATCTGTGTTTGCCCACACATACTTTACCCGTGGTACACATGAGCGGGCAATCTGTTTACCTGCTTTAAACCCACTGGGCCCCACATATGGGCTTAATGATGGTGAGCATGTTTCAGTAACACTTGTGCCACAGGCAAAATAATGAGGTGAAAGTCGCAAATTAATGAGAGAAAACATGAAAATTTAGGAGAAAAGAGTTGCAAATTTACAAGAAAAATTTAGCAAATTTACAAGAAAAAAAGTCACAAATTTATGAGGAAAAATTTAGAAAAAGCTGCAAATTAACAAACAAGTAGCAAATAAGGGATAAGGACCTGTACTTACAGTGGGGAAAATAAGTACTGAACAAGTCAACATTGTTCTCATTAAACATATTTCTGATGGAGCCATTGACCTGAGATTTTCACCAGATATCAGTAACAACCCAAGTAATCCATACATACAAAGAAATCAAGGCAACTGTGTTCACAAAACAAGTTATATTTAATAAAGTGGATTGACACAGGGAATAAGTATTGGTGAAATTCATTTAATATTTAGTAGAAAAGCCTTTGTTGGTAATAACAGCTTCCAGAAGCCTCCCGTATGGAGAAACTACCCGCAGGTATTGCTCAGGAGTGATTTTAGCCTTTTTTTCCCCCCCACAAACTGTCTTCAAATCTTGAAGGTTCCTTGGGCGTCTTCGACGGATTCTGATCTTCAGTGCGTTCCATAGATTTTCAATTGGATTCAGGTCAGGTGACTGACTGAGCCATTCTAGCAGCTACATTTTCTTTCTCTGGAGTCAGTTGAGAGTTTCCTTGGCTGTGTGTTTGGGATCATTGTCTTGCTGAAATGTCCACCCTCGTTTCATCTCCAGCATCTTGGTAGATGGCAACTGGTTCTTATCAAGGATGTCTCTGTACATTTGTCCATTCATCTTTCCTTCAGTTATATGAAGTCTGCCTGTACCATGCACTGAAAAACACCCTCACACCATGATGCTCCCACCTTCAAACTTCACTGTTGGTATGGTGTTTTTGGGTTGATGTGCAGTGCCATTTCTCCTCCAAACATGCTGTGTGTTGTGGCATCCAAAAAGTTCAATTTTGGTCTCATCTGACCAGACTATATTCTCCCAGTATTTTACTAGCTTGCCCAAATGTTGTGCAGCAAACTTTAAACACACATCAACATGCTTTTTCTTCAGCAGTGGAGTCTTGCGAGGTGAGTGGGCATAGAGCCCAAGTCGGTTGAGTGCAATACTTATTGTTTTCTTTGAAACAGCAGTACCTGCTAACTCCAGGTATTTCTGGAGTTCTCCATGAGTGGTCTTTGACTCTTGCATAACTCTTCTGATAATTCTTTTGACTCCTCTGTCAGAAATCTTGCGAGGTGCTCCTGGTCGTGGCCGGTTTATGGTAAAATGATGTTCTTTCCACTTCCGGATGATGGCTCCAACAGTGCTCACTGGAACATTCAACAGTTTAGAAATGCACCTGCAACCAATACCATCATTATGTTTTGCAACAACAAGGTTGCAAAGGTCTAGAGAGAGCACTTTGCTTCTACCCGTCATGAGGTCTTTGTGGTGTGACAATCTGATATTCACAGACCTTTTTAAAGGCTACCAGTCAGGACTTAACCAGCTGAAATTAATTTGCACTGATGGGGGATGGGATGGCTTCATAAATTCTGTTGGATTTCAGCTGATTTCTTGGCTTTCTATGCCTTTTTGTACCTCTTTTTCTTCATGTGGTCAATACGTATTCCCTGTGTCATTCCACTTTATTAAATATAACTTATTTCACTTCCGGTTATGGCTGCCACGTAGGACGGACGTGTCTCGCTCTGCTCTGCTCCTGGAGAAAAAAAATCGGCAAATAACTCTCTCATTTGGGACAGAACGTATCCCAGCATTTGGGCGAGGATATGTCGGCGAAGCCTAAGGCTGGAAAACCAGGAAAAGGAAAAAGCGAGCCGCCGAAACAGTCCAAATTAACGGACTTTCAGGTCTGTGACGCAGCAAACAAAACTCCATATATGGCGGAGGAAGCTGGCGGCGGTGCGATGTTTGCGGGGAATGGCGCAGATGCGCTGATGGCTGCCATGAGTTCAATGAGAGCGGACTTTTCCTCTAGATTTGATGGGATTATGACAGCGTTGGAAGGAATAAGAAAGGAATTGGGTGACTGTGTAGAACGAACGGCGCAGATGGAGCTCCGTCTCGCTAGTGCTGAAGATGACGTCACCCGTCTTCAATTAAAGGTGCGCACTTTGGAAAAAAAAAATAAATCTCTGGAAGATAATATTTTGGATTTGGAATCTCGGTCGAGACAGAATAATTTGAGGCTGGTGGGTCTTCCAGAGGAATCAGAAGGTCGGGACGTATGTTCCTTTCTGGAAAAGTGGATTCCGGAGGTGCTGGGCAGCGAGGAGTTGCAATCAGCAGTGGTTCTGGAAAAAGCACATCGTATTGGCCCACGGAGAGATAAGGGACCGCCGAGGACCTTAATTATGAAGTTTCTTAGCAACAGAGACAGGATGAAGATCTTCAACGCTGCACGTGCTAAAGGAGAGATTAAACACCAGGACCAGCAGGTGCGGTTCTACCCAGATTTGGCCACAGGAATCCAGCAATTGAGGAAGCAGTTTGATCCCGTACGTAAGGAGCTGCGCAACCTTGGGATTCGTCATGGTGTAATCTATCCTGCGAGACTGCTGACCACGTATGAGGGCAGAACCCACATCTTCAAGACCCCAGAGGAGGCGCAGGAGTTCATCAAGAAGATCAAAGAAGAAGAAGAGACTGGTGGGAGCTAAGCATGAACAAAATATAAGGTAGAATAATTAAGCATTTGCACAGGCATCTGACTGACTTGAAGTAAATAGTAAGTTTACAAAATATAGATTGTATTATATATTAAAAAAACAAAACAAAAACAAAACAAACAAAAAAAAAAACTATGATGTACAAAGTTGTTAAAAATTTTGGAGTTAAGTTGGAAAACTACAGAGGAGAGTTAATGTTACGTCATTAAAAGCAGTAGAGTTAGGGTGATTGGGAGGATGAAGAAGGAGTGGCTTAGGCTGTTCCCCGTGGGTGTGGAACAGTCGATGGCTATATCGGGAGACAGAATTTTTCTTTTGATTTTGGGGGGTTTGCCACAAGTGTGGGAAGGGGAAATTTGTTTGTGTGTAGTTTGTAGGATGAATGTTCAACCACTCATGTTTTTGCTTCTCTGTATGAGCATGTTTACACTGCAAGGTAATCCCAAACTCTCTATTGATCATGGACCAAAGTGTTAATCTTAATTTAACTTCATGGAATTGCAGAGGTCTACAAAATTTAAAAAAACTTAAACAAGTTATGAATAAAATAAAGGACATGGGTTCAAGAATTGTGTTTTTACAAGAAACTCATCTGATAGAGGAGGATGTTAAAAGAATTAGGAGTAGATGGCAGGGAAGTGTATTCACCTCTTCATTTTCATCCCGAGCCAGGGGAGTTATGACTCTCATACATAAATCAGTTCCTTTTCAGGTGAAAAATGTAATTGGAGACAAATTTGGAAGATATGTAATCATTCAAGGTTCTTTGCTATTAGAAAATATAAATCTTGTGAACTTATATGGTCCCAATATAGATGATCAGAAGTTCTTTGCTAATTTATTTCTCATCTTATCATCACTTACAGGGCAACATATAATAGCAGGGGATTTTAATTGTACATTGAATCCAGGTGTGGATAGATCAACAGGACTGGATTGTACGCACATTGGATGTAGGATGACTATTAATCATTTTATGAAAGAATTGAGATTGTTAGATATATGGAGAGAAATGAAACCACAAGTTAAAGCCTATTCTTGTTATTCCAGTACCTACAAGACATTCTCACGTATTGATTATTTTTTGATTTCCACAGAATTAAGGTCCAAGATTCAAAACTGCTTTTATGATAACATCGTGATTTCTGATCATGCACCCTGTTGTCTAATATATGTAGATAAAAAATTGACAAAGGAATCAGGTAGATGGCAATTTCAGCATAAATGGCTTCAGGATGAGGAATTTGTCAAGTATATAGAAAAACAGATAGACGAGTTCTTTGACATCAATACTACACAAACATCAGCATGTGTAAAGTGGGAGGCTTTCAAAGCTTTTATTAGGGGACATATTATTAGTTATACAGGATCAAAATCTAAGAAGACTCGAGAGGAGAGAGCTAAATTGGAACATAAAATAAAAAGTCTTCAGGAAAAAGTGTATGCAGGAAGTGACCCAAGGTTGGAGAATGAATTACTGATTTTGAGAGCTGAATACGACAAAAAATCAGCGAATAGAGCTGCCTCGAGTCTTCTAAGATTGAAACAATCTTTTTATGAACAAGGTGAAAAATCAGGAAAATTATTAGCATGGCAGATTAAACAATTGGAAATTAAAACACCAATTACCAGTATTATAAGTAACGGACAGGTAGTTATAGATCCTTTAGAAATTAATAGAGCCTTTAGAGATTACTATGAAAAATTATATGATACCAAAAATGAACCTGATTTAACAAAACTAAATGGGTTTTTGAACGAACTATCTATACCGTGTATTCCAAATGAAAACAGGGAGATATTGGAGTCTAAAATTAGTCAAGAAGAAGTTGGGCTAGCCATTGATAATATGAAATCAGGAAAAAGTGCAGGACCAGATGGTCTTCCAGTTGACCTTTATAAAAAATTTAAGAATAAATTAATAAAACCTTTTTTGGAAATGGTTTTAGAAGCATTTCAAAATAATAATTTACCATCATACATAAATAATGCCTTAATTATACTGTTGCCAAAACCAGGTAAGCCCTCTAATAAATGTGAAAATATGAGACCAATAAGCCTATTAAACGCCGACCTTAAGATAATCTGTAAAATTTTAGCAAGACGAATACAAGAAATTTTACCAAATATTATTAATCGAGATCAGAATGGCTTTATAAAGGGTAGACAAGGCTTCCATAATGTAAGAAGACTATTTAATATTATTTATTTTAATAAAGAAGCACCGGATACAGCTCTCCTATCATTGGACGCCGAAAAGGCCTTTGATAGAGTTGAATGGCCCTTTCTTTTTGAAGTCCTACAAAGGTTTGGACTTGGAAATAATTTCATAAAATGGGTTCAAATAATATACAATAATGCTACAGCAGAAATCCTAACAAATAACAATATTTCAAAACCAATAAAAATCAATAGAGGATGTCGACAAGGCTGTCCACTTTCACCTTTACTGTTTACTATGGCAATTGAACCTTTAGCGATAGCGATACGTTTACATTCACAAATATATGGAATTAAAGTTGGACCAACAGAACATAAAATCTCCCTGTACGCCGATGATATAATTTTGTTTATGTCGAATCTAAAAAAATCAATTCCAACCTTGTTGAATTTAATAAAGAATTTTGGGGAAATATCAGGATATAAAATAAATAAAACTAAATCTTCAATATTAATGCTAAATGAGACCCAGAGAAATTACCCAGCCCCTGAGGTAAATCAATTCAATGTTGTAAATCAGTTTAAATATTTAGGAATCCAAATTATGCCTAAGCTAGAATCAGTCGCCAGTGTCAACTATGAAGCCTTAATGTCAGATATCAATGAGTTAACTCAGAGATGGATGTCACTACCAATGTCGATGATCGGGAGAATCAATATACTTAAAAGTAATATTTTACCTAAAATACTTTATTTATTTCAATACATTCCCTTATCACCACCTTTAGATCTATTCTCAAGAATAAAAAAAAAAAAAAAAAAAAAAAAAGTTAGTGGAATTTATATGGAACAACAGGAGGGCTAGATTACGTTTGTCTTTATTATATTTACCATTTGATCGTGGAGGTCTGAAATGTCCAAATTTTATGTTGTATTATTGGTCGGCACAACTGAGGTCTATGACATATTATTTTTCATCAAATGATCTCCCTCACTGGACTGAAATGGAATCATACAATTTACCTTTACCTCTTCCCATATTCATATACTCAGATTCGGCAAAAAAATTACAAAAACAAGTTAAAAATCCATTTGTAAAGCATATGATCAAAATATGGTGTGAAGCTAAAAACTATTTAAAAGAACCACAGTTATTGTCACAATTTAGTCCAATATGGGGTAATCAATATTTTAAACCAGGGAGAGCGGACGCTGTATTTAAAGTATGGAATTTAAAAGGGATACAAAAGATTCAGGATTTATATTTGCCATGTGCAGACAACATAATGTCTTTTGAAGAGCTGAGGATCAAATTTAATCTCAATAGAACACATTTTTTTAAATATCTTCAACTTAGAAACTTTATTCGATCAAATCAAAATAAAGCTCTCACTCGACCTATTTATTCATCCTTGGAAAAAATGATGATGAAAGATAGTAAAAGAAAGGGTATTATTTCAGAGTTTTATAACTCATTGACACTATCTTCAAGTGAAAATTCACTGAAAAGATTAAACTACTGGAAAGAAGATCTGCAAATTGAAATTTCAGAGGAACAATGGGAATTGGCTTGTACAGAAGCTCAAACCAAATCAATAAATGCACGCCTTAAATTGATACATTTCAAATGGTTAATGCGGATGTATGTTACACCGGAGGAGTTAAATAGATATAACAAAAATATACCAGATACATGCACAAAATGCATGGAAAGTAAAGGAACCCTATTTCATTGTTTATGGGAATGTAGATTAATAAGAATGTTTTGGGAGGAGGTGAGGGTAACAATTGAAAAAATAATCTCAAAACAAATCATATTGAATCCTAAACTGTTTTTGTTGGGTCTGTACCCAGAAAAGCATAATTTCAATAAAAGTGAAAGAACATTCATAGACCTCAGTTTGCTTAATGCCAAAAAATGTATTGCACTATTATGGAAAAAGACTCATAGACCAGATGTGACTCAGTGGTTAAGACAGATGTTAACAAACCTTCCATTAGAAAGAATAACATATATACTGAAATCAAAGGAAATTGTGTTTGAGAATATATGGAGACCTTTTATTGATTATGTAAAAAATTTAAACATAACTCTTGAAGAAGAAGGTGAATGATGTGTGTGGACCTTGTAAATTCCAAACTGGTGAACATAATATGTATACTAATGTATTGGATTGTCTAGACTAAACAGAGGAGCATTGTTGAAGACTTGATTTTGTTGGTGGTTGTTGGTGTTTTTAGGGTATTTTTTTTTTTTTTGTAGTACTTTAGTGTTAGTGTTTGATTGTTTGTATCATGTTTGTTAAAAAAAAAAAAGGTTCAATAAAGATATTGTGGAAAAAAAAAATATAACTTATTTTGTGAACACAGCTGCATTGATCTAAGGCTGTTGCGATACCTGCAATTATGTAGTACCACGTGATGGACAAGCCTACCACGGAGGATAACGAGCAATCACAACAACCGCGGTGTTCATGTTTTTTGTGTGTTTAGCTAAATGTTGTTGTTCACTTATGTGCCCCTATTGATTATTAAATAAATTATATATATACGTATATATATATATATACGTATATATATATATATATATATATATATATATATATATACAGTATATATATATATATATATATATATATATATATATATATATATAAAATTTAAAAAGTTTTTTGAGATTTTTGCAAATTTATTAAAAATAAAAAACTAAGAAATCCCATGTACATAAATATTCACAGCCTTTGCCATGAAGCTCACAATTGAGCTCAGGTACATCCTTTTTCCACTGATCAGCCTTGAGATGTTTCTACAGCTTAATTGGAGTCCACCTGTGATAAATTTAGTTTATTGGACATGATTTGGAAAGGCACACACCTGTCTATATAAGGTCCCACAGTTGACAGTGCATGTAAGAGCACAAAGTAAGAAATCAAAGGAATTGTCTGTAGACTTCTGAGACAGGATTGTCTTGAAGCTGAAATCTGGGGAAGGGTACAGAAAAATTTCTGCTGCTTTGAAGGTCCCAGTGAGCACAGTGGCCTCCATCATCCGTAAATGGAAGAAGTTCAGAACCACCAGGACTCTTCCTAGAGCTGGCCGGCCGTCTAAACTGAGCAATCGGGGGAGAAGGGCCTTAGTCAAGGAGTTGACCAAGAACCTGATGGTCACTCTGTCAGAGTTCCAGTTTTCCTCTGTGGAGAGACGAGAACCATCCAGAAGGACAACCATCTCTGTAGCAATCCACCAATCAGGCCTGTATGGTAGACTGGCAAGAGAGAAGCCACTCCTTCGTAAAAGGCACATGGCAGCCCACCTGCAGTTTGCGAAAAGGCACCTGAAGGACTCTCAAACCATGAGAAGCAAAATTCTCTGGTCTGATGAGACAAAGATTGAACTCTTTGGTGTGAATGCCAGGCGTCATGTTTGGAAGAAACCTGGCACTGCTAATAATCCCGCCAATGGTGGTGGCAGCATCATGCTGTGGGGATGTTTTTCAGCATCAGGAGCTGGGAGACTAGTCAGGATAGAGGGAAAGATGAATGCAGCAATGTACAGAGACATCCTGGATGAAAACCTGCTCCAGAACACTCTTGACCTCAGACAGGGGCGACGGTTCATCTTTCATAAGGACAACGACCCTAAGCACACAGCCCAGATATCAAAGGTGTGGCTTCAGGACAACTCTGTGAATGTCCTTGAGTGGCCCAGCCAGAGCCCAGACTTGAATCCAACTGAACATCTCTGGAGAGATCTGAAAATGGCTGTGCACCGATGCTTCCCATCCAAACTGATGGAGCTTGAGAGGTGCTGCAAAGAGGAAAGGGCAAACTGCCCAAAGATAGGTGTGCCAAGCTTGTGGCATGACATTCAAAAAGACTTGAGGCTGTAATTGGTTCCAAAGGTGCATCAACAAAGTATTGAGCAAAGGCTGTGAATACTTATGTACATGCGATTCCTTGTTTTTTATTTTTAATAAATTTGCAAAAATCTCAAAAAAAAATTTTTTTACATTGTCATTATGGGGTATTGTGTGTAGAATTATGAGGGAAAAAATTAATTTAATTCCTTTTGGAATAAGGCTGTAACATAAAATATGAAAAAAGTGAAGCGCCGTGAATACTTTCCGGGTGCACTGTACACAGGACTTTATTAATGACTCACAGCATAAGCACAGACACTCCCGCTAGGCTGAGAGGTGGTCGAAGAGACTGCCCCTCTTCCCCACAGCCCTCTTATACTCCGGGTAACGTCACCACCCATATAACACTATAATGTGTCCTATGACCAACATCACCCCCCCCCCCAAAAAAAAAGGTCCAAAACGCACACATACAATCAAGACCCTCCCAAATTTAGAGCCCGAATCACACACTAACAGGAAACAGAAATAACTAAGGCCTAACCATGCACACAACCAACTAAAGCTAGGGGGAGACAGGTAGAGCCTGTCCCACCCCCCCCACATGGCTAGACAGATTATTCTGCCGTTTTTATAAATATATGTAGTCCAATAAATCTATAATCGCCGTGCTCCTAAGGTAAAAACATAAAACAATCCCATTATCAAAATGACCATATATACAAACTATACTCTTGTAAACACACTCAATAAACCATTAGAACAATTTTCATTTGAACACCATGCATAAGAACTAAAATCTGGCCAATTTATATACCAACAACATA
Source organism: Pholidichthys leucotaenia (assembly GCA_020510985.1). NCBI lineage: Eukaryota > Metazoa > Chordata > Actinopteri > Cichliformes > Pholidichthyidae > Pholidichthys > Pholidichthys leucotaenia. The sequence continues at coordinate 17,519,976 of CM035848.1, read as the reverse complement.
TTAAACACATTGCCCCCCATTACCAGTCAGCCACGGTGGAGAAACCACCCCCCGGAGACCCGTCAGGCGGGTCCCGACCTGAGCATCTTCTTTTCTTGGCGCCTGGAGATGACCCACGTCGCCGCCAAGACACCTCTCCCTCATCATTGGCGCGTCGCAGCTCATTGGGATGTCTCCATGTACCATCAGACAGCTGAAGGTACATGGTAGCTGAAGGTCCTCGAACAGCTACCACCTGCAGCCGCCCCTGGTCCTCCTGTAGCTTCCGCTTCTTGCAAACTCCTCTTGACCAGGCCTCCTCCCTGGGCCTGACCACATCAGCGACCATCGTGTCTGGGGAGACGGTGTGGATAACCATGGGAGTTGGAGCAGGAGTGTCCGGTTTTTGTCGCCATTCCCCTTGCTCGAATCTGCTACAGGCCCTGGCGAAGTGATGCAGGAATCCCCACTTGCCACAGCGCTTACCTCTCGCCAGACACTCTCTAGCCCTATAACGGTGCTTAGTGGACCCACAACCCGAACATCTGGGCGATCCCGGGGCGGACCTCATCTTCACAGCTGTAGCGCATTCCTCCTGTCCGCTATCTTCGCTGTCCGGGTTCACAGCCTGCGCCGCTGATTGTGAGTCTGGGCGGTGTAGCGCAGCTCTCTCACTGAGGTCGCATGATAATTTGTCTGCCGCTTCACATTGTTGAGTTATCTACACAGCCGTGGCTAATGTCAATTTGCCGGAGTATGTGAGAAGTCTCGGCCATGCTGACGAGCACAGCATGTGCTCTGCCAACTGGTTGCAGACCATCTCTTCCTCTAATTCACCAAACTGGCAGTCTCCAGCCAGCTGCCGCAGGTCGGCAACATAATGTTGCAATGACTCGCCGACCCGCTGGTGGCGCTGTCTAAACTGGATCCTCCTGACGATGACGTTTGCAGGTGCGCGAAAATATCGCGCCATTAGCTCAACCACGTCATCGAAGCTGTCGTTAGCACCCAAGGTAGCAAGGATACTCTGTCCTTCCATACCTAAACTGTGGACCAGAATTGCCCACGCCCATACCTTCTTCAGTTCACCCAGGTTTAATGCCACCAAATAGTTCTGAAATGCGGTGAACCACCTCGCCCAAGGGACCGAAGGCTCTCCCAGAGACTCCAAAAACGGCCGAATCGAAGACACACCAGTATCCATAGCTTTACCCTCGTCGCCAAATGTTATGTCCATAAAGTGTGGAACAATGATGAGGCGAGTGGTGAACTACATAGGACTTTATTAATGACTCACAGTATAAGTACAGACGCTCCTGCTAGGCTGAGAGGTGGTCGAAGAGACCGCCCCTCTTCCCCACAGCCCTCTTATACTCTGGGTGACGTCACCACCCGTGTAACACCATAATGTGTCCTATGAACAATATCACACTATCCACCGTGACTGCAGGGGAAATTCCTCCACCATGAAAGGCCTACCTTGATTTCTTTTTACGTATGGATTACTTGGATTGCTACTGATATCTGGTGAAAATCTCAGGTCAATGGCTCTATCAGAAATATGTTTATTGAGAAACATGTTTACATGCTCAATACTTATTTTCTCACAGTATATAGCGCTTTTTCTAGTCTCAAAGACCACTCAAAGTACTTCACTACTACTAACCCATGTCTTTGTACTGTGGGAGGAAACCGAAGCTCCCGCAGTAAACCCACGCACAGGAAGAACATGCAAACTCCACATAGAAAGGTTCCCACCCCTGCCAGCCTGGGGATTTGAACCTGGAACTTTCTAGCTGTTAGGCAACAGTGCTAACAACTGTACCACCATATATGAGTAATAAATTGAAAATTTACCAGAAAAAAGTTACAAATTTATGAGAAAAAAAATTGCAAGTTTACAGTTAAAAAAGTTACAAATTTATGAGAAAGTTTCAATTTTTCAAGAAAATGCATCAAATTTATGGGAAAATAAGACAAATTTACAAGAAAATAGCAAGTGTATGAGAAAATTAGTTGAAAATATGTTAACAGGTGAAGTCCATGTGGGCAAACACAGATGGGACCCATAGGCCAGCCCAGCTTAACCCTTGGTGGGGCCTACATGGACACGCTGGCTGGGAAGCCTCTTTTCTTATGAGTTCACAAAAAATTCAAAGAAACTCAAATCAGCTGATGTGCTATCGGTCTAAATATGTGCATAAAATATTGCTGTTCCTGGGTCTAAAATCCTTAAGCATGCATCTCACAGAGGTGCGAATGCTGACGGACGTTGCAGAATGCTGCAGTTTTTGGGCTTCATCAGGGTTCGTAAAAGGTTGCAAAACAGTTTTTACTGTCGCAGTTTCTTTCTACCGTAAACACTCTAGGCGAGCAGTTGTGCAACTTTTTACAAACCCCGACTATATTATCATGTTCTTCAGTGCCTCACCTGTTGCTGAAGCTGAATGTGTTTTGTCTGGATAGCAACTCACCTGTTGCTTAGTTGGCCTATGAAGCTTTGCCCCAGAGTCAGCTGATTACCCGGTCACTGCAAATTTGCTGCAGAGTTGCTCAGAGCAGTTTTGCTTTCATTGGCAGTGCACTGCTGTCATCTTCTTTTCCTTCTGCTGTAGCTCTCCAGACCACCAGTTCTTCTGGTCTGACCAACTGTCCCTGTTGACCTTCTCATTGACATGACCTGTTTGTCTTTCCACTCAGCCTTCCCCAAGAGCTCAGCTCTACTACCCACAAAAACTTTTGCCGATTGTTTTCTTAAGCACATCTGTGTGCTAGGTGTTTCAAGCGTAACTTCTTCCTGAGCATCGCACAACAGTTTAAAAGAAAATCTAAACTGATCTTCATGTGCTCTAGTTATAAGATATACCATTTGGGCCTGCAGGTGTTTAGGAGGTGATTCAAAAGTCCCATTTCCACTTAGGGAACCACCCAAGCAGTGTGTCCATGTGGGCCCAACCATAGGTTTAACTGGGCTGTCTTATGGGTCCCATGTGGGTTTGTCCGCAGGGTCTATGTTGGCCCCATCTGTGTTTGCCCACACAGACTTTACCTGTTTATCTACTTTCAACTTATTTTCTCATGAATTTGCTGTTTTCTTGTAAATGTAACTTTCTCCCCCAATTCGCTACATTTTTCTTGAAAATTTGAAACTCTCTCATAAATTTGCAACTTTTCTTTGCTGTAAACTTGCAATTTTTTTCTCATAAATTTGTGATTTTTTTCTTGTCAATTTGCAACTTTTTTTTTATAAATCTTCTATTTTCTTGTAAGTTTGTGGCTTTCTCCCCAATTTGCTAACTTTTTCTTGTAATTTGAGAAGTTTTTCATAAATCTGCCATTTTTTTACTGTAATCTTGCAACTTTGTCATAAATTTGTTGCATTTTTACTTGTAAGTTGACTATTTTCTTGTAAATTTGTGACTTTTCTCATACATTTGGTACTTTTTTGTAAATTTGTCACTTTTTTTTTTAATATAAATTTTCACTTCTTTTCTCATTATTTTCTGAGTTTTTTGCGTAATTTTGCCTATGGCACAAGTGCTACTGAAACCTGCTAACCCACATTAAACCCAGTGGGGATTAGATGGGTTTCAAGTGGGTAAGCATATTACCTGCTCAACAAGTGAAGTTCATGTGGGCAAACACAGATGGGGCCAACATGGAACCCGCAGACAAACCCACATGGGACCCAGGAGACAGCCCTGATTTAACCTCTATTATCAAATATCAATTTGGTAATGACACATGCATGTGTTCACATAGGAAGCGACACACATACAGAGAGGTCCAACACTTCAATGTGACATTGAGCTAATTTGATTTAAGGAAGTGTTTGATAAACAAATTGGTCTCAGCCCCCCCACCCCACCCACATATAGCTCTTCTCTACTCTCTCACTAATCAGCACAAGAGCTTTTAGAGTGCAGACAGGGATTCCTATTTACTCTCTAATTCATTTCAACAGCCAAATCTACTCCATGACAACAAATAAACAACATTTACTCCATAACAGTTCTTTTGGAATTCCTTCAAAAAACCATACAAGCAGCAGCCTTCATGGACAAATAATAAAAGATCAGACCATGTTTCACAGGTGCAAGAAACATGTGAAAAGCATCTAGTTCCCACTGCCCATGGAACAGTGGTTATGGAACATTTGTCATGTTTTGCATGTGTGAGAACATGTGAAATTCATGTGCTCCTCCTGTAAGGGAAGTAATTCCTGAATACTGTTAAAGTACATGTAACACAAATATAATATACTGGATATGAGAGGGGATATGATCCTTTAATATGACACTCAAATGTAGGGTTGTGTCAAAAGTAATCACAGGGTGCAACTGAACCAGGAAAAGACCATTGATAATGTAAGGAAACAAAGTTAAAAGACAAGCAGAGCAGTATTCAAATTCAGTTTAACTCTGCCTGAAATGTGAGCGCTCCATTGCAGATGTTCTCTCCTTTCCTCACAATCAGACCTGTCCTATTCCACGGTCAAAGTCTGCCTGGTGACCATCTATGCCTGCCACACAGGATTTGATAGCATCTCTCCAGGGACACATCCAGCGGACATGCGCTTCCTTTAAGGGCGTCTTCGGTTCAGGCTAGTGATTCATCCCAACGTCCCCTCTTAGGGTCTTAAGCTGATCTTGGGGGCTCTCTGGGGGAAACCTTTTGAGGCCGTGCGTGAACATGACATCCATCTCCATAAAGCTGGGTTTATGCTGCACCTCCGCTTTGCTCGACTGCGAGGCTTCAAATTTTGTGACTCCATTGCCTGGGCGCATTGACTACGCATGCGCAAAATTGAACCTCCTGTTCAAGAGGTGGCGCTACCGACACAGCATACAAAGTCACAGTACACAAAGAAGAGGAAGAGGAAGAGGAAGATGAGAATAAACATACATGAATCATTTTGCAGCAGCTGTTTGAGCAGAGAAGAGCACTGAAAAACTGTAATTCAAGCAGGTTAACAGAAAATGGAATCAATATTTGAGGAGAAACTGTGAAGAAGTCTGCTGTTATCCACACTTCTACAGTTTGTCCTTAAAATAATAGAAGAACCCATCAGCGCATTGGCACTACCTATGGGGCTGGGGTGAAACTATGAATGATGGTTATCATCACCAACAATGAGGAGCCCAACTAAAGAAATGATGTGAGCCAACTGGTCCAGTGGTGTAAAGATAATAATATCTTTCTGAATGAGGAAAAAATCAAGGAGATTGTGGTCGACTTCAGGAGGGGTCACACACAGCAACCCCCTCTGATCATCGATGGTGCAGCTGTGGCGAGGGTGAGCAGCACCCAGTTCCTGCGGGTGCACATCTCTGAGGACCTCTCCCGGTCCAACAACACCACATCACTGGCCAAGAAGGCTCAAACTTGCCTCCATTTCCTCCACAAACTGAGGAGAGCACGAGTCCCACCCCCCACCATGTGCTCATTCTACTGGGGCACCATTGAGAGCATCCTCACCAGCTGCATCACGGTGTGGTATGGAAGCTGCACCGCCTCCTTCCGGAAGACACTGCAGCGCGCAGTGAAAGCAGCCAGCAAGATCATCGGTGACCCTCTGCCTCCCCTCTTGGACATCTACCTCACCAGCCTCACCCACAGAGCCATCAACATTGCAGGCGACACCTCCCACCCCTCACACTGCCTCTTCAGCCCCCTGCTCTTGGGGAAAAGGTACTGGAGCCTCCAGGCCCGCTCCACAAGACTGCTAAACAGCTTTGTTCATCAGGCCATCAGGACCCTGAACTCTGTCCACCCACCCACCCTTCCCCGGACTGTAATGCACTCACCCACACAATAACTACCTCAGCTGTTGGCACAGAAAGACTGGCACACCAACAGTAACACATCTGTTGCTGTATGTCTCTGCACTTTAACTGCAACCATTCACACAAATGCCATACCTCCTGCTGTCTGTCTACTGATCATGTGCAGTCCAATCTGTCACTATCTTCACCTACACTACCACATCATTATCATTTATCGTTTTTTGCACTACGGGTAGCGTTACTGTACATAGACTGCTGTTGTTTTTCCAGCCGAATTCCTTTTTTTTAATACTGTGCACACCACTGAAGAGATAGAAACGACATTTCAATTCTCCTGTATGTCCTGTACGTATAGTAGACAAATAAAATCTTTGAATCTTGAACTGAATCTTGAATCTTAAGTGCATGTGTCAGACGCTTGGTCTGGTAGAAGAAACAAATGGAGTATATAACATTGTTGTCACTTTAATCACGATTAATCGCAATTAAAACAACTTTAACTGTGCCACTTTAATTGTGATTAAATGTAATTAATAGCAATTAATCATATCAAGGTGCATTAATCACGTTAAATGCATGAAGTGAGACGTGGCATCATGCGATTAATCGTGTTTACTCACAATTAACGTGACACCACAACCGCGTGTGCACCAGCTTCATCCAAAGCTGACATGTATCACAGCACACCATCTCACTGGTGCTTACCTCTGCCAATCATGTAAGTAATTCAAGTGATCTGTTGGTGATATCTTGGGCTTTATTTAAGGGAGTGTCTATGGCTGACATCTGTGCTGCAGCCTGTTAGACAGACCCACACCTGTTGTCCGATTTTATCATTTGCATACGGTGGCCCCTTCAGTTGCTCACTTTGTTCTTTAGGCTGGTACCTCCCTGTCGTGAGACAAAAGCTCCAGCCCATGCATGACAGGCAGCGATTATAGGCCCCATATGTTTCCACTGTGTGAATCAAGTGTAGGAAAAGAACGTAAGGTTATGCATATAATCATTGTTCCCTCAAGGAGGGGAACACTGTGACCCCGCCTTTGCGTTGGGTTCAGTAAAGAGTGGCTTTGGGTGAGAAAGCCTCGACCAATGCCACCATGTAGGCTGCCAAAGGCATGGTTAGAGGTTTGATACAGCAACTTACACATGGGCCTGTGTAGTTCATATGGCTGCACCAAGTTCAGCTTCTTGGGGGAACAGTGGTTCTATGCAGAACCTTAGGTTTCAGGGGAGTGGGGATCCAACATACTGTAGAGGGCATAATTGTATAGAAATTGCATACTACCCAGCCAGAATGCCCATGTGGGCCCCACGCTAGGTTAAATCTGGGCTGTCTTCTGGGTCCCTGGACCCTGGTCCCATCTGTGTTTGCCCACATGGACTTTACCTGTTTACCTATTTTCAACTTATTTTCTCATAAATTTGCTATTTTCTTGCAAGTTTGTAACTTTTTTCATGTAAATTTGACACATTTTCTTGAAAAACTGAAACTTTCTCATATATTTGAAACTTTTTTTACTATAAACTTGCAACTTTTTCTTCATAAATTTGGGATTTTTTTTCCTTGCAAATTTGCCATTTTCTTCTAAGTTTGTGAGTTTTTCTGCTAAATTTGCAACATTTTTTTTTTGTAAATTTCAACCTTTCCAACTTTTTTCAATTTTAAAAAATTTCCTGTAAATTTGCAGCTTTCAACTTTTTACTTTTAAATTTTCACATTTTTTCTCATAAATTTGAAACTTTTCTCATAAATTTGTGACTTTATTCTAGTATATTTGTGACTTTTTTCTCATAAATTTGCTACTACTATTTTTGTAAATTTTCATATTTTTTCTCATAATTTTTCACATTTTTTTCTCATAAATTTTCACATTTTTTTTAATAAATTTGTGAGTTTTTTCTTCAAATTTTCATATTTTCTCAAAAATTTGTGACTTTTTACTCACAAATTTTCGAATTTTTTCTCATACATTTTCACATTTTTTCTCATACATTTGTGACTTTCAAATTTTCACATTTTTCTCATAAATTTGTGACCTTTTTCTCATAATTTTTCAGATTTTTTCTCATACATTTTCACGTTTTCTCATACATTTGTGACTTTCTCTCAAATTTTCACATTTTTCTCATAAATTTGTGACCTTTTTCTCATAAATGTGACTTTTTCTCAAATTTTCTCATAAATTTGTGAAATTTTTCCTTGTAAATTTGCCATTGTCTTCTAAGTTTGTGAGTTTTTCTGCTAAATTTGCAATTTTTTCTTGTAAATTTCAAACTTTGTAACTTTTTTCAATTTAAAAAAAAATCCTGTAAATTTGCAACTTTTTGCTTTTAAATTTTCACATTTTTTCTCATAAATTTGCTTTTTTTGTATATGTTCACATTTTTTTTCTCGTAATTTTTCACATTTTTTTCTCACAAATTTTTAACATTTTTTTCTCATAAATTTGTCACTTTTTCCCCTCAAATTTTCTCATAAATCTGTGACTTTTTTCTCATAAATTTTCAGATTTTTTTCTCATACATTTGACTTTTTCTCAAATTTTCACATTTTCTCATAAATTTGTGACTTTTTTCTCGTAAATTTTCACATTTTTTTCATAAATTTTGACTTTTTCTCATAAATTTTCGCATTTTTGTCATGATCCTGGGGCACGGATGGGCACCGTGCCCAGTCTCCTGTTATAGTTTAGTCTTGTTTGTTTATTTCCTTGTTCATTAGTATCTGTTGTAGTTGTGTCTTTATTGTCCTGTTTATTTATCGTGTTAGTTTGGGGTTATGGTATTATTTATGTTTCATGGGGGTTGTGTTATGTTAGTTTGTATTCTTTGGTTTCTTACTCCTTTATAGTTATTTCTTTACTGGTTGTGTTTGCATAAGTTTCCCTTGTATCATTATTTCGTATCCCGGCCATGGAGGCGCTGTGACAGCTCGTGCGTCATTTCCGGGTGTCAAGTTCTGCTCACGAGCTGTCAGAGCCGTCTCCAATTTGGTAATTTCCCTCACTCATGATCCCACAGCTGTTTTCAGTTGTGTGTGGACTGTTTAAGACCGTTGGGAAGACGTTATCTTCGCAGCAGTCTTAATGAAGTCAAGCCTAATGTTCATGCCACGTTTCAGTCTCGTAAGTGTGCGTCTTTGTTACTTTGCTTTTCCTTTAATAAATGTTGCAACTCACAGCTCCTGCGTTTGGCGTCTCTGTTTGCCCTCGGAGAGGGCTGCTTGTGACAATTTTTTCTTTATAAATTTGACTTTTTCTCATATATTTGTGACTTCTTTCTCATAAATTTTCACATTTTTTTCTCATGAATTTTCACTTTTTTTTCATAAATTTGTGACATTTTTTCTCATAAATGTTCACATTTTTTCTCGTAATGTTGCCTGTGGTGCCAGTATCACTGAAACCTGCTCACACACATTCAACCCATGTGGGGCCCAGATGGGGTTAAAGTGGGAAGCAGATCACCTGTGTAACATGTGTAATGACAATAAAGTTGAATCTCATCTCATCTCATCTCACCTGTACCACAGGTAAAGTCCATGTGGGCAAATACAGATGGGGCCAAAAGGGAGCCTGTGGACAAACCCATGTGGGATCCATCCAGCCCAGCTCTAACTCTTGGTGGGGCCCACATGGGCCTGCTGGCTGGGTCGTAGCAGTAAAAACCCACACAGAGTATGTGAACAATTCCCCTTTTCTTTTTACGATCATTATTTTCCATCTCACTGCTGCTCTTTTGCAGTCAAACCCCCATGTTTGATAGTTCCTCTTCAAACCAAGAAGCCATGCCAGCGTGTTAACCTGGCCCTTTAAAGGCCTTTTATAAGTGGGCACACTCATTAGAAAACTTTACACCGCATCACAGCATGTAGATTTTCAGAGGCAGAATGTTAGTTTTCATGTGTAAAGGATGACTTGACAAAAGCAGAGGGGAAGAGGTTCAGAGAGCATTTGGCACTGTAACCGTGATAATGAGACACATGCCACCCTGTCACCTCTCACTCTTTAACATACAACACCTGCATCACCCTACAGTTCGCCTACTCTGCAGTCTCAATCTGAGCCCATCTGTCCCATAATTGGCCAACACTTCAGCGTACATTATGATTCAGTAATTTCACAGCATTTTAGTGTTCCACTCAAGCAAGTCTGACTTCCTGAAAATAATACAGATGTCACTCATACTGTCAGATGACAATATGTTAAATAAATGTCAAATTCACTACAGTTTTGTTGCATCCATATTTCCTGTATGAACATGTCTTTTCAACCTGATCATGTATCATTGAACAAAGTCAGGTCCTTATAGATGTGGTCGATCCTGACTAGAGGCTGTGCTAGAATTTATTGTTGTTTGTCATGTTGACAGACAGGGTTGTGAAAATTCTGTCATGACCAATTATAATCCATCATAAAAACAACCAAAAACATTATTATACTTCGGAGGATGGTAGAACCTGGAGAGATGGAGGTATGCTCTGGAGAGAAGAGGAATGAAAGTCAGTAGAAGCAAGACAGAATATACGAGTGTGAATGAGAGGGAGACAGGTGTAATGGTGAGGATGGAAGGAGTAGAGGCAGTGAAGGTAGATGAGTTTAAATACCTGGCGTCAACCATCCAAAGCAATGGAAAATGCACAAGAGAGGTGAAGAACTGAGTGCGGGCAGGGTGAATTAACAGCTGCTAGAGTGAAAGGGAAGATTTACAAGACGGCAGTGAGACCTGCTGTGATGTATGGTTTGGAGACGGTGGCGCTGAGAAAAAGACAGGAGGTGGCACTGAAGGTGGCAGAATTTAAGATGCAAAGATTCTCATTGGGAGTGGTTAGGAGAGACAGGATTAGAAGGATTACAAATGAGTATATCAGAGGGACAGCGCAGGTTGAGCTGTTTAGAGACAAAATAAGAGCGTCAAGGCTGAGATGGTTTGGACATGTGCAGAGGAGGGATAGTGGAGATATTGGACAAAGGATGTTGAAAATGGAGCTGCCAGGCAGGAGGAAAAGAGAACATGGAGAGGGTTGGTGTTACAGAGCAAAATGAAAGGATAGGGTGAGATGGAGGCAGATGATCCGCTGTGGAGACCCCTGAAGGGAGCAGCTGAAAGGAGAAGAAGAAGAAGAAGAAGAATCTTCAGAGAATGATAAATCCCTGCATAGAGCAGAAGAGTGTCCTAATCTGAAGAGACTCAGTTCAAAGCTGGAGAAAAAGACTGGGGAGAATAGCTGCACACCATCTAATTCTGATTTGTAAACAGCTGCTAAACCTCCACCACCACTTGAGGACCTCGGGGAATTAAAACATGAGCAGTTACATGGCAACAGTTCAGAAAAGGTGCTGGACTTCCCGGGAGACAGCCATGTTTCAGTCACCCAGAGGAGTCCAATCCCAGGGAGGAGAAGAAATTGTTTAGAATGAAAGTTTTATTATAGATCAGACATTCACCAGACCCATCCTGATGGCTGCTGAGTCATGAGCAGCAGCAGCAGGTGGAGCACAGCCCAGCTGACGCAGGTTCCGCCAGGTTCCTTTGCCAGTGGAGGTGTCGTGGACAGGGGCGCGGGAGTTGGATCGCCTGACACAAGCTGATGATGGATACCAGCGAGGAGTCAGCATGGTCCAGTGAGCACCATGAAGTAAAGAGGAGAGGAACGGAACCATGTTGTGCCACCCATGTGCCAACCACGATGTCTTCTGGAGAGATGGGGCTGGAGAGGCAAGCCAGTGGTCCAGATAGGAGCAGGGACAAAGAATTTTGTCTTTTATGGTCAAACTGCATGAGTAAGTTGGCAGACAGATGAAGCGCCGACTCTTTTTTGAGTTGAGATTTTGTGTGACACACATAACAGCAAAAAAATCATGAGTAGAGCAGATGTGCCATCAGCACAATCCATCAAAATGACAGAACGCCGTGAAAATGTTCCATCACTTCTCAAAATCCATCAGTGACGGAGAATATTCGGTTAACGCAACCTCTGGTCTTGACTAACACCTGAGACAAACACTGACGTCATCAAACCAAACTTTAGTGTGCAGCATGGCTAATGCTCCTGTGCAGCCGGGCTCCAGTACCAGTGGGAATTATGAGACTCACTGAGTGATAGCTACCATCTAAATGCTGCACATCCTGCAGTGATGCTGGCCAAAGGTGTTCACATGCACTACTGTACTGGTTAGACACTGCCATGCTTACCACCTTCATATGCACCCTGCCAGCATGTCCATGTGGGACCCACCAAGGATTAAAAATGGGCTGTCTTATGGGTCCATGTGGATCTGTCCACGGGTTCCATCTTGGCCCCATCTGTGTTTGCCCAAGTGGACTTTACCTGTGGCACAGGTGAGCAGGTTCCTGCGACACTGGCAAAATTACGAGAAAAAGTCACAGATTTATCAGAAAAAATGTGAAAATTTACAAAAAAGTAGCAAATTTATGAGAAAAAATGTGACAATTTAGTGGAAAAGTTGCAAAGTTAAAAGAAAAAATAGTAAAGTTACTTGAAAAAAGCTTACAAAACTTACAAGAAAATTGTAGCAAATTTAAAAGAAAAAGTCACAAATTCATGGGAAAAATTTAGAAAAAGTTGCTTATTAACAAAGTAGCAAAGATGAGTAAATAAATTGAAAATTTACAAGGGGAAAAAGAAAAAAGAAAATGTACAAGAAAAAAGTCACAAATATATGAAGAAAATTCCAAGTTTACAATAAAAAAAAGTTGAACATTTTTTAGAAAGTTTGAAATTTACAAAAAAAAAAAAAAAAGGATAAAAATTTAAGGGAAAAAGTCACAAATTCACAAGAAAATGGCAAATTTACAAGGACAAAGTTACAAATTTATGAGAAAAGGTTGCAGGATTACTGTAAAAAAAAAAAAAGTGGCAAACTTATGAGAAAGTTCCAAAATTACGAGAAAAAAAATCCCAAATTTATGGGGAAAAAGTTGCAAGTTTACAGTAAAAAATAGTTGAAAATTTATGAGAAAGTTTCAATTTCTCAAGAAAATGTGTCAAATTTATGGGAAAAAGCAAATTTATGAGAGAATAAGTTGAAAACAGGTATACAAGTAAAGTCCATGTGGGCAAACAGATGGGGCCAACATGGAACCCACAGACAAACCCACATGGAGGGAGAAGACAGCCCAGGTTTAACCTTTGGTGGGCCCACATGGACATGCTGGCTTGGTAATTGTCTGGACTGTGGATTAACTACATCAAGTTCACACTGCAGTGGCGTCTATGTACACTCGCTTCTCGAATGTCACTGTGTTAATTGTAATGATTTCTTTTATATGTATATCCATCCATCCATCCATCTTCTACTGCTTAATCCTTTTTGGGTCGTGTGTGTGTGTGGGGGGTGGAGCCTATCCAGCATCTTTGGGTGAGAAGCAGGGTACACTCTGGACAGATCACCAGTCCACCGCAGGGCCAACACAGAGAGACAGACAACCATTCACTCTCACAGTCATAGCTAAGGACAATTTAGAATCCCCAGTTGATCCCAGTTAACCTAACCTGCACCACCGGAGTGGTGGCTCAGTTGGTAGAGCATCCGCCCCCCCACCCGGGAGGCAGGGGTTCAAATCCTGGCCGGGTCATGCCAAAGACCATATAAAAGTGGAACTTCCTGCCGTCCAGCTTGGTGCTCAGCAATAAATGGAATGGAGGAGGGAACTCTGTGGCGGCGCCTTGCATGGCAGCGGCCCTCTGATTCTGCACTTGGGGTGTGTGTGATTTACACTGTAGATAGGTAAAGCACAATCTCGTTCTGCTGTACATGATTGGTTGTACGGTTGAATGACAATAAGGGTGATTTAATTTAATTTAATTTTAATTTAATTTAATGTCTTTGGACTGTGGGAGGAAACCGGAGTTCCCGGGGTAAACCCACACAGAGAACAAGCAAACTCCACAAAGAAGGGTCACCCATGGTCAGGGGGTGGGATCAAACCCACGATGGTCGGGGTGGAATCGATTCTGTGACCTCCTTGCTGTGCTGCCACAGTGCTAACCACTGCTCCACCGAGCTGCATATGTTTATGTTTGTGGGTTTTTGTTCTTTTTTTTTTTGGGGGGGGGGGGGGGTGCAGGAGCCTATCCCAGCATCTCTGGGTGAGAGGCAGGGTATAGCCTGGACAGACTGACCATCCATTGCAGAGCCAACAGAGACAGACAGACAACCATTCACTCTCATATTCATACTAACTACTAACTAACTAACCTGCACTTATATAGCGCTTTTCTAGTCACAAAGACCACTCAAAGCGCTTTTACTAGTACTAACCCTCTATTCTAAGGGCCTATAGGAAACAAATATCTAGGGACAATTTAGAACAACCAATTAACCTAACTTGCATGTCTTTGGATTGTGGGAGGAAACCGGAGCCCCCAGAGTAAACCCACGCAGCACAGGGAGAACATGCAAACTCCATACAGAAAGGTTCCAACCCCTGCCAGCCTGGGGATTTGAACCAGGAACCTTCTAGCTGTAAGGCAACAGTGCTAACCACTGCACCACCATGCTGCCCAATGTCTAGGGACGCACAGCAGTAGAAGTTTTGCCCATGGCCGATATGCCCATAATCCCATAATCCCCAGCTGGTGCCAATAAACCTAATGCACATGTCTTTGGACTGTGGGAGGAAACCAGAGTACTCAGCCAAAACTCATACAGGCAACAAGAACATGTAAACTCCACACAGAAAGGTTGCCATTGGCCAGATCTTGGGTTCAAACCCACAAACTTCTTGCCGTGAGGCCACACTGCTCCACCGAGCTGCCAATACCCATGTGCAGCTATGTTAAATCTTTGCTTGTTATTGCTGCAATGCAAACTCTAAGCCAGGGGTGTCCAATCATGTGCCATGGAGGGCCAAGACCCTGCAGGTTTTCTCTTCTACCCAGTCTCTTCAGCAGGTGTTCTCACTGAGCAGCGATCAGTGGGAAAGAAGTTCAGCGAAATCTGTTGAAGACACTGTTGGAGGTAAAGCCTGCAGGGTCCTGGCCCTCCATGGCACATGACTGGGCACCACTGCTCTAAGCTGTACATGCACAGCATAGCACTCTGCAACAGTCTAAAATTAAAGCTTTTATCCTTCTTATTTGACTTTATGTGATAAAACAATAAGCAAGCCTGAGGTTGATGCTGTACAGTATGACAGAGGAGCTGCAGTATGAAAAACTGAGCCAGCCATAAGGACCAGACTATCAAGACTAATCTGATTTGGACACCGAAGCCATTTAACTTCTACAACTTGTATAAGTTGTGTTGGGTTTGAGAGAATATTATTAGTAACTGACCTTAGCCTCACAGACGCACATTCATAGCAGTACCATCTCAGAGAGTTAACAAGGTGTATTTAAATACACACCATGTGGGCGTAAAAGGAAAAAAAAACATGGCATACAGACCCCGCAATGCAGCTGGTGTTACGCTGGTTAAACTATGTCAAACACAGCTGATGAAACTTAACTACAGATTTTGTCACTTTGTTCTGCATTGATAGATAAATATGTTCATTTTAAGAAAAGTTTCAGAAAAAAGGTTCTCCAAATAGAACTTAACCAGCAAAGTGCTGCTTTATTCATTTCTATTATTTATATGTAATTTGCTTATATCTCTGTCGGTAAATCCATTCATCTGCCTGTCTGGGTTTTGTATCGGTCTCTGCTAAGGAGGACTTTTTCACTGTGCCAAGGAAGCAGGATAACATTCTGCTCGTAGGAGGGCTGGCTGAGCCATGCTGTTCCTTTTCCATATTTATGACTGAGAGGTGTGCTAGGAATTGCTTCCACACCCCCTCCCACTTTTTTCTTCCTCTTCATCTTCCAATTATCTATCCATCTGCCCATCATTCCATAGTACCTTCTGAACAGTAGGCTTTTCAGCCGAACCAGAAGAAAGATTTATAAAAGAGCAATGATTCCTTCAGACATCATCTCACTGTGTTATCTTTGCTAGGCTGGTATTTTATATTTTACATGAATGTTACACTCACTTTTGAGAGTTGTGCATCATGTCACCTTTGTCTCAGTGACTGCTGCTAACTAATCAGCTTTCTGTCACATTTATGGGACTCTGAAGTTTGTGGATTTTAAAACTCTTAATCTGGATGTTCCTCAAGTTGTCACAAAACAGAAGGGGCCTCATGCAATAACATGCTAGTGTTATGGCCCCTTTCCACTAGCACCTACTCAGCCCGATTCACCTCAACTCTACTTGATTTGTAGGGTTTTTCATCAGTACCTAGTACCTGGTGCTAGGTACTTTTTTAGTATCCACTCAGCCGGGGTTCTAAGCGAGCTGAGTCGAGCTGAAAATGTGACGTCAACAGACTGCAGACCACTGATTGGCCAGGGCGTACCATCACTGGATGAGTCACGACGTCTTCACAAGAATCAAATTCACCATTTGTAAATTCAGCAACAGCAAGCTTGAGTTTTTATTATTTCTGTGATAATCAGTGTTGGGCAACTTACTAAAAATAGTAACTAATTACAGTTACTAGTTACTTCTTTTCAAAAGTAACTGAGTTACTTTACCAATTACTGCATGATTAGAGTAACTAGTTACTTGGCCAAGTAACTTTCACGTTACTTTTAAATGCATACTTAAATCATCTTGCACTCATAGCAAGATAATTTAATTAATGGATTACACTGCGGGCTTATTAATGTAGGCTGAAAACAGACTGTTTCAGACAGAGCTTTTAGAACGTGTTCAGTCTGCTTTATCCTGCCTTGAGAGCTCTGATTATGGGAAAAATCTGAACTGCATAAAGCTGTCCATGTTTATCTTATCTTTATGATATGGATTTAATCCGATGTGCAGTGATCCAAAGAAAATGTCCATTATCCACAGTCCAAATGTCTGCTTGGACAGAGACATGATCCAGTCCTTGAAATTACTTTGAGAAATCAAAATTCATTTTTGAATAATCTTTATCCAGGTAACAAGTAAATGTGTTCTAACTTGAGTGGCTCACAGTCTCAGCTGTCTGATGGAAAGTCACTGTTTATATTATGTCTTCAGTCTGTAGCAAAGTATCTGGCAATCAGGTTTAATTCTTGCTGGGTCCCAAACTGTCCAGATGCATACCTGTAATTGAAATCCAGCCGTGGGTGTTCAGATAGCGTAGATCCACTAACACGGTGTTGTTAGCATAGCTAAACATTACTTAGCATTAGCTCTGTTAGAGCTTTGTTGCTGTTTTCAAGCACTGTGGCGCAGGTGTAGTGTGGCCGACTACTGATCGGAAGGTGAGGGGTTCGATTCTCCCTCTGTCCACAGTCGGCATGTCATAAAGTGTCCTTAAGCAAGACACTGAACCCCCAGTTGCTCCGGGTGGGTCAGGCCAGCGCCTGTGTTTGGCAGCTCCACCGCTATCAGTGTGTGAATGGGTGGATAGCAGGATCTGTGAAGCGCTTTGGTCATCTACAGATGAGAAAAATGAGCTATATACGTAAGTGAATAGGTGAATTGAATACCATTTACCATTCACTTCTGAAGACTGCAGTAGGTCTCAACCGGCACTTAGCTTCCAACCCACCAATATGCATTTGTCCCTAACTGTAACAAAGAAAAGCACTTCCTCCGTGTCCTGAGGAAGAACAACCAGAACCAGAAGCTGCTGCTGGCCTTCTATCGCTGCTCAGTGGAGAGCGTGCTCACCTACTGTCTGGGTGTGTGGTACGTCGGCTCCACGGCCGAGAACAGGAAGGCTGTGCAAAAGGTCATCAACACTGCCCAAAAAATTATCGGTGGCTCTCTGCCCTCCCTGGAAGAAATCTCCTGATCCTCCTGTCTCAGAAGGATCAAGGCCATCACAGGAGACCCCTCACATCCCGCCCACCACCTGTTTGACCTACTTCCCTCTGGATGACGGTTCAGATCAATCAGATCCCACACCTCCAGATTGACAAACAGTTTCTTCCCCTGGGCCATCCGAACTGCAAACAGTCAGAGGCTCCATCCCCTCCGTCTGAATGCTCACATGTACAGAACTGAGGACCTTTTTAATTATCACAATAACAAGAAAAGAAGGCAAGTGTGTATTACATACCTCCAGGCAGGTACGAACAGTGCACATCACGTTGCACAGCCGCTGCAAACCTTCTCTCATTCAGCAGAAAACACAACAATTTTATGACACAGCGATGCGGTACCCAGGGTAAGGCAGCCCAAACAGCACAAAAATACACAATGTTAAACAGACTGGTATAAGCTCTTACCGACCAGGAGAATAGAAAGAGGAAGAATGGGTGGATGTAAGGGGTATACAGTATATAAGATAAGATAAGATAAGCCTTTATTAGTCCCACAATGGGGAAATTCCAGGATTGCAACAGCACAGGGATAGCAACACTCAGAGCAACAATCAGAAGGCAAGAAAAAACAACATCTAGTAAACATATGTCCATATTACTATAAATGTATATATATATAGACACACAGTGCAGAGCATTATGGTTGGCTGGTGAATGTGCAGCAGAAAGTCTAAGCTCTCTCTCCGCGGATGCGGCGGGCCAGCTGGAAGTCTTTGGGCATGATGGTGACCCCCTTAGCGAAGAAGAGACCACCAGGTGGGCCTCACTGGTCTCCTGCAGAGCCATGACGGCGAAGCTCAGGAAACGCAGGACGGTCTTGAAGTCCTGAGCGATCTCCCTCACCAGGCGCTGGACGGGCAGCTTACGGATGAGCAGCTCCGTGGATTTCTGGCAGCGACGGATCTCTCTCAGAGCCACGGGCCTGTGACGGCGAGGCCTCTTCACTCTGCCGGTGGCCGGAGCGCCTCTCCGAGCAGCCCTGGTGGCTAGCTGTCTCCTGGGGGGCTTCTTCCTCCAGTAGATTTTACGGGCGGTCTGCTTGGTTCTTGCCATCGCTCTTTATTATTCTGTCTTATATTTCTTGCACGCCGCCTAAACTCCAGCCCGGAGTTTAGGCATCCACCTGTGGATGCACACTATAAGGTGTGCATCCACAGGTGTGATTAATTTGGTATAATGCTCCTGTCCCAAGGATCATAATCATGTGGTTACAGGTTCACTGAAATGAAATAAAACATAAACCGCTTCAAGTCTGTGCTCCACCTGCACGTGACAACAACAGGGAGAACCACGCTAAACAAAATATAATGCGAGTACGGCTGGCGCTGACCCTCTGCTGAGGATGCCATGCCACCTCAGCATGGAACAAGGCAAATGGCACCGGTGAGAGTACGACCTTAGTGAAAACTAAGGTTAGAATAAGAGTAAAATGTTTACAATAAACTCTTAAAAGTGGTCTGGTGAATCCCCCAAGTTCTCATAAAATGATCGTACATCATGTACCTGAACAAATCTATTAGTACTAACGGTTCTTGCATGAGGCCCATTGCGTCCTTCCCTCTGACAGGGTAATCGTTAACAATGAGCCAATCCCATTCTCTGACCATACAGCCACACATGATGTATGCTTTATTTTGAATGGCTTTTGTGCTTAACACAAAAGTAACTGTAAAGCAATCAGTGTCTAATCCTATTAAAAAATGATTTCAACATATTTAAATAATCCAGAATTTAAATAACCTATTGGACAATATTGTTCTGCACAATTGTCCAACAACAAAACAAAACATAATTCACAAAAAAGATAAACAAAAATAAGTATGTGCTCATAAACTTGCAAAAATACATCCTACACTATAGTATGAAGCTGCATCAAATCAAGTAGAACACCAAGGTTTTTTTTATAGTTGTTATCACAAATGATATGGTTTCACATATTTGACTAATGATGTCTCCCACCAAACAAAAGCATCTTTACCCCACACAACATCAAGTGATTGTGTATGTCCCATATGTTAATAAACTTGACAATTTAAAAGTTTGCTGTTCTTTGCTGATTGTCTTTAGGGTTAATGACCAATCAAAGGGAAGGGAAATAAACACACCCTATGCCTAATCACAGCTTGCTGTGAGTTTGGAAAGCAAAGCATAATCCTAACAAAGATGAAACAAAACACTATCTCAATCAAGTGTAACAGACACACAGCGGAATTATAATGATAACTTCTAACGCCTTGGATGACCATAAACTCCTTACATATCAACTGACTTTCACTGCATTAACATAAAAACGCAAAGTATATAATATTCAAACTGTTCAGAGAAAATTGTAAATAATGTAACAATGCAGCATGGTGGGTTTGGATTTGTCTCTCTGAAGTTATGGATCAAAGTTCAGAGACCAAAGAGCAATAGAAGAAAAAAACCAAAGTGCTCAGAGCCACGTCTCCACCAAGGTCCAACAGGATCTTCAATCTTCAGACAGACTCAAACCCAGGCCTGCATGCTTGGATGAGCTTTATTGGCACCAGAGTTTTGACAGTCAGGGATTTTTCAAATTTTGCACCATGTAAACAGGCTGTTTTTTTTTTGGGGGGGGGGGGTGAGATTTTAAACAATATTTTTAACCTCTTAACCTTTTAACTGCCCTAGTTGCCATGTGATGCCTGGGGAAATGCAAGGCAACTCAAGGCCCCCCTAGTGATCAAGAGTGGTAAAAAATTTGTCAATAAAATAGTTCAGATTTCCAAGGCTATAACTTGAAAGTTACAAGAGATAATGCCTTACTGTCAAACAGAAAGGGCAGTTAAAGGGTTCAGGTTCTGGTTACTTTATTTGTACCCGTAGGTACAAAGAGTTAATATCCCTGTAAAATTTATCAAAAATGCTTGAAATGACATACCCAAAGTATTTTTTTTCTTGGTGCTGGCATTGAGTAATGCTGAAAAAGTCTGATTTTATGTTCTGTTTTTTGTAAACAAGGACCAGAGAACCTGCAGAAGACCTTGCCATTCGGGTATGGACTAGAGCAGTGTTTTTCAACCGGGGTGCCACAAGACTTCAGGGTGCTGTGAGAGCTCATTAAGGGTTCTGTGGAAAATTGTCTAATTTTACTTCATTGTTCCCAAAAAACCGTAAGTAATTTGTCATTGTTGTGTGCCAGTGCAAATTATTTTTCAAACAACTACTACTAAAATGTGTATGTGTAGAAAAATATACCCTGTTGCCCAATATTATCCATAAAATAAATAGAAAAAATAACTAGTTGTTTATATTTAACCTGAACTTAAGTTTATTTATTATAAAATATTG
Source organism: Pholidichthys leucotaenia (assembly GCA_020510985.1). Classification (NCBI taxonomy): domain Eukaryota; kingdom Metazoa; phylum Chordata; class Actinopteri; order Cichliformes; family Pholidichthyidae; genus Pholidichthys; species Pholidichthys leucotaenia. The sequence continues at coordinate 17,499,069 of CM035848.1, read as the reverse complement.
TTGTGTCAAGTTCAGTCAATGCAAATTTTTATGTCAACCTGGACACTAACTTTTTAAGTTGAAATGACAAGTTATTTTACAGTGTGGTAATACGTAATCACCACACTGTAAAATAACCACCAAAATGTAATGGGTTCCTCTCTAGCCCAAGAACCACCTCTGGTGAAAATTTAATCAAAATCCATTTTTGTGTAATCCTGCTGCACAAATACAAGCAAAGCCCTTGGTGGAGGTATGCACTCTCAGATCATCTCCGAAATCTAATCGTCTGATCCCCGTGCCATTACACGGCTTTCCTGAAAATTTCATAACTTTTTGAGTTATTTTGTTAACAGACAGGCTTACAAATAAACTAACGTCAACAAAAACATAACCTTGGCGGAGGTAATTATTTTATGTAGAAGTGGGAATCACCAGAGTCCCACAACACGATACAGTGGTACCTCTACTTACGAAATTAATTCGTTCCGGAAGTATTCTCGTAACGTGAAAATTCCGTAAGTAGAGGCGCGTTTTACATGTAAATGCCGTAATCCGTTCCAAGCCCCCCAAAATTCGGGCATAAATTTTTTATAAATCATAAAAACGCATCAAAACATGTAACAAATACATGTTACAATTAGATTACTGCACAATAAACATAAAATGAGAGTTTAAAATGAGAGAAAGAATAATAAAAGAGAATAATAAAAGAGAAAGAATAATAAAAATTATGTTCATTTACCTTTTAACTGCTATCGTCGTCGTCACCTTTTGCCTTCTTTGGTTCATGTTCTGTCTCATCAGTGGTTTTTGCCTGACGTTTTGTGAAGAAACGATCCAAGGACGTTTGCTTTTGTCGGCTTGTAACGATCCTTCGAAAATGTGCAAGGCAAACATCATCATAGTGAGCGATAGCCCGACTAGTGAACACTTTTTCCGGGTAAAACTGCCCGAACACTTCGTGGCCAATGGGATACCAGGAAGATGCTAGGCGATAGCCAATGGCAGAGCAGCTACAGGTATGTTTACGTTCGGTAAACTACGGGAGCTGCGAGGAGCGCGTACTTTTTTGCCTTTCGTATCCTGAAATTTCGTTCGTAACAAGAGGCAATATTTTCCCGTTGAGGCGTGTCGTAACCTGAAAATTCCGTATGTAGAGACGTTCGTAAGTAGAGGTACCACTGTATTATCACGATAATTGGGCTGCAATGCGATATCATGATCTTGCGATACACTGACTGCGGCAATATCATATATTGTGATTTTCCGTTCCAATCTCTGTCTTGTTCAACTCCTGGCTAGCTCTCAGGAGTCACTCCTTTGCTGTGCTGACCTAACCAAACAGTGAAACTTTATCACCATCTAGTGGACTGAAAAGTAAACAGGTTTTAATTACTCTGGTGCCTAAATAGGTGAGTTTGTATTTGCAACATGTAATTTTTTATAAAGTATTATGCTGTGACAATTTTTCCCCCACCAATGATTTTTATAAAATTAATGTTTATTAAGAGCGCGCTACCAAACCCACGTCTGATATAGGGGTGTGCCATATTGTTCACGATAATACCGGTATAAATTTTCATAGCGGTGTAAAAATTAATATCACGATATTTGGGGTCTGCTGTGTGACATCGTCACACCATTACGCTGTCAACAGAAGTTGCATGTCAGCATAGAAATGGCAAAACAAACATGGTGTGGGAAAGCTACAGCTCCGAAGTCAGAAGGTCTATATCCAGCTGAGTGGAAATATTTAACTTTCACTTTTTGCTGTCATGTTAAAAAAAAAACAGTGCAGCAGTGTGGATAATCTGCCTGCGTTTTTTCCCGCATGTCTACAACACCGCTGGAGCGGTATTAACGTTGGACACTGTGCTGCTCGAAATGGCTGTAGTTGTATCTCAGTTCCGTTTTGGCAGCTTCTTGTTGACTTTATTCAACCTCCCCAAGAGAGAAGAAAAAAAAAAACATCCATTCAGTGCAACGAAAGGTAAAAAGCCCCAGGACAGGTCTGTGCAATGAGAGTACGGCAGGTAAAGTGATTCAGCATAAAACCTGACATCTGTGTACAGTTAAGATATATATCATTTTCTTGTAATATTTGCTACAGAACTAAAAACTATTTAGACTAAGTCTGAGCTGCTGTTTATAAACTGGAGAAATAAGTTTTAGTTTTGTTTTTCCTGAATATGTTAAAGGTAAATAATGCAGGCCTGTGAAACAGTCCCTTTTGCATAAATTTAAAAGAATAAAAAACTCTATGCTGCAATATCGCGAAAAATATCGTCATCGTGAAAATTAACAGAAATATCATGATATCATTTTTAGGCCATATTGCCCACCCCGAGTCTGATACACACCTCTGATTTTATTAACCTGCTCATGCCAGTTATTTGCCAACAAATAAACAAATGCAGTTTATTTAAGATTAAAATTAACATAATTTAACTGATTTAATAAGCAGGAGCTTACCAATGTATTGATAATAAGTCATTCTAGTATATTTTCCCTTTCTCCAGAAGTAGCCACAGCTGACTGTAAAGTGTCTTTAAAAATGTCATGAGGCTGAGCGCAGTGTTTCACTGTGCTCACGCTCTCACTTTATTTCTGGCAATTTCCTGTGTTTCCTCAGTCTTGTGTGATTATTTTACTATGCACTGTTCCATGATGTATTTTCAGTTGTCAGTTATTTCTGGTTTTTGTAACTTCTATTCTCAGTATTATTTTCTCAGTTCCTTTATGCAGCCTTGTTACATCCTGGTCTTAGTGTTTATATTGTGTTTCTCTTTTTGACACGAGTTCCCCACCTTGTTCTCCAGACACTCCCACCTGGTAATCATCTTGTATTGGTAGCTCAGTCTTTTCCCTGTTCGGTAATTAGGCCATCCTGCCCGCTCATGTCACATGCCACATGCCAAAAGCTGAAACAAACAAACCCAGTTATTAAGCAAATTAAGCGCTGGACTCCAGAGACCAAGAACATCCTGCAAGACTGTTTTGTCTGCACAGACTGGGATGTGTTTAAAGCTGCAGCCACCCAAGAGGACTCTTCTGTTAAAAAACAGGACTACGCTGAATACGTGACTGGGTACATCAGCACGTGCGCTGATACCACTGTACCCACCATACAGGTCAGGAAGTTCCCCAACCAGAAGCCCTGGATCAACAGTCAGGTATGTCAGATGCTGCATGCTCGCTCTCATGCATTTAAATGAGGCTGTGAGGTTGAGTACAGAGCTGCAAAGTATGGAGTGAGGAAGGCTATAACAACAGACAAGAGGCAGGACAGAGAAAAGCTGGACAGCCTCTACTCCACTCCTGACCCGGGGCGCATGTGGCAAGGCCTGCAACACATCACAGACTACAAGAGGACCAACAGCAGCACCACTAGCTCTACAGACAGTCTGCCGAACGATCTCAACATCTTTTACACCCGCTTCGAAACCATCAGCCACAGCACAGAGAAGCGACACACACTCACGGACCCCCCCTCCCCCCCATTAAGAGTCTCACCAGGCCAGGTAAGCAAAGCACTAAGGAGTATCAACCCCCGCAAGGCAGCAGGACCAGACAACATCCCTGGGCAGGCCCTCAGAGCATGCGCTGCAGAGCTGACTGATGTTCTCACAACAATCTTCAACCTCTCCCTCAACCAGAACATAGTCCCCTCCTGCTTCAAAACCACAACCATCATCCCCGTCCCCAAAAGGAGCCCACCGACCTGTCTGAATGATTACAGACCGGTAGCACTCACTCCAATCATCATGAAGTGCTTTGAGAGAGTGGTGCTGCCCCTCATTCAGGACAGCATACCGGGCACTCTGGACCCCCTGCAGTACACCTACCGGCCCAACAGGTCCACCTCAGATGCCATCGCCACAGCACTCCATTATTCTCTCTCCCACCTGGAAGATAAAGACTCCTAGATTAGGATGTTCTTTGTCGACTACAGCTCTGCCTTCAACACGGTCATCCCCCACAAACTCACCGACAAACTGTCTTCACTTGGCCTGCACCCCACCCTCTGTGACTGGCTACAGGACTTTCTAACTGGCAGGCCCCAGTCTGTCAGGATGGGTAACAGGATCGCAGCCAGCATCATCACAAACACAGGTGTCTCTCAGGATTGTGTTCTCAGCCCATTCCTCTACAGCCTCTTCACCCATGACTGTGTTGCCTCCCACAAAGACAATATCATCCTAAAGTTTGCGGATGACACAGCAGTGATAGAACGCATCACTGGTGATGATGACGCATCCTACAGGAGGGAGGTGGCCAACCTGGTGTCATGGTGTGAGGACAACAATCTCACCCTCAACACGGACAAAACAAAGGAAATGATAGTGGACATGAGGAAAGGGAGGAGGAGACCCCATTGGCCACTATTCATCCAGAAGCTTGAGGTGGAGAGGGTGAGCAGCTTTAAATCCCTGGGCATCCACATCAGCAACGACCTTAAGTGGACACACAACACCACAGAGCTGGTTAAGAGAGCTCAACAGCAACTGTACTTTCTGAGGAGGCTGAAGAAGTCTGGCATGTCTTCCAGGATCCTCAACAATTTCTACAGCTGCATCCTCGAGAGCATCCTGACCAACTGCATCACTGCGTGGTATGGCAACACCACTGCCCTGGAGTGCAAACACCTGCAGAGAGTGGTGAAGACAGCGGAGAAGATCATCAGGACTCCACTCCCCTCTCTGCAGAGCATCTACCACCGCAGAGTCCAAAAGAGAGCTGGCGCCATCCTCCGGGACCCCACCCACCCCCAACGCAGACTGTTCACACTTCTACCCTCAGGCCACAGGTACAGAAGTATGAAATGCCAGACAACCAGACTGAAAAGCTCCTTGTTTCCCACTGCTATCAGACTCATGAACAGACAACTCCCAAAACTCTGTAACACAGCTTTGCATATAGGAACTCACACACCAGCTGCTAAATTTGCACATTGCTCACCTGTACAGTAGATATAGTATCACCTGTCTGATGTCCATATCATCTCTGCTCCTACTTATCAATAATTTGTAATTATACACTGCTTATTGCACAATGCTCATTTGCACACTGTACATAAGTCTATGCCATCTCAAGTTCACATCAGGTTGCACAATGCTCATGTGCACACTGTACATAGGTTCATGCCATCTCAGGTTCACATCATCTCTGATATCAATATACCACTATCACTTCAGTCATCCGGTGACTTTTCAATTTTATTCCTCTACTGCCTAATTGTGTGTTGGTGTATGTGTCTTAGTATCCATTAGTATTAGGATTGAGTTACTGTGTTAGTGTGCCATGACCTATTAGAATTGTTGTTTCTGTATCTTTTAACTTGGCATTCGTTTGGAGAGCAAAGAATTTCATTGCTCAGGAAATGTAGCATTTCTTAACTGTGCACATGATAATAAAGCCTTTGAATCTCATGTGTTCCACACCTGCTGTCATTTGCCTTGATTATTGCCTGCCCTATTTATAGTCTGGCTTTTTCTTCACTCCTTGTTGGAGCCTCATCATGATTCCGTCAGAACAGGGAAGGGGTTCTGACATATTCTCCTGAGTACATCTCACTAGCTACCTATTCTCCTCCGTTGTAAGTTTATTTTTGTGCACCGTTTGGAATTTGTTTCCTTAATAAATACCACAGACTGCAGTTCAGCACCTGGGTCTCTTCTCTCTGCCCCGTGACAAAAAATCTGTCGTCTTTTGTTTTTGTTTTAAGATATCCTTGAGTAAAACTGTCAACTTTGCTGCCTTTTTGTGTTAATTTCATCTTTGTGTTCATCTGTCATTTTAAGCTCCTCCTGTGTCAGTTCCTTATGTCCCATTTTTCATCTCTTTCCCCTCTCCAATTCTCTCTCCTCGGCTGTGTCCCATTATTCTGAAAAAGTAGCTTTCTCCAAAAAGACTGAATATCAAAATCAGTAATCACTGTGATTTCCTACCTCTTTTGTGGAGAAATAATCTGTACAGGATGGCAGAGTAATTTCAGTTTGGTACTAAACTGAGCTGGACTATGTCTGTCTGAAAAAAATTTAATGCACACCTGCTACCCAATCAAAACAGACTGGGAGAAAACAATCTAAGTCAGGAACAGATATCAGGGACAGATGGGCAAACCATCTAAACCATAGTGAAATTGTCACCCAGAGAGGGTTATGGCTAAGGACCCAAACACCTATTGATATTTAGACACTACCATCTGGTCTTGACTGAGAGATGGTTCCTTGTAAGGTATCTGGAGTTTGCACCCAAGAGGTCCCTGTTACAAGTCATGTCTTCTAGGATAGACTAGATGGAAACTGAGCAAGGTCACTGACAAATGGAGAGACTCAAAAATACCAGGATCCATTGAGGGAGGATGCAGGGCATCATTGTGGAAAAGCCTTCAAAATTATTGTGGTATACCAGAACCGGTCAAATCATGAAAGAACAATGTCCCAGCTGCATTATCCTATAGTATCCTATGAGACAATGAAAAACTGTTGTCACTTGAACCCCGCACAACAGACTAAATGTATGGCTCTTTGGTTATCCTTATGAAGTGTTGGAATGGCCAACATGAGGGAGACATGAGGCCAACATGAGGGAGATCGCTCAGGACTTCAAGACCGTCCTGCGTTTCCTGAGCTTCACCGTCATGGCTCTGCAGGAGACCAGCGAGGCCCACCTGGTGGGTCTCTTCTTCTTCGCTAAGGGGGTCACCATCATGCCCAAACACTTCCAGCTGGCCCGCTGCATCCGCGGAGAGAGAGCTTAGACTTTCTGCTGCACATTCACCAGCCATAATGCTCTGCACTGTGTGTCTATATATATATATACATTTATAGTAATATGGACATATGTTTACTAGATTTTTTTTTTTTTTCTTGCCTTCTGATTGTTGCTCTGAGTGTTGCTGTCCCTATGCTGTTGCAATCCTGGAATTTCCCCATTGTGGGACTAATAAAGGCTTATCTTATCTTATCTTATCTTATCATTAAATAACACTGCACGGAAATGTCAAACTCAGTCAAAAATCCAGATAGCTTCACCAAGACCCTCCTCAGCCAACCAAAGTCTGGCACACTTTCTAGCTCACAGCTAGAGAGAGACAAGTTCCGATAGGATATACAGAGTAACCCCTGTAAGGAGTACGGACCAAGTGCTAACCAGAACATCAACAATCCAAGAAAATCATTAACAAAACTCAATGTAGCTGAATCTATGTGGTAAGAAATATAGCACACCATCCAGAGAACTACAGGACTGCCACACAAACTGACTGATATAAGGCATACAAACAATGTCTTTGGAGACTTCTAAAGGTCTTGTCACAGTCCAATTAAGTGATAAGCTGACACAAGAATGTCCTGTTGTGGATGACACAGCAGTTCAGGATAATCTCAGTGTTGGAGCAGGGGTGGCCTAAAGGTCAGGGATGTGGACTGGTGAGTGGAGTGTTGCCGGTTCAATCCCTGGACCGGCAAGGTCAGATAACATAACAGTGTTCGCTCCAACCCCCTAAACCCCACTGTGGTGCCCTCGAGCAAGGTGTTTAAACCCAGTTGCTCAGTGGTCACAGGTCAGTCTGTATTTGTACTGGGCAGCTTCCAGATGTAAATGTGTCCTTGAAAAATAAAGGCTGCCTCTCAATGGACCTTCCTTATATAATAAATAACAGATAAATAAATAATCTCACTATCAAATATACAAAGTAACATCTTCATTTTGGTTCTTGCAAGAAGGCTGACTTTCAGAAAGGAGCAATCCCTGGCGTTTGTGGTATTTGGAACATACCTCTATTATTATCCAGCTGATTCTGGAGGCCAAGCAGAGGAAAGTGCAGTCATCTGGTTAGATCACTTGAATGCCTATGGGTCAATCCCACATGACCTCATCTGAAATGGACTTGAGCACTATCACATCCCAGATTCAATCTGAGGCATGATTGCCTGGGAAGGTACTGCGGACAAGCTGATAAATTGCTTGGAGAAGTGGTTTGACACATCACTGACAGATCAAACCAACATCACTAATGCCATGAAGTAGGCCCAAAAAAAGACTGAGAAGGCTATTTCTCCCTGGCAAATTTAAGACCAGTTGTACCTGTATGTATATGCAGTCAGCAATGGTCCTGACAGAATTGGAAAAAAGCAAGCTCATGTGATGAGGGATGAGACAGAATATGCCTCAATTTTAATAGGGAGTAGGGGGAAAGAGGTAATTTATAAGCCAAGGGCAGAGGGGCTTTTTTCCGGACACCTCTGCCCACCCGCCAACCAGACAGTGTTATGGTAAAGGGCCCAAATACTCAATGACAGCTTGGCACCACCTGATGACATGTCATGCTGACTAAAGGCTACAGGTTCCTTGTTTTCATCCAGGAGGTGCATGTTGCTAGTAGATTAAATGGAAGACTGTAAAATGACGCCTGTTGATTTTTATTTAAAAATATATGTAAATTAAAAATGAGAAACTGTTATAGGGAGCTTACAGACATCAGTGCTTGTAAAGGAGCACACAGATTTTTTTAAACAAGTGGTTAAGTGTTGCTATTGTAGATGTTCAATTAGTCTAGAGCAGGCAGGTCCAATCATCTGCCATGGAGGGCCAAGACCCTGCAGGTTTTTTCTTCTACCCAGTCTCTTCAGCAGGTGTTTTCACTTATCAGCAAGCAGTGGGAAGAAATTCAGTGAAATGTGCTCCTGAAGACACTGGTCAGAGGTAAAGCCTGCAGGGTCTTGGCCCTCCATGGCACATGATTGGACACCCCTGCTCCAGAGACTGCTAAATAGTAGCTACATTCTGATCCACAGTGTATTTCCAACTATATTCCCTACTTCCTGCTCCGTTCTCAGGGAATATCAGTGAAGTTTTTAAAAAAAAAAAAAATTTTATTTATGTATTTTCACATGAGAAATATCCTGAAAGAAAAATTCCATATTATTCTATAATATTGTTTTATAGTTCCATGTCTGATATGACTTGTGATTCATGTATGGCCTTGAACAGCCCCGGTCTGTGTGTGAGTGTGCCTAAATTAGCAATTTTAATCACCAGCTGTATTGATACATTTTTTGTTTTGGATGTCTAGTCCTGTGTGACTGAGGATGTACTGGGTCCTTGTTTCCTGGGAACAAAGATAAGAACTGTTACACCCTGTCTTGCCAGATGTACCCAAGGACAGTTTCTCCATGGTCTCTCCGTCTTCCCATGGATAACACAGCTTTAAAAGATAGAACAATGAATGGCTGATTCAGAGGTATGGATGGTCAGACTTGGGGCTGCCTCTGTATTTCTCCTTCACCGTCATGAGGAATAAATTTACTTACATTTAAATATTCTGCCTGATTTTTGACTCAGATTAATTATGCTGAAAAATAACCTAACATTTGGCGCTCCGAACAAGGGACCCAAGATCCTGCTCCTGCCCCGGCCGGAACCCAGCAGTGCACAGCTGAGAAGAGAAGACTTTCCCCACCAAGTCCAATGGTTCGGGTTTCAGGAAGTGAAGACTACCAGTTCGGAGCAGCTGGGAGCTGGGGATAGGTGACGGGTCTAACTCTGCAGGCAGGATTGAATGTGAGTACATTTATGTGTTGTTTTTGGACTCTGGGTTTTCAGTCCCAGAGGGGTTAACTACATGTACAGTATGTCTGTGTTGTGAAACTGTGCTCTTGATAAAGTCTGAGTGTTTCTGTTTGCCGCAGCCCGAATGAGGTTCAGTTTGGAGTGGTCCGAAACAGTTCGGTTCCCCGAGGTAGAGGCTCAGTAAAGGTAAACACTGAGCAGCAGGCTCAGGAAGCACTGAGCATCCGGTACCGTGAATTCGGAGTCAGTTCGGACCATAGTGACCCAAGCAGATCTGGTTTGGAGGGGGTACAGGCTCAGGAAGGTCCCGGTACAGGCCGCAACGGGGGTGCGCATCATCCCACATGTAAGAGGACCACAGTATTGACACGCAGAAGTCATAATGACATCCTATTTTACTACCAAGAGGTGAATTATGATGAGCCATCGATGTGAGACCTTATTTCTTCATCACGAGTGAATGTTGGTGAGAGTTGACCTTTAAATAGCGCTGGTTTAAATAAAATTACTGCAATTTTGTTGTTTGTCTGGTTGTTCTGTGTTTATTGATTGTCCTGGCAAAAGAAACGAGAAAAGACAGATTCTGCAGAGGCGGAAGAAGCAGGTGCTGCAGAGGTCTTGAAGAGACAAAGAGAGAGAGAGAACTGTGTGTGTGTATGTGTGAAGTATTGTGGGCCCGTGTGTCTGAACTTACTGCTGAACAGTTGATCTGAGTGAGTGAAGAAAGAAAAAAATATATGGGTATTTACAGGGAAAAAGTGTGACAGACTAATGGTCTGATGTGAGAATGAGGGCCGCACTTTGGTCCCTCCCTCCCCCTTCTTCTCATTTTTCTGCTGCTCAGCCATGGCCCTGCCCCAGGAGTCCAGTGAAAGATGTCACCTCGCCTCTGCTCACCACCACACCTCCTGCCCATACCAGGACACGTCGGATGCCAATGAGTTAAGTAAAAAGTGCACGCATATCAATCACTATGGCTATCATCAATATGATGAATTAAACTGAAGATTACGGAATAATGCTGTCACTAAATAATACCCAATGATTAAAAGTTTTAAATACAGCTTACATGACATGATTCACACCACAAACCAGATGGTAATGACAATGTTTATGCATATGATTTACCAGAGGCTGCTAATTATCAAACAGAGGTTTTAATGTTTCTTTGCCATATTATTGTTCTTTTTGATATAGAAAAGTCGCTCCTAATGAATGACTATGTGATTATTAGTTTTAATCCTTTTACTGTTCATGACAAAACAGCACAGCTTTGAAGGATTCCAAGATTGAAAAAAACAAAGAGTTCCAATACTGGGCTCTCTGATTAGATTTGATTCTTTTGACATTAAAAAAGACCAGTTGGTTGGTTTACTGTCTTATAAATTTAAATAAATGAGAGACTGTGTGAAAGTTGACATTGTAATACATAGTGTATCGGTTAAGGGACTTTATGAGGACAGACAAATATGCAAATCACTACTTTCATCCAGCGCCTGGTGAGGGAGATCGCTCAGGACTTCAAGACCGACCTGCGCTTCCTGAGCTTCGCCGTCATGGCTCTGCAGGAGGCCAGCGAGGCCTACCTGGTGGGTCTCTTCTTCGCTAAGAGGGTCACCATCATGCCCAAAGACTTCCAGCTGGCCCGCCGCATCCGCGGAGAGAGAGCTTAGACTTTCTGCTGCACATTCACCAACCATAATGCTCCGCACTGTGTCTATATATATATATATATATATATATATATATATATATATATATATATATATATATATATACAGTATATATATATATATATATATATATATATATATATATATATATATATATATATATATATACATTTATAGTAATATGTACATATGTTTACTAGCTGTTCTTGTTTTTTCTTGCCTTCTGATTGTTGCTCTGAGTGTTGCTATCCCTGTGCTGTTGCAATCCTGGAATTTCCCCATTGTGGGACTAATAAAGGCTTATCTTATCTTATCTTATATGGGTGTGCTTGAGTAAAAATGAACCATTTCATTTATTCTCTAAAATGCTGAAAATAACTCACCAAATTAGAAAATACAAAACATAATTTATGGTGTGCACTTAGAAGAAATGACAAATATCCAACAACACAAAGATGTTGCTTTTGACGAGTTTCTGGATCAAGTAATGCAAAGAAAAATAAATTCATGTTACTCCTTAAATACTATAATGTTTAAAATTTTACCTAGAAAAGGAACTCAGGGAGTTCCAGTCTGAGTTTCCCATTTAAACAATATATATTCTGTGATTTTTTTTTCCTTTAATGAAATGGAATACGCTTAAGGGAATGTGGAATTTAAGCCCTCGAATTCCATCAATCAACCCTTTAGCACTTATCCAGTCACAGGGACAGCAGTCTAAGCAGAGAAGACGGACTGCTGCCCGGCTGACATATCACCATGATCTCTTCCACAGATAATTGGTAAGAGTTCAAAACATTTAAAATGAGGAGAGAAAAGATCTCTCCCATTCCAGCAGAAACATTAGAGAATAAGCTTGGGTCATTTTCTAGATGTACAGGAAAGAAAATACACCTGAACCATTAGTTACACTAAAAATTTTCATCAACATTACAATAAGCACTGAGACAACTTAAAAGGACAAAGTTGAATGACTGTAAGAGTAACACTTACAAAAATTTATGAGAAGAAAAATCTGAACTCCTGTTTGTATGATTACTGACGCGGGGGGGGGGGGGCAAGCCCACAGTTTCCCCTGATTTTATTTTTTACTGGACACTTGTTGGGGGGGGGCAGGCTGTCTGCGGCAAGGGGAAAACGACGTTTGGCATCAATCTGAACATCAGGGCCATTGGCTGGGGGCAGCAGAGGAGTGGGGGAGGAGGACCTCATAAGCAGGCCACAAAAACAGACTGGACAAAATGACAAACAACTCGGGTAAACTAAGAGTCCTCCAGGACGCTTGACGGAGCGGGGAGAATCAACTGGGCTATTCAATGCCAAAGCGTAGCAGTTGTGCCTCACAAGGAAACGCTACCAGCGTAGCAGCACAACTGCACACAGAAACGCTACAGTTTATTCACGGCACCGGAGCAGTCAGAGTAGTCCAAGTTCCCCAGCGAGCACACACAAACACTCCTTCCTGACGTGACAGTTCCACGGTGAAGAACGCCCGTGTGAACTCGTATAATGGTCCAGCGGTGTTTGACTAGCAAAGAGCTGCTTAAGTACAAACACCGCTGGCATAATAAATTGGGAACACCTGGGTGAGGCGCAGGAAAGATGATAAACAGGACTGGGAACAGCTGATGGAAATGAGAGAGAGAGAGGGAGTGCGGCCGGACCGGCAGACTGTCAGCAGTGTCACAGAAAGTAGGTCACAACAGCTGTCTAACAGCTGCCGGTCAGGCAGTGGCTATGGATATGGAAACACTGAAATACATACTATACATACATATACAATGGTACCTAAACCCACAGAGAGCTCAGGACCGAGCCGGGAGAAACCAAGCCGGCTCAGTTCCTGACAATCAATAATGTAGGAAAGAAATTTATAGGTGAAACAGCTTGGTAATGGAGTCACAACACTCAATAGGAGAAGTTAAATTTACATCAATAAATTTGCAGGTATTTAAGAAAATTATGTGATGAAAAAATATTTGCAGATTATTGTGGAAAAAGGTCCTAAGACTTTATAAGAAACACAGTAAAATTAAGAAGAGCAAAAAAAAAAAAAACAGGAAGGAAAAATATCATGTTTATAAAAAATAATAAAGTCAACTAATAAGGAAAAAGAAAAGCCATGCAAATTTATGGGAAAAGTTCCAAATGTCTAAGGAGAGTCCAATTGATGCTGATGAAGCTCACTGTGGGACTCAATTTAAAATCTGTTACAAAGACAAAACAGATTTTTACTCAATTATGTAAGAAGAAAACAATGCTTAAGGGAGCTCAAAGCAAAAATAATTTGACCTTCCCTGCATAAACTTATTCTTTTCAAAACCTTTGCATGGATTTTATTGAGTTAAATAAGTGTAAAGGCAAAAATGTTGTTTAGTGATTATTGACACACTTAGAAAATAGCCAAAAGCCTTCCCTTGCACTTATCCAAATACTGCTATGGTAGCACAGAAACCCTTAACTGAAAAAATATCAAGATTTTAAATAGCTGAAATGATTTACTCAGATAATGGAATACATTTTGTAAATCAAATCATATCACATTTAGGTACAGTACTCAACATTTACCTAGGAAACCATTTAGCTTATCATCCACAATCTATAGGATTAGCATAATGCACAAATAGGATTATGGAAGATGGCTTAGGAAAAGAGTGACAAAGAGAAATAGGAAAATTATGAATGACAAACCCTACTATCAAAGATATTTAACTTAGGTGATGAGGAAGGGTTTTTGGTTGAATATATGCAAAGAATGTCAACTGACAGAGATGCTATCCATGCCGCCTTCCCAGGAGGACCATGTGACGAAGGAACCGCGGGAGGTGCACCCATCTTTTGGCCAAGCCACTGGAAAAAAAAACTGGACCGATACTCCCTGGCAAGGAAAACACAGAGGTTATCTTGGTGACACCAACAGCTGTGAAGCAAAGAGACTGTTTACTACGAACTTTTTTAATTTAAAAAAAAAAAAAATCCTCAGCAAGTGACTGTTTAACTGTTTCGCTATACAAGCGTCGGTTGATGGTACCCTCTGGTGTCCAGCAACGGCTTGCATAGCGAAGCAACTGTTTGTTTATCATGGAGGGGCAAAAATGCAAGGGAGAGAAGGTTGGGAACTTCAGTTGTGGTTAGTATTGTTTCCTTTTCATCCTCATCATTCTCATAGTAACATTTTTGTTTTGGTTTTTCTTAGCTGCTCCAAAGCCTATACACTGTAGAGCAGGATTCTTGTTTATGCTGGCAGTGTCTGGTGAAGATATGCTAATTACACAGCTAAATCAGCTAATTGTTCGAATTGTTGTGTTTGTTCCTTAATGCCACTATCAGCTGGACAACTTATCTGTTACTGCTAAAATAATAGGGCTACCACAGGCTGTTTGTTTCTCAAGAGAGGCTATATACAGAAATAACACAGCAAACATTACTTTGAATCACACCTGTCACAACACTTCACTGATCAGAAACATGATGACACTCCCTTACTCTGTGAAAGCAAGGTTAATTTCATCAGGGATCTCCTCCTTTTGTCCAAAGGGAAGCGGTGATGTACCTCTGGGCAGCTTAACACTCTCTAAGTGTGCAACAGCTTACAGTGCGTCTCTCCCCTGTACTGCTACCTGCTTGACCAACGAAGCGGGCAAGTGTTATCCTGAAGATTTACATTGTCAATACAGGGGGATGATGGTCATGTGGTCATTGGGCGTACTCACACCTGCCCAGGAAGTGGGCAGGATTGTGTGCCCCCGTTTTGGCGACTGATTGTACCCTAATTATATCGGTAGGCCAGGTGGGCGGGGTGTAGAAAGATGCTTTCTTACCACACGATGCTACCCTTTTTACCACATGATGCCATTTGGGGCACGGATGTACCAGAGCAATTTCAGATGAAAGCATAGGAGTAAGAGTCCTTCATTCACTGTTTCCTTGGGTGAGAGTGGGCAAGAACACCTTATGGATTGAAACACTCAATTATAGGCTACAATCATTTGTAAATTTTTCCTTATCTGCTTGGTCGGGTGAAAAGGAAGAGATAACGGCTATGAGGCTTATGATGACACAAGGATCAATTAATTACCACCTGTAGGTGATCATTGTTGTATTTTTATCCCTATCACTATCACTGATGCACAGACATGAATTTGTAAGTGATTTTTATTGTGACAATTTTGGTCTTTTCCTGTGAGTCCTTGTGTCCGTAGTATGATGATGACGCTGGTTCATGTAAACTTAGTGATATGTCATGATGCAATTGCTGGAGATGATGAGGATGGAAAAGGGGCAATACTGGCCTGAGGTGTGTGAAGTCTGCAATATTGTCTTAATCTGTATTGAGATTTTTCCATGTCATTTTCAAATAACTGTTTCTATCACATTACACTTATCGTTATCATATCATTAATCGCTACGTTATTTTACACAGTTTAACTGATTTTGATTACACATATTCACTTTTATTGCTACCCTTGTTTAAGTTTAAACTACCCCATAAAATTGCTGCTAATTTTTGATTATTTTTTGTGTTGTTTTCATTTTAATTGTGATGTTTTATTAAGTATTAAGGGGGAATATGAAAGAAAAATTCTATATTACTCTATAATATTGTTTTATAGTTCCATGTCTGATATGACTTGTGATTCATGTATGGTCTTGAACAGCCCCGGTCTGCGTGAGTGTGCCTGAATTAGCAATTTTAATCACCAGCTGTACTGATACATTTTTGTTTTGGGTGTCTAGTCCTGTGTGACTGAGGATGTACTGGCTCCTTGTTTCCTGGGAGCAAAGATAAGAACTGTTACACCCTGTCTTGCCAGATGTACTTATTAAAAGCTAGAACAATGAACGGCTGACTCAGAGGTATGGATGGTCAGACTTGGGGCTGCCTCTGTATTTCTCCCTCTCGGCCATGAGGAATAAATTTACTTACATTTAAACATTCTGCCTGATTTTTGACAGATTAATTAAGCTGAAAAATAACCTAACATACTGCATCCCAAAACTAAGATAACACAAACACACAACTTGAAGATAAATGTCCCCACTCCCTACACGCACACACACCACAACGACAACAACAAAAACAAAAAACAAACAAAAAAAAAGGCTGCCACCCAATAATAGATGTACATTATTTCTTCCTCTTTTTCTTTCTTTTTCTTCCCTGCTTACAAAAACAAAAACAAAAACAAAAAACAAACATATGTACAGTAAGCCCACTCTTGGGATTTAAGGTCACTAAGAATGTATGTTGATATGACACTGGGCTAGAAAGGGTACCCAGAGTCTCTTAAATTTGTTCTGTTCGTTAGGTTTATGCAACCACAGTCTTTCCATCTGAATAACAGACAACATCTTGCTGAGCCAATGGGCAAAAGACGGTAGAGACGTAGACTTCCAAGTAAGAAGAGTAAGTTTTTTTGGCCACAACCATGCCCAGATGCAGAGCAACCTGTGTGTCGTGTGGTAAGACTGAAGTTTCTGTAGAGCATCCAAGGATGGCCAATTCGTGGTTAGGCAGGATGTCTCTGGAATAGGCTTTTGAGAGCTGCTCAACTACAACCGACCAAAAATTGCGCAGTTTAGGGCAAAACCACAACAGATGTGCTAATGAACTCTCAGCAACATGACACCTATCACAGGCAGGAGACACAGCTGAAAAAATATGATTAAGCTTTGTTTTTGAGTAATGCAGTCTGTGCAGCACCTTGTATTTAATCTGTACCTGGAATTAACAGAACAACAATGAACCCGGAACAGTGCCGCCTCCCAGAGTTCTACAGATATTTCAGAGTTCAAGTCTTTGGCCCAAGCTTACCTAATAAAATCAGAGGAAACTGGGTTTGTGAAAGAGCACACTAATTTCGATATTAAGTGTTTTGAGTGTGGAGGGAGCAAGAGGTTTTCAAGAAAGGGGTGGGTTGTGGAAGTGGAAGCAAATTGTGGACAATTTTCCTTGACATAATGTCTGACTTGGAGGTAACGAAAAAAGTGTGAGTGTGGAAGATTGAATTTAGCACTTAACTGAGCGAATGATGCAAATTGGTCACTGAAGTACAAATCTGAAAAACTTCTGATACCTCTCTCTCTAGACTGTAAACACCCCCATCCAACTGTCCAGGCAAAAATAAGTGATTTTTACATATTGGGGCATGCATGAAAACATCTGAAACCCAACAAGCCACTTTTATCTGTTTTGGTATCTGCACAGAGTTCTTCACAATGAAATTTTGCTGTTAATTTAACTACTGGGCTAGAATCAGAGAAAAGAAGAGCGGGAAGTGAGGACATTGTAACAACAGCAGCTTCAAGTTGCAACCATAAAGGTCAGAAAGGTCAGAAAGCTTGGCCCGCAGTATTTTATTCTCTTGCTGCAATTCAGTGAGGGAAGTTTCCATAGTGTGAATGCACTGTTCTTGGTCAGCCATCTGGCCCTCGGTGATAGACAGCCTTTCCGTGAGCTCCCGCTGGGGGGACAAAATCATCTGAAAACTCTGCTTGAACTTATCAAACTGCTTGTTCAAAGACTGCAAGAGCTTGTTTGATAGTTTATACGAAGCGAGTGGAATCTCATCTTTCTCTTCAGCTGGTAACCGGTCCAGTGATTTCTTGCTACCTTGGGCTCGGTTCACATTACCCTCTATATTAGCTAATGAGCAGCCAGCTCTTTTTCCCCCTTGTGTAGTTTTACCCGACATTTTCACCTACCACTTAATTTTAGGGCAGAAAGGGAAAAAAAGCAGTGAAAGCGGAGAGTCCAGTGCCCCCAAAAAGACGGTTTTCAACAATAATATTTCCGTGCTGTGAGGAGCTCCAAAAAACACGTCCACGCTGCACTCATCTCACCAGTGCCCATGTATTACGGCAGCGTTTCCTCGTTGCCGTGTCCTACTGTTCGCTACCTCAGAGTGTCCTGCTGACACCCTGAACGTATGTGTTTTTTTCCGCAGAGGTGAACGGGTGCGACTCTGTCTTGGATTAACTCTTTTCTCCCGTTTTTTCTCTTCATTTGCCAGCTGTGAGTCACGGCTTTTTTAGGTGTGACTCCAGCTGGTTTTATCTCCTTTTCCTCGGCGTTCCTGCACGCCTCAGCCAGTATTCCGTCCAGGCTGTTCTTTTTCCCCCGGAGACGTGAGCCCCATTCTCCTTCAGTGTTTCTCCCATCACTCCTTATTTGTAAGTGTTGTTTGTGTTTAAGTTAATAAATGTTGCAACTCACAGTTGGTGTGAGGTGTCCTCAGTCTTGCCCTTGAAAAGGGTGTTTTATGACAGAAGGACACGGCCTGTGTGGACACCAGCCGCTGAGTGTTTCCTTTTTTTTCCTCATCTGTTATATTGCTTTCCGGAGGAAGAGTGGATGTTATGCCATCAGCGAGCCGGGGCTCCACTAGCAGAGGGAAGTTGGCAGCTGGAAGCCCTAGTGTGGATGAACAGTGGGTGGCTAAGTTCATCCAGGATTTTGTTGATGCTGCACTCACCTCCTGGTCGTCTAAGGAGGTTCTGAAGAATGTGGAGTTGGCAGCAGTGATAGTGGAGGCGAATACGGGTTTGAGGAAGTATCCCAGGTATGTGGAGCTCCTGACGACCATCTTCACCCTCCAAATGACATTTTGCTGGCTGGTGAGCAGCTCACCCCCCGCTGTACCGGAGCCAACGAGAAAGCGTTCCCTGGTACAGACACCCTCAGCCTCTTGCCATTTGCCAGTTTTAGGACGTCATTCTCCAGCACCTCCCTCCATCCCACACCTTCCACCATCTGTTCCTGAGCCGATGAGAGAGCGTCCCCTGGAAAAGAAATGCCCACCCTCTCGCCACCATTCAGCAGCCTCTCGCCACCATTCAGCTGCATCCCATCAGAGGAACACAGCAGCAGCCTCCTCCTCCTTGTCTGGTGCTGCTGTCCCCCTGTCCTCCATGATGTCACCTCCCGCTGCTGCGTTTTTGACAGTCAGCATGCCTGCAGGTCCAGCTCATCCATTTTCTAGGATGGGGCCCATGCCCGCTGCAGCTTTTGAGAGGGATACATCTGGGGCTTCTGGAGCAGTCACCATCACACCATGGAAATTAAGGCAAGAGCAGTTTCATTCTCTAACTTCTGTAGATGAAATGCCTTGTCTTATTCCCGGTGGGAGACCTCAGCAGCAACCGCACACTTTGACTGAGCTTTCTGCAGTTATTCATGTCTCTTCACCTGTTCCTCCTGTGTCCCCTCCTGCTTTCCCTGAATGTCCGCCAGTCCCGAGAGAGAACCGCCGGACGACGGAGGGGCCTGCAGCCCTGGAAGATTCCGTTCCTGCCCCGCAGCCACATCCTGGACAGGAGAAGAGTGCCCCCTGCACCCTGAAGACTGAGCCGCCAAGAGAGTGTCCCCTGACTTCAGGTGCACGGGTCTCCGCGCCAGGGGTGAGGCAACTTTCAGCATCAGCTGCCACGCCGGGAGTTCCACCAGCGTCGGTCGCCATGTCTGGAGGTCATTCAGCAGCAGTTACCATCACACCCCAGGAGATAAGGCAAGTGTGTTTTCATTTTCCTGCACATAAAAATGAAATGTCTTGCCTTATTCCCGGTGGTGAGGCTCAGCATCTGCAGCCCACGTTAGCTGAGTTCTCACTGCCTGCTGCTGCCACCGGCTGCTCACCTGCCTCTCCCATGTCTCCTTCTGTGTTCCCTGACTGCCACCAGCCCTGGGATGGACCCACCGGACAACGGGGGAGCCTGCAGCCCAGGAAGATTCCATTCCAGCCCTGCAGCCACATCCTGGATGGGAGGATAACACTACCTGCGCCCTGAAACTTGAGCCGACAGGAGAGTATCCCCTGGTTTCAGCAACTCAGGAGCCAGCATCATCGGTGAGGCAACCTCTAGCTTCAGCTGCCACGCCAGGAGTTCCATCTGCATCCACCATCATGTCCACTGCTGGGGTTGTTGCAGCGGAGTCGCCGGAGTCCTGGATGGCAGTGGAGCTCAAGTCCAGGCAAGTAATCTGTTCTGTGTTAATACCAACAAATCTAGAGAAGTTTTGTCTGGCTTATGGTGAGGAGAATCAGCTGCAGATGTCCTCTGATCCTGAGCTCTCCTCGCCGGGCTCCTCTGCTGCCGGTAATGTTCCGGTGTTGCTTTCTTCTTCCCCGTCGGAGGTGACCATGCCGGGGCCGGAGCACCAGATGTCCGGAGTCGAGATGTCCCAGCCTAATTCACCAGAGTCGTAGATGGCGGTGGAGCTCAAGCTCAGGCAAGTTCTCTTTTTCATTTTCACTATAACTGTATTAGAGAGATCTTGCTGGGCTCTTAGTAGGGAGGACCAGTTGCAGCTGCCAGCTGCACCTGAGTTCTCCCTGCCAGGCTCCACTGTTGCCAGTCACTCTGAACCGGTATCTGTCTCCTCTCTTTCTGAGCGTCCATCTCCGCCAGAGGTCACCGTGGGTCCTCCATCTCCGCCGGAGGTCACCGTGGGTCCTCCATCTCTGTCAGAGGTCGCCGTGGGTCCTCTGCCTCCACCCAAGGTCGCCGTGGGTCCTCTGCCTCCACCTGAGGCCACCGTGGGTCCTCTGCCTTCGCCCGAGGTTGCTGAAGGTCCTCCGCCATCACCAGAGGTTGGGGAGGGTCCTCTGCTGTCACCTGAGGTCGTTATGGGTTCTTTGCCTTCGCCTGAGGTCTCCGCTGAACAGCCTTCTCCCTCATCTGGTTCATTTGCTGGTCAGCCACCTTGGTCGGCCGTTCATTCGCCTGGTCCCTTCGCTAGTCAGCTGCCATCGCCGTCTGAGGTTGCGGCTGGCCAGAGGTTCTCTTCAGGGGTCAACACTCTCCTGCTACGAGTCCACTTGATCCATGCCTCAGCCCCTGTGGCCCACAGAGAGCATGTGTTCCAGCTGCCACCTTCAGGAGGGGGTGTGTTGTGTTCTACGGTCTGTTGGTTCAGGGATGCTGGGAGGCCACCTGGCAGATAATGTCTTTTTCTTGGGTGGCTTAGAGACTCTGGGAGGCCACCCAACACTTTCCAACCCGTGACCTGGTGGTCGCTGGACTCCACCAGACCACCAGAACTGTTAATTTTCCATTTATTTCTTTAGTGTTCTACTGCCTTCTACTGTACAATGTTGTGGGTCATGATTTTTTTTTTTTTTTTTTCTGGTTGGTTTCGGTCCCACTGTGCCTGTGTTTCCCCTCCTCCCGCCAGGGGTGGGTTGTTTTTTCTTGTGTGTGTGGGGGGGGTCTTCTTTGTGGGTGGGTCAATTTTTTTTCTTTTTTGGTAATATATCAGTGTGTCTGGGGTCCATCCTTTTGGGGGGGGGGGGGCACTGTCATGATCCTGAGCACGGGAAGGTGCCATGCTCAGTCTCCAGTCCCGTTTAAGATCTTTTCTGTTGGTGTGCTTCTTTGTTTATGCTGCAGTTAGTATGGTCTGCTGTATTTGGTCTCTGTTTATTTATGAGTTGTCTGTATTCTTAGTTTTCTCTTTATAGTCCTGTCTATTTATTGTGTGTCATTTTGTATTTATGGTATTATTTGCATCTGTTGGGGTTATGTTATCTTATTCTTGTACCATTATTTAGTTTCTGGTCTGTGCTTTTATTTTGACAGCATCCTGTGCAGCTTCCGGCTGCCAAACCCTGTTTCGCGGGCTGCACAGCTGTCACTGGTTATGTTTGTTTCCTCACTCATGTATCCACACCTGTCATTCATTAATCACTTGCCCATTAACCCATTTAAGGATATGGCAATGTTTCCTCATTGTCATGTCCTACTGTTCGCTACCTCAGAATGTCCTGCTGACACCCTGAACATATGTGGTTTTTTTCCGCAGAGGTGAACGGGTGCGACTCCGTCTTGGACTAACTATTTTCTCCCATTTTTCCCCTTCCGTTTGCCAGCCGTGAGCCCCAGCTGTTTCAAGTGTCACTCCGGCTGGTTTTATCTCTTTTTTCCTCAGCGTTCCCACACGCCTCAGCCAGTGTTCCGACTAGGCTGTTTTTTCCCCCCAGAGATGTGAGCCTCGTTCTCCTCCAGTGTTTCTCCCATCACTCCTTAGTTGTAAGTGCTGTTTGTGTTTAAGTTAATAAATGTTGCAACTCACAGTTGGCATGTGGTGTCCTCAGTCTTGCCCTTGAAAAGGGTGGTTTATGACACACTGCAATTAGGTTTATCTGCAAAATGTAAAAATTAGCAGGTGTTGTTGCAATAAACAGATAAAACAAGAGCAATTTAAATCAACATATCTAATAATACAAGTGGTTTCTCCAAACTCAACACAAAATGCCACTTTTAATTATGACTGCAGTCTCAAAATTATTCAACCATCTCAAAAGAAAAGACATTGATACGCTGATACAAAGATCTTGATATACTGATTATATATATATACAGTAACTCACAAAAGTGAGTGCGCCCCTCACATTTTTGCAAATATTTTATTATCTCTTTTCATGGGACAACACTGAAGATATGACACTTTGATACAACGTAGAGTAGTCAGTGTACTCTTGTATAACAGCGTAAATTTGCTGTCCCATCAAAATAACTGAACAAACAGCCATTAATGTCTAAACCGCTGGCAACAAAAGTGAGTACACCCCTAAGTGAAAATGTCCAAATTGTGCCCAGTTAGCCATTTTCCCTCCACGGTGTCATGTGACTCGTTAGTGTTACAAGGTCTCAGGTGTGAATGAGGAGCAGGTGTGTTAAATTTGGTGTTATCGCTCTCACACTCTCTCATACTGGTCACTGGAAGTTCAACACAGCACCTCATGGCAAAGAACTCTCTGAGGATCTGAAAAAAACAATTGTTGCTCTACATAAAGATGGCCTAGGCTATAAGAAGATAACACCCTGAAACTGAGCTGCAGCACGGTGGCCAAGACCATACAGTGATTTAACGGCACAGATTCCACTCATAACAGGCCTCGCCATGATTGACCAAAGAAGTTGAGTGCACGTTCTCAGCGTCATATCCAGAGGTTATCTTTTGAAAATAGACAGATGAGTGCCCCGAAAAGGATTAAGTGGAAGAAGATGGATGGATGGATGGAGTGCTGCCAGCATTGCTGAAGAAGTTGAAGCGTGGGGGGGGAGGGGGGGGTCAGACTGTCAGTGCTCAGACCATACGCCGCAAACTGCATCAAATTGGTCTGCATGGCTGTCATCCCAGACAGAAGCCTCTTTTAAAGATGATGCACAAGAAAGCCTGCAAACAGTTTGCTGAAGACAAGCAGACTAAGGTCTGATGAGACCAACATAAACTTAATTTGGTTCAGATGGTGGCTAGCATGTGCGGTGGCAACCAGGTGAGGAGTACAAAGACAAGTGTGTCTTGCCTACAGTCAAGCATGGTGGTGGGAGTGTCATGGTTTGGGGCTGCATGAGTGCTGCCGGCACTGGGGAGCTACAGTTCATTGAGGGAACCACGAATGCCAACATGTACTGTGCCATATTGAAGCAGAGCATGATTTTCTCTTCGGAAACTGGACCGAAGGGCAGTATTCCAACATGATAACCACTCTAAACACACCTCCAAGACAACCACTGCCTTGCTAAAGAAACTGAGGGTAAAGGTGATGGACTGGCCAAGCATGTCTCCAGACCTAAACCCTACTGAGCATCTGTGGGGCATCCTCAAATGGAAGGTGGAGAAGTGCAAGATCTCTAACATCCACCAGCTCCATGATGTCGTCATGGAGGAGTGGAAGAGAATTCCATTGGAAACCTGTGAAGCTCTAGTGAACTCCATGCCCAAGAGAGTTACGGCAGTGCTGGAAAATAATGGTGGCCACACAAAGTATTGACACTTTGGGCTGTCAGGAACCGAGCCAGCTTGGTTTCCCCCGGCTCAGTCCTGGCCGCTCTATGGGTACATGCCACATTGTATGTATGTTAGTATGTAATTCTGTGTGCCTTGCCGTGCCCATAGCCACTGCCTTCTGGCTGGTAGTGGGGAGGCAGCCTCTTGCACTCACGCTGGAGTGAGCGCTGTCTAACTGTCTGCCAGTCGGACCACGCCTCCTCTCTATTGCTACCAGCTGTTCCCACTCCCGTATGCCATCTTTCCGCTCCTCGCCCAGGTGCAATTAATTTGTGAAATCAGCAATGCGTGTTCTTAAGGAGCCTGTCTCCAGTCATGCATTGCTGGGTCATTGGACTTCATTGACGGTTTGCTTGGAGTCACGTCAAGTAAGGACTGTTTCCCTCGGGACTTATCTGGACTACTGAACCGCTCCAGCTCTGTGAGTAATTGCTGCGTGTGTTTTTCCCCGGTGCCTTCTCCCTGTCGACTGTTGAGCATCCAGTAGGACACCATTAGCTTCTGAGGAAACTATAACTGTATATCTGCGTGTTGTATAAATAAATGTGTGTTTAGTGAGACCCAGTGCGTGAATCCTAATCCTTTCTCCGCTTGCCGTGCGCATTGGAGAAGCGCACGGGAGGGTTCATGACAGAATGACCCAGCTGAATTAAAGGATTTAGCGGGTACACCCACACATCCTTTTTTCCTTTCCTCCTTTCTATATAATTTTTTGAGACTGAGCTGTGTTGGAGTGGGCCATTGATTCAGCGTCCCGCAGCTATCCTTTGAGCTTGGGATGGGAGATTTGCAAAGCCTTAATGGACATCGACGGACTCGTTGCATCGGCCAGCGTTTATTCTACCCCGGTATTCTCTGGTACGTAGGTTTGACGGAGGCAGAGGTCCGGCAGTGCCTTCAGCTCGCTCAGCATGCCGAGGGAATAGAGAGGATTAGCCGTTTGTCAGCGCTGCGGCGTGGGTGCAGCGAAGGGGTGAGGAAATCCCCTATGAAGACCGAGCTCACATCGAGGGTCAAGCGCTCCCGGGGCTCCATTCCTCCTGCCTCCCGCCAGAGCCAGATGCCCGCTCCCATCCTGGTTCCTCCAGCTCCAGCACCCAGTCATTGACGTAGTCCTAGGAGACACCAGGAGAAGTCCTCCTTGTCTGCAGCAATCCCTGTCGCTCCGAGGTCCACTGAACTCACCCCGGCCACTCCTACCTCAATCGCCAGGCAAACGGCTCCTCCACCAGTCTGCAGAGGGGCCCACGTCACCGCTGACACGGAGAGGGATGACTGTCTACTATCTGCGGCTGCTAAAACCAACGACCGGGATGACAGGCGAGTATTTTATCTCTCTGTTTCATCAAATAGTATTAAATCTTGTCTGTCTCCCGAGGGAGAGGCCCAGTTTAAGCAGTCCGTTGGGTCCTCTCCTCCAGCTGCAGATATCAATTCACTTTTTCTCCTCTCCGTGTCTCCTCCCATTCTCCCTGAGGGCCTGTTGGCCCAAGGTCAGGGCCATGAGACGGTGGAGGAGCCAGTGGCCTCAGATGATCCATTCCCGGAGCCAGCATGAAAAGGTCCCCCTGCAACCACGCCGGTGGAATCCCCAGCGTTGGAGCTGCTGCAGGAGGTTAATAGGACTGCTGTCCCCATCTCGCCTGCTGTGGAGGCATCTGCTGCGGACTGGGAGCCTGAGCTGGTCTTACTGGAGGCCAGGCCAAAGTATTCATCACCAGGATCGACAGAGTCCTGGACCGCGGTGGAGCTCGAGCTCAGGCAAGTACTCTCTCTGGTTTTTCTGATCACAGTGTTGGAGAGATCTTATCTGGCTCTAGGTGGGGAGAGTCAGGAGTAGCACACAGCTGCGTCTGAACTTGACTCGCTGGGCTCCGCCGCTGCCGGCGACCCTAACAACCTTGTTTCTTCTCCCGCTCCTGAGCCATTTTCTAGGGTCACCTGAGAAGAACAACCATCTCCAGGGGTCCTCATGGAGCCGGTCTCACCGCCCGAAGACATTGCGGGTCCAGCTTCCCTGAGGTCTGAGGTCGTCATTTGGTCTCCTCCGCAGGCCGTGCCGCCGTGGGTCCAGCAGACTGGCTTCAGACCGTCGTGGGGGCTGCGCTCCAGGATTAGCCCGACGTGGGTGCTGCGCTCCTGCTCGGACCCATCATGGAAGCATGGGTTCCACTGCGGGTGCTGCAGACCCTCAGCTGGAGGTCACCGCAGGTGCTGCAGACCCTCAGCCAGAGGTCACCGTGGACACAGCTAGGCTCCCACTGGAGTCCATCATGGGTGCAGCAGAGCCAGCCCGGTCAGGGGCCACCATGGGCACAGTTAGGCTCCCACTGGAGTCCACCGTGGGTGCAGTGGAACCGGCCCGGTCAGGGACCACTGTGGGTGCAGCTAGGCTCCCGCTGGAGGTCATCGTGGGTGCAGCGGAGCCGGCCCAGTCAGGGGCCATCATGGGTGCAGCGGCGCCGGCCCGGTCGGGGGCCACCACGGGTGCCACGGCGGACCACCCTGAGGATGCTGTGGAGGTTCCCTCTCCCTGGTCCGGTTGCCCACCAGTCAGCCTTCTGGTGGGCAAGCCGCCTCCTGCTTCACTCCTTCAGTCCTGGTGGCTGAGCAACGTTGGCTGGCTGCCAGAAGAATTGACTCCCCGGGTCTGGTGGCCCATGTTTTCCGGCAGGCCACCAGATCCCGTCCACCGGACCTTCTGCTGGGCCTGGGACTCTGGGCGGCCTCCTGAGCCCCAACGCCCATGGACTTGGGGGGTTAGTTGAGGTCCCTGGACGGGGTGTTTGTTCCCACCTTTCCTGTTCCCCCTACCTCCAACCCAGGTTCGTGTTGTTTGTTCCTGTTGGGAGGGGGGGGTCTGGGATGTTACTTTGGGTGTCTGGGATCCACCACTTAAAGGGGGGACTCTGTCAGGAACCGAGCCGGCTTGGTTTCCCCCAGCTCGGTCCTGGCCGCTCTATGGGTACATGCCACATTGTATGTATGTTAGTACGTATTTCTGTGTGCCTTGCTGTGCCCATAGCCACTGCCTTCTGGCCGGCAGCAGGGAGGCAGCCTCTTGCACTCATGCTGGAGTGAGCGCTGTCTAACTGTCTCCCGGTTGGACCACGCCTCCTCTCTATTGCTACCAGCTGTTCCCACTCCCATATGCTATCTTCCCGCTCCTCGCCCAGGTGTAACTAATTTGTGAAACCAGCAATGCGTGTTCTTAAGTAGCCTGTCTCCAGTCATGCATTGTTGGGTCATTGGACTTCACTGACGGTTCACTTGGAGTCACGTCTAAGTACTAAAGATGCTTGTCATGAAGGAGTTGAATAATTTTGAGACTGCAGTAGTCATTATAAGTGACATTTTGTGTTGAATTTGGAGAAACCATTTGTAATATTAGTTGTGTTGAGCTATTTAAATTGTTCCTGCTTGATCTGTTTACTGCAAACAGCTGCTAGTTTGTACATTTTGCCAATAAACCTAATTTGTAGCTGAGGTTGAATAATTTTGAATTTTGTTTAATAATTTCATTTCAACCTGAGTAGAAACCTGTCAATATGAGAACTATTTATGACTTTCAAAACTGGACTTTTGCAAGTGCATTGCCTTTATAACAATTTTTTTTATTTAATTGTGATGATAATGAGTTAGGTTAATTGGCATCAAATGGGATTGCTAAATTGTCCTTAGGTATGACTGCGAGAGTGAATGGTTGTCTGTCTCTCTGTGTTGGCCCTGCGATGGACTGGCGATCTGTTCAGGGTGGACCAGATTCATGGATGTAGTGGAGGAGGACATGGAGAGGGTTTGTGTTACAGAGGATAGGGGGAGATGGAGGCAGAAGACCACATCAGTGCAGCGTGGCATGGGGGTGATCAGCTCCTGTCTCTGATAGCAGCTTCAGCAGCTTCTTATGGAGTTCAGGTCACGCCAGTTGGATGATCAGTAAATAATAACATATATGATTTATAATATATTATAAATCATAATCATCAAAGTTTGCACAGGCTTGAAATATTTCCATTAACTAGATGTAAAATATATGAAAGTTTAACTTTGGAATTAAATTCTGAAAAATAAATTAAAATTGTGATGATATTTGAATTTTTGGAGAATCCCCTTTATTTCTGAGTCTGCCCCCACTGTTCATTTAGGCTGTCTCCACATTTCCCTTCATCTCTTCCAATTTTCTCTAGTCATGTTCAAAGTAGTATCTCCTTGTGTGAAGTTGATTATGATAATGGAAGCATGATTGTCACGGCATCTGAAAAAAACCCTTCGCTGTAATCTTTCATTAGTAAGGAGTAATTTCAGACTTGATTTCAAGCTGGCAGCAGTTTGCACGTGTACACCTGAGACACACACACCAAAGAGGTGTGAGCAGTGAAGGAGGAGGCTAAAACCCATTTATAATACCACTAGGCACTCAGTCAGAGCAGCCTCAGCCAAGCTGCATGCCTAGCGGTCCAGTCTTCACGGTCTAGCATACAGGCGGCAAGCTCGCCAGTGTTGGCCGCCCCAGTGTCTCCCTTCAGAGCGTTCACGAATGATGTTAATGGCCGTCCTGGGTGGTAAAAGCCATGCGTCGGTTCCCAGAGTACCAGGTGGCCTGCTGGGAGCTCTTGGTGATGATAACAGTACCCCACGAGGCCAAGTCTTCTCCAAGCCACCTTGTCTGATATTCTGGGAAGGTGCCCATAGAGATCTAGCACCCAGGTGTAGGAGCCGTTAAATGATCTCTGAAGGGAGACGTTTAATGACCAGCACTCGCTTCCATATAGCAGTATGGATTCCACTGTTGCAGTGGAACAGTGCAACAGTGGAATCCATACTGGGCACTGACAGAAATTTAATTTGTTTGTTTAACCAGTTATTTTGTACAGCTGAGGAAAAAAAATAGTCCCTTCTAAATGTAGCCAGTAACTGTTGCTAACCATCTCAATCAGCATGAAGACATCTATTGTCATTTGACACACATGTAAACAAACTAAATATTGTCAAGTGCAAAAGTCAGTTTAAAAAACATACTGGTCACCTGATGTGTGTTCAGTTCATGAAGCAGTTTGCCGAACATAGTTTGCAGGGCAAACTAACCTAAATGAATGGGCAGTTCTCAGCAAACAGTGTTTCTGTTCGGCTTGAGCATTCTATAGTTGTGTAGATCTATAGTACATGAACAATTTAGCGTGTTTAATGGAAAAATTAACTGTGGAAAGAGGATTGCACACCATTTAGACCAGCTCATTGAGTGACTGACACTGAGCCTCAGGCATGTCAGGGAGAATGGGCTCCAACTCGGAGCCAAAGGCGAAGGCACTGGTAGTTGGGCTACTTACAGCTGTCGATGAACTAGCTGCATATTTATACGGTAACTATAGCGCAGACTGTAGCCTACTTCAACTTCATATTACCTAAGAATTCTCCATTATACTCTCACCAAAAACAATATTTTATGCGTGGTATTGTTTTACTTACAAACTGACACAACCTCTGCTCTTAAATTGATGGAATTGCTCTGGAAAGAAAAGAAAACAAAAGGACATTGCAAACTATCTTACCTAGCCGCCATCTTTGTTCACTATGCGAGTCACCTCCCCGAGGAGTTCGGCCAATGAGAAAACGGTTCGTGATAAGTGTTTCGTTCAGTTACGGAAACTAACAAACAAGTCCAAACAGTTTTGTAAACAGAATGCAAGGCTGTTGAGTTGGTACCGCAGAAGGGTGGCCGATGCAGGTGGCTAGTTAGCATGCTAGTGATTTGACTTCAGCTCACCACACTCACTTTTTCTTGGCATTTTCAGATGAAACAAAGAGTCCATCACCACAAAGGTGTTGTGGTTTGTTAATCAAGACAATAAATACAATTCTAGTACTGCCCTTTCTTTTATACAGACCTGAAATAGTTTAACAATGTAATACAAGGGCAGCCTAAATATAGTTTTTTCAAAAGAGTGGGACTTCCAGGTCAGGAATGAAATCTTTTCAAACAGAACCTCACTGTGGAAATGAAGGTATCCGACACAGTATTGCAATTCTCAAGTCTGCAGACTTGACAGTAAACTACTGTTAGTAATTAACACAGGGGTGTCCAATCATGTGCCATGGAGGGCCAAGACCCTGCAGGTTTTCTCTTCTACCCAGTTGCTTCAGCAGGTGTTTTCACTGATCAGCAATCAGTGGGAAGAAGTTCAGTGAAATCTGGTGCTGAACACACTGGTTGGAGGTAAAGCCTGCAGGGTCTTGGCCCTCCATGGCACATGATTGGACACCCCTGAATTAACAGTTACCTTTCTGAATGCCATGATTTTTGACACATTTCTCCTATTGCATCTCTTGTTGTTCACAAGCCAATAGTACGAATCTGAAAACCTTGGAATCCCAGTATAAACAATCCACCAAAATTCTGGATAAGAAGACATGACAGTATCACCATTGTAGTGTACTTGCCAAACACAAGATGTTAAGCTTTGAAAACATGATCATGTATGCAAATATACGGTTGGTCTTTAAAATTATCCATGGTTATGCACCCCTGCCCCTTAAGACTTTTGTGTACCTCGCTTCTGAACAAAATACCAGAATAACAAGGACTTCCTCTAGGTGGCACTGTTGCATCCACCTATGTAAAACTGCTTTTGGACAATCAGCCTTCTCATACAAAGATATAATGGAATGGAACAACCTCCCCACTGCTTTGAAGACCAGAATAAATTAGAAACTTTACCACAGAGACTAAAAAATGGATTTAAATAGTCAAGCCTGCCAGCACTGACTCTCTCTCTTAAATTGTTTTTTATGTGTGCCATCTCGCTTATCTTTTTACCTTTAAACTTACTCCCTGCTTGTTTCAGGGTCAACAGTTTCTGAAACTCGACCTGCATTGCTTTCTATATGTGCTGTTTTCCTTTTAATACCTTCCTACCTGCCTCAGGGACTACAGATGGAAATTAGTGAGAACGCTATAATCTGGTACACAGCATCTTTACCCTGTGTTTAAGGTTTTTCTGTACATGGTCCCTGACAAATAAACTAAACTCAACTTACATGAACACCTCTAAAGCGGAGTTATACATATCCAGTGAAATGCTGGAGTGCAGTTGTTGTGGAATATAGTAACTCCT
This sequence comes from Pholidichthys leucotaenia, assembly GCA_020510985.1. Lineage (NCBI taxonomy): Eukaryota > Metazoa > Chordata > Actinopteri > Cichliformes > Pholidichthyidae > Pholidichthys > Pholidichthys leucotaenia. Next base: position 17,467,933 of record CM035848.1, on the reverse strand, counting down.
GGAATCTGTATTGTCCAATCAAACTGCTCGGTTGGCACTAACTGTTGTATCAAAAAAACTTGTAGTCAGATATTCAGATATAGCCTTTTTTTCAGCACAAAACAATTAATAGTATCATCATATACTCTTTGTTATTTCATGAACCTAAGGTCTCAAATTTTATATATAACACCCCCCATACCCCCCCATGCACACACAAATCTGAAACCATGTTGCTCCTGCGCCAAAGTCTGTGAGCCAGAAGGAACACTGTGCTGTTGCTTCTATGTGCTACACTAACAGAACGAGAGGTGCTAAATTGTTGTTGGATTTTTCTAATTGAGAAGCAAATATGGATGCTAGCTTTTTAACAAGCTGATTGTTTTATCTGGAATTAAACCACAAAAAAAGATAAAAGAGCAGTTATCTGTATTACTTTTTATCAGATGATCTTGTAATTGTAAAAGTTAAGCCTACTCTAAGCTGTGCATTTTTTATACATGAGCACAAACAATTTGTCATAATAATTACATTAGTTGACGTCATTGTTACAAAAGCACAATTTGAGCTTCTGCTTCACATTAATTTATTCATTTGTTTCTTGGTTTATTTTTTAGCAGTGCATTATTGATTATATTTTCTTTGTTCTGACGCGCGGGTATAGTTGGCGCTTCTTCACACTCGCTGCATGTACAGGGGTATTGCAGTCAGACTTCATAAACAAATCCACAGCTCACACCGGCTCAACCTCTGCATGGGAGAGGTGACTGTGTGATGGAATCAAAGCAACAGCAGCACATGACCTCAAATGACCCCTGAAGTTGTCATGGCAGCGTCGGCCTCACTCCCACAACACTGTTCCATTACTGAGCAGCATCATTTATTTATGAGACCTCCACTTAACAGAGTCACTGTGTGTGTGAAAGTGTGTGTGCGTGCATTAGTTTTTATTTATTTATTTATTAGTGGATACAACATCCCTTCAAAGATGTTGAAACCAGGCTGGGATTCTCCTCTGCCTGGGGCTCTGTCTGCTTGTTTTTCCTTATGAGTGTGCAGGAGTTCTGCTTCTTGTTCATTTGTTCAGGCAGACCCCTTTATTGGGTCATCTTTTTTTTTTTCTTTCATGTGAATAAAGGCTGTAAGTAACCTTACTCTGATTAGGGCTGTTTACAAAAATTAATGCTAAGAATGAGTGAATTGCAAACAATTCATGCCCGATAGATTGTAAAGTTTTTCCATTAAAACATTATCACAGTTAAGGGACTTTTTTTCTTTGTAAATAACCAACCATGAAGTTTTCTTTACATCACCAGACAGGTATATGTGCAAACACAAAGGGGGCCTATTATTACATCCAAAGCATGAATCTGCACTCTGCTTTGCTTTATAATCTGCTTGATACAAGCTTTTCAAGCTTTGCGCCCGCACCATCTACAGTATGTACTGATTGACTGTGTGCTGCACACTTTATGCTGTAAGGATGGGGACTCATTTAAGAGAGGTGTGGCATCAGCACAATCTCAGCGCAGTGCTATTTTGATACATGTTCGCTCTTAATTTTCTGTCATTTCATTGGACAGCATTGTAAACATTATAATCTGAAGTAATTTTACCCATAATTTTATCTACATTAGAACTTTACATTTTTGTAATTTTTCATTCATTGATCTCATACCTTAACTTATTATCGGTTACCATAAACCAAACAAATCTTTCCACTGCTGAACTGGTTTTCTTTGGCTCCTTCTTTACAGAATGTCCTGGATTAGACCAGCATTTTTCAACCAGGGGTCCCTGAACATTCAGATTTCCTTGGGAAATTTTCTGATTTCACTACACTTAATTGGTCCAAAATGTTGAAAATATTTTGCAGTTATTGTGCATGGGTGCCTACAGGAGCCAGAGTTTCCTCTGGTAACATTTCCTGGTGGCAGCTCACCACGCTTGTAAATTTCCTGCCATTTCTATGAGGAAATATGAATTTAAGAAAGAAATATGAAGGAATTACACACCAAGCAACTCGTGTGACCGTCATCTGCGCGGAGTTCAGAAGCGCCGCGCCCACGTGACCACTCCAGTTGCCAGGCAAAGTGTCTCGCTCGCGTCACTGTCCGACAGAAACATGAGCTTATTAAAGTATTTTAAACGTGGAAAAAAATCAGAAGAGGAATGTAAGCAGTGGAGGCATTTATCATGGTTTTAACCCGCTGGTAACGGGAGCAATAATGAAGAATCGCTTAGCTAACAGATGTGGTTAGGAGCTCGAGTTGGTTAATTTTGTCTTCTTTTTAATCATTAGTTTTTTGTTTTTCTTATTTCAGACCAGAATGAAAAGGAGCTGTTTTTACCTTTACCTTAGTTAATATTAATTAACTCATTTATGTTCATTATTATGTACCGGGAAAATTAAGATGACCGAAATTCATGAAGTCAACGACTTTAATCTGTCAGCAGCCTTCAGACAAACTAAACGTGGCAACATCTGGATTTCAAAATAAGGTTGGTTTTCCTGCTGTCTGAGGTGAGGAGATTTCTAAAAAAAAACCCTATAAATATATAGAAATATTATAACAGAAATTACCACATCTTTGGTTCAGCCATCCACTTCTTCCGCTTAATCCTTTTTTCAGGTCGCGGGGGGCTGGAGTCTATCCCAGCATCTCTGGGCGAGAAGCAGGTTCCACACTAGACAGATCGTCAATCCATCGCAGGGCCAACACAGAGAGACAGACAACCATTCACTCTCACAGTCATACCTAAGTGTCATGATCTTCCCGTGCGCTTTTCTACAGCGCACGGAGGAGGAGATAAGGACGAGGATTTACGTACTGGGTTACACTACACACAAATTTATTGAACACCAACACTAACGAACAGTTCCAGTGCATACAATTCACAATGGCTCAAGGAGTCCTCCAGGACGCTCAAAAGTCTGGGTGAGAATACCGGGGAAAGAACACACACAGATTACACTCACGAGACTGGAGCTGTCCGAGTAAGTCCAAATAAGCACCAGGTGAACACAGTCCTCTGACGTGACTTCCTACGATGAGTGATGACCGTATATGAAGTGCAATGACCCAGCATTGCGTGACTGGAAAAAAGCTACTTAAGTACACACATTGCTGGGGATAGTAGATTGGACGCACCTGGGCGAGGATCGGGAAAGATGATCAACGGGGCTGGGAACAGCTGATGGTAATCAGTAAGGGGGCGTGGTCAGAGCAGCAAACTGTCAGCAGTACACACAGCTGCCGGCCCCAGAGCAGTGGCTACGGATAGGGTAACACACTGGAAATACATACTAAACATGCATACACAACGGCATCGAGACCCACAGAGAGATCAGGACCGAGTCGGCTCCTGACAGAGCCCCCCCTTTAAGGGGTGGATTCCCAGACACCCAAGGAAACTTCCCAGACCCCCCCCCCCCAAACAGGAACAAACAACATAAACCCGGGTGGGAGGTAGGGGGAACAGGAAAGGTGGGAACACAACACCCCACCCAGGGTCCACAATAGCCCTCCTATGTCAAAAGACGTGGAGGCTCGGGCCCCGGCTGCCTCCGCAGTGGACCCCGACCAGGCCGGCTCCACTACACCTGCGGTGGGCCCCGACCGAGCTGGCTCCGCTGCACCCGTGGTGACCTCCAGCTGGGCCGGCTCCGCTGCACCCGCGGTGAACTCCGGCTGGAGCTTAGCTGCGCCCACGGTGGCCTCCCAACAGGAGAGATCATGCTCCCTTTGGCCCCTGGCGCTGACCCCGATCCTCGGAGGCTTTTGGTGGGATCAGCTGCTCTCTGGCAACCCTGTCAGGGGACTCCGAACCCGGAGAAAGAGAAAAAGAGACCGGGTCAGGGTCGCCGGTAGCGGCAGAGCCTGGTGAGGCGGCCACGAGGGGTACTGTGAGCTGCCCTAGGTCCTCCTCACCATGAGTCGGACAGTATGACATCAACATTGACTCTACTGACATAATGGAGCACACTTGCCTGAACTCGGGCTCCACCACTGTCCAGGACTCTGGCGATTTAGGGTGCGTGGGTTCCTCCGGTCCATCAGGTGCTGCACCCTTGTCGACCTCTTCCAGGACTCCTGGGCCCGCATCGTCATATGTGGGCAAACCAGGTTGTAACAGCTCCTCTCCGGCGAACCTAGGAAGGAGCTTGAAGGGGATAGTAGCGGAGGAATGGTTAGGGTCGCTGGTAGCGGCAGAGCCCGGCGAGGGGAGTCCAGGTGCGGCTGGTGGCCACACCCGGCTCTCCTCCCCAAGAGCCAGACAAGATCCCTCCATCACTGACAAATGAACTACCGGAGAGGTTACTCGCCTGTGCTCAAGCTCTACCTCTGTCCAGGACTCCAACGATGCCGACGATGACGTTCCGGGTCCCATCGGCTGGAGGTCTGGTCTGGGGGATGACTCTGCTGCCGCAGGCGTGATGGTGGTAGCAGCTCTGGTGCTCCCGTGTGCCGCCTTCCACACCACCGGCTCCTCTGGCGTAGCGGCCGAAGACGGCCTCTCCACTGACCCAAGAGCTGGACTCTCCCGGGCCTCCGGTTCCTCTCCCCTCGAGCAACCTGGATCCGGCGCCAGCAAGCTCGTGGGGGTACACAGAAAGGGTTGAGTGAGGTCGGGTATGGGGGCACTACACGCCGTTGGAGAGGAGCACTCAGGGGGCTGCTCACCCCGAGTCTCCTCACCAGGAGGCAGGCAAAATTGTTCATCAGACATAAAAGTTAAATGAGAAATAACTTGCCTGTCTTCCTGACATGAGATGTCCTCAACGGCCTCCGAGACATCTCCTCCCTCCGGGCGTTCCTCCTGGTGCAGCGCCGGCGAGACCAGAGGCCTCCTCCTCCTCTTCCTCCCAGATGGCTCAGGGACCAGATAGTCCGGGATGTGAAGCACCACGCTGGACAGCATGTCGGTCGTGCCAAAAAGCTCCATCTTCTCCAGAGAGGGAAGCGGAGTGGTCACGAGGAGCTCGAGCACTGGGGGACCTTCGTCCGACTCCTCCTCGACCCAGCAGTTGAGCGCGGTGAGAAGGTCCGACCAATCCTCGTCTGTCGGCAGGCCCGGGGATTGAGCAGGCGCAGGGGTTAGAACCTTTACAGCCGGCGAAGCGCGTCCTCGGGCCTCCCTCTCGTGGCGCTCCTCCCTCTCATGATGCTCCTCCTCGACCCAGCAGTTGACCGTGGCAAGCAAGTTCGACCACTCCTCGTCCGTCAGCAAGCCTGGGTATTGAGCGGGCGCAGGGGGTGGAACCTTCACAGCCGGGGAAGCGCGTCCTTGGGCCTCCCTCTGATGGCACTTCTCCCTTTCACGATGCTCCTCACGAGGAGCTCAAGCGCCGGGGGACCCTCGTCCGACTCCTCCTCGACCCGGCAGTTGAGCGCGGCAAGCAGGTTCGACCACTCCTCGTCCATCAGCACGCCCGGGGACTGAGCAGGCGTCAGCACGGGAGAAGAAGCAGGGGAATCCACCGGCGTGGCTGCAGGGAAACACCTCGGTGCCAGCTCTGGAGCAGGGTCCCCCAAAGCCACTGACTCCTCCACCATCTGACGGCTCCGATCCCGGACCAACAGAAGCTCAGAAGAAGATGGAGGAGACACAGCTGCTGGAGGGAGCCCAGCGGACTGCTGAAACTGGGGCCCTGAATTGAATGAAAAAACACTTGCCTGTCATCCTGGTCTTTGATGTTTACTGCTGCAGCTGGAAGGCGGTCATCCCTCTCTGTGTCTACAGTGATTCGGCCCTATGGCTACGGAGGAGGGCGTTCCCGAGGCGGCCCAGGCAGGCCTCACATCAGCTGTTGGAGAGATGATGACTGCCGAAGATGAGGAGGGCCTCCCCCGGTGTCCCCTCACAGAATGACGCCATGTCTGGGTGGCTGATGCTGATGGCGAAACGGGTGAAAGAACGGCTTCAGGCTGTGAAGCACATTCCAGCTCAGGCTCCGCGAGGAACGCCGCTCTCCCCACACCAGGAAACATGCGCTGGAGCGCATGGACCGAAGCAATCAGGTCTGCGTACTGAGAGTAATCCCAGAGACAAGGATCCGCTTCCAGCATTCCCTCCGCTGCATCCAGGCTGCTCCACTTCACCTTGGGTCCGCGGGCCTTATGGGCTTCATCCATAAAGTCCTGGATAAAGGTCGCCGCCCATTCTTCCTCCACCGTGGGATGCCTCGCAGCTGATTTCCTCCGGCCGGCGTGGGAGCGGCGCGCCGAAGGCATAGTGGAGCAAACCGGTGGGTGAAAAAAACAGTTCAAAAATAGAAAAAGAGCAATGTGTGGGTGTACCTGCTAAATCCTGTTTCGCGGCTGGGTCATTCTGTCATGATCTCCCCGTGCGCTTTTCTACAGCGCATGGAGGAGGAGATAAGGACGAGGATTTACGCGCTGGGTTACACCACACACACATTTACTGAACACCAACACTAACAAACAGTTCCAGTGCATACAATTCACAATGGCTCAAGGAGTCCTCCAGGACGCTCAGCAGTCTGGGTGAGAATACTGAGGAAGAACACAAACAGATTATACTCACGAAACTGGAGCTGTCCGAGTAAGTCCAAATAAGCACCAAGTGAACACAGTCCTCTGACGTGACTTCCTACGATGAGTGATGACCGTATATGAAGTGCAATGACCCAGCAATGCGTGACTGGAAAAAACCTACTTAAGTACATGCATTGCTGGGGATAGTAGATTGGACGCACCAGGGCGAGGACCGGGAAAGATGATCAATGGGGCTGGGAACAGCTGATGGTAATCAATGAGGGGGTGTGGTCGAACCAGCAGACTGTCAGCAGTACACACAGCTGCTGGACCCAGAGCAGTGGCTATGGATACGGTAACACACTGGAAATACATACTAAACATGCATAAACAACGGCACTGAGACCCACAGAGAGATCAGGACCGAGCCGGGGAAAACCAAGCCGGCTCGGCTCCTGACACCTAAGGACAATTTAGAATCCCCAGTTTGATGCCAATTGACCTAACTTGCATATTGTTGGCATGTCGAAGGAAACCGGAGGAAACCCACACAGACACAGGGAGAACATGCAAACTCCACACAGATCACTGTTGGTCGGGGGCTGGGATCGAACCCAGGATCCCCCGGCCAAGAGTGAGTTACTGTGCTGCCGCAGTGCTAACCACTCCGCCACCAGGCTGTCTTGCATCTTTATTCATTTAAGTTAATTTATTTCATCAAGTACAATTTTATTAATTTTTTTTTCTTTGAAATCAGAGTTAACTTATTCTGTTCTGGCTCTGAAAAATTATGGCCAAAAATGTAAGTTGTTATAAGGAAAACGTAAAAAAATATTACCACAGCCTGTTTCAAATTTATTAAAAAAATAGTAATTTTATTTTAAAAAACAGACAAAAATTAGCCATAAAATAATCCACAAACTTATAATAAAGTCTCAAATGTACAAGAAAAGTCAATTTTACAACAGGAAATTGCAAATTTGAGGAAAATGGTTTCAAATTTAGATAAATTTACAAAGAAAAGTAGAAAACTATTAGAAAATTGTTATAAATTTTGGAGAAAAACCTCAAACCTTCAAGACTGAAGTCATTACTCAAGTTTTTAAGTAGGTGCTCTTTGTACCCTTAGCTCAACTAGAAAGTTTTGGTTGTCTACTTTAAATTACTAATTGGAAAGCACTGCTTTTGCATGAGTAGAATTTCTGGCTACTATACCCACCTCTGATCATATAATTTAAGTATGCATTAGTTAATGATTATTATGAATGTTTTTCCCTTCCCTACTCTCTCAATGGAAAAAAAGGAACGCTAGAATAAAAATACAAAAAACTACACATATTTTTGTCATTTATGTAAACCATGACAAAAAATCTGCAGGACAAAACATGACACTTGATATTTTCTAACCTGTTTGTATACCACCATAGACAGAGAGTGAAGCTGAATTAGACAGGGCTCAGAGAGGGAAAGATGAGACTGAAGAGAGGAGCCAAGGAGAGGAAAGTGTTCAGGCAGAGGGTCCAGGAGAGGTGAGAGCAGAGGAAGGAGAGAAGGATGACACCAGTAAAAAGTCCAAACACAGGACGTCCGGGTGGGACCCCAACTGGACCAATATTCCAACATTCAAGCCTCAGTTGTGCAATACTTCAAATGGTAAGTTCCACATGCAAAGTTACTGTGCAAAATTAAAAAAAAGAAATAAATAGTACAAAATTAACATATTGCGGTTACAACAGTGTCATGTGTTTTTTGCCCCCCCCCCCCCCTGAAAAATATGTTGCCACCACGCCAGGGTCTTTAAGCCAGAGGAACGAAAAACCAAAAACGATTATATTTATTTGCAATTTTAAGGTTTGCTAAAGTGAAGCTGCTCTGACCTGAAATTGATTTTAAATTTTTCATTCCTGTGACTCTGACCTCCCCCCTTAATTAAAAGAGTTGTACCATCACAGCTGTATTTGGTGACCCTAGTTTTAGCTTAATGCAAACATTTTTACAAGGAGGCTATTTTAGCATATAAGCTAGCATGTTTTTTAAGTTGTAGGCTTACATGTAGCATCTTTAAGCTAACTTTGTGCAACTTTAAACTATTTACGCTTTAATGCAAATGTTTTTCAAGATTAGGCAATGTTAGCATGTAAGCTAGCATATTTTTAAGCTATCAAGGTTATATTTAGCATATTTCAGCTAACTTCCTACAATGTTAAGCTCTTTCTGCTTTTATGCTAGCATTTTTCAAGATTAGGCTATTTTAGCATTTAAGCTAGCATTTCTTAAAGGTTTTTTGGGGGGACACTGTCATGAAAACATCCATCCATCCATCTTCTACTGTTTATCCAGGGATCCGGGTCACAGAGGCATCAGTCCAGGCAGAGCAGCCCAGATTTTCACCAAGTTCACATAGCACCATAATCTCCATGATCCCTCCTGCAGAGTCCCCAACAACATACCTCCTGGGATCATTCAGACACTGAAACCCCTCCACCATGATAAGATGGCGATCCATGGAGGGAGTCGTGAAAACAATTTTTTAATTGTTAGGGTTAGGTTTAATTTAATTTTTTCTTTCCGGTTCCGGTTCCGCCGGACCGGTGGCGCCACACGAGTAGGCTGCCCGTTGCAACAGCCTTTTTTTTTATCTTCCTTCTTCTTTCTACACCTTTCACTCTGTATATATCACGGACGCACGGATCGCCCCGGGGGTCTCCCGGGTCGGCGGACGGAGCCACGGTTTGCAGCGGGAGACGTTACAGCGGGGAGGAGCTGGTGCTAGCTAGCACTTGGCCGCCGCCCGGTGCTAATGGGAAACTCGACATACCGGGAGCTGTAGCAAAAACGACGCGGGTGCCGGGCTGGAGTTTACGCGGCGTGCAAGAAATATAAGACAGAATAATAAAGAGCGATGGCAAGAACCAAGCAGACCGCCCGTTAAATCTACTGGAGGAAGAAGCCCCCCAGGAGACAGCTAGCCACCAGGGCTGCTCGGAGAGGTGCTCCGGCTACTGGCAGAGTGAAGAGGCCTCGCTGTCACAGGCCCGTGGCTCTGAGAGAGATCCGTCGCTACCAGAAATCCACGGAGCTGCTCATCCATAAGCTGCCCGTCCAGCGCCTGGTGAGGGAGATCGCTCAGGACTTCAAGACCGTCCTGCGTTTCCTGAGCTTCGCCGTCATGGCTCTGCAGGAGACCAGCAAGGCCCACCTGGTGGTCTCTTCTTCGCTAAGAGGGTCACCATCATGCCCAAAGACTTCCAGCTGGCCCACCGCATCCGCGGAGAGAGAACTTAGACTTTCTGCTGCACATTCACCAACCATAATGCTCTGCACTGTGTGTCTATATATATACATTTATAGTAATATGGACATATGTTTACTAGATGTTGTTTTTTCTTGCCTTCTGATTGTTGCTCTGAGTGTTGCTATCCCTGTGCTGTTGCAATCCTGGAATTTCCCCATTGTGGGACTAATAAAGGCTTATCTTATCTTATCTTAAAATAGTACATTATGGGGGACCCATGTTGTGGTATTCATCTCAGACTGAAAGACATGGAGATGCAGTCATTTCCTCTGACGGAAGAGCATGGGGATTAAAGGGCTGGGGGACAAAAGGAATTGTCATGCGGGAATGAACTGTAATGCAGGACCTTGGGTAGCAGGGACGTGTGAGTGTTGTGATATAAAAGAGAGTCCCTGCCACATGAGGTTAATGTTTTCTGATTTTGGAAGATGTGAGAGAGTGAATAAAGTTCATCTGCTCTGAACACTCGGCCTGGTTATTCCTCTCTCCACACTGGTGACCCTTGATGAATAATGAAACACGAGGCAAACACCCCGGAGATGACCCGGACGGGAAGCCCCAGCAATGCGTGTGCCGTTTCGGTCAAACTACCGGACTTTTGGCTACATGACCCGAAGTCTTGGTTCCTCCACACCGAGGCCCAGTTCGCGTGGGGAATAACGGCAGATGACACCAGATATTACTATGTGGTCGCAGCGCTGGACGCTCGCACGACTCAGCAAGTAGCGAGCCTGCTCCAACAGCCCCCAGCCCACGACAAATACGGGGCTCTCAAAACCGCACTGACCCAGCGCTACACGCTCTCGGACTGCGAGAGAGCAGAGAGGCTCCTGACACTCCTAACGCTCCGAGTTAGGAGACGGGTCGGCAGTCGAACTGATGGAGAAGATGTTGGTGTTGATGGGCATGGACGACGGGCATTTTCTATTTGCCCACCTTTTCCTCCGGAACCTCCCAATGGTGGCCAGAGCGGTCATTGCCAACTCGCCATTGCTGGCCGCGCGTGACTACAGTGCACTAGCCCAGGAGGAAGATCGGATCATCCTCACCACCAGAGCCCTCACAGTGAACGCAGCGGCGTCGGAACCCAGCGAGACGGCCAGCGGAAGCGAGGAGCCAGCGATGGTAGCGGCAGCGGGGGCCAGGAAGCGCCAGAGAGACACGCTCTGCTTCTACCACCGCTGTTTTGGAGAGGATGCACGTCGATGGTGCCACCGTGCCAATTCAAGCGTTCGGGAAACGCCAGGATCAGCAGTCGGTAGCGGCTGCGACCGCCGGTGAAGAAAGCAAGCTGCTCTACATGACAGACTCACGCTCGGGTTCCTCATGGACTGTGGCTCCCAAAACAGTCTCATCCTGCCGTCCTACGCCGACCGGCTAGCGGGAACTAGCGGCCCCGAGATGACGGCCGTAAACGGCTCAGACATTAAGATTTTTGGTGAGAGGACACTGACTGTATCCCTGCATGGCCGTACGTACCAGTGGACATTCGGACATTCGTCATAGCGGCATGCAGTTTCCCAATCTTAGGTGCTGATTTTTTGTGTGCACACAGACTACTAGTCAATGTTGCTAACAGACGCTTGATTAATGCAATGTGTTTTGATTCTCTCCCCTGTACAGCTCGAGGAACCGGGCCAACAACGCTAGCCAACATCACAGCTCCAGGTGGTAAGTTCCACACACTGCTCAACCAGTTCCCAGCACTCACGGTCCGGACGTTTTCGGCGGCCATCACTAAACACAGGGTGGAGCACTTTATTACCACCACCAGGCCGCCCGTTTTCGCACAACCTCAGCACCTGGACACAACTAAACTGGCCATAGCGCGCGAGGAGTTTGCCAACTTGGAAAAGCTGGGCATCATCAGATGATCAAACAACCCATGGGCATCTCCATATGTAGATATGGTCCCTAAGGCCGAGGGATCGTGGTGACCTTGAGGAGATTTCCACAGATTAAACAATGTCACAGCGCACAACCGCTACCTGATCCCATATATTCAGGATTTTTCCGTTCACCTCGCCAGGGCACGCATTTTTTCTAAGATAGACCAGGTCCGTGGTTACCACCAGGTCCCGGTGTGCGTGGAGGATATACCTAAAATGGCAGTAATAACCCCGTTTGGTCTGTTTGAGTTTTTACGCATGCCTTTCGGGTTAAAAGGCGCGGAACAGACATTCCAACGCATGATGGATGTGGTGCTGCGCGATCTGCCGTTTGTGTTCGTCTACTTGGATGACATCCTGGTGGCCAGCGCGTCCGAGGACGAACACATAACCCACCTCGGGACGGTTTTCTGGAGGTTAGAGGAGCACGGGTTAATAATCAAGCCGGCGAAATGCCAGTCCGGCGTGATGGGGATCGATTTTTTGGGACACCGCATCTCGCCAGAGGGAGTGATACCCTTGCCGGACAAGGTGCGCACAGTGGTGAATTTTCCCCGGCCTCAGACGGTCGGGGCGCTGCAGGAGTTTTGGGGGATGGTTAACTTTTATAATCGTTTCCTCCCCCGCGCAGCCCAGCTCATGCAGCCGTTGTACGTCATGCTCAAGAAATGGAAACCGGCGGACAGAGTCGACTGGACTCCTGAGCGGGAGCAGGCATTCTCTGAGGTTAAAACAGCCCTGGCAAATGCCGCACTACTGGCGCACCCGGACCCGGCGGCTCAGCTAGCACTCACTACCAACGCCTCAGATGTGGCCATAGGAACCGTCGTGTAACAATGCATTGCCAGTTCTTGGCAGCCGCTCACCTTTTTTAGCAGGGCTTTGCACGACAGTGAGCATAGATACAGCGCGTTCGACAGAGAGTTACTGGCTCTCCACCTGGCCATACGCCACTTCCAGTTCTGGCTGGAAAAGCGCACCATCACTGCGTTCGTGGACCACAAGCCGCTAACATACGCGATGGCCAAGGTTTCGGAACCATGGTCGGGACGGCAGCAGAGACAGCTGGCCGCGATCTCGGAGTTTACGACCGACATTCAGCATGTGGCCGGTAAACTCAATGTGGTGGCAGACTGCCTCTCGCACGCATTAGTGGCCCCAGTCTACGTAGGGATAGATTACACAGCCATGGCCGCGGAGCAGATCGGCGATGCGGATGTGGGCACGCTCCAGTCTGGACCAACAGGGTTAAGGCTGGAGAGCAGGGTACTGCAAGACGGGCCCCCCCCCAATCTGTGACGTCTCCACAGGATGCCCGCGCCTGGTGGTCCCACACGCTTGGCGCTGCTGTGTTGTTGAGTCGGTTCACTCCCTGGCACACCCAGGAGTGCACGTGTCAGTCAAAATGGTGGGAGCGAAATTCGTCTGGCTGAGCCTGCGCAAACAGGTGAAAGAGTGGGCTGCAGCCTGCGTAGCATGCCAACGAGCCAAAGTGCACAGGCACACAAAGGCCCCCTTGGAGCCGTTCCATATCCCGGCTAAGAGGTTCGACCACGTTCACGTGGACCTCGTTGGCCCCCTCCCACCATCGCAGGGGTTCACGCACCTCCTGACAGTGGTGGGCCGCACCACACGATGGCCAAAAGCAGTCCCGATAGCTTCCACCGTGTCCGCAGACGTGGCACGTGCTTTTTTGACAACATGGGTGGCACGTTTTGGCATCCCTTCGGACATCACGTCCGATCAGGGCCCTCAGTTTGTTTCCGACCTCTGGTCCACGATGGCCCGGAGCCTGGGCATCTCAATTCATCGCACAACTGCATACAACCCACAGGCCAATGGGTTATGCGAGCGTTTCCATATGGCACTGAAAGCAGCGCTCAGGGCTTTGCTTACGGATGTAAATTGGGTGGACCGGTTGCCATGGGTTCTATTAGGGTTGCGTTCCGCACCGAAAGAGGATTTGGCGGCTTCCCCAGTAGAGCTGTTTTTTCTCAGCCACTGCGGCTCCTCGGGAAATTTTTACCAGATAACCCCACGCTGAACACCCATCCATCCCCGCGTTCATGGCATAGCGCAGACGCAGGGACGCTACCTGGCCCGGCCCACCACTGTTTTTCCCACACTTTTGTGCCAAAAACCTTGAAGAAGGCGGCGTTCGTGTTTGTCAGGCACGATGCCCACCGGCCCCCACTGCGCCCACCCTACGATGGCCCGTTTAGAGTGCTGGAACCCGGGGACAAACATTTTCTGTTAGACTTGGGGGGGTCGCCAGGAGAGAATCTGTATAGACAGGCTTAAGTCCGCCTTTGTGGTGGCAGACAAGCAGGTGGTGTTGGCCCAGGCTCCTCGGCATGGAAGACACCCCCCCCCACCGAGAACTCCCCAGGTAAACGATTCATCAGAGCAGTCACACGAACATGCTGAATGTCCCCCCCCCCCCTCCATTGTCCACCCACAGACGGACACACCCCCAGGAACCCCCCACCGGCACAGCAGCGCCGCGGAGCCGAAGACCCCTCGTTACAGCAGCTATGGGCGGAGGCTGAAGCCAAGAGGACGTGAGGGTTAACACTCAGTCTGAGACTCTGGGGGAGGGGGGCGGTATGGGGGACCCATGCTGTGGTATTCATCTCAGACTGAAAGACATGGAGATGCAGTAATTTCCTCTGACGGAAGAGCATGGGGATTAAAGGGCTGGGGGACAAAAGGAATTGTCATGGGGGACTGACTTGTAATGCAGGACCTCAGGTAGCAGGGGCGTGTGAGTGTTGTGATATAAAAGAGAGTCCCTGCTACATGAAGTTAATGTTTTCTGATTCTGGAAGATGTGAGAGAGTGAATAAAGTTGATCTGCTCTGAACGCTCGGCCTGGTTATTCTTCTCTCCACAACATCAACAAAGGGTTTAGAAACATGCAGAATGTAAGTCTTTATACTCTTGCAAAAATTAATGAAAAAATAATTTTCAATATTTTACAGATACAAAATAATGTAAATATTTACACGGCAGCCCAGTCAGGATGTGACAGCCAACAGCATCGGTAGCTTGATGTTACATGCCATCATCTCATTTTAGGTTGCTGGGTTGCCAGGTAGTGAATTATTCGGCTAAATGTCTGAGTCTGAATGCAGACGTCAGTTTCCCAATCCTCCTCAAGTATGACATGGCAAAAAAAGGAGCAGGATGAATATCAGTTCTGCTTTTGATGTCTGATGTCTGCTGAAGACTCCCAAAGGGCTGAAAAGCCACACAGAGGTCACCACTTTTTTTCTGACGGGTAAGCTAACCAGTGCTAGCCATGATGCTAACTAGCTCCATTCATCTTCTACTGTTAATCTGGTGGTTATTTTCGAAGCAGGGCAGCAGTCTAAACTCTACGTATCAAACTAAATTTTATTTCTGACATATTCTCAGTTGCTCCTGGTGGGTCAGGCCAGTGTCAGTGCATGGCAGCTCCGTCGCCATCAGTGTGTGAATGTGTGGATAGCAGGATCTGTTAAGTGCTTTGGTC
Source organism: Pholidichthys leucotaenia (assembly GCA_020510985.1). NCBI lineage: Eukaryota > Metazoa > Chordata > Actinopteri > Cichliformes > Pholidichthyidae > Pholidichthys > Pholidichthys leucotaenia. The sequence continues at coordinate 17,452,756 of CM035848.1, read as the reverse complement.
ATCCAGAGATGAGTAAAAAGCGCTATATGGTCCGGTTATGGCTGCCACGTAGGACGGACGTGTCTCGCTCTGCTCTGCTCCTGGAGAAAAAAAATCGGCAAATAACTCTCTCATTTGGGACAGAACGTATCCCAGCATTTGGGCGAGGATATGTCGGCGAAGCCTAAGGCTGGAAAACCAGGAAAAGGAAAAAGCGAGCCGCCGAAACAGTCCAAATTAACGGACTTTCAGGTCTGTGACGCAGCAAACAGGGCTCCATATATGGCGGAGGAGGCTGGCAACGCTGCGATTTCTGCGGGGAATGGCGCAGATGCGCTGATGGCTGCCATGAGTTCAATGAGAGCGGACTTTTCCTCTAGATTTGATGGGATTATGACAGCGTTGGAAGGAATAAGAAAGGAATTGGGTGACTGTGTAGAACGAACGGCGCAGATGGAGCTCCGTCTCGCTAGTGCTGAAGATGACGTCACCCGTCTTCAATTAAAGGTGCGCACTTTGGAAAAAAAAAATAAATCTCTGGAAGATAATATTTTGGATTTGGAATCTCGGTCGAGACAGAATAATTTGAGGCTGGTGGGTCTTCCAGAGGAATCAGAAGGTCGGGACGTATGTTCCTTTCTGGAAAAGTGGATTCCGGAGGTGCTGGGCAGCGAGGAGTTGCAATCAGCAGTGGTTCTGGAAAAAGCACATCGCATTGGCCCACGGAGAGATAAGGGACCGCCGAGGACCTTAATTATGAAGTTTCTTAACAACAGAGACAGGATGAAGATCTTCAACGCTGCACGAGCTAAAAAAGGAGAGATTAAACACCAGGACCAGCAGGTGCGGTTCTACCCAGATTTGGCCACAGGAATCCAGCAATTGAGGAAGCAGTTTGATCCCATACGTAAGGAGCTGCGCAACCTTGGGATTCGTCATGGTGTAATCTATCCTGCGAGACTGCTGACCACGTATGAGGGCAGAACCCACATCTTCAAGACCCCAGAGGAGGCGCAGGAGTTCATCAAGAAGATCAAAGAAGAAGAAGAGACTGGTGGGAGCTAAGCATGAACAAAATATAAGGTAGAATAATTAAGCATTTGCACAGGCATCTGACTGACTTGAAGTAAATAGTAAGTTTACAAAATATAGATTGTATTATATATTAAAAAAAAAAACAAAACAAAAACAAAACAAACAAAAAAAAAAAAACTATGATGTACAAAGTTGTTAAAAATTTTGGAGTTAAGTTGGAAAACTACAGAGGAGAGTTAATGTTACGTCATTAAAAGCAGTAGAGTTAGGGTGATTGGGAGGATGAAGAAGGAGTGGCTTAGGCTGTTCCCCGTGGGTGTGGAACGGTCGATGGCTATATCGGGAGACAGAATTTTTCTTTTGATTTTGGGGGGTTTGCCACAAGTGTGGGAAGGGGAAATTTGTTTGTGTGTAGTTTGTAGGATGAATGTTCAACCACTCATGTTTTTGCTTCTCTGTATGAGCATGTTTACACTGCAAGGTAATCCCAAACTCTCTATTGATCATGGACCAAAGTGTTAATCTTAATTTAACTTCATGGAATTGCAGAGGTCTACAAAATTTAAAAAAACTTAAACAAGTTATGAATAAAATAAAGGACATGGGTTCAAGAATTGTGTTTTTACAAGAAACTCATCTGATAGAGGAGGATGTTAAAAGAATTAGGAGTAGATGGCAGGGAAGTGTATTCACCTCTTCATTTTCATCCCGAGCCAGGGGAGTTATGACTCTCATACATAAATCAGTTCCTTTTCAAGTGAAAAATGTAATTGGAGACAAATTTGGAAGATATGTAATCATTCAAGGTTCTTTGCTATTAGAAAATATAAATCTTGTGAACTTATATGGTCCCAATATAGATGATCAGAAGTTCTTTGCTAATTTATTTCTCATCTTATCATCACTTACAGGGCAACATATAATAGCAGGGGATTTTAATTGTACATTGAATCCAGGTGTGGATAGATCAACAGGACTGGATTGTACGCACATTGGATGTAGGATGACTATTAATCATTTTATGAAAGAATTGAGATTGTTAGATATATGGAGAGAAATGAAACCACAAGTTAAAGCCTATTCTTGTTATTCCAGTACCTACAAGACATTCTCACGTATTGATTATTTTTTGATTTCCACAGAATTAAGGTCCAAGATTCAAAACTGCTTTTATGATAACATCGTGATCTCTGATCATGCACCCTGTTGTCTAATATATGTAGATAAAAAATTGACAAAGGAATCAGGTAGATGGCAATTTCAGCATAAATGGCTTCAGGATGAGGAATTTGTCAAGTATATAGAAAAACAGATAGACGAGTTCTTTGACATCAATACTACACAAACATCAGCATGTGTAAAGTGGGAGGCTTTCAAAGCTTTTATTAGGGGGCATATTATTAGTTATACAGGATCAAAATCTAAGAAGACTCGAGAGGAGAGAGCTAAATTGGAACATAAAATAAAAAATCTTCAGGAAAAAGTGTATGCAGGAAGTGACCCAAGGTTGGAGAATGAATTACTGATTTTGAGAGCTGAATACGACAAAAAATCAGCGAATAGAGCTGCCTCGAGTCTTCTAAGATTGAAACAATCTTTTTATGAACAAGGTGAAAAATCAGGAAAATTATTAGCATGGCAGATTAAACAATTGGAAATTAAAACACCAATTACCAGTATTATAAGTAACGGACAGGTAGTTATAGATCCTTTAGAAATTAATAGAGCCTTTAGAGATTACTATGAAAAATTATATGATACCAAAAATGAACCTGATTTAACAAAACTAAATGGGTTTTTGAACGAACTATCTATACCGTGTATTCCAAATGAAAACAGGGAGATATTGGAGTCTAAAATTAGTCAAGAAGAAGTTGGGCTAGCCATTGATAATATGAAATCAGGAAAAAGTGCAGGACCAGATGGTCTTCCAGTTGACCTTTATAAAAAATTTAAGAATAAATTAATAAAACCTTTTTTGGAAATGGTTTTAGAAGCATTTCAAAATAATAATTTACCATCATACATAAATAATGCCTTAATTATACTGCTGCCAAAACCAGGTAAGCCCTCTAATAAATGTGAAAATATGAGACCAATAAGCCTATTAAACGCCGACCTTAAGATAATCTGTAAAATTTTAGCAAGACGAATACAAGAAATTTTACCAAATATTATTAATCGAGATCAGAATGGCTTTATAAAGGGTAGACAAGGCTTCCATAATGTAAGAAGACTATTTAATATTATCTATTTTAATAAAGAAGCACCGGATACAGCTCTCCTATCATTGGACGCCGAAAAGGCCTTTGATAGAGTTGAATGGCCCTTTCTTTTTGAAGTCCTACAAAGGTTTGGACTTGGAAATAATTTCATAAAATGGGTTCAAATAATATACAATAATGCTACAGCAGAAATCCTAACAAATAACAATATTTCAAAACCAATAAAAATCAATAGAGGATGTCGACAAGGCTGTCCACTCTCACCTTTACTGTTTACTATGGCAATTGAACCTTTAGCGATAGCGATACGTTTACATTCACAAATATATGGAATTAAAGTTGGACCAACAGAACATAAAATCTCCCTGTACGCCGATGATATAATTTTGTTTATGTCGAATCTAAAAAAATCAATTCCAACCTTGTTGAATTTAATAAAGAATTTTGGGGAAATATCAGGATATAAAATAAATAAAACTAAATCTTCAATATTAATGCTAAATGAGACCCAGAGAAATTACCCAGCCCCTGAGGTAAATCAATTCAATGTTGTAAATCAGTTTAAATATTTAGGAATCCAAATTATGCCTAAGCTAGAATCAGTCGCCAGTGTCAACTATGAAGCCTTAATGTCAGATATCAGTGAGTTAACTCAGAGATGGATGTCACTACCAATGTCGATGATCGGGAGAATCAATATACTTAAAAGTAATATTTTACCTAAAATACTTTATTTATTTCAATACATTCCCTTATCACCACCTTTAGATCTATTCTCAAGAATAAAAAAAAAGTTAGTGGAATTTATATGGAACAACAGGAGGGCTAGATTACGTCTGTCTTTATTATATTTACCATTTGATCGTGGAGGTCTGAAATGTCCAAATTTTATGTTGTATTATTGGTCGGCACAACTGAGGTCTATGACATATTATTTTTCATCAAATGATCTCCCTCACTGGACTGAAATGGAATCATACAATTTACCTTTACCTCTTCCCATATTCATATACTCAGATTCGGCAAAAAAATTACAAAAACAAGTTAAAAATCCATTTGTAAAGCATATGATCAAAATATGGTGTGAAGCTAAAAACTATTTAAAAGAACCACAGTTATTGTCACAATTTAGTCCAATATGGGGTAATCAATATTTTAAACCAGGGAGAGCGGACGCTGTATTTAAAGTATGGAATTTAAAAGGGATACAAAAGATTCAGGATTTATATTTGCCATGTGCAGACAACATAATGTCTTTTGAAGAGCTGAGGATCAAATTTAATCTCAATAGAACACATTTTTTAAAATATCTTCAACTTAGAAACTTTATTCGATCAAATCAAAATAAAGCTCTCACTCGACCTATTTATTCATCCTTGGAAAAAATGATGATGAAAGATAGTAAAAGAAAGGGTATTATTTCAGAGTTTTATAACTCATTGACACTATCTTCAAGTGAAAATTCACTGAAAAGATTAAACTACTGGAAAGAAGATCTGCAAATTGAAATTTCAGAGGAACAATGGGAATTGGCTTGTACAGAAGCTCAAACCAAATCAATAAATGCACGCCTTAAATTGATACATTTCAAATGGTTAATGCGGATGTATGTTACACCGGAGGAGTTAAATAGATATAACAAAAATATACCAGATACATGCACAAAATGCATGGAAAGTAAAGGAACCCTATTTCATTGTTTATGGGAATGTAGATTAATAAGAATGTTTTGGGAAGAGGTGAGGGTAACAATTGAAAAAATAATCTCAAAACAAATCATATTGAATCCTAAACTGGTTTTGTTGGGTCTGTACCCAGAAAAGCATAATTTCAATAAAAGTGAAAGAACATTCATAGACCTCAGTTTGCTTAATGCCAAAAAATGTATTGCACTATTATGGAAAAAGACTCATAGACCAGATGTGACTCAGTGGTTAAGACAGATGTTAACAAACCTTCCATTAGAAAGAATAACATATATACTGAAATCAAAGGAAATTGTGTTTGAGAATATATGGAGACCTTTTATTGATTATGTAAAAAATTTAAACATAACTCTTGAAGAAGAAGGTGAATGATGTGTGTGGACCTTGTAAATTCCAAACTGGTGAACATAATATGTATACTTATGTATTGGATTGTCTAGACTAAACAGAGGAGCATTGTTGAAGACTTGATTTTGTTGGTGGTTGTTGGTGTTTTTAGTGCATTTTTTTTTTTTGTAGTACTTTAGTGTTAGTGTTTGATTGTTTGTATCATGTTTGTTAAAAAAAAAAAAAAAAGGTTCAATAAAGATATTGTGGAAAAAAAAAAAAAGCGCTATATGAGTGAACGCCATTTACCATATTCGTATTATAATTATGAGTGTGTGATAATATCAGCCAGTATATGGTGTGGAACCCACCCCACTAGCTGCTCCTTACCAAGCTGTTAATATTTTCTACGATTCGACTGTTTTCCAATTGAGTTCACACTTATTTCTACTATTCTGCTTTTTTTCCCCCCAAGATTAGGCGTTCCACTTTTGGGCATATTTAAGATATTTTAGCTTTTCAGCCAAAAAAATTTCAGCTTTGACATTTTCTTTTTCCTTTACTTCTAAGATTTTTCAAATCTTTTCCAGCTCAGGATTTGAGAACTTTTAGCCTTTCAGCTAAAATTGTTCAGTAAATAGTGGAATAGCACTTCAGCCAATATTCTGGCAGTGAAGTGCTTCACCTTCTTCAGCAAATCAGCATTCACACAGCAGTTCCTTCAGGAAATGCTAATTTTTCTGGTTTCATTTGTTGTGGACAGACACTGTTACAAAAATGGCATTGAGCTAACACAATCAGAACAGACTGCTTGACAGACTTTAACAGACCAATAACAGCAGTTCAAATTTCAGCTCAGCTTTGAAGTCGCTATAGGAGCTCCCGACACATGCTTTATATTACCGCTGTATCACACCGCAAAGTGTGACCTAGGCATCTACCTGAGATGCTGTATTACTGTGCACGTGTGCGCGTGTCGGTGTGTGCGCGTGTCGGTGTGTCTGCATGCGATATAACCTTGTGTACGTCCGTTCCCTGTCACTATCTTAGGCGCCTGCAGTCTGAAGGAAAGCATCTGGTTTCAGCATCTGGACACATACACACAGACTGAAAGTATATTTGACAGAGTTGGTGAGCGGACACTGGGAAAGGTTATCTGTGATCATACCCCGCGGTTCCAGCAAACACACACACACACACACACACACACAGAGTTTCTTTCTCACTCACTCAGATCTGACTTTGTTTCCTTGGTCTTGTTTTCATGTTGACTCATAGGTGATGGAGTAAATCTAGTCAGCATCAGCAAATCTCAGTAATCTGATAACCCAGACAGATGCCATCACTGGACACAGCCAGCGAGCGTCCCCTTAAACGGGACTTGTATAAATACCCTCTTTGACTTGGGTTCAGATTATTGTCCACCGGGGGATTGGTTCCTTTGAGAAGACCATGTTCAGTCATATTAATGTGGCAGTAAAGGTTTGCAGCATGATGATATATGGGTCTCATATTGATCTTCTATTAAAGACAGATCTGGACCAGGCTCCAGACTATTACATTATTACGAGATTATGAAAGAAAACCCTTCCAGACTACATTAAAAAAAGTTTTAAGACTCCACGAGGGACCATAATGATCTGGGCTTTGACTTAGTGCTTACTAACTTCTAAGAAGGTGCAAAAAAAGATTTACGTAAGTGGCAGTCTGAAGCAAGTGTCCTTCTGGAAGCAACTGCCCACACTCAGACAGTTTTAAAGCACCTAACTGCATGAATGGGAAGAGAGAATGTTGTTGTTCTGTTAAAAATTAAAAAAAAAAAAAAATCCACTAATGATTGCAATAAACTGTGTGTTCTTTCAGTGGTATTTGCCCACATCACACACTGGCATCAGCCCAGCCAGCACATCCATGTGGACCCCACTATAGGTTTAACTGGACTGTCTGATGGGTCCCATGTGGGTTCCATGTTGGCTCCATCTGTGTTTGCCTACATGGACTTTACGTGTGGCGCAGCTAAGCAGCTAATCTGCTTACCTGCATGAAACCCACCTGGGCCCCACTTGGGCTTAATGCGGGTGAGTAGGTCTCACTAATACTGGCACCACAGGAATAGAAATTACAAGAAAAAAGTCACAAATTTATGAGAAAAAAATGTCAACTTTATGAGGAAAAAAAGTGAAAATTTAGAAGAAAGAGGTTGCAAATTTACAAGAAAAAAAAAAAAGAAAATTACTTGAAAAAGTTAGAAACTTATGAGGAATAAATAGAATTAAGTTGTAAATTAACAGAAAAAGTAGCAAATATACAAGTAAATAAATTGAAAATTTATGAGAAAAAGTTACAAATGTATGATTAAAATTTTTGTTCCAAAATTACAAAAAAAAATGTCTCAAATTTATGGGAAGAAGGGACGAATTTACAAGAAAATAGCAAATTTTCAAGAAAAAGTAACAAATCTATGAGAAAATGTTGCAAGATTACAGTACAAAAGTGGCAAATTCATGAGAAAGTTCCAAAATCACAAGAAAAAGTTAGCAAATTTGCAAGAAAAAAGTCACAGTTTCACAAGAAAAACAAACTTATGAGAAGAAGAGCAGCTTGGTGGTGCAGTGGTTAGCTCGGTGGCAGCACAGTAAGAAGGTTGTGGGTTCGATCCCACCCCCTGACCATCAGTGACCCTTCTGTGTGGAGTCTGCATGTTTTCCTCGTGTCTGCGCAGGTTTAGCCCAGGTACTCTGGTTTCCTCCCACAGGCCAAAAACATGCAGGTTAGGTTAATTGGAGACTCTGAAGTGGCCCTAGGTGTGAATGGTGAAGGGATTGGTGCCGTACCGTGGCTGCCTCATCCATCCAGATGGATGCCCTGAAATTCCCTCTGGGATTAATAAAGTATACTAAAAAAATGCTTTAAATTTTCAAGAAAAAAATATCAAATGGGAGGGCATCACAAATTTACAACAAAATGCAAATTTATGAGAAAATAAGTTGAAAATAGGTGAAGTCCATGTGGGCAAACAGAGATGGGGCCAACTTGGAACCTGTGGACAAACCCAGACAAACCCAGACTTATAAGACAGCCCAGCTGGGTGACAGCAGCACTGCTGGAGAACACTGGATGACTATGTAAAGAAGGAAAAAAAAAGACACCACAAGGCATCTCAAGGATCCTCTATCACATGCCTAAGAGTAAAGCATTGTTTTTCATCCTTCATCATCACCTTCTTTTCTTATATACTGTGCACCCCACTAAGAGAGAGAAACAGTATATCAATTCTCCTGAATGTCCTGTACGTATAGAAGTTTTGACAAATAAAAATCTTTCAATTTTTGAAATAAAAAGTTGTAGCTTTGCCCGTTTTGATAATCAAGTCTAAAGAGACTCTTTTTGGCACAAGCGTTACCGTTTCCTCCATAGGGCAATGTAAGCAAATGCTACTGGCCCCCGATGGCTGAGGGGCACCCACCAAGCTACAAGGTCAATCTCACTATCATACCATACAGAAGGGCTGGGTAATTTGACCTTAAATTCAAGTTCATAGTTCCATTCATAGCTAGTGTCAAATGAGAAGGGGGCACTACTTCTGCAACCTATACCAGGAGCTTGAGCCACTTGTTCCTAGAGCTGAAACTGAGTTTCCCCCTTCACAGCCCCTATGGACATAAGCCTGGGTATTATCCCCCTCAGGGAGCCTGGCCGGTTAGGCAAGAAATGCTCAAACTCCCCATTAGACCTTAGGTCAGCATCATGGTTAACTGACCCTTTCATGTTGGTTTTGAGGTTGTTGGGTTTTTTTTGATTTTGGGGTTTTTTTTGGTGTGGGGGGGGTATTTTTTCCTGCCCTTTTCTTACTGACAAGGCTCAGAATTAAACAACTTTACACAATGTGTGGTGTCATATTCAAAGATTTTCTTTATCAATACTACTATACGTACAGGACATACAGGAGAATTGAAATGGCGTTTCTCTCTCTATTCAGTGGTGTGTACAATATTAAAAAAAAAGAAAAAGGAATAAGGCTGGAAAAACAACAACAGCAGCCTATGTACAGTAATGCTACCCAAAGTGCAAATGGCGACAAAAGATAGACCCAGACCTCCCTTAGTGCACATAAAGATAAACGATAAACGATGATGAAACCCAGCAATCCTGTATACATAAAAGTAGAGCTGGAATATCCGTAGTTTTGAAACATGTGGAGACAACAGCTTGACTCAGGGAGATGTTGAAGATGCTGTCCAGGACATCCTTGAGCTCCTCTGCACAGCCCTTCAGGACGCGACCTAGTATGTTGTCTGGTTCAGCTGCCTTGCATGGGTTGATCCTGGAGAGGGTCCTCTTCATGCTAGCCGGATCCAGACTTATAGCCTGCTCGTCTGGATGAGTGGTCTTCTGTGCTGATGTGCTGTTTTGTGCTTCAAAGCAGCCAAAGAAGTCATTTAGGTTGTTGAGCAGTGTGATGTCACTTGCTCAGGTCTGAGGAGGAGGTTTTTAGTTGGTGAGGGTCTGTATGCTGCGATAGAGGCAACGTGCGTCTCTGGTGTTGCTGAAGTGGCCAGATATTTTCTTGCTGTACTGTCATTTTGCCTCCATGGTGCCATGGGACAGATTAGCCCTAGCTGTTGTTAGTCCTGCAGTGTCATCGGCCATGAGAACTGCGTCCTGAGCCCTCACGAGCCTGTGGACCTCTGCTGTCATCCATGGCTTTTGGTGAGCACGAACAGTGATGGTTTTACAGTGAGTGACATCATCAATGCATTTGGCTATGTATGCTGTAACTACCTCAGTGTACTCCTCTAGGATTGTGTGTCCATTGTGAGTGGCTGCATGCTTGTAAGTGTCCTAGTCTGTGGTGCTGAAGCAGTCTTTCAGAGCATCAGACCCCCCCCCCGACACACACACATGTACCTGCCTTTTTGTTGGTCTGATTGTTTTCACTCTGGGTCTGTATGCCGGCCTTAACAAGACGGTGATGTGATCAGAGAGACCCAGGTGGGGTGGGGGGAGGTCCTGTATGTTTTCTTGTGAGTTGTGTACACTAGGTCCAGCAAACTGTCTCCTTTTGTTGTAAAGTCCACATGTTGGTGTAATATTGGTAGCAGGGCCTTTAAATCTGCATGGTTGAAGCCTCCTGCTGTGGTGAGGAATACATCTGGATGCGCTGTTTGTCCCTCACTGGCCTGATAAGAGTTCTTTTATTGCTTTGCTCCTCTCGCCGATGGCGGTGGGCGGGACATACACAGAAACTAGTAGGACAGATGAAAATTCTCTTGGAATTTAAAAGGGTCGGCACTTGATGATCATAAACTCCACCAATGGAGAACAGTGTTTATGTACAACAGTTGCATCTCAGCACCAAGCATCACTGATGTAAACACACACGCCTTCATCTCGGGTTTTCCCTCCTTCCATGAGTTGCCTATCAGCCCGGTAGCATGTTAACCCTGCTAGCTGAATGGCAGAGTCTGGTATATTGTCATTTAACCACGTTTCTGTAAAGACAAAAAACACAGCAGTTCCGCGCATTACGTTGCGTAGTTCTCAGGAGCTGTATGTGGTCTATTTTGTTGTCTAGTGAGCGTACGCTGGCCAGAATGACGGAAGGAATTAGAAGTCTGTGTGGGCTAGCGGTTAGCTTCGTTCAGATACCTCCACGTTTACCTCTCTTTTGTCGTCACTCACACCATCTACAGTGTCTCCATTTGGGATGAGACACAGCAGTCGAGTCCGGGGGTGTGGAGATCTGGTGCAGAAGGAGGATTCAAAGACTGTTATTATCCATGTGTTCAAAGCGTTATTGTTGTGCCATTATAACTGTGTTATAAGACCAGCTGCAATAGTGTTGTTTTCCCTGTGTGTGAGAGATTATGTGTCTGTGCCACCATGAGTGAGAGGAGCGTCGGTGTGAATGATCTCCCCTCCATTCTGTGTAGTGACTCAGTGAGAAATAAATGCCTATATGTCACAAATCCTCTCTCATTATTTGTATGAACCCTTGAGACGTCACAATATGTTGCGACCGCACCAAGGTCTTTAAGCCAGAGGAAACACTGAACAGGAGGTCATAGGTCAGGGGCTACAACTCCTGCAAAAATAATCCCATCAGAACGAAATTGGAATATGTGCATCTTCAGTGTATATCAAACCATGGTACCAAGTTTCAAAACAATCAGACCAAAACTGACTGACAAGTAGATTTCACAAAAGTGGGACAGAAGGGCTCTTCGACCCCTTTGGGCTTCAACTGGTGGTGGTGGTGGTGGTGGTGGGGGGGGGCGGTTTGCAGTATTTATTTATTTATTTATTTTTTTTTTTTTTTTTTTTTTTTTTTTTTTCCTCTCGGCGCCACACCAGTCGGCTGCCTTTTGCAACAGCGGCTCGATTCCGAGTTTTTTTTCCCCTTCCTCTCTCTTTTGATCACTTTTTTTTTTCACCCCACTTATATCACGGACACACAGATCATCCCAAATGTCTCCTGAGCCGGTGGACGGAGCCACTGTTTATAGCAGGATACGATATAACAGGGAAGAGCTGCTAGCATTTAACCGCCACCCGGTCCCACTGGAAAAACTCGACATACCGAGAGAACTGAGGCGAAAACGCCGCGGCTGCCGGGCTGGAGTAAGGCGGAGGACAAAAAATATAAGGTACAGACCCTCCCTTCCATCTGTTGTCATGGGAAATGTACGGTCGATACTGGGAAAGTTAGATGAGCTAGCGGCTATCTCCCGTTATGATAGCACTTACCGGGAGTGCTCTCTCCTTTTGTTTACTGAGACGTGGCTAACTGAACTAGCAGCAGATGCTAACATTGAGCTGGAGGGTTTTCACACGATACGAGCTGACCGAACACCAGAGAGTGGCAAAACTAGGGGCGGTGGAGTGATCATGTATGTTAACAACAACTGGTGCAGACCGGGACATATCACTGTTAAACAACGACACTGCAGCAAAGACATTGAGTTGCTAGCTGTTAGCATGAGGCCTACATATCTCCCGAGAGAACACTCACACGTGATCTGCATTGTTGTTTATGCAAATCCGACGGCGAACGCTGGGACAGCGCGTGACGTCATCCATTCAGTAACCAGCAGGCTGCAGACAGAACACCCAGATGCTCTTCTCCTCATCTCAGGCGATTTCAACCACGTTTCACTGTCTCCCATTCTGCCCACTTTCACCCAGTATGTCACATGCCACACTAGAGACAATAAAACACTGGATTTGTTCTACGCAAACACTAAGGAGGCGTACACCTCATCACAACTCCCCCCACTTGGGAGATCGGATCACAACTTGGTTCATCTCCGACCGGTGTACAAACCCCTAGTGCACAGACAACCTCCGGCCATGCACACTGTGGAGTTATGGTCTGAGGAGACAATGGACACTCTAAAGGACTGTTTTGAAGCCACTGCCTGGAAGCAGCTCTGCGATCCACATGGTGAGGACATCGATGGCCTCATTCACACCTTCACGGGCTACCTCAGCTTCTGTGTGGACAAATCCGTTCCCACCAAGACCATACGGCGTCACTCAAACAACAAACCCTGGATCAACCCTGAGATAAAAACACTTCTGAGAGAGAAGAAGAGGATCTTCAGTTCGGGGAACAGGGAGATGCTGAAGTCCGTACAGAGGGAGCTGAGGAGAAAGATCAGAGAAGGCAAGGACAGCTTCAGGAAGAAGATGGAGGACAAGCTGCAACAGAGCGACATCAGCGGGGTCTGGAGAAACCTCAAAACCATCTCGGGGCTCCAGAATACCTCCCCCCAGGCCACGGGGGGCAGGGAGTGGGCGAACAACCTGAATCTGTTTTTCAATAGATTTGACCAACCGCCCTCCCCCCTGTCTGCACAACAACCACTGCTGCCTCTAAGAAATCAAGTCCTGCTACCCACTCCCCACTCCACCGACACCCCCCCCCACTCCCAACACACAGCCCCCCATCCTGACCCTGACCAAGACCCAGGTGAGGACGGAGCTGAGGAAGATCAAGGCGAGGAAGGCGCCAGGACCGGACGGCATCAGCGCAAAGCTCCTCAAGTCCTGTGCAGACCAGCTGTGTGGGATTGTGACGTATATCTTCAACATGAGCCTGAAACTGGGGAGGGTACCACAGCTGTGGAAAACATCTTGTGTGGTACCTGTACCAAAAACTTCCCACCCCAAAGACCTGAACAGCTTCAGACCGGTGGCCTTGACGTTCCACTTGATGAAGACCCTGGAGAGACTGCTCCTTGCTCATCTCCACCCCCTGGTGGAACCAGCGATGGATCCATTCCAGTTCGCCTACCAGCATGGCATTGGGGTGGAGGATGCGGTGATCTTCCTCCTTCACCGTTCTCTGTCCCACCTGGAGAAGCCCGGGAATATGGTGAGGATCATGTTCTTTGACTTCTCCAGTGCTTTCAACACCATCCAACCGATGATCCTGAAGGACAAGCTGCTGCGCGCAGGGGTGGACCAGCACCTGTCATCATGGATCCTGGACTACCTCACGAACCGGCCTCAGTTTGTGAGAACCCGGGACTGTGTTTCCGACACGATCATCAGTAGCACGGGGGCCCCCCAGGGAACGGTGCTGGCTCCCTTCTTGTTCACTCTTTATACTGCGGACTTCTCACACAACACAACACATTGCCATCTACAGAAGTTCTCTGATGACTCTGCGATCGTTGGTCTCATCTCCAGCGGAGATGAAGCTGAGTACAGAGGGCTTATCCAGGACTTTGTGGACTGGTGCCATCGGAACTGCCTCCAGATCAACGCGAGGAAAACTAAGGAGCTGGTGGTGGACTGCCGCAGGCATGGGCAGCCCCTCACAGCACCAGTAAATATACAGGGAACAGACATCGAGATGGTGACATCCTACAAGTACCTGGGTATTCATCTGAACAATAAACTAGACTGGTCACACAATACTGACGCACTCTACAAGAAGGGACAGCGCAGGCTGTTCCTGCTGAGGAGACTCAGGTCTTTTGGTGTACAAGGGGCGCTGCTGAAGTCATTCTATGACACGGTGGTGGCATCAGCCATCACTTTTGGAGTGGTCTGCTGGGGCAGTGGCATTACTGCAGCCGATAGGAAGAGACTGAACAAACTGATTAAGAAAGCTAGCTCTGTCCTGGGGCAACGCCTTGATCCGATGGAGGAGATAGGAGAGAGAAGGATGGTGGCTAAACTGTCATCTCTGCTGGAGTCCGAGTTCCACCCTATGCAGGACATACTGGATGCACTGAGGAGCTCATTTAGCAGCAGACTACATCATCCCAGGTGCACAACCGAGAGGTTTCGTAGGTCCTTCCTACCAACGGCTGTCAGACTGTACAACCTAAGCAGGGCTGCTCGCAGAGATAGCAAAAAGACGTAACAAACTAATAGTTTTTGAATGCAAAAGATGCAATAGACTTACACAATGGTCCTCTCCGGCATACAACTAGGAACATACCGGTCGCTATGGAGGGTGAGAATATGTATGGGCACATAATCATACCATGTAGGATAACTAAATAGACGGTTATGCTGTTTCATCCCACCTAGCAACAATGCTCTGCACTGTGTGTGTTTATATATTTACATATTTATTCCATCTAGCTACAATGCTCCGCACTGTGTTTTTATATATCTACATATTATTCCATCTAGCTACATTGCTCCGCACTGTGTGTGTTTATATACTTGCATATTTATTCCACCTAGCTGCAATGCTCCATACTGTGGGTGTTTATATATTTACATATTTATTCCATCTAGCTACAATGCTCTGCACTGTGTGTTCATATATTCATATATTTATTCCATCCAGCTACAATGCTCTGCACTGTGTGTCTGTGTGTGTGTGTGTATATATATATTTTATAGTAATATGTACATATGTACACTCACCGGCCACTTTATTAGGTACACCTGTCCAACTGCTCGTTAACACTTAATTTCTAATCAGCCAATCACATGGCGGCAACTCAGTGCATTTAGGCATGTAGACATGGTCAAGACAATCTCCTGCAGTTCAAACCGAGCATCAGTATGGGGAAGAAAGGTGATTTGAGTGACTTTGAACGTGGCATGGTTGTTGGTGCCAGAAGGGCTGGTCTGAGTATTTCAGAAACTGCTGATCTACTGGGATTTTCACGCACAACCATCTCTAGGGTTTACAGAGAATGGTCCGAAAAAGAAAAAATATCCAGTGAGCGGCAGTTCTGTGGGCGGAAATGCCTTGTTGATGCCAGAGGTCAGAGGAGAATGGCCAGACTGGTTCGAGCTGATAGAAAGGCAACAGTGACTCAAATAACCACCCGTTACAACCAAGGTAGGCAGAAGAGCATCTCTGAACGCACAGTACGTCGAACTTTGAGGCAGATGGGCTACAGCAGCAGAAGACCACGCCGGGTGCCACTCCTTTCAGCTAAGAACAGGAAACTGAGGCTACAATTTGCACAAGCTCATCGAAATTGGACAACAGAAGATTGGAAAAACGTTGCCTGGTCTGATGAGTCTCGATTTCTGCTGCGACATTCGGATGGTAGGGTCAGAATTTGGCGTCAACAACATGAAAGCATGGATCCATCCTGCCTTGTATCAATGGTTCAGGCTGGTGGTGGTGGTGTAATGGTGTGGGGAATATTTTCTTGGCACTCTTTGGGCCCCTTGGTACCAATTGAGCATCGTTGCAACGCTACAGCCTACCTGAGTATTGTTGCTGACCATGTCCATCCCTTTATGACCACAATGTACCCAACTTCTGATGGCTACTTTCAGCAGGATAATGCGCCATGTCATAAAGCTGGAATCATCTCAGACTGGTTTCTTGAACATGACAATGAGTTCACTGTACTCAAATGGCCTCCACAGTCACCAGATCTCAATCCAATAGAGCATCTTTGGGATGTGGTGGAACGGGAGATTCGCATCATGGATGTGCAGCCGACAAATCTGCGCCAACTGTGTGATGCCATCATGTCAATATGGACCAAACTCTCTGAGGAATGCTTCCAGCACCTTGTTGAATCTATGCCACGAAGAATTGAGGCAGTTCTGAAGGCAAAAGGGGGTCCAACCCGTTACTAGCATGGTGTACCTAATAAAGTGGCCGGTGAGTGTATATTAGCTGCTCTTGCTTGCTTGTTTTTTCTTGCCTTCTGATTGTTGCTCTGAGTGTTGCTATCCCTGTGCTGTTGCAATCCTGGAATTTCCCCGTTGTGGGACTAATAAAGGCTTATCTTATCTTATCTTATCTTATCTTATATCGTATTTATCCGATAGACTGAAAAAAAATTCCACTGTAATGATGAACCTTGTTCACACTCAAATCCCAGTCATGGAGTCCTTCAGGGCTCTGGCTTAAGTCCATTATTATTCAGTATATGCTCCCTTCCGTAACATTATGAGAAAACATTATGTCTATTGTTATGCAAATAATGCCCAGATATCTGTCTATAAATGCAAGAAATCTGCGTTTGTCTGTGTGTGTGTGTGTCTGTCTGTCTGTTCCTTATGTATCTTCCAAACCGTTCGTCAGACTGGCCTCAAATTTTATAAGTACTTTGCTGATGTTATGAGAGTGTGTATCCCCAAGTATGGAATTGCTCAGTCAAAATATGCAGGGTTTTCACTGGTAACATTTCTCGGTGGCAGCCCGCCGCACCAGAAATTTTACCACCTCGCCAAGGAGATATGAATTTATTAAGAAAAATATATGAAGCAATGACTTTCCACAAGCGCGCACACGAACAACGCGCGTGGCTGTCATCTGTGTAGAGTTTAGAAGGCCCTGCCCACGCGAGTTTTCGACTCAGTCAGCAAACAGTGTCTCGCTAAGCGTGACTGTCCGACAGAAACATGAGTTTGTTAAAGTACTTTAAATGCGGAAAAAAATCATTAGAGGTATGTAAGCACTGGAGGAGTTTATCATGGTTTTAACCCGCTGGAAACGGGAGCAATAATGGAAGAGTCGCTTAGCTAAGAGATGTGGTTAGAATTCATATGCAGCCGGCTTCATATGAAGGGAAAGGCAAGGGGGACTGATGAATTGCTGAGGATGTATTTCACCAGCCACTACAATATTAAGTTATGTTCTGTAGGAACTGAAGGAATGAAGAGACTGGCAATTTCTCTCTTTTCTCGCATGAGCAGGTGTACCGTTTTTGTTCTCCGGCAGCAGGGACTAAAAGCAACAGCTAAAAACGCTAGCTCTCTTCACTCTAAACTGAGGTCCTTCAGCGGCTGCCTAGAGAGGTGCCTGGAGAGCATGTCCGATTTTATGTACTTTTTAATATTATGTGGACTAAGTCTACATTTCTTTATTCAGAATTTATATTGCTGAATTTTTTTTATCAGCCAGTGCACACACTTTTGTTATAGTAGCCTTAATATTTATTTTTTGTTTATTTTGTTGTTAATGTTTAACAAGCAACAAATTACATTACATAAATAAATTAAATCCTCGAGGAATATGACTTGCTATTTTATTTAGTATATCAAGAAATAATTTGCTTTTTATGTTATAGACCATAATGTACCAAGGGAAATTCAAATTCACAGGAAAAATGCCGCTGATCAATTAATCTTTAATCGATCAATAAGGAGAATCAATTATCAATTAATTAATTAATTGATAACCTGCATCCCTAGTCCACAATGATTTGTTGCCAAGAGTCAGTATTGATGCAAAACCATTTCAAGGTGTTTTTCTTCATCGCCCCAAGGCTCCTTCCTCTCTGCTGCTGGTCACTACAGAATATTCTTTTTGACAGTCATCTTGTGTAGGGAAGAAAACACATTACTTCTCCATTCTAGACTGGCACACAGATACCTCCAATTAACCTAATGAGCGTGTCTTTGGACAGGGACAAGAAACCACACAGGCACAAGGAGAACTTGGAAACACCACATATAAAACCCACTACCAACCAGGAGATTCACTTGGGGCTTCTAGAATTTATTACAGCATTTTGGACACAATTCTTGCATATCTCCATTGACTGGTCTCTTCTCATCATGTGTCTGGGGATTTTGCCAAATGTTATAATAAATGGCCAAGTGTGAATTTGATAAGAACTCCACTTGACTGAAGCACATGACCCATATCACCTCAATAAAAGTCCCCACTTGTTTTAAACAGCCACTGACTGGGATTCTCTGAATTATGTTTTGTGGGCTTTTTTTTTCTCCATCTTGAATCTAATAACACTCTGCTCCATCTTTGTGACTTCTCAGTCTTTATTCTAGTTTAAATTATAGTGTTTCTCATGTCTCTCACTTCCAGTTATGACCAGACCCCATCCAGGGGTTTGGGGTCAATAACTCAGTCCACTCAGTCAAGTCCATTCTTATTTCAGTTCATTTTCTATGTTAAGACCTTTCTCAGAATATGAGATGTTCCCAGTAGGCTTGCTTTCTGGATTGTTTTAAATGATAAGTCAATTCCCAAATCTGACAAGAAGTGTTAGTGCCTGATTGTCACTGTTCCCAGAGCTCCAGTCACTATTGGTATTACTCTTGTCTTAACTCCCCAGATTCTCTTAAGCTCCCATGTTAGATCACTGTACTTCTCTATTTTCTCACCTTCCTTGGTCCATGATCTGGAGTCTACATGGATTGCAACATCGATAATAAGGCATTCTTTTTTTTTTCCCTCATGAGCATGAGTTATTATTATTGTTATTATTATTATTATGTTTTGTCTTCCAAAAAATCCTGTTTTTTCACTCATCAAGTCCAGGCCTTGAACTTAGGGCTTCCATGAGGGTGTGATGGTTCATCTGAATGATAAGAGTCTTCCAGAGTATACATAAATACTTTGTGTATTATTCTGTTATTGTAAAACAGCTGCACACCAAACTTATGTTTCCCTGTACTAAGAGTAGTCATGCATGTAGTGGTATCATTGTTTGCATCTGTCTTGCTGCATCTGTCTTGATGCCAACCTGGACAAGTTGCCATCGTTGATTGATTGATGAGTATCAAATTATAAAAGTAAATTCTAAAAGTAAATGTCAGAACATCTGTCTGTAACTGTATCTGGGGAGAAGGTGACAGAGTTTCGTGGAAATGTTAGTTAACTACACAAAGAATGATTAAGAGCAAGAAAAACAATGTTCTAGAATAAACAAGGCAAAGTCTGACTTTAATCTGCCAGAAAGGGTACACACTCTTATGAGTACATATAGTGAGTAAGATACCATAGTAAATGGCAAAAGTTCATTTGCTTCTTTATTCACTTATAAACATCATGGTTAACAATGCATACTTTGGTGTGTGACAAGTGGCGGAGCCAGAAAACTTTCAGTGGGGTGACCAGGATAGATATGTGATCAATTTGGAGTGATTGAGAAATCAGTATTACCAGAGCTTAATGCTTCTTGCAAAATAAGGAGTCATATAAAGGAGCTAACTCTTAGTACTGTATTTACTGTATATATTCATTCTTGCTATTAAATTTAAACTCACTGAGGAGACAATAAATGTACAGCTTTGTAAAGACAAAATGATAAGACCTGAGGCAATCTGTTCTATTGTTAAGTACATACTGGTGCATCATAGTAAATAAGAATATTGTGGAAAAAGTTAGTGGATTTTGAAATATATTCAAAAAGTTAAACTTTAACTTAATATTGATTACATATACTGAAATATTGCAAGCCATTTTTTATCCTAGTTTTGATGATCATGACTCTTTTTATGTTCTGCAGAAGAGGAACCTGCTGTAAACCAGTTCTGAACTGAGTCAAGCCAGTTACTGTAACTAGTTACTTTGAACCGTTCCTACATAAACAATAATAAAGTATAGTTGTTTAAATAAATTACAAATCCTGGCACTGTGATTTGCTGAAATACACTGGTATGTTGTTACACTGAGACTCTAACCTCACACTGTTGGAACAAAGGAAAAACTGACATATAATGAAAAAAAAAAGATTTGAAATCCAAGTCTGATTTAATCATATGATGAGATACTTTATTTCAAACAAAAAACAAAACAAATGACAAGTGCAATAAAAATGACAGCACACAGTGCTCAAAAACGAAAAGGAAGAAGTTAACACTTATTTATTCCAACTCCTTTTTTCCCTAAATACAACCCATGTGAAATATATACTGTACATACTACCTCTATTACGAACCCAAGTAGACAATTAACTACATTTTTATACATATCAACATTTACACCCATCCATCCATACAGTCCATACATATACATACATACAGTATATGACCAGCCCCAAACAACACAGTACCGTTCCACCGGCCATACCATAGTGTCCCAGAGTGACTCAATAACTCAAGTAGATTCATTTTGTCTTCTTTTAATTATTTATCTTTTGTTCTTATTAAAGACAATAGAAAGGAGATGTCTTTACCTTCTTAGCATGTTTCGACTGTACACTGCAGCCTTCATTAAGATAAATAAATGTCCCAGAGTGAGTTTAGTGCATCTTACATATTAATAAAACACCTCTAACATACAGTCATGTGAAAAAATTAGGACACCCTGTATAAGCCTGTGGGGGTTTTTTTTGTTTTTTTTTACATATTTGGACATATGGATATTCAATATCAAGGTTAAAAAATACTGGGAGATTCATGTAATACAACTAAACAATTAAAAATGAATTAAAAACTTTTTTCAGATTTTCTGTAAGATGTAATTCTAAACAAATAGTGAAGAATAAATTAGGACACTCCCCACCTTTTTAGGACACCCCCACATTCATTCCCACCTAAAATGGGTAAAATAAATGTTAAAAAATGCAAATAAAAACAAAAACAAGGTTAGACATAGATATGTGAACATTTCTTAATAAAGAACTGACTATTTAATGGGGTGTCCTCTTTTTTTCACATGACTGCATATAGACAAAGGATCAATCAGGACAAAACAAAACAGGTGAGCACCATCAAGGCCATCAGGCAGCACAGGACGGGCGGAGCTGTACAAACACAATGGGAAAACACACCAAACATGACAAATGGGTCAGAACTGAAAGACAGTGTGGACCGAGGCTGCAGACCTCTCCAGACTACTACAACATCTTCGCTGTTTTTCCTAACAGTGAGCTGTTGTTGCTGAGACTTTTTTTTAGCTTCGCTAAATTACATAAACAGCCAAGTGACTTAACATTACTAAAAGTATGTCAACACATCATCCCCTCTGATATTATAGCTTACCTTTATCAATTTGTGAATCGAAGCATCATTGCCTACAGCTGCTGTGTTTTCAAACGTGACCGCCGACTACCGGATGTGTGCGTGCAGTTGTGCGGTCCGGCGGGGCAGCATAACTGTAAAGAAAGGTTCTGCCCTAGGTAAATATACCTGTGGCTACTGTAATTACCTCCGCCAGGCCGCAGGCCAGGAGGTTATGTTTTTGCCGGGGTTTGTCTGTCTGTTTGTTTGTCTGTCTGTTGGTTAGCAAGAGAACTCAAAAAGTTTTGGACGGATTTCGATGAAACTTTCAGGCGTTGTTGGAAATGGTACAAGGAAGAACTGATTAAATTTGGGGGATGATCCGGATCACCGTCTGGATCCAGGAATTTTTTAAAGGATTCTTTAACATTGTGAGATAGGGTTATTTTCAACACAGAGGATGCGGAGAATCACCGTGCTGCAGCAAGAGAAGAAATGCAAGGGCTATCCCCAGATGCTATTGAAGCTCGTCGAGCTTAGTTTTATTTTTTTTTTTATTGATTTTTTTTCTTATTACCTCCGCCAGGAGGTTATGTTTTTTTTTTTTTTTAAAGATCTGCTCGATATTGCCAGTCATGCCTCGTTCAAAGTCTAAAAGTGTGAAACAGAGAAGACAACAGAGTGCAGAGTGCATGAGAAAGAAAAAAAGGCAGGGAGATAACAGAGGATGCGGAGAATCACCGTGCTGCAGCGAGAGAAGAAATGCAGCGACTCAGGCAAGGGCTATCCCCACATGCTATTGAAGCTCGTCGAGCTTAGTTTTTTTTTATTGATTTTTACCTCCGCCAGGAGGTTATGTTTTTGCCGGGGTTTGTCTGTCTGTTTGTTTGTCTGTCTGTTGGTTAGCAAGAGAACTCAAAAAGTTTTGGACGGATTTCAATGAAACTTTCAGGCATTGTTGGAAATGGTACAAGGAAGAACTGATTAAATTTTGGGGATGATCCGGATCACCGTCCAGAGGAAAACCGCCATTATGGAAAATGCCATTTTCGTGAATAACCACTGAACCACTAATCCTATCATTGTCAATCCAATTGCTAGTCATATGTTTTCATGGTCAAGGAATCTGAAAACGTACACACAAACACTGTATGGGGGGAACTGTGGCCGCCATTACGGAAAATGCCATTTTCCTGAATAACTACTGAACCACTAATCCTATCATTGTCAATCCAATTGCTAGTCATATGTTTTCGTGGTCAAGGAATCTGAAAACGTACACACAAACACTGTATGGGCGGAACTGTGGCCGCCATTACGGAAAATGTCATTTTCGTCAATAACTACTCAACCACTAATCCTATCATTGTCAATCCAATTGCTAGTCACATGTTTTCATGGTCAAGGAATCTGAAAACGTACACACTAACACTGTATGGGGGGAACTGTGGCGCTTGGCAGAGGTCTGCGCTCTCCGAATGCTTTTCTAGTTGATAAACTAACTAACTAACTAACTAACCTGCACTTATATATAGCGCTTTTCTAGTCACAAAGACCACTCAAAGCGCTTTCATTAATACTAACCCTCTATTCTAAGGGCCTATAGGAAACAGATATCTAGGGACAATTTAGAACAGCCAATTAACCTAACATGCATGTCTTTGGCATGTGGGAGGAAACCGGAGAAATCCCGGAGTAAACCCACGCAACACGGGGAGAACATGCAAACTCCACACAGATCACTGTTGGTCGGGGGCTGGGATCGAACCCACGATCCCATGATCCCCACAATCCCCCGGCCAAGGGTAAACTGTGCTGCCGCAGTGCTAACCACTGCGCCACCGTGCAGCCGTGCAGCATAAAGTGGCAAAGATTATGATAAGGGTCTCCAAGATTATGCCAGGGGTGGCCTTCTCTGGTTTCCTCCCACATGCCAAAAAACATGCATGTCAGGTTAACTGGCATCAAAACTGGGGATTCTAAATTGTCCTTAGGTATGACTGTGAGAGTGAATGGTTGTTTGTCTCTCTGTGTTGGCCCTGCGATGGACTGGCGATCTGTCCAGGGTGTACCCTGCCTCTCGCCCAAAGATGCTGGGATAGGCTCCAGCCCCCCCCCCCCCCCCGCGACCTGAAAAGGATTAAGCAGAAGAAGATGAATGAATGAATGAATGAATGAATGGCCATAGCCACCCTTGGCATAATCTTGGTGACCCCACAGCTCCACCTTTGGTTGTGACAGATATATTTCCTACATACATTTTAAGCATGCAGTAGTGAAACCTTTGCTAAAGAAACCTGGTCTTTATCAAACTGTGTTGGCTAATTTTAGGCCTATTTCAAAGCTACATTTTCTCTCAAAAATACTGGAGAAATTTGTTTATCTTCAGTTAAAGGCTTTTTTGGATGAGAATGGTGTCCTGGAGGTGTTTCAGTCTGGATTTAAAACCCTCCATAACACAGAGTTGGCTTTGTTAAGGGTCTTTAAAGGCCAAATGTCACGTAACAGGGTACTTTAAATATCTTGAAACTAGATATAAAAGGGAACCGATCCGTTCGGGTCTTGGTGCATATGCTTCAGTAACAACGGAATATTCGTTAATTTAAAACTGCCGCGCTTGGCCTGACACGGCCCCTGGAATCGCCTGGGGAAGAAGGCGGAAGTGACGAAATCGATTGTACCCTAGTTTGATGCTTGGGGTATTTCAATTGATTGTTTATATGGAGACTGGAAGGTTGAAGTGAGCAACAAGAAAGAAAAAATTGGATATTTCACCCATACCTTAAAACGGGACTATCAGGGACAGCTGGGTAATAAGGGACACTTCTCTGGGAAATGTTTTCATACCTGTCAAGTGAGACGTTTTCGCCGTACTTCAACACCGTAAAAAGCGGCTATAAGGAACGGCGGAGCAACAAGGGACACCTCTCTGGGATCTCTGTCTGTTCCGCAACCGCTGCACAGCTCAACGTGTTAAACCATTGTCCTAATGACTTCTCATTGTAGTGAGAATAGCTCAAGCTGAGCAATCAGCCCGCCCAGACAATTAAACTAATGAGTGACTCCACACTTCTCATGGTAGTGCAAATAGCTCACGCTGAGCGATCAGCCCACCCAGACAATTAAACTAATGAGTGACTCCACACTTCTCATGGTAGTGCGAATAGCTGACGCTGAGCGATCTGCCAGCACCAGCTGTGGCTGATCACACACAGGAGTGCTCCGCAAAACACTCAATTTTTTTTCCAGTATATTTTTCCTTTTGGGCGTACAGAAATGGCAATACGCCCGTTTTTGCTAAAATTGCATTTTCCCCGTATTTTCCTTAAAATATTTGACAATAACAACACAAACTACATTTAAAACATTTCCCAGAAAAGTGTCCACCACCACTCCGCCCACCAAAATACGGTGAAAACGTCTCACTTGCCAGGTATGCGCCTCCATTTTCATATTGATCTGGTCAATTTCTTGACAGCAGCGGCTCTCCTCCACTGTAATAATAATGGCTTCCGAAAAATCAATATTTATGGGGCGCCCTCGACAGACCCCCTTCGGCTTCGCAATTCTGGAGGCGATTAATGTCCAGTTCAATGACATTTTCCACTGGTTCTGCTCTCTGGTCATCGGTGGAACTGTTGTCATCAGACAAAGCATCTGATTCCGTCTCGGACGGCTCGAACCTGTAAGGTTCTATGCCTCTGTCACTGTCTGAACCACTGACAAAAAAAAGACAAAAAAAAAAAGACAAAACTAAACTAATTTGTTCACAATCGCTGTCACTTTCCGTCATGATTGTCCAATGTTGATAAGTGTGAATGTGGATAGGCAGGGCAGCCAGGGTACAACTGGTGATGTCAAAAACATGGGCGTGGTCTGGACTGGCTGTCACAAGCCAGCAAGCAAGGTGGGGCCTTCACCTGGTGTATTTTGTGCAATTATGTAAATACAGGTGGGTGATATGGTCTCCGGTATGAATATTTGGTTTAAGCTATGTGCATTTTATCTAAATTCGTTGTCATTTAGAAAAAAAAATTACGTGACATTTGGCCTTTAATGACATCCTCCTGGCATTGGATTCTGGTAATTTTGTGATTCTTGTCCTGCTTAACCTAACTGTCGCCTTTGATACAGTGGATCATGACACTTTAATATCCCGTCAACGGCATCTAGTGGGGATTTCTGGTACTGTATTGGAATGGTTCAGATCCTATTTGGCAGATAGAACCATGTCTGTAAGTCTGGCTGGTTTTGAATCTTCCTCTGCTTCCCTGTCATGTGAGAGTCCCACAGGGCTCAATTTTAGGGCCATTGCTTTTCTCCCTGTACCTACTTCCACTGGGTTCAATCCTTAAGAAGCATGGTATTGCCTTCCACTGTTAACGCTGGTAACAGTCAGATTTATGTACTATTAAAGCAGAAGGAGGCCTTCTCAGTTAAAACAGTTCTTGCATGTCTTGATGACATTAAAGCTTGGATGGCTTTAAACTTTTTAAATTTTAATAAAAAGAAGACTGAAGTGATGGTTTTTGCACCCGGTGGCTCCTATGAGTCCCCTTCTGTTGACTTGGGCCCCTTGGCACAGTTTGTTAAGACAACTGTTACTAATTTGGGTTTTAAGATGGACAGCAATTTTAGAATAAGCTGTCAAATGGCTGCACGGTGGCGCAGTGGTTTAGCACTGTAACAGCACAGTTTTACCCTCGGCCGGGGGATCGCAGGGATCATCAGATCGTGGGTTCGATCCCAGCCCCCAACCAACAGTGAGCTGTGTGGAGTTTGCATGTTCTCCCCGTGTTGCGCGGGTTTACTCCGGGATTTCTCCGGTTTCCTCCCGCATACCAAAAACATGTAGGTTTAGGGCGCTCGCGCACGCAGCGACCAGCAGCCAGTGGCTTGTCACCAGACTGCAAACCATGTCTACCTACGGGTACAAATAAGTAACAAAAAAAAAAAAAAAAAAATAAAAAAAAATTGGTGCAGTAGTCAAGTGCAGCTTTTTTTCATTTGAGGCAGCTGGCAAAGATTAAAGATCTTTTAACCTCTATTGTGGCAAGATTGG
This sequence comes from Pholidichthys leucotaenia, assembly GCA_020510985.1. Taxonomy (NCBI): domain Eukaryota; kingdom Metazoa; phylum Chordata; class Actinopteri; order Cichliformes; family Pholidichthyidae; genus Pholidichthys; species Pholidichthys leucotaenia. The sequence goes on along the minus strand of CM035848.1, from coordinate 17,426,291 downwards.
GCAGCGCAGTGGCGGAGTGGTTAGCACTGCGGCAGCACAGTAACTCACCCTTGGCCGGGGGATCCTGGGTTCGATCCCAGCTGGTTGATCCCAGCCCCTGACCAACAGTGATCTGTGTGGAGTTTGCATGTTCTTCCCGTGTCTGCGTGGGTTTACTCCGGGATTTCTCCGGTTTCCTCCCACATCCCAAAAACATGCAAGTTATGTTAATTGGTATCAACTGGGGATTCTAAATTGTCCTTAGGTATGACTGTGAGAGTGAATGGTTGTCTGTCTCTCTGTGTTGGCCCTGCAATGGACTGGCAATCTGTCCAGGGTGTACCCTGCCTCTCGGCCAAAGATGCTGGGATAGGCTCCAGCCCCCCCCCCCCCAGCGACCCGAAAAGGATTAAGCAGAAGAAGATGGATGGATGGATGTGGCAAGATTTCATGGACAGATAGCGCCCCCACTGGCACAGGCGCAGCACGGCGCCTGTCGTGATGTTTTATGACGTGGACAACAATTCCCCAGTTGATTTAAGTTGTTCAAAGGATTCCACCTCACAAGGTGGCAGACACGAATAACTTATTGCTCTTGCCTTGGAGGAATTATGGCGGACATAGAACCATCCTGAAACCTCACCAGAGAAGAAGAGTTTGTAAACAAATTTAGATCTTACTTGACTGCAAGACTAAGGAAGGCTGAGGAAGCATTTGCTCCCAAATTTGCCAACTATGATTCTAAAAAGAGATTATTTACCTTATGAAGGTAAATATATACATTTTGTTATAACCAAGGGTGGGCGAAGCTGGCTGATTTGGACCTACCATTGCTGCTGTCCCACATCACCATATGAGGCTAATCCGTTGTGTAGCGATGGCCAAAGTCCATCCTCTGTAGCGAGCGGGGGGGGGAACCCCCCACCACACACACACACACACACAGACAGCCCTGAGTGTGACCTTTCATTAGAGCCCAAAATGAAGCTTCTATATTGAATCGTTCAAAAGTTACAGACATTTTTCCAAACTGTGCCATTTGGCACAATTTGGCACAGTTACAAAACGCCTGGGAACTACCTGAGAACAAAGCTGTGTAATATATTCATTTTTTGTGGTATTGTTACAAAATTTGGACCTCAGCTGGATAACACTTGGTTCTACATGTCTGTTGCATTTTCCAGCCCGGATCTGAAGCTGTGTGTTATTTGCAAGCATTTGTATCCAAAAAAACACCCAGGCCAAATTTATTTTCTTCAAGCTCACTATGTTTAGATGACTGTAACTCAGTGGCCGGAGCACTTAGAGAGATCTTTTTTTTTTTTTGCCAAAATATTCAAAGTGTTTTCTTTTAAATGAGACCAACCCCATGAAGATGCTGCAAAGGGTTGAAGAACAGCTTTCGATTTACTTTGGGCACATTATTTTTTGGCGTTTTTAGGAAAATTGACCGGAGTGCAAGGGGTTAAGGCAGCACTTTGAAACCATAATCCATGCCTTCATTACGGCTGGATTACTTTAACGCACTTTATTTTGGAGTTAGCCAGTTTTCCCTCTCACGTCTCCAGTTGGTTCAAAATGACGCTACACGTCTTTTAAGTGGAACAAATAAGAGGAACCACATTACACCCATTTTAAGCTTCCCTTCACTGGCTGTCTGTACACTTTAGGGCTCATTTTAAAATTCTTTTATTAGTTTTTAAAACATAAAATGAGCTTGCCCCGCCTTACCTCTCTGAGCTCCTTCATCCTTATACCCCTGCTTGGTCTCTCAAGTCAGCTGATCAGCTGCTCCTGAAGATGCCAAAATCAAAGAAGAAGCTCAGAGAGGACAGAGCTTTTTCTGTTGCTGCCCCTAAACTGTGGAACAATCTGCCTTTGTCCATCAGACAGGCCCTTTCACTGTCCAGTTTTAAAATTCATCTTAAAACCCATTTTTATTCTTTGCCTTTTGACCCAGTTTGAGACACTGATTTTGTTTTTTTTAATTGCTTTTATTCTATGATTACTATTTATTTGTGCTGTATTGTATTTTTTTTCCACAATATCTTTATTGAACCTTTTTTTTTTTTTAACAAACATGATACAAACAATCAAACACTAACACTAAAGTACTACAAAAAAAAAAATGCACTAAAAACACCAACAACCACCAACAAAATCAAGTCTTCAACAATGCTCCTCTGTTTAGTCTAGACAATCCAATACATAAGTATACATATTATGTTCACCAGTTTGGAATTTACAAGGTCCACACACATCATTCACCTTCTTCTTCAAGAGTTATGTTTAAATTTTTTACATAATCAATAAAAGGTCTCCATATATTCTCAAACACAATTTCCTTTGATTTCAGTATATATGTTATTCTTTCTAATGGAAGGTTTGTTAACATCTGTCTTAACCACTGAGTCACATCTGGTCTATGAGTCTTTTTCCATAATAGTGCAATACATTTTTTGGCATTAAGCAAACTGAGGTCTATGAATGTTCTTTCACTTTTATTAAAATTATGCTTTTCTGGGTACAGACCCAACAAAAACAGTTTAGGATTCAATATGATTTGTTTTGAGATTATTTTTTCAATTGTTACCCTCACCTCTTCCCAAAACATTCTTATTAATCTACATTCCCATAAACAATGAAATAGGGTTCCTTTACTTTCCATGCATTTTGTGCATGTATCTGGTATATTTTTGTTATATCTATTTAACTCCTCCGGTGTAACATACATCCGCATTAACCATTTGAAATGTATCAATTTAAGGCGTGCATTTATTTTTTTTCCACAATATCTTTATTGAACCTTTTTTTTTTTTTTTAACAAACATGATACAAACAATCAAACACTAACACTAAAGTACTACAAAAAAAAAAAATGCACTAAAAACACCAACAACCACCAACAAAATCAAGTCTTCAACAATGCTCCTCTGTTTAGTCTAGACAATCCAATACATAAGTATACATATTATGTTCACCAGTTTGGAATTTACAAGGTCCACACACATCATTCACCTTCTTCTTCAAGAGTTATGTTTAAATTTTTTACATAATCAATAAAAGGTCTCCATATATTCTCAAACACAATTTCCTTTGATTTCAGTATATATGTTATTCTTTCTAATGGAAGGTTTGTTAACATCTGTCTTAACCACTGAGTCACATCTGGTCTATGAGTCTTTTTCCATAATAGTGCAATACATTTTTTGGCATTAAGCAAACTGAGGTCTATGAATGTTCTTTCACTTTTATTGAAATTATGCTTTTCTGGGTACAGACCCAACAAAACCAGTTTAGGATTCAATATGATTTGTTTTGAGATTATTTTTTCAATTGTTACCCTCACCTCTTCCCAAAACATTCTTATTAATCTACATTCCCATAAACAATGAAATAGGGTTCCTTTACTTTCCATGCATTTTGTGCATGTATCTGGTATATTTTTGTTATATCTATTTAACTCCTCCGGTGTAACATACATCCGCATTAACCATTTGAAATGTATCAATTTAAGGCGTGCATTTATTGATTTGGTTTGAGCTTCTGTACAAGCCAATTCCCATTGTTCCTCTGAAATTTCAATTTGCAGATCTTCTTTCCAGTAGTTTAATCTTTTCAGTGAATTTTCACTTGAAGATAGTGTCAATGAGTTATAAAACTCTGAAATAATACCCTTTCTTTTACTATCTTTCATCATCATTTTTTCCAAGGATGAATAAATAGGTCGAGTGAGAGCTTTATTTTGATTTGATCGAATAAAGTTTCTAAGTTGAAGATATTTAAAAAAATGTGTTCTATTGAGATTAAATTTGATCCTCAGCTCTTCAAAAGACATTATGTTGTCTGCACATAGCAAATATAAATCCTGAATCTTTTGTATCCCTTTTAAATTCCATACTTTAAATACAGCGTCCGCTCTCCCTGGTTTAAAATATTGATTACCCCATATTGGACTAAATTGTGACAATAACTGTGGTTCTTTTAAATAGTTTTTAGCTTCACACCATATTTTGATCATATGCTTTACAAATGGATTTTTAACTTGTTTTTGTAATTTTTTTGCCGAATCTGAGTATATGAATATGGGAAGAGGTAAAGGTAAATTGTATGATTCCATTTCAGTCCAGTGAGGGAGATCATTTGATGAAAAATAATATGTCATAGACCTCAGTTGTGCCGACCAATAATACAACATAAAATTTGGACATTTCAGACCTCCACGATCAAATGGTAAATATAATAAAGACAGACGTAATCTAGCCCTCCTGTTGTTCCATATAAATTCCACTAACTTTTTTTTTATTCTTGAGAATAGATCTAAAGATGGTGATAAGGGAATGTATTGAAATAAATACAGTATTTTAGGTAAAATATTACTTTTAAGTATATTGATTCTCCCGATCATCGACATTGGTAGTGACATCCATCTCTGAGTTAACTCACTGATATCTGACATTAAGGCTTCATAGTTGACACTGGCGACTGATTCTAGCTTAGGCATAATTTGGATTCCTAAATATTTAAACTGATTTACAACATTGAATTGATTTACCTCAGGGGCTGGGTAATTTCTCTGGGTCTCATTTAGCATTAATATTGAAGATTTAGTTTTATTTATTTTATATCCTGATATTTCCCCAAAATTCTTTATTAAATTCAACAAGGTTGGAATTGATTTTTTTAGATTCGACATAAACAAAATTATATCATCGGCGTACAGGGAGATTTTATGTTCTGTTGGTCCAACTTTAATTCCATATATTTGTGAATGTAAACGTATCGCTATCGCTAAAGGTTCAATTGCCATAGTAAACAGTAAAGGTGAGAGTGGACAGCCTTGTCGACATCCTCTATTGATTTTTATTGGTTTTGAAATATTGTTATTTGTTAGGATTTCTGCTGTAGCATTATTGTATATTATTTGAACCCATTTTATGAAATTATTTCCAAGTCCAAACCTTTGTAGGACTTCAAAAAGAAAGGGCCATTCAACTCTATCAAAGGCCTTTTCGGCGTCCAATGATAGGAGAGCTGTATCCGGTGCTTCTTTATTAAAATAGATAATATTAAATAGTCTTCTTACATTATGGAAGCCTTGTCTACCCTTTATAAAGCCATTCTGATCTCGATTAATAATATTTGGTAAAATTTCTTGTATTCGTCTTGCTAAAATTTTACAGATTATCTTAAGGTCGGCGTTTAATAGGCTTATTGGTCTCATATTTTCACATTTATTAGAGGGCTTACCTGGTTTTGGCAGCAGTATAATTAAGGCATTATTTATGTATGATGGTAAATTATTATTTTGAAATGCTTCTAAAACCATTTCCAAAAAAGGTTTTATTAATTTATTCTTAAATTTTTTATAAAGGTCAACTGGAAGACCATCTGGTCCTGTACTTTTTCCTGATTTCATATTATCAATGGCTAGCCCAACTTCTTCTTGACTAATTTTAGACTCCAATATCTCCCTGTTTTCATTTGGAATACACGGTATAGATAGTTCGTTCAAAAACCCATTTAGTTTTGTTAAATCAGGTTCATTTTTGGTATCATATAATTTTTCATAGTAATCTCTAAAGGCTCTATTAATTTCTAAAGGATCTATAACTACCTGTCCATAACTTATAATACTGGTAATTGGTGTTTTAATTTCCAATTGTTTAATCTGCCATGCTAATAATTTTCCTGATTTTTCACCTTGTTCATAAAAAGATTGTTTCAATCTTAGAAGACTCGAGGCAGCTCTATTCGCTGATTTTTTGTCGTATTCAGCTCTCAAAATCAGTAATTCATTCTCCAACCTTGGGTCACTTCCTGCATACACTTTTTCCTGAAGATTTTTTATTTTATGTTCCAATTTAGCTCTCTCCTCTCGAGTCTTCTTAGATTTTGATCCTGTATAACTAATAATATGCCCCCTAATAAAAGCTTTGAAAGCCTCCCACTTTACACATGCTGATGTTTGTGTAGTATTGATGTCAAAGAACTCGTCTATCTGTTTTTCTATATACTTGACAAATTCCTCATCGGGAAGCCATTTATGCTGAAATTGCCATCTACCTGATTCCTTTGTCAATTTTTTATCTACATATATTAGACAACAGGGTGCATGATCAGAGATCACGATGTTATCATAAAAGCAGTTTTGAATCTTGGACCTTAATTCTGTGGAAATCAAAAAATAATCAATACGTGAGAATGTCTTGTAGGTACTGGAATAACAAGAATAGGCTTTAACTTGTGGTTTCATTTCTCTCCATATATCTAACAATCTCAATTCTTTCATAAAATGATTAATAGTCATCCTACATCCAATGTGCGTACAATCCAGTCCTGTTGATCTATCCACACCTGGATTCAATGTACAATTAAAATCCCCTGCTATTATATGTTGCCCTGTAAGTGATGATAAGATGAGAAATAAATTAGCAAAGAACTTCTGATCATCTATATTGGGACCATATAAGTTCACAAGATTTATATTTTCTAATAGCAAAGAACCTTGAATGATTACATATCTTCCAAATTTGTCTCCAATTACATTTTTCACTTGAAAAGGAACTGATTTATGTATGAGAGTCATAACTCCCCTGGCTCGGGATGAAAATGAAGAGGTGAATACACTTCCCTGCCATCTACTCCTAATTCTTTTAACATCCTCCTCTATCAGATGAGTTTCTTGTAAAAACACAATTCTTGAACCCATGTCCTTTATTTTATTCATAACTTGTTTAAGTTTTTTTAAATTTTGTAGACCTCTGCAATTCCATGAAGTTAAATTAAGATTAACACTTTGGTCCATGATCAATAGAGAGTTTGGGATTACCTTGCAGTGTAAACATGCTCATACAGAGAAGCAAAAACATGAGTGGTTGAACATTCATCCTACAAACTACACACAAACAAATTTCCCCTTCCCACACTTGTGGCAAACCCCCCAAAATCAAAAGAAAAATTCTGTCTCCCGATATAGCCATCAACCGTTCCACACCCACGGGGAACAGCCTAAGCCACTCCTTCTTCATCCTCCCAATCACCCTAACTCTACTGCTTTTAATGACGTAACATTAACTCTCCTCTGTAGTTTTCCAACTTAACTCCAAAATTTTTAACAACTTTGTACATCATAGTTTTTTTTTTGTTTTTGTTTTTGTTTTGTTTTTTTTTTAATATATAATACAATCTATATTTTGTAAACTTACTATTTACTTCAAGTCAGTCAGATGCCTGTGCAAATGCTTAATTATTCTACCTTATATTTTGTTCATGCTTAGCTCCCACCAGTCTCTTCTTCTTCTTTGATCTTCTTGATGAACTCCTGCGCCTCCTCTGGGGTCTTGAAGATGTGGGTTCTGCCCTCATACGTGGTCAGCAGTCTCGCAGGATAGATTACACCATGACGAATCCCAAGGTTGCGCAGCTCCTTATGTACGGGATCAAACTGCTTCCTCAGTTGCTGGATTCCTGTGGCCAAATCTGGGTAGAACCGCACCTGCTGGTCCTGGTGTTTAATCTCTCCTTTTTTAGCTCGTGCAGCGTTGAAGATCTTCATCCTGTCTCTGTTGTTAAGAAACTTCATAATTAAGGTCCTCGGCGGTCCCTTATCTCTCCGTGGGCCAATGCGATGTGCTTTTTCCAGAACCACTGCTGATTGCAACTCCTCGCTGCCCAGCACCTCCGGAATCCACTTTTCCAGAAAGGAACATACGTCCCGACCTTCTGATTCCTCTGGAAGACCCACCAGCCTCAAATTATTCTGTCTCGACCGAGATTCCAAATCCAAAATATTATCTTCCAGAGATTTATTTTTTTTTTCCAAAGTGCGCACCTTTAATTGAAGACGGGTGACGTCATCTTCAGCACTAGCGAGACGGAGCTCCATCTGCGCCGTTCGTTCTACACAGTCACCCAATTCCTTTCTTATTCCTTCCAACGCTGTCATAATCCCATCAAATCTAGAGGAAAAGTCCGCTCTCATTGAACTCATGGCAGCCATCAGCGCATCTGCGCCATTCCCCGCAGAAATCGCAGCGTTGCCAGCCTCCTCCGCCATATATGGAGCCCTGTTTGCTGCGTCACAGACCTGAAAGTCCGTTAATTTGGACTGTTTCGGCGGCTCGCTTTTTCCTTTTCCTGGTTTTCCAGCCTTAGGCTTCGCCGACATATCCTCGCCCAAACGCTGGGATACGTTCTGTCCCAAATGAGAGAGTTATTTGCCGATTTTTTTTCTCCAGGAGCAGAGCAGAGCGAGACACGTCCGTCCTACGTGGCAGCCATAACCGGAAGTCTCAGGCGTGCATTTATTGATTTGGTTTGAGCTTCTGTACAAGCCAATTCCCATTGTTCCTCTGAAATTTCAATTTGCAGATCTTCTTTCCAGTAGTTTAATCTTTTCAGTGAATTTTCACTTGAAGATAGTGTCAATGAGTTATAAAACTCTGAAATAATACCCTTTCTTTTACTATCTTTCATCATCATTTTTTCCAAGGATGAATAGATAGGTCGAGTGAGAGCTTTATTTTGATTTGATCGAATAAAGTTTCTAAGTTGAAGATATTTAAAAAAATGTGTTCTATTGAGATTAAATTTGATCCTCAGCTCTTCAAAAGACATTATGTTGTCTGCACATGGCAAATATAAATCCTGAATCTTTTGTATCCCTTTTAAATTCCATACTTTAAATACAGCGTCCGCTCTCCCTGGTTTAAAATATTGATTACCCCATATTGGACTAAATTGTGACAATAACTGTGGTTCTTTTAAATAGTTTTTAGCTTCACACCATATTTTGATCATATGCTTTACAAATGATCAAAATATGGTGTGAAGCTAAAAACTATTTAAAAGAACCACAGTTATTGTCACAATAACTGTGGTTATTGTGTTATTGATCATATGCTTTACAAATGCCCCCTCATGGATCGTCACCTTATCGTGGTGGGGGGGTTTGCGTGCCCCAGTGATCCCAGGAGCTATGTTGTCCGGGGCAATTTGCCTCTGATAGGGTCTCCCAAGACAAACTGGTCCTGGGTGAAGGGCCAGACGAAGAACGATCCAACAGACTCTCATGATAAATTGTATATCAAGGATTCAGTGTACCCCGCCCGGTATGGGGTTACCGGGGCCCCACCCTGGAGCCAGGCCTGGGGGAGGGGCTCGAAGGCTAGCGTCTGGTGGCCGGGTTTCCACCCATGGGACCCGGCCGGGCTCAGCCCGAAGGAGTTACATGGGTCCGCCCTCCAGTAGGTTCACCACCTGCAGGAGGGATCATGGAAGTCCGGTGCTATGTGGATTAGGTGGCAGTCAAAGGCGGAGACCTTGGCGGACTGATCCCAAGCTTTCTAAACTGGCTTTTGGTACGTGGAATGTCACCTCTCTGGTGGGGAAGGAGCCTGAGCTGGTGTACGAGATTGAGCGATACCGGCTAGATATAGTCGGCCTCACCTCAACACACAGCTCCGGTTCCGGAACCAGTCTCCTGGAGAGGGGCTGGAGCTTGGCCTTTTCTGGAGTTGCCCCGGGCGAGAGGCGACGAGCAGGGGTAGGTATTCTTGTATCGCCCCACCTTGCTGCCTCTATATTGGAGTTTTCCCCGGTGGACGAAAGGGTTGCTTCCCTGCGCCTTCGGGTTGGGAAACGGGTCCTGACCATCATTTGTGCCTATGCACCAAATGATGTTTCAGAGTACCCACCCTTTTTGGAGTCTGTGACTGGGGTGCTGGAGGGTGCTCCTCCTGGAGACTCCATTGTCCTACTGGGGGACTTCAATGCGCACGTGGGCAACGACAGTGAAACCTGGAGGGGGGTGATTGGGAGGAACGGCCTGCCCGATCTGAACCCGAGTGGTGTTCAGTTATTGGACTTCTGTGCTAACCACAGTCTGTCTATAACGAACACCATGTTCAAGCATAAGGGTGTCCATATGTGCACCTGGCACCAGGACACCCTAGGCCGCAGGTCGATGATCGATTTTGTTATCGTATCATCAGACCTGCGACCGTATGTCTTGGACACCCGAGTAAAGAGAGGTGCAGAGCTGTCAACTGATCACCACCTGGTGGTGAGTTGGATCCGATGGCAGGGGAGGAAGCCATTCAGACCTGGTAGACCCAAACGTATAGTGAGGGTGTGCTGGGAGCGTCTGGCTGAGGCCCCTGTCCGGGAGGTCTTCAACTCCCACCTCCGGAAGAACTTCAACCACATTCCGAAGGAGTCTGGAGACATGGAGTCTGAATGGGCCATGTTCTCCACCTCTGTTGTTGAAGCGGCAGCCCAGAGCTGCGGCCGCAAGGTGGTCGGTGCATCTCGTGGTGGCAACCCCCGAACCAAGTGGTGGACACCAGTGGTGAGGGGGGCCATTAAGCTGAAGAAGGAGTCCTATCAAGCTTGGTTGGCTTGTGGGACTCCCGAAGCAGCTGAGGTGTACCGGCAGGCCAAGCGGAGTGCAGCTCGGGTGGTTGCTGAAGCAAAAACCCGGGTATGGGAGGAGTTCGGTGAGGCCATGGAACAAGACTTTCGGTCGGCTTCAAAGAGATTCTGGCAAACTGTTCGGCGGCTCAGGAGGGGAAAGCAGCTCCCCGTCCACACTGTGTATGGTGCGGATGGGACACTGTTGACTTCAACTGGGGATATCGTCGGGCGGTGGAAGGAATACTTCGAGGATCTCCTCAATCCCACTGATACGCCTTCCACAGAGGAAGCAGGGTTTGGGGACGAGGGGGATGACTCGCCTATCACAGGGGCTGAGGTCGCCAAGGTGGTTAAAAATCTCCTTGGTGGCCGGGCCCCGGGGGTGGACGAGATTCGCCCCGAGTATCTCAAGGCCCTGGATGTTGTTGGGTTGTCATGGTTGACACGCCTCTGCAACATTGCGTGGAGGTCGGGGGCAGTGCCTTTGGCATGGCAAACCGGGGTGGTGGTTCCTCTCTTCAAAAAAGGGGACCGGAGGGTGTGCTCCAACTTTAGAGGGATCACACTCCTCAGCCTCCCTGGGAAGGTCTATGCCAAGGTACTGGAGAGGAGAGTCCGGCCGTTGGTCGAACCTCGGATTCAGGAGGAGCAATGTGGTTTTCGTCCTGGCCGTGGCACATCGGACCAGCTCTTTACCCTCTCGAAAATTCTTGAGGGTTCGTGGGAGTTTGCCCAACCAGTTTACATGTGTTTTGTGGACTTGGAGAAGGCATTTGACCGCGTCCCTCGTGGATTTTTGTGGGGGGTGCTTCGGGAGTATGGGGTATCGGGCTTGTTGTTACGAGCTATTCGGTCTCTGTACGACCGTTGTGAGAGTTTAGTTCGCATTGCCAACACTCGGTCGGAGTCATTCCCAGTGAGAGTTGGACTCCGCCAGGGCTGCCCTTTGTCACCGGTCCTGTTCATAATTTTTATGGACAGGATTTCTAGGCGCAGCCAGGGAATGGAGGGTGTCATGCTTGGTGACCACAGGATCTCATCTCTGTTGTTTGCAGATGATGTTGTCCTGTTGGCTTCATCCAGCAATGACCTACAGCTCTTGCTGGGACGGTTTGCCGCTGAGTGTGAAGCGGCTGGGATGAGAATCAGCACCTCCAAGTCCGAGTCCATGGTCCTCAGCCGGAAAAAGGTGGATTGTCCTCTCCGGGTTGGGGACAGGCTCCTGCCCCAAGTGGAGGAGTTTAAGTATCTTGGGGTCTTGTTCACGAGTGAGGGGAAAATGGAGCGAGAGATCGACAGACGGATTGGAGCAGCATCTGCAGTGATGCGGACGTTGTACCGGTCTGTTGTGGTGAAGAGGGAGCTTAGTTCTAAGGCAAAGCTGTCGATTTACCAGTCAATCTACGTTCCTACTCTCACCTATGGTCACGAGCTTTGGGTAATGACCGAAAGAACGAGATCGCGGATACAAGCGGCTGAAATGAGCTTTCTCCGTAGGATTGCTGGACTCACCCTCAGAGATAGGGTGAGGAGCTCAGTCATCCGGGAGAGGCTCAGAGTAGAACCGCTGCTCCTCCACATTGAAAGGAGTCAGTTGAGGTGGTATGGGCATCTGATTAGGATGCCTCCTGGACGCCTCCCACTTGAGGTGTTTCAGGCACGTCCCACTGGGAGGAGACCCCGGGGCAGACCCAGGACTCGGTGGAGAGACTATGTCTCCCAGCTAGTCTGGGAACGCCTTGGTATCCCCTCTGAAGAGCTGGAGCAGGTGGCTGGGGAGAGGGAAGCCTGGGCTTCTCTGCTTGAACTGCTGCCTCCGCGACCCGGACCTCCGGAAAAGCGGTAGAAGATGGATGGATGGATGGCTTTACAAATGGATTTTTAACTTGTTTTTGTAATTTTTTTGCCGAATCTGAGTATATGAATATGGGAAGAGGTAAAGGTAAATTGTATGATTCCATTTCAGTCCAGTGAGGGAGATCATTTGATGAAAAATAATATGTCATAGACCTCAGTTGTGCCGACCAATAATACAACATAAAATTTGGACATTTCAGACCTCCACGATCAAATGGTAAATATAATAAAGACAAACGTAATCTAGCCCTCCTGTTGTTCCATATAAATTCCACTAACTTTTTTTTAATTCTTGAGAATAGATCTAAAGGTGGTGATAAGGGAATGTATTGAAATAAATAAAGTATTTTAGGTAAAATATTACTTTTAAGTATATTGATTCTCCCGATCATCGACATTGGTAGTGACATCCATCTCTGAGTTAACTCATTGATATCTGACATTAAGGCTTCATAGTTGACACTGGCGACTGATTCTAGCTTAGGCATAATATGGATTCCTAAATATTTAAACTGATTTACAACATTGAATTGATTTACCTCAGGGGCTGGGTAATTTCTCTGGGTCTCATTTAGCATTAATATTGAAGATTTAGTTTTATTTATTTTATATCCTGATATTTCCCCAAAATTCTTTATTAAATTCAACAAGGTTGGAATTGATTTTTTTAGATTCGACATAAACAAAATTATATCATCGGCGTACAGGGAGATTTTATGTTCTGTTGGTCCAACATTAATTCCATATATTTGTGAATGTAAACGTATCGCTATCGCTAAAGGTTCAATTGCCATAGTAAACAGTAAAGGTGAAAGTGGACAGCCTTGTCGACATCCTCTATTGATTTTTATTGGTTTTGAAATATTGTTATTTGTTAGGATTTCTGCTGTAGCATTATTGTATATTATTTGAACCCATTTTATGAAATTATTTCCAAGTCCAAACCTTTGTAGGACTTCAAAAAGAAAGGGCCATTCAACTCTATCAAAGGCCTTTTCGGCGTCCAATGATAGGAGAGCTGTATCCGGTGCTTCTTTATTAAAATAAATAATATTAAATAGTCTTCTTACATTATGGAAGCCTTGTCTACCCTTTATAAAGCCATTCTGATCTCGATTAATAATATTTGGTAAAATTTCTTGTATTCGTCTTGCTAAAATTTTACAGATTATCTTAAGGTCGGCGTTTAATAGGCTTATTGGTCTCATATTTTCACATTTATTAGAGGGCTTACCTGGTTTTGGCAGCAGTATAATTAAGGCATTATTTATGTATGATGGTAAATTATTATTTTGAAATGCTTCTAAAACCATTTCCAAAAAAGGTTTTATTAATTTATTCTTAAATTTTTAATAAAGGTCAACTGGAAGACCATCTGGTCCTGCACTTTTTCCTGATTTCATATTATCAATGGCTAGCCCAACTTCTTCTTGACTAATTTTAGACTCCAATATCTCCCTGTTTTCATTTGGAATACACGGTATAGATAGTTCGTTCAAAAACCCATTTAGTTTTGTTAAATCAGGTTCATTTTTGGTATCATATAATTTTTCATAGTAATCTCTAAAGGCTCTATTAATTTCTAAAGGATCTATAACTACCTGTCCGTTACTTATAATACTGGTAATTGGTGTTTTAATTTCCAATTGTTTAATCTGCCATGCTAATAATTTTCCTGATTTTTCACCTTGTTCATAAAAAGATTGTTTCAATCTTAGAAGACTCGAGGCAGCTCTATTCGCTGATTTTTTGTCGTATTCAGCTCTCAAAATCAGTAATTCATTCTCCAACCTTGGGTCACTTCCTGCATACACTTTTTCCTGAAGACTTTTTATTTTATGTTCCAATTTAGCTCTCTCCTCTCGAGTCTTCTTAGATTTTGATCCTGTATAACTAATAATATGTCCCCTAATAAAAGCTTTGAAAGCCTCCCACTTTACACATGCTGATGTTTGTGTAGTATTGATGTCAAAGAACTCGTCTATCTGTTTTTCTATATACTTGACAAATTCCTCATCCTGAAGCCATTTATGCTGAAATTCCCATCTACCTGATTCCTTTGTCAATTTTTTATCTACATATATTAGACAACAGGGTGCATGATCAGAGATCACGATGTTATCATAAAAGCAGTTTTGAATCTTGGACCTTAATTCTGTGGAAATCAAAAAATAATCAATACGTGAGAATGTCTTGTAGGTACTGGAATAACAAGAATAAGCTTTAACTTGTGGTTTCATTTCTCTCCATATATCTAACAATCTCAATTCTTTCATAAAATGATTAATAGTCATCCTACATCCAATGTGCGTACAATCCAGTCCTGTTGATCTATCCACACCTGGATTCAATGTACAATTAAAATCCCCTGCTATTATATGTTGCCCTGTAAGTGATGATAAGATGAGAAATAAATTAGCAAAGAACTTCTGATCATCTATATTGGGACCATATAAGTTCACAAGATTTATATTTTCTAATAGCAAAGAACCTTGAATGATTACATATCTTCCAAATTTGTCTCCAATTACATTTTTCACTTGAAAAGGAACTGATTTATGTATGAGAGTCATAACTCCCCTGGCTCGGGATGAAAATGAAGAGGTGAATACACTTCCCTGCCATCTACTCCTAATTCTTTTAACATCCTCCTCTATCAGATGAGTTTCTTGTAAAAACACAATTCTTGAACCCATGTCCTTTATTTTATTCATAACTTGTTTAAGTTTTTTTAAATTTTGTAGACCTCTGCAATTCCATGAAGTTAAATTAAGATTAACACTTTGGTTTATGATCAATAGAGAGTTTGGGATTACCTTGCAGTGTAAACATGCTCATACAGAGAAGCAAAAACATGAGTGGTTGAACATTCATCCTACAAACTACACACAAACAAATTTCCCCTTCCCACACTTGTGGCAAACCCCCCAAAATCAAAAGAAAAATTCTGTCTCCCGATATAGCCATCGACCGTTCCACACCCACGGGGAACAGCCTAAGCCACTCCTTCTTCATCCTCCCAATCACCCTAACTCTACTGCTTTTAATGACGTAACATTAACTCTCCTCTGTAGTTTTCCAACTTAACTCCAAAATTTTTAACAACTTTGTACATCATAGTTTTTTTTTTGTTTGTTTTGTTTTTGTTTTGTTTTTTTAATATATAATACAATCTATATTTTGTAAACTTACTATTTACTTCAAGTCAGTCAGATGCCTGTGCAAATGCTTAATTATTCTACCTTATATTTTGTTCATGCTTAGCTCCCACCAGTCTCTTCTTCTTCTTTGATCTTCTTGATGAACTCCTGCGCCTCCTCTGGGGTCTTGAAGATGTGGGTTCTGCCCTCATACATGGTCAGCAGTCTCGCAGGATAGATTACACCATGACGAATCCCAAGGTTGCGCAGCTCCTTACGTACGGGGTCAAACTGCTTCCTCAATTGCTGGATTCCTGTGGCCAAATCTGGGTAGAACCGCACCTGCTGGTCCTGGTGTTTAATCTCTCCTTTAGCACGTGCAGCGTTGAAGATCTTCATCCTGTCTCTGTTGCTAAGAAACTTCATAATTAAGGTCCTCGGCGGTCCCTTATCTCTCCGTGGGCCAATACGATGTGCTTTTTCCAGAACCACTGCTGATTGCAACTCCTCGCTGCCCAGCACCTCCGGAATCCACTTTTCCAGAAAGGAACATACGTCCCGACCTTCTGATTCCTCTGGAAGACCCACCAGCCTCAAATTATTCTGTCTCGACCGAGATTCCAAATCCAAAATATTATCTTCCAGAGATTTATTTTTTTTTTCCAAAGTGCGCACCTTTAATTGAAGACGGGTGACGTCATCTTCACCACTAGCGAGACGGAGCTCCATCTGCGCCGTTCGTTCTACACAGTCACCCAATTCCTTTCTTATTCCTTCCAACGCTGTCATAATCCCATCAAATCTAGAGGAAAAGTCCGCTCTCATTGAACTCATGGCAGCCATCAGCGCATCTGCGCCTCCCCCCGCAGATATCGCACCGTTGCCAGCCTCCTCCGCCATATATGGAGTTTTGTTTGCTGCGTCACAGACCTGAAAGTCCGTTAATTTGGACTGTTTCGGCGGCTCGCTTTTTCCTTTTCCTGGTTTTCCAGCCTTAGGCTTCGCCGACATATCCTCGCCCAAATGCTGGGATACGTTCTGTCCCAAATGAGAGAGTTATTTGCCGATTTTTTTTCTCCAGGAGCAGAACAGAGCGAGACACGTCCGTCCTACGTGGCAGCCATAACCGGAAGGTGTATTGTATTTTTAGTTGTATTTTATTGTTTTTATGTCTTGTGTTTTTCTGTACAGCACTTTTGTCAGCTGTGGTTGTTTTTAAAGTGCTTTATAAATAAAGGTGCATTGGACTGGATAAGTGCACAGAAAGGAAAAAAAGAAAAATTATCCCTATAAAATTTCATTAAATTAACAACTAAAGAATCTGAAAAAAGATATAAAACATACAGTATAAAAATAAAATTGATATTTTTTTTGTAAATGTTGGACCAGAGTTGGCAGCAAAAATTACAAACCAAGGAAGAGACACCATGAGTGAAACATTGATTGGAAATAACCCTCAGTCAATCTTTCTCTCAGCGGTGGATGAACTAGAGGTAAAATCTGTTGTTGAAAAGTGTAAAAATAAATTATCTACTGATTGTGATGTACTGATATGGCACTAGTAAAAAGAACTGTTGATGGCATATTAAAACCATTTACATACTGTATATTTGTAATCTATCAATTCAAACTGGCTCATTCCCGCAGAAAATTAAAATAGCAAAAGTAATACCATTATTCAAGCAAGGAAATAAACACCAATACACAAACTACAGACCAGTATCGCTCCTTCCTCAATTTTCAAAGATTCTGGAAAAACCTTTCGACAACAGATTAGAGGACTTTTTAAATAAACATGATGTGCTTAATCATAATCAATATGGATTTAGAGCAAAGAGTACAACATCAGTGGCAATGATGGAAGCAACAGAGGAAATAATAAATGCATTAGATCAAGGAAAATATGTAATTGGTGTATTTATAGATTTTACAAAAGCATTTGATACAATAAATCATTCAATACTTCTTCATAAACTGCAAATGTATGGTATTAGGGGAATGGCTCTGAACTGGGTTATAAGTTATTTATCTGAGAGACAAGAGTTTGTGAAGATGGGAGAATATCTGTCTGGATGTATGAGAATTGCCTGCGGTGTCCCCCAGGGGTCAGTATTGGGCCCCAAATTATTTAACGTATATATAAATGATATATTCCAAGTGTCTAAATTATTAGAAATAATATTATTTGCTGATGATACTAATATATTTTATTCTGGAAATAATTATAATCATCTAATCCATACTCTAAATAATGAATCAAATAAGCTTAAAAATGGATGGATAGTAATAAATTGTCACTAAATATAGATAAAACTAAGGTAATGATATTTGGTAATTGTAAAAATAAAGAAGATATACATATTCATATAGATAATGTAATTATTGAAAAAGTTAAGGAGATCAAATTTTTGGGTGTAATACTAGATAATAAAATTAGTTGGAAACCACACGTCAGATACTAACAAAACAAAGTCACAAAAAATATTGCAATTATAAATAAAATTAAGCAAGTCCTAGATTACAAATCACTTCATATCTTGTATTGCTCATTAGTACTTCCATACTTAACCTATTGTATAGAGCTCTGGGGTAACAACTATAAAAGTACACTTAATTCATTGCTAATATTACATAAATGGCAGTCCGTGTTATACACAAAGTCGGGTATTTCGAACATACTAATTTATTGTTTTTACATTCAAAGATATTGAAATTATAGGATCTGGTTGATTATTACACAGCAATGTTAACGTTTAAAGCCAGTAAAAACTTTTTGCCACACAATATACAAAATCTTTTCAGTGAGAGAGAAGGGAAATACAATTTACGGGGGGATACAAAATTTAAAATGCACCTAGTAAGATCTACTAGGAAAAGCTTTTGTGTGTCTGTGTGTGAAATAGAATAAAATTGTGGAATGGGTTGGGGGAGAAACACAGGCAATGTCCAAACACCCATATATTTAAATCAACATGAAGAAATTATTTTTGAGCAATATAAAAATAAAGGACAGTAATATTACAATGTGTCTTCAATGAAGAAAGGTTGTTATTGTTGAATATATATATGATGAGTTATTGTTGAATATACAGTATATGCTGAGTACTAATATTATCAATGTCATTATTACTAGAATATTACAACAGTATTATAGTATTAGGATTGTTGTTAGGATGGAATTATTTGAAGTATTATATAGGCCAGGAGGTATTATTATTATTATTGTTATTTATTATTATTATTATTATTATTATTGTTATTGTAACTACTATATGGCTACCTATTATTATGGTTATTATTATTATATGGTTACTTATTGCGCCTAGGTATTGTAAGCCATGTGGGGGTATATGGTGATTATGATGATGATAATATTGTCTATAATTATATTAAACATACCAGAAGTATTTATTTATTATTATTACAATTATTATTAGATGTTGGTATTACTGTCAATATAAGCTATCATTGTTGTATCATTTCTATTGCATAATTTAATT
Organism: Pholidichthys leucotaenia; assembly: GCA_020510985.1. NCBI lineage: Eukaryota > Metazoa > Chordata > Actinopteri > Cichliformes > Pholidichthyidae > Pholidichthys > Pholidichthys leucotaenia. The sequence goes on along the minus strand of CM035848.1, from coordinate 17,407,399 downwards.
TGAAGATGTATTATATATTATGGTATTGTATAATGAATGTAATTGTGGGATGAATAATGACTAGAATGATATTACAATTGATTGGGTATGGAGAAAGGGTGGGACTACATAAGCGTTGGCTTCTTCCCACTCCTTTTGAACAAGGCACCATGACGATCCCCTCATGGATCGTCACCTTATCATGGTGGGCGGTTTGCGTGCCCCAGTGATCCCAGGAACTATGTTCCATCCATCCATCCATCTTCTACCGCTTTTCCGGAGGTCCGGGTCGCGAAGGCAGCAGTTCAAGCAGAGAAGCCCAGACTTCCCTCTCCCCAGCCACCTGCTCCAGCTCTTCAGAGGGGATACCAAGGCGTTCCCATACCAGCTGGGAGACATAGTCTCTCCACCGAGTCCTGGGTCTGCCCCGGGGTCTCCTCCCAGTGGGACGTGCCTGAAACACCTCAAGTGGGAGGCGTCCAGGAGGCATCCTAATCAGATGCCCATACCACCTCAACTGACTCCTTTCAATGTGGAAAGGCGGAGACCTTGGCGGAACTATGTTGTTTGGGGCAATTTGCCTCTGATAGGGTCACCCAAGACAAACTGGTCCTGGGTGAAGGGCCAGACTAAAAACGATCCAATAGACTCTCGTGATAAATACTAGAACAAGGATTCAGTGTACCCCTCCCAGTATGGAGTTACCGGGGCCCCACCCTGGAGCCAGGCCTGGGGAGGGGCTCGATGGCTAGTGTCTGGTGGCCGGGTTTCCATCCATGGGACGAAAGGGTTACTTCCCTGCACCTTCGGGTTGGGAAACGGGTTGACCATCATTTGTGCCTATGCACCAAATGATGTTTCAGAGTACCCACCCTTTTTGGAGTCTCTGACTGGGGTGCTGGAGGGTGCTCCTCTTGGAGACTCCATTGTCCTACTGGGGGACTTCAATGCGTAAGTGGGAAACGACAGTGAAACCTGGAAGGGGGTGATTGGGAGGAACGGCCTGCCCGATCTGAACTTGAGTGGTGTTCAGTTATTGGACTTCTGTGCTAACCACAGTTTGTCCATAGCGAACACCATGTTCAAGCATAAGGGTGTCCATATGTGCACCTGGCACCAGGACACCCTAAGTCGCAGGTCGATGATCGATTTTGTTATCGTGTCATCAGACCTGCGACCACATGTCTTGCACACTCGGGTAAGGAAAGGTGCAGAGCTGTCAACTGATCACCACCTGGTGGTGAGTTGGATCCGATGGCAGGGAGGATGCCATTCAGACCTGGTAGACCCAAACGTATAGTGAGGGTGTGCTGGGAACGTCTGGCTGAGGCCGCTGTCCGGGAGGTCTTCAACTCCCACCTCCGGAAGAACTTCAACCACATTTCGAGGGAGTCTTAAGACATGGAGTCTGAATGGCCCCTGTTCTCCACTTCTATTGTTGAAGCAACGGCCCAGAGCTGCAGCCGCAAGGTCGTCGGGGCATCTTGTGGTGGCAACCCCTGAACCAAGTGGTGGACACCAGTGGTGAGGGGGGCCATTAAGCTGAAGAAGATAAGATAAGATAAGATAAGCCTTTATTAGTCCCACAACGGGGAAATTCCAGGATTGCAACAGCACAGGGATAGCAACACTCAGAGCAACAATCAGAAGGCAAGAAAAAAAAAAAAAAAAACAAGCAAGCAAGAGCAGCTAATATACATATGTACATATTACTATAAAATATATATATACACACACACACACAGACACACAGTGCAGAGCATTGTAGCTGGATGGAATAAATATATGAGCACACAGTGCAGAGCATTGTAGCTAGATGGAATAAATATGTAAATATATAAACACCCACAGTACGGAGCATTGCAGCTAGGTGGAATAAATATGCAAGTATATAAACACACACAGTGCGGAGCAATGTAGCTAGATGGAATAATATGTAGATATATAAAAACACAGTGCGGAGCATTGTAGCTAGATGGAATAAATATATAGATATATAAATATAAACACACCCAGTGCTGAGCATTGTAGCTAGATGGAATAAATATGTAAATATATAAACACACAGTGCAGAGCATTGTTGCTAGGTGGGATGAAACAGCATAACCGTCTATTTAGTTATCCTACATGGTATGATTATGTGCCCATACATATTCTCACCCTCCATAGCGACCGGTATGTTCCTAGTTGTATGCCGGAGAGGACCATTGTGTAAGTCTATTGCATCTTTTGCATTCAAAAAAAAAAAAAACTATTAGTTTGTTACGTCTTTTTGCTATCTCTGCGAGCAGCCCTGCTTAGGTTGTACAGTCTGACAGCCGTTGGTAGGAGACTGTACAACAAGAAGGAGTCCTATCAGGCTTGGTTGGCTTGTGGGACTCCCGAAGCAGCTGAGGTGTACCGGCAGGCAAATCAGAGTGCAGCTCGGGTGGTTGCTGAAGCAAAAACTCGGGTATGGGAGGAGTTTGGTGAGGCCATGGAACAAGACTTTCAGTTGGCCTCGAAGAGATTCTGGCAAACTGTCCGGCGGCTCAGGAGGGAGAAGCAGCTTCCTGTCCACACTGTGTATGGTGCAGATGGGGCGCTGTTGACTTTGACTGGGGATATCGTCGGGCGGTGGAAGGAATACTTTGAGGATCTCCTCAATCCCACTGATACGCCTTCCACAAAAGAAGCAGGGCTGGTGGACGAGGGGGACGACTCACCTATCACAGGGGCTGAGGTCGCCAAGGTGGTTAAAAATCTCTTTGGTGGCCGGGCCCCAGGGGTGGACGAGATTCGCCCTGAGTACCTCAAGGCCCTGGATGTTGTAGGGCTGTCATGGTTGACACACCTCTGCAACATTGCGTGGAGGTCGGGGGCAGTGCCTTTGGCATGGCAAACTGGTGTGGTGGTTCCTCTCTTCAAAAAAGGGGACTGGAGGGTGTGCTACAACTTTAGAGGGATCACACTCCTCAGCCTCCCTGGGAAGGCCTATGCCAAGGTACTGGAGAGGAGAGTCTGGCCGTTGGTCAAACCTCGGATTCAGGAGGAGCAATGTGGTTTTCGTCCTGGCCGTGGCACATCGGACCAGCTCTTTACCCTCTCGAGAATCCTCGAGGGTTGTGGGAGTTTGCCCAACCAGTTTACATGTGTTTGGTGGACTTGGAGAAGGCATTCGACTGCGTCCCTCATGGTTTTTTGTGGGAGGTGCTTCGGGAGTATGTGGTATCGGGCTTGTTGTTACGAGCTATTCGGTTTCTGTACAACCGTTGTGAGAGTTTGATTCATATTGTCAACACTCGATTGGACTCATTCCCAGTGAGAGTTGGACTCCGCCAGGGCTGCCCTTTGTCACCGATCCTGTTCATAATTTTTATGGACAGGATTTCTAGGCGCAGCCAGGGAATGGAAGGTGTCATGCTTGGTGACCACAGGATCTCATATCTGTTGTTTGCAGATGATGTTGTCCTGTTGGCTTCATCCAGCAATGACCTACAGTTCTTGCTGGGATGGTTTGCTGCTGAAGTGTGAAGCGGCTGGGACGAGAATCAGCAACTCCAGTCCGAGTCCATGGTCCTCAGCTGGAAAAAGGTAGATTGTCCTCTCTGGGTTGGGGACAAGCTCCTGCCCCAAGTGGAGGAGTTTAAGTATCTTGGGGTCTTATTCATGAGTGAGGGGAGAATGGAGCGAGAGATTGACAGATGGATCGGAGCAGCATCTGCAGTGATGCGGACTTTGTACCAATCTGTTGTGGTGGAGAGGGAGCTTAGTTCTAAGGCAAAGCTGTTGATTTACCAATCAATCTACGTTCCTACTCTCACCTATGGTCACGAGCTTTGGGTAATAACTGAAAGAACAAGATTGCGGATACAAGCGGCTGAAATGAGCTATCTCCATAGGATTGCTGGACTCACCCTCAGAGATAGGGTGAGGAGCTCAGTCATCCAGGGGAGGCACAGAGTGGAACCGCTGCTCCTCCACATTGACAGGAACCAGTTGAGGTGGTTTGGGCATCTGATCAGGATGCCTCCTGGACGCCTCCCACTTGAGGTGCTTCGGGCACGTCCCACTGGGAGGAGACCCTGGGGCAGACCCAGGACTCACTGGAGAGACTATGTCTCCCAGCTGGTCTGGAAATGCCTTGGAATCCTCTCTGAAGAGCTGGTAGCGGGGGAGAGGGAAGTCTGGGCTTCTCTGCTTGAACTGCTGCCTCCGCGACCCGGACAAGCGGTAGAAGATGGATGGAATTTTATTTTTTTGGTTTTGATTTTTGTTTTATTTATTTTTTTTTTTTGTCTGGATGTTCAAATAAATAAAATCAATCAGTCAATCAAAGGGCAGCATGAATATATGTGTGAATGTCGCTAGTAGTGTAAAAGTGCTTTAACTGGCCTCAAGAAGAGCTAGCTGGATGGACGGGTGGATTTCTGAATTAATAGGCATGTTTAACTAAATAAAGGTTGCAGGTTTGTAACAGCAACTCTCAAACCCCAATTCCAGTGAAGCTGGGACTTTTTAAAACATAAATAAAAACAGAATACAATGATTTAGAAGTCCTTTTCAACCTATATTCAACTGACTACGCTACAAAGACATTTAATATTCAAAATGACAGACTTGAATGCTGGTGAACGTAGTAATTTTTGGGTTTTGCTAAAGTTCATAAAAGGTTGCCAAAGAAGCCGTAAGCAATTTTTAAGGTCTCAAGTCTTAAATAAACAGTCACATTTTTCCCACAAACAGTTGCAAACTATATTTTATTGTGTGTGTACATATATACACTCACCGGCCACTTTATTAGGTACACCTGTCCAACTGCTCGTTAACACTTAATTTCTAATCAGCCAATCACATGGCGGCAACTCAGTGCATTTAGGCATGTAGACATGGTCAAGACAATCTCCTGCAGTTCAAACCGAGCATCAGTATGGGGAAGAAAGGTGATTTGAGTGACTTTGAACGTGGCATGGTTGTTGGTGCCAGAAGGGCTGGTCTGAGTATTTCAGAAACTGCTGATCTACTGGGATTTTCACGCACAACCATCTCTAGGGTTTACAGAGAATGGTCCGAAAAAGAAAAAATATCCAGTGAGCGGCAGTTCTGTGGGCGGAAATGCCTTGTTGATGCCAGAGGTCAGAGGAGAATGGCCAGACTGGTTCGAGCTGATAGAAAGGCAACAGTGACTCAAATAACCACCCGTTACAACCAAGGTAGGCAGAAGAGCATCTCTGAACGCACAGTACGTCGAACTTTGAGGCAGATGGGCTACAGCAGCAGAAGACCACGCCGGGTGCCACTCCTTTCAGCTAAGAACAGGAAACTGAGGCTACAATTTGCACAAGCTCATCGAAATTGGACAATAGAAGATTGGAAAAACGTTGCCTGGTCTGATGAGTCTCGATTTCTGCTGCGACATTCGGATGGTAGGGTCAGAATTTGGCGTCAACAACATGAAAGCATGGATCCATCCTGCCTTGTATCAATGGTTCAGGCTGGTGGTGGTGGTGTAATGGTGTGGGGAGTATTTTCTTGGCACTCTTTGGGCCCCTTGGTACCAATTGAGCATCGTTGCAATGCTACAGCCTACCTGAGTATTGTTGCTGACCATGTCCATCCCTTTATGACCACAATGTACCCAACTTCTGATGGCTACTTTCAGCAGGATAATGCGCCATGTCATAAAGCTGGAATCATCTCAGACTGGTTTCTTGAACATGACAATGAGTTCACTGTACTCAAATGGCCTCCACAGTCACCAGATCTCAATCCAATAGAGCATCTTTGGGATGTGGTGGAACGGGAGATTCGCATCATGGATGTGCAGCCGACAAATCAGCGCCAACTGTGTGATGCCATCATGTCAATATGGACCAAACTCTCTGAGGAATGCTTCCAGCACCTTGTTGAATCTATGCCACGAAGAATTGAGGCAGTTCTGAAGGCAAAAGGGGGTCCAACCCGTTACTAGCATGGTGTACCTAATAAAGTGGCCGGTGAGTGTATATATACATATATATATATATATATATATATATATATATATATATTAGTGGTGTCACTTTATTCATGGTTAATCACGATTAATCATGATTAAAACTTGCCTCCATTCATTGTGCGCAGAAAAATATGTTTGACATGAGATTTTGTTTCATCATAATTAAAATGAGTGCTGCAACTTCACTTTAATTGTGATTAATATCTGTTGATCGGGATTAATCACCTCAAGGTGCGTTACGTTAAATGCATGAAATGAGATGCGGCATCATGCGATCAATGCACCTTGATGCGATTAATCGCTATTAATTGCATTTACTTGCGATTAAAGTGTGGTGATCCAAGCAGTGAGTTAATCCGTGCCCGGGCCACTCAGTATTCATCCTTTTTCTCCCTTATTATTTCTGCTCAGTTATTATTGGTTCTCCCAGGGCTTTTACTGTGACAGCGCCGTGGCCAGACTTCCGGCTGTCAAAGTCTAGCCAGCACTGTCACAGCTGATCGTGATTCGTAATTACATTTCCTTCTCTCCTGTTTGGATCAGTGCTTTTTGCCATCAGTATTTAAGGGAGCAGCTGAGGCTCACTCCTGGCTGCGACTTACATCAACGTTAGACTGGAGTCCCTACGTCTCCTACGTAGGGACTACGTAGGAGCCTATGGCTCCAGTCCTGTTCCAGTTTCCTTCCTTGCTACTTTGTATCTGTAAGTGTTTATTCCACAGAGTCAGGTTCCGCCCTCGCTACTTTTTTGTATTAGTGTTTGTATTCTTTATTTGTGCTCAAGTTTAGTGTTTGTGTTTTGCCCCACGTGGCTCTTTATTTTGTACTTTCTGTAACAAACAAAGCAAAGTCGCTGTTGGCATCTGGCGCCTCATTTATGCCCCGAAAAGGGGCAAACATGACATAAAGTGACACCATTAATATGTACAGTAGATATCAAACGTCTACACACCCCTGTTCAAATTCCAGGTTTTTGTGATGTAAAAAAATGAGACCAAGATAAATCATTTCAAAACTTTTTCCACCATTAATGTGACCTATAACCTGTACAACCCAATTGAAAAACAAGCTGAACTCTTTAAAGGGGAAAAATAAATAGGGTGTATAAATATGCACACCCTTAAACTAATACTTTGTTGCAGCACCTTTGGCTTTTATTACAGCACTCAATCTTTTTGGGTAGGAGTCTATCAGCGTGGAACATCTTGATGTAGCAATAGTTGCCCACTCTTCTTTGTAAAAACGCTCCAAATCTGTCAGATTGTGAGGGCATCTCCTGTGCACAGCCCTCTTCAGATCACCCCACAGATGTTCGATCAGATTCAGGTCTGGACTCTGGCTGGGCCATTCCAAAACCTTAATCTTCTTCTGGTGAAGCCATTCTTTTGTTTATTTAGATTTGTGCTTTGGGTCATTGTCGTGCTGAAAGATGAAGTTCCTCTTCATCTTCAGCTTTCTAGCAGAAGCCTGAAGGTTTTGTGCCCAACACTGACTGGTATTTGGAACTGTTCATAATTCCCTCCACCTTAACTAAGGCCCCAGGTCCAGCTGAAAAAAAAAAAAAACCAGTCCCAAAGAATGATGCTGCCACCACCATCCTTCACTATAGATATGATGTTCTTTTGGTGATGAGCAGTGTTGTGTTTGCACCAAATATACCTTTTGGAATTATAACACATTTTCCCACATGCATTTGGGAGATTTCAAATGTGCTTTTGCAAAATGTAGCTGGGCTTGGATGTTTTTCTTCATAAGATAAGGCTTCCATCTCGCCACACTAGACGAAAGATTGTTGTCACATGTACTAAACAGCCAGTACTTGCCAGAAATTCCTGCAGCTGCTTCAATGTTGCTGTTGGCCTCATGGCAGCCTCCCTGACCAGTTTTCTTCTTGTCTTTTCATCAATTTTGGAGGGATGTCCAGTTCTTGGTAATGTCACTGTTGTGCCATATTTTCTCCATTTGATGATGACTGTCTTCACAGTGTTCCATGGTATATTTAATGCCTTGGAAATTCTTTTGTACCCTTCTCCTGACTGATACCTTTGATCAATGAGATCCCTCTGATGCTTTGGAAGCTCTCTGCGGACCATGGCTTGTGCTGTAAGATGTGACTACAAAAATGTCAGGAAACGCCTACAGTATGAGAAAAGCTGAACTTTATTTGGGGTTAATCAGAGGCACTTTAAATGGTGGCAGGTGTGTGCTGACTCCCATTGACATGTTTGAATGGGATTGGTTAATGTCACGCTGCGCCATTCATCAGCGGCGCCACCTGCTCCCGCACCTGCTCGTCATCAACGGCGAGGGATAAAAGCCGTCTCGCCCTGAGCTTCGGCCTGAAGCCGTCAGACTTCGTTCCTCACCGTTGTGAGTCATCTACAATCTTCAGCACAATTATTTGGGTAAGAAGCCTTACCTTCTCTCTCCAGTCTGCTCCCCTGTGCACAGGTGGATTTCCCGGCGGCGGACGTCTTCCCTCCAACGCCTACTCCTCGCTGCTGCACCGAGCTCTCCAGGTGGCTGTCTCCCGGGTCTCGCCCCTTGCTGTGCCAGCTGTCCTGTCATCCAAGTAAGTCCTTCTCTCGCCATAATCTCCTCTGTGTTGGTGTATGCCCGTCACCCTCTCTCTGTGCTTTTTCCATAGGGTTGCTCGGCTGTACGGTCACCTGCCTCTGTGCCTGAAGCAGACGCCACCACCAACACATTGACATCCCACTGACACGCACTCATTCACGCCTGTTGTTAATAAACTATTTGAACTACTCTGAGCCTGTGTGTGCGTCTCCTGAGCCGTGCGTTATGTCAGTACAGCTTCAGCAGAGCGGCTCGGCAGACGGCGGGCTCGCACACCGTCTTACCACTCTCGAGGTTCGAGTGGATCAAATCGCTTATCAACAACAGGTGATCCTAAATCAATTAATTGCAATAACAAACCAATTGGACCGCCTGGACCCCCAGCAGCCGTTCCCCCCGGCTCCCCAGGGTGGCGCAGCTCCTGCTGTTCCTGCGGCCGTACAGCCAGCTCCGGTGGCACCGGCCCGTCTCACACCAATTCCGACCCCCGCTCGCTTTAGCGGAAAGCTCGGCAGAGCGCGCGGGTTTGTGATGCAGTGTGAGTCTGTGTTCGACCGTGTGCCCGGAGATTTTCCCTCAGATCACAGCCGAATCGGCTACATAGGTAACCTCCTGGAGGGGCGCGCTTTAGCCTGGGCCTACGCTATAATGGCGAGACCCAGTTATGCCACCCTCACCTATGCCGAGTTCGTGAGGCGCTTCTTCGAGGTGTTCGACCATTCTCGCACCGAGACGGTCCAGGTTGATCGGCTTCTCGCTCTCCAGCAGGGAAGCCGGTCAGCCGCGGACAATGCTATCGACTACCAGGTAGCAGCGGAGGAATTGGGCTGGGACGAATGTTCCATCTGTGGCCTGTTCCTCCGCAGCCTCAATGACGATCTGAGGGATGAACTGGCTGGACGGGATGTTCCCGGAACGCTAGCGGAGCTAACCTCACTAGCCATTAGCTTGGACAACAGGCTGCGCGAGCGCTCCTCAGGACGGAAGTCGTCTACTTCTCGCCCTCGGGGAGCCTCGCTGCGCCTGCCCCAAGCTCGCCCCCTGGCGACGCCGCCACCATCGCGCCCCGAGGAGTCGGAGCCGATGGTGACGGGCTGGACAAAGCTCTCCCCGGCAGAGAGACAATGGCGCCGTGAGTTGGGTCTCTGCATGTATTGCGGAGACAGTCAGCACACGGTGGAGCTTTGTCCACAGAAGCCAAACGGCGGGGTCCGCGAGTCACTGTAGGGGGCCTCGCGGACGTCAATCGGCAAAATCCCCTCACCCAATTGAAGCTGCCCATCCGTTTCTGCCACAACCCCACTGGGCATCTCACCCACGCACTGGTGGATTCGGGCGCAGAAGGCAGCTTCATTTCACAAAGCCTGGCAACCCGATTGGGCATCCGCTGTCAGGCACTGAGAAACCCCATCTCCCTGGTCAATCTCTCTCGTGCCTCCCTTGGGAGAGTCTCACATCAGACCGTCCCCGTCCCAGTCATCATCTCAGGGAACCACCGGGAGGAGATGGTTTTCTACGTCCTGCCCAACTCTGTGTCGCCCGTCATCCTGGGGTATCCCTGGCTACGCCTCCACAACCCTGTCCTGGACTGGAAGTCAGCTGGGGTATCGGCATGGAGCACGTTTTGTATGGGCACCTGCCTTCAGTCCGCTGCCTGCTCCCCGTTCGCTTCCTCCCCTGTGGCGGACGCAGCACCTCCGGACCTGTCTCTGGTGCCTCCGGAATTTCACGACCTGGGTATGGTGTTTAGCAAGGCGAAAGCTATGTCTCTTCCCCCTCATCGGCCCTATGACTGTGCCATCAACCTCCGACAGGGGGCCCCCTTACCTTCTGGTCGGCTCTACAGCCTGTCTGCGCCGGAGAAGGAGACCATGAACACCTACCTGAAGGAATCACTGAGCGCTGGGATAATTCGCCCATCGTCGTCACCCGTGGGGGCAGGGTTCTTCTTCGTCGGGAAAAAGGACGAGTCCCTCCGCCCCTGCATAGACTACCGTGCGCTCAACGACATCACTGAGAGGGACCGTTACACCCTGCCCCTCATGGACACTGCCTTCCACTCCCTCCAGGGGGCGACCTGGTTTACCAAGCTGGATCTACGCAGCGCTTACCACCTCGTCAGGATCCGGGAGGGAGATGAATGGAAGACAGCCTTCCGTACCCCGAACGGCCACTTTGAATACCTAGTCATGCCGTTCGGGTTAACCAACGCTCCTGCCGTCTTTCAGCGCCTCATCAACGATGTCCTCCGGGATTTCATCGGCCTCTTCGTGTTCGTCTACCTGGACGACATCCTTATCTTCTCCAGGTCCAGGGACGAGCACCAGGTCCATGTGAGGCGGGTCCTCCAAAGACTGCTGGAGAATCGGCTCTACGTGAAGGCTGAAAAGTGCGAATTCTACGCTAGGACCACATCCTTCCTGGGAGTCATCATCTCTCAAGACCAGGTGCTCCCAGACCCAGAGAAGGTGAAGGCGGTGGTGGAGTGGCCTACTCCCGCATCCCGGAAGCAGGTGCAACAATTTGTTGGCTTCGCCAATTTCTACCGCCGCTTTGTGCCCAACTTCAGCTCGATCGTCGGACCGCTGACCCGCCTCACGTCCCCGAAGGTCCCGTTCCAGTGGACAGAAGAGGTCGCTGCTGCCTTTAAGGCGCTGAAGGCGGAATTCTCCTCCTCCCGGGTTCTTCGCCAGGTCGACCCCGCGCTACAGTGCATCGTGGAGGTGGATGCCTCGGACACGGGAGTGGGGGCAGTTTTATCCCAGCGGTCACCGGACGATGGCGCCAAACGACCTTGTGCCTTCTTCTCCCGGCGCCTGTCCCCGGCGGAGAGGAACTACGATGTGGGGGACAGAGAGCTCCTGGCCATCAAACTCGCCTTACAGGAGTGGCGCCACTGGCTAGAGGGGGCGGACCTGCCGTTCGTGGTCCTGACGGACCACAAGAACTTAGAATATTTACGATCTGCCAAGCGCCTGAACGCCCGCCAGGCGCGCTGGTCTTTGTTCTTCGCCAGGTTCCACTTTACCATCCCCTTCAGGCCGGGCTCCAAGAATGGCCTGTCTGACGCCCTCTCTAGGCAGTTTACCCCCGTGGAGGCTGAGGAGACGCCCCACACCATCCTGCCCAGGTCGTGCGTCGTGGGTGCCATCTCTTGGGACATCAGGAGCAAGATCCGAAAGGCGCAGGAGGTGGAACCTGATCCTGGAGGCGGACCGGAAGGAAGACTGTTCGTGCCATCTGCGGTCCGAGGAGAGGTCATCCACTGGCTCCACACCTCCCGGCTCACCTGTCATCCCGGCACCTCCCGGATGATCAACCTCCTCCAACGGTCCTTTTGGTGGCCAGGCCTGCGGAGGGATGCAGCCCGCTACGCCCGGGCTTGCCCAATCTGTGCCACCTGCAAGTCGGGAAATGCCCCTCCAGCGGGTCTGCTCCAGCCCCTGCCCGTTCCTGGCAGGCCCTGGTCGCACATCGTGTTGGATTTCGTCACCGGACTCCCCGTTTCCAACTCCTTTGACACCATCCTGACCATCGTGGACCGTTTCTCCAAGGCGGCGCACTTCGTCCCCCTGCGAGGTCTCCCTACTGCCCTGGAGACGGCGGATCTCCTCGTCCAACACGTGGTCAGGCTGCACGGGATTCCGGTGGACGTGGTCTCGGACCGGGGCCCCCAATTTTCATCCGAGGTTTGGAGGTCGTTCTGTAACGCCATCGAAGCCAAGGTGAGCCTCTCCTCCGGCCATCACCCCCAGTCCAACGGGCAGTGTGAGCGGACCAACCAGGAGCTGGAGGCTGCGCTCCACTGTGTGACCTCATCCAATCCAACGTCCTGGAGCAACCATCTCGCCTGGGTTGAGAATGCTCATAATACCGCTCGCTCTTCTGCTACAGGGATGTCCCCCTTCAAGGCGTCCCTGGGTTATGACCCCCCGCTGTTTCCAGAGCAGGAGAGTGAGGTAACTGTCCCCTCAGTTAAAGCACATCTCAGGCAGTTCCGCTCCATCTGGACTGCCGCGCGTAATGCGCTTTTACGCACAGCGGAGCGCAATAGAACTGTGGCGGACCGGCATAGAAGACCTGCCCCGGCGTACAGAGTTGGGCAACGTGTCTACGTTTCCACCCAGGACGTCACCCTAAAAGGCGAGAGGAGAAAGCTGGCACAGCGCTTCATGGGTCCCTATCCCATCACCCGGATCATCAACCCGGTGGCTGTGCGCGTGGCTATTCCCCCCTCCCTCCGCATCCATCCCACCTTCCACGTGTCAAAGGTGAAGCTGGCAGTCACCGACCCCCTTTGCTCCCCTCCTGCTGCGCAACCCGCGCCCCGGATGACTGATGGCCATCCGGCCTGGTCTGTCGCCTCCATCCTGGACTCTCGACGCCGGGGTCGTGGGTTGCAGTACTTGGTGGACTGGGAGGGCTATGGGCCCGAGCATCGACAGTGGGTACCCTCGTCGTTTGTGTTGGACCCATCGCTCATCGCGGACTTCCACCGAGCGCACCCAGATAAGCCATCGCCAGAAGGCGCTGCTAGAGGGGGGAGTACTGTCACGCCGCGCCATTCATCAGGGGCGCCACCTGCTCCCGCACCTGCTCGTCATCAACGGCGAGGGATAAAAGCCGTCTCGCCCTGAGCTTCGGCCTGAAGCCGTCAGACTTCGTTCCTCACCGTTGTGAGTCATCTACAATCTTCAGCACAATTATTTGGGTAAGAAGCCTTACCTTCTCTCTCCAGTCTGCTCCTCTGTGCACAGGTGGATTTCCCGGCGGCGGACGTCTTCCCTCCAACGCCTACTCCTCGCTGCTGCACCGAGCTCTCCAGGTGGCTGTCTCCCGGGTCTCGCCCCTTGCTGTGCCAGCTGTCCTGTCATCCAAGTAAGTCCTTCTCTCGCCATAATCTCCTCTGTGTTGGTGTATGCCCATCACCCTCTCCCTGTGCTTTTTCCATAGGGTTGCTCGGCTGTACGGTCACCTGCCTCTGTGCCTGAAGCAGACGCCACCACCAACACATTGACATCCCACTGACACGCACTCATTCACGCCTGTTGTTAATAAACTATTTGAACTACTCTGAGCCTGTGTGTGCGTCTCCTGAGCCGTGCGTTACGTCAGTTAATTCTGAACACAGCCACATCCCCAGTTATAACAGGGTGTACACATTTATGCAACCAGGTTATTGTAAGTTTTTTTTTTCCCTTGAAAAGATTTCAGTTTGTTTTTCAGTTGGGTTGTACAGGTTATAGGTCACATTAATGGTGGAAAAAGTTTTGAAATGATTTATCTTGGTCTCAGGTTTTTACATCACAAAAACCTGGAATTTGAACAGGGATGTGTAGACTTTTTATATCCACTGTATATATAAATCATTGCAAGCGTTTGTATACAGTTGTAACACTTGTCACTACAGTTCTTTTTGGTTTACCAAGTAGTGATCACTAATGAGTGTTTAAGAACCTTTACCACAAAACTTGGTGAACAGTTTTGCACCCTTTTATGAAACCTGACAAACCCAAAATGTGCAAGGTCCGTGAATGCTCCACAGCATTCACCACTCCATGAAATACTAGCTGATTTTTACCAACATTCTTCAGAAGAGTTAACAAATCCAAAAATCAATACATTCCTCAGCATTCACCGCTCACTGAGATACTACCCTAATCATTTAATTAACAAGGCCAGACTGTCAATGGTGGAGTAGCTTATTCCAGCCTGATGAAGTCACCACAAGAGTGCTAAGATCTCCTGACCTTTGACATTGACCTTTTTTTAAAATTTTGTATACTTTATTAATCCCAGAGGGAAATTCAGGGCATCCACCTGGTTGGATGAAGCAGCCACGGTACGACGCCAATCCATTCACCATTTACACACACATTCACACCTAGGGCCACTTTAGAGTCTTCAGTTAACTTAACCTGCATGTTTTTGGCCTGTGGGAGGAAATTGGAGTACCCGGGGTAAACCCACACAGACACGGGGAGAACATGTAAATTCCACATTGAAGGGTCACCGATGGTCGAGGGTGAAATCAATCCTATGACCTTCTTACTGTGCTGCCACAAACCACTGCACCACCAAGCTGCCCTTGAGCTTAACCTGGATGCAGATCCACCTTGTGAGGGAGTCTGGTTATCACTGAGGTGAACAGAACAGAATAGAATAGGTTTTATTGTCATTGTACAGCAGTACAGTACAACAAAATTGTGGGTGCTCCACAGGCTACTGCGAATAAAGTATGAGAGAAGGATTAGATAAAACATGGTTACAGAGCACATGATTAAACACACGACGGACAGATGGACACACGCAGAATGATCATCACATTAGCTCTTTTCAGCTTTGCCGAAATGAAGTAACAAATGTATAAAACTCTTCACAAGGCCGGATACAGTATTAGCTATTTTATGGCTCAATTTTATGGCACCCAAAAGAGAAGCAGACAAAGTAAACAGTCTGTACTACCTTTGTGATTGTATACTCTCTCTGATCAGGCAGTGTTTATATATTTATCATGGAATTATTTATACATGTGGGTTCACAGATGGATGGATCTGTGTGTGTCCCTACCCAGTGGAAACTACAGGGACCAATGACAGGCCCACAAGGAGTAATTTGAGCCAATGAAGATGTACAAGTGGGAAGCAGAGAGCTAATTAGAGCAGTGGAGGAGTGTGTGGACTGGTCTGCTGAATTGGGACATATCTACATATCTGCAGCACATGTGTGGTTCATTTATAATAGCTTGGGACACAGAGCATTGGCGCCCTTCTTTTCGTGGGCTCCCACATGACAAGCCCATTAATAAGGTTCAATGAGCATCAAGTCCCAGAATACATCTGAAACTTTTTTTTTGCATTCATGATACTGTACTAAAACTCTAGGCACAAAAATAATTTGAAATTTCAGTCAATACAGTTTATACTGTCATGTAAAAGAAAAGCATGTAGGACAAAACACGTGCTCAACCAGACTTAAAGGGGTCGTTATTAGTCACTCTAATAGCATCCCTGTTACCACCTGCTTCACTGATCTGCAGTTGATGGTGTATCTCGTGTCACTCTGGCCCATCTCCCAATAATTTCACCATGATTCCACAGCTAATCAAAAGCACCAGTGCACCAGTCACGGTAACCAACCTGGCCAAGTGTAGGTGGTACCTACACCAGGACCTGAGGCTGCTGGCTGGACAATGCTGGCTCTCACGGCCAGCTCCCCCACCATCCTCCAGGGCTCTGCGTGACTCTGCTCCACTGTCACGGGAAGTGTAGGCGAGCCGCCTCGTGACAGGGCGTCCCCCAGCTGGCTGTGGGAGCGGAACGACGTCCCACAGATCCAGACACTGCCCTTTGAGATCCTGTGGCTCGGTAGCTTGGCAAGCTTTGTCTCAGCTTGGCCAGCAGCCTCGGGTTCCAGGCCAGGTTGGTTGCGGCAATCGGGGGAGGGGGTGCTCGGCGCGCAGTGTTAGTGATTTGTTGTGGAATCACGGCAAAATTATTGGCAGATGGGGTGGAGTGACACGAGATACACCATCAACTGTGGATCAGTGAACCAGCGGCGCTCATCCGAGCTAGAAGGAGGCTAAAGGCTAGAAGCTAGTCAGCATATGGCTAACTGACCTAAGAGGGAGGGCCGAGTTGAATAGGTGAAGGATGTTTCTTAAAGTGATAGACTTTAAAGCAGCACATTTCAAGAAAGCCAGGGTAAACACAAAACAGATTTGCTTCAATAATTTAAAAAATTAAAGAAAACGAAAACAAAATATGCCACAAACACTTCATTAAGACATGAGTGAACTGTTAAAATGTGGAAAAAGTGCAGTCAGTGAGCCCTTTAAAAAAGAATCTGAATTTACACTGCAAGGCGCTTAGCATGCTTAGCAGCTTTTTTTTTATAGGGGAGGAATTAGCTGTGAATAAAACACACCAGGGAGCCTTAATGGACATTTAGCAGGACCAGGTTGAGGGCACGCCCAGCTGACATTTCACTCCACCTTATTTCTTCCAAGCATCCATCCATCTATCCATCCATGAAAACCAAAGAAGTGCTGTTGTTATGCTTCGCTGGTCTAAAAGGCTCGAGTGCTGCTGCCGACAGCTGCCGGTTCAAGCTGTCACCACACTCCAGGACCAAATGGCTGCTTAAAAAAAACTAAACTAAATGCTGCTTCAATCAGGATTTTATTGATATGAGGTTCCAGTGCAACCAGTGTATAATCAATAGGTTGCAGATTATTCTAGTATTGAGCAAACTGAAAATTAGTATTGCAATGATTCGTTTGTGAACACAAAATTAATGAAGACCCAGCCAGCGTGTCCATGTGGGCCCCACTATACGTAGGTTAGATCTCGGCTGTCTTATGGGTCCCATGTGGGTTTGTCCACAGGTTCCATATTGGCCCAATCTGTGTTTGCCCACATGGACCCATTTACCTATTTTCTTTTTTTTTAACTTATTTTTTATTGTTTTTGTTTGACAAAACAATAAAACAGAAAAAAAAACACACAAGCAGTGGAAAGGTGCATCATACAATCTTCATTACACAGTAATAATTATAATAATATAATAGGTCCTTAATGTCCAGCTGTGGTGGTAGAGGTGGCGTCCTCGTCTTGGCTTCCCACTTCTCATCAAATTCTCTCTCCTTCAGTCTCAGCTTGTGTGTCATTTTTTCCATTACAAAAATCTCGTCTACAATGCACACCCACTGCTCCCGAGTCGGAGCTTCCACTTTGTACCAAAGTCTTGTTGCTTTTTTACTTGCCAGTAACAATATTTTAGTAATTCATCCTCTTTCTGTATTATGTCTTCTGTCAAATTTCCTTAGTAAACATTTCTCTATTTTCAACTTATTTTCTCATAAATTTGTGACTTTTTTCTTGTAAATTTCTGACTTTTTTCTTCTAAATTGATACATTTTCTTGAAAATTTCCTACTTATACATTAATTTGCAACTTTTTCTTGACTGTAAACTTGCAACTTCTCTCATAAATTTGTGATTTTTTTTCATGCAAATTTGTTAAGTTTTTCTTGTAATTTTGGAACTTTCTCATGAATTTTCAACTTTTTTTTTACTGTAATCTTGCAAGTTTTTTTCCCATAAATTTCTTGTGAATTGGGAACTTTCTTAAAATTTTTATTTATTTTTTTTTTAACTGTAAACTTACAACTTCTTCCTCATAAATTTGAGACTTTTTTCTCATGAATTTTCAGTTTACTTACTCATATATTTGGTACTTTTTTGTTAATTGGTAAACTTTTCTAAGGTTTTCCTCATAAAAATACAACTTTTTTTTTGTAAATTTGCTATTTTTTGTAGGTTTTT
This sequence comes from Pholidichthys leucotaenia, assembly GCA_020510985.1. Classification (NCBI taxonomy): domain Eukaryota; kingdom Metazoa; phylum Chordata; class Actinopteri; order Cichliformes; family Pholidichthyidae; genus Pholidichthys; species Pholidichthys leucotaenia. The sequence goes on along the minus strand of CM035848.1, from coordinate 17,389,541 downwards.
AACTCTTTCAAGTAATTTCAATTTTTTTTCTTGTAAATTTGTAACTTTTCAGTCCTAAATTTTCACATTTTTTTCTCCTAAATTGCAGCTTTTTCTTGTAATTTGTGAGTTTTTTCTCGGAAATTTGCTACTTTTTGTAAACTTGTCACTTTTTTCTTATAATTTTTCACGTTTTGTTCCTACAAATGTGTGACTTTTTTCTTGTAATTTTGCATATGGCACCAGTGTTACTGAAACCTGCTCACCCACACTAAAGCCATGTGGGGCCCAGTTGGGTTTAAAGTGGGTAAACATATGACCTGCTTACCTGCACCACAGCTAAAGTCCATGTGGGCAAACACAGATGGGGCCAGCATGGAACCAAACAAACCCACATGGGACCCATAAGACAGCCCAGTCTAACCTAGGCGCACATACACATGCTGGCTGGGCAACAAATGTGATCATGAACTTCTGGCCTAAGCCCCTTTTTCCAGTAAAAAATCTAAAATTACAACTGTTTCAGGCTCTCAAACACAAAAAGTTGCCACTTTTTGTGCATTATAAGTTGAAAACTTTTGAAATTTTACCATTTGGTTGACAATTGATATCACCTTGTGCTCTGGGTTATTGCCACAGACATTTTGACTGTTTAACATATTTTATAGAACAACTGATTAATTGACTAATAAAAAAATCAAGAGATTAACTAGTGAAAAAATAATTGTTAGGTGCTGTCATAATGAAAATGCTGTATGTTTCTATGATACTCTACATGTAATTTTGATGTGAATTATCAGTGACATTAGACCTTTGACAGCTCCTGAGGCCACAGGTACTGTCTCATGGGTCGGGCTGTCGGCGACTCAACTGGCATCCCCACCCTTCCAAGGGCATAGAGGGTGAACAGGGCATCCTGGCAGAACTAAAAACAATATCTGCCACAGGTCTGTGGTGGACCACTCCCAGTTACACGGGTGAGACTGGACATCCTGGCAGATAAACACATCTGTCGCAAGGTCTGTGGTGGACTGTGCCAGTCAGTGCATTGTGACATGCACTACACAAAGAGCAGAGATAAACAAACCTATCACCTGGTCAGTCACTGCAACAGATACTGGAGTCAGTTTGTCTTGGCTTGTCCTTGCCACTGATAATACCTTTATCTGCCAAGAAAGTGCTGCTAGTCCAGCAAAAGCTAGCAGCACTCAAATACTTTGCAAGCAGTTTCATGAAATGGTCAATCAGAAAGCAACTCATGCCGGTTCGGACATCGCCCGGGCTTACAAGGTCTGCGCTGATCTGTTCACACTCTGACAGGCAGTGAAAAGTAAGCTAGGAGCAGGAAGACAAAAGAAGAGGAAAACAGCAGCCTTGTGTGTAGCAGAATGGAATGTATGCACTCTGTTGGACAGAACAACATCACAGCGCCCAGAAAGACAGACGGCGCTTGTGGCCCTGGAAATGAACAGGTACAATGTAGACATAGCTGCACTTAGTGAAACAAGATTGCCTGGATATGACAGCTTGGAAGACCATGGGTACATCTTCTTATGTAGTGGGAGATCAATTCAAGAAAGGAGAGAAGCAGGAGTGGGCTTTGCAGTTAGAAAGGAGATAGCAGCAATACTTGATGAGGAACCGGTGCCAATCAATGACAGGATAATGACTATGAGACTCCCACTACAGTGGAAGATGTATGCCACACTCATCAGCGTGTATGCCCCAACAATGACTAACACAGAGGAGGCGAAGGAAGCATTCTACAGTGATTTACGTAAGACTGTCAGATGTGTACCGTCTGATGACAGGCTGATACTTTTTGGAGATTTTAATGCTAGAGTTGGTTCGGACACTGAGAAATGGAAAGGACTGCTAGGCAGTCGTGGAGTAGGCAAGTGCAATACTAATGGAGAACTTCTACTTGCACTATGTTCAGAGTACAACCTTGTGATAACCAATACCCTATTTAAGCAAAAGGACACACACAAGAAGACATGGATGCACCCAAGATCCAAGCACTGGCACTTATTAGACTACATCATAGTCAGGCAGAGAGACATAAGGGATGTATTGAACACCAGAGCAATGAGAGGCGCGGACTGTGGTACTGATCATGTTATGCTGAGATCTAGATTAAGGATTTGCAGACGAAAATAGCACTGCAGGACGGGTGCGAAGCCACCACGAAGCTAAACACTAGTGCACTGAAAGGCCAAAAGAAGCAGGAAGAAATTACACAGGAAATGGATGAAAACTTGAAAGACTGGGACAGCAACAACTCAGAGAATGACATAGAAGAGAAATGGGCAACACTGAAGGATACGGTGTATCAGACTGCAAGTGATGTATTAGGCTACCCTGAGAGGAAACATCAAGATTGGTTTGATGAGCATGATGAACATCTGAAGAAACTACTAGAAGCGAGGAATACAGCTAGGCAGGAAAACCTACAATGTAACACAAGGTTGAAGAAGATGAAATACTCAAAGGCTCAGAGTGAGCTACAGAAGTACACCAGAGAGATGAAGTCCAACTGGTGGGATGAAAAACCGGAGAAACTTCAAACTGCAGCAGACAGGAAGGACATGAAAACATTCTTCACAAGTTTGAGAGAAATCTACGGCCCTAAACCAAGAGGATTGATCCAACTAAAGGCTATGGCTGGTGAAACAGTTTTGCAGGAGAAAGACAAGATCCTGGACAGATTTGCAGACCACTTTGACCAACTACTAAACAACCCTGGAGATCTCACTTAAGAGGCTAAAGAAGCTCTAGTGCAGCGACCAGCTGTATCAAATCGGGATGAACCACCAAATTTTGATGAACTAATGGCAGCTATCAGGACAACACAGGATGGTAAAGCTCCAGGAAGGGATGGAATTCCAGCAGAAGTGTGGAAATTTGGTGGCGTTCAGCTGACCAACTGCCTGCACAAGCTCATCCAAGAGATATGGGATGCCCAGAAAGTACCTCAAGACTGGAAGGATGCAAGTATTGTGCCTTTATTCAAGAAAGGTTACAGGAAAGATTGTGGAAATTACTGAGGTATATCACTGCTAGCCACTGTTGGTAAGATTCTCTCACGTGTACTACTGAACAGACTCAGTGAACACATCTCGCAGAATGTACTACCGGAAACCCAGTGCGGCTTTAGAAGTGGAAGAAGCACAATGGACATGATTTTCTGCTTGAAACAGGTTCAAGAAAAGTGTATCAAACAGAACATGCCGCTTTATGTAGTCTTCATAGACTTCAGTAAAGCCTTCGATACTGTTTCACGACAAGGACTTTGGCAGGTACTCAAGAAGTATGGTTGTACAGAGAAGTTTGTCAGCCTGATCGAGGCACTCCATACAGGTATGCAAGCAAACGTAGCAATGAGTGGTTCAGTATCTAAAGACTTTACAGTAAGCAACGGGGTGAAACAAGGGTGTGTGCTGGCACCTACACTCTTCTTACCATATCTGGCAGCCATGCTTGAGGTGGCCTTCAAGGACACTTAAGAAGGAGTATACATTCAAACAAGGAAAGAATCAGACTTGTTCAATGTGGCACGGTTTAAAGCCAAGAGTAAGACATCGATAAAGGTAGTAAGAGAAATGCTCTTTGCCGATGACAGTGCTCTAGTTGCACACAGCGTGGAAGATATGCAATCTTTAGTGGAGAAATTTGCAAGAGCAGCTAGCCAATTCAGCCTCCAAATCAACATCAAGAAGACAGAGTGCCTTTATCAACCACCAAAGTTCCAGTTATCAACATCACTACCAGAAGAGATCAGCATTGGTACAGAGCCACTAGTCAAGTGCAAGACTTTCAAGTACCTAGGGAGTACTGTTTCAGAGAATGCTAGGCTGGAGGATGAACTATCTCTCAGAATGGGAAGAGCAAGCACTGTGTTTGGAAACTTGAGGGAGAGACTGTGGAACAATCGACATGTGTTTATCCGTGTGAAATGCAAAGTGTACAGAGCGACAGTACTGGCTACTCTATTATACGGTGCTGAAACTTGGGCTGTCGACAGAGTGCAGGTGAAGAAACTCCACGCGTACATGATCAGACACCTTCGAGACATAATGAACATCTCGTGGAAAGACAAGATAACCAACACAGAAGTGCTGAAACGAGCTGGTCTACCATCAATGGAGGACATGCTAATACAGATCAACCTGAGATGGCTCGGACATGTTGAGAGGATGGACCACCAGCGTCTCCCTCGGCAGTTGCTCTACTCACAGTTATGCAAGGGCAAACGCAATCAGGGTAGACCAAGGCTCAGATTTAGAGACACTGTAAAAAGAAACTTGAAGAAGTTGGACATAGACAGGAGTTCCTGGCAGCGGAAGGCTAAGGACAGAGCTGTGTGGAGGAATCTGATCAGACCTAAATGAAACAGTCATTGTCACCCACAACAGACTGCTATGATGATGATGACATGGCAGTAATGCACCTGAAAGCTGGTTGCCAACCGCCAATGAAATCTAAAAGAAAAAGAAGACATCAAATGGCATTTGCTTATATAGCGCCTTTTACTCATCTCTGGGTAACCAAAGCACTTTACAGATCCTGCTATCCATCCATTCACGCACACATTCACACACTGATGGCAGTGGAGCTGCCATGCACCGGTGCTGGCCTGACCCACCAGGAGCAACTGGGGGTTCAGTGTCTTGCTCAAGGACACTTCCGACATGCAGACTGCAGACAGAGCAGGAATTGAGACCCTGACCCTCCGATTAGTAGTCGGCCACACTACACCTGTGCCAGAGCTGCATACTACACTTTTTTTGCTATAATTTTTACCTTACTTATTGTATCTACTCCATGTCAGGGTGACCAGCAATTGAGAATATCATACCATACCATAAAGAGCATACCACTCATCTGGTTCTAGTTCCAGTCAGAATGGTCCCTCCTGCATGGCTCTCCCCCTGCTTTTCGACTCATTTCCTGCCAATGCTCACTGATCCTGTCTAAAGTTTCCTAAAGGTTTTCAGTCCTGCAATATACTGCTGCAGCAAACTGCAACTCCACAGACCTCGGTAAAAATAGGGCTCCTTTTTTCGACTGTCAAAGATTATTCAATGCGCGTCCAACACCAAAACAGTTTGCGGCAAAGCCAAGAGAAAAGCAGTCTGTCGGGAGGTTGGCCAGAATCCATGGATCACCCGACGAAGGGAGACAGTCTGTCGGGTGGCCGCCCAAGGTCCATGGGCCCCCAACCACTACTACATGGCATGTCAGGGGACTGCCCACAGTCCATGGGCCACCAGATGAAGAGAAACAGTTTGTCTGTGGCCGGGCAGCCACAGATGAATCCCCAAGAGGGGGCAAAGGAACGTGCGCCCCCCGGGATAAAGACTGGAGGACATGCATGTGAGAGAGAGCAGGAGCTGCTGGAATGTACACTTGAAAGAGAGCGGCAGCTACCTGAGCATGCACATGAGGAAGAGCAGGAACTGCTGGAGTGTCCACGGGAGACTGAGCAGGAATTGCCGGAGTGTGGGCCTCTTGCAACGCCTCCCCGGACAATGCCAACAGGAGGGAGAGGCAGAGGTTGGTATAGCATCCACACAAGAACCAGCAGTGGAGCTCAATGTAAGGAGACCAGAAGCAGATGGGAGCTGCAGCTGCATCTCCCCACTAGGAACAAGGCAAGACCTCTTGAGTATCAATGTTAAAAATACAAAGAAGAGTACTTGCCTTAACTCCTGCTCCACTGCCTGCGAGGACTCCGCTGGAGCCACAACAGGGAAGGCGGCCTCTGCAGATGCTGCTGGAGCAGGCGAGAAGATCTCTGGAGACGCTGCTGGAGCAGGCAAGACAATCTCAGGAGATGCTGCAGGACCAGGAGAAGTGGCCTGAGGGGCTACTGCTGGGGTGACAAGCTCGGGTGTAGCTGCTGGGGTGACGGCCTTGGGTGTAGTTGCTGGGGTGATGACCTTGGGTGTGGCTGCCGGGGTAATGGCCTTGGGCGTAGCTGCTGGGGTGACAGCCTCGGGTGTAGCTGCCAGGGTGATGGCTTCGGGCGTAGCTGCCGAAGTGATGGCCTCGGGTGCAGCTGGCGGAACAGCGGATGAGGAAGTCTGATATGAAACAGCAGATGAGGCAGCCAGGAGCGGAACAGCAGAAGCGGTGGTCTTGAGGATGACAGCAGATGTAGAAGTGTGGAGAGGAGCTGTGGCAGCAGGTGAGCTCACCTCCTCAGTCACAGGGATCGTAGAGGTGAAGACAACCTCGGGCGAGAAAAGAGGAGTAGAGGTGAGTGGTGGAACACACATAGGGGCAGCAGCAGAGACAGGTAGCGACGGCTGAGTAACAGCTGGTGGCTGCCACTAAGACACCTCACCTGGAGCAAGGCAAGGTACAACACTTGGAGAGGTTAAAAAATAAGGAGTGTGTATTTGCCTTCCCCCCCTGTTCTGCTGCCACTGCCGCTGAAAGGTGGTGAGGAACCGGTGCTAGAGCTGGGAGGAGACGAGGGGACACGGAGACCTGGGAAGCCTCCGCTGGAGAGGATGGCCCAGGCTGCTGATGAGAATGCCGGCCTCGGCGTGAGCCACGTCCTCTCATGGGTCCCTGCAGTTTCTCCTGCCGCCTCTCTTGAACAGCCACGAAAGGCGTCTCCTCAGCCAAACTTCCACTCTGACGGTTATCCGAGGAACCAGGCAGAGGGGCGGGTGTTGGTGGGGCAAGCGGGGCTGGAGATGGTGACGTGTAGACTAATGGGGAAGCAGCAGAGGGTGAGGTCCTGACCGGCCCTCAGAGAGATCACTGGAGGATTGGCACCGAGATGAGAAGGCCATGAAGCTGGGGGAAGCTCCGCAGGCTGGGAAACCCCGGAATACCTGTGCCATGGAGTCCAGGGACCTCAGAGCCTCCTCCAGTGTACCAGAAGTGCAGGCCTCCCCGAATAAATCCAGGTGATGGCAGCTCCTCTCCGGCGACCCTAGGATGGAGCTCGAAGGGGATAGGAGAGGAAGAACGGTTAGGGTTGCCGGCAGTGGCAGAGCCCGGCGAGGGAGATCCAGATGCGGCTTAGAGCCGCACCTGACTCCCCTCCCCAAAAGCCAGATAAGATCCCTCCACCATCAACAAATGAACTGCAGGAGAGATTACTTGCCTGTGCTTAAGCTCTACCGCCGTCCAAGACTCCGACGACAACGCCCCGGGCCCCATTGGCTGGAGGTCTGGTCCGGGGGATGACTCCACTGCGGTGGCCCCTGCAGCAGGCGTGATGGTGGTTGCAGTAATGGTGCTCTCAGACGCTGTCCTCCACGCCTCTGGTTCCTCTGGCGTGGCGGCCGTGGATGACCCCTCAGCTGGCCCATGGGCTGGGCCCTCCCGGCCCTCCGGCTCCTCCTTCCCCGAGTGACCTGGATCCGGGACCGATGGGCTCATAGGGGCACACAGAACGGAGTTGATGAGACCAGGTACGAAAGTACTATATGCCGCTGGGGCGGAGCACTCAGGGAACTGCACACCCCAAGTCTCCTAGCCAGGAGGCTGGCAAAATTGATCATTGATCATGAAAATTAAATGAGAAGAAACTTGCCTGTTCTCCTGGCACTGGAGGTCCCCAGCGGTCTCCGAGGTGTCCTCTCTCCTCTCCTGGCATTCCTCATCTGGTTGTGGTTCCTCCTCCCTCGGGGAAAGTTCCTCTAGCCTTTCGGCCATCTCCGGGAGGAGCCACAACTTCACCTCCAAGATGAGGTCCGTCTCTGCCAGAAGAGCCCGCCTGTGTTCCTCCATTTCCTCCTGGGACGGAGCGGAGCATGGCTCGGAGCGGGGAGGCAGAGCTGTAGTAAGCGGGGCTGGATGCTTCTTGTGGCGGGGGTTCTTCCATCTCTTCCCCCCGGACGGCGCGGGAACCAAATAATCTGGAACGTGAAGCATCGTGCTGGACCACGAGTCCACCATGCCGAGGTGCTCCGTCTTCTCTGGAGAGGGAGGCGGAGTGGCAACGGGGAGTTTGAGCACTGGGGGATCCTCATCCAACTCCTCCTCCACCCAGCAGTCACGCCGAACCAGTTTCTGCTCCTCCCTCGCCCAACGCTCCTTCTTAACCCGGCGGTCTAGCTGAGCAAGCAGGATCAACCACTCCTCCTCCGTCGAGCCTGTGGATTGGGTAGGCACGGGGGCTGGAACCCTCTCTGCCGGAGAAGCGCGTCCTCGTGCCTCTCTTTCGCTGCGCTCCTCCTCCGTCCTCATGTCCGAGGGTTGAGTGGGCACTGGCCTGGGAGATGAAAGAGATCCGAGGGGGGAGAAGGTCTCCCTCCGACGGAAGCATTTCTTCTGGCGGGTGGCTGGCTCCGATTGCAGAGAGGCACCCTCCGACTCCACATCAGGGACGGGAAGGATGATGGAGAGGATGGCGTCTACCCTATGGATTACCCGGAGGTGAGGATAGCGCCGCTCGATGTCCTCCGCGATGAGTTGTGCCCACTCCCGGTCCTCGGGAAACTGACGCCACTGAAAGGCAAAGCCTGCCTCCTCCAGCAGCTCCTGGGCTCCAAGCTCCTCGTCCATCCAGATCATTGTGTCGACATACAATGAGAAAAAGGGAGAAGAAAAAACACAAATCTACTCCGCTGGGTTTTTTCTATGGTCGAAGCATTCTGTCATAATCCCTCATGCACCATTACACAGCGCACGAGGGCAGGAATGGAAAACCCAATACCGGAAGTAGATTGTGCCATTTTATTAAAGTTCACCACAAAATCACAAGTCCAGTTGACCACCAAAAAACAGTGTAGCATCAACGTCTCCTCAGGCCAATCCTGGAGCTCACTTTTCTTCATTTTACAGAAATTTCACTTTTCTTCATTTTAAAGCAGCTCTCACTCAAGGTCTGGTCAAGAATGCTGTGTCTTCAACAGGACCCCAGAGTAAACGATTTCACTTTTGTAGAGAGACTTGATAAGGATTTGCTTTTAAAGGCTTAAGTGGACCATAAACTCTGTAAGTCAAGATCCCAAAATGGACAGTTCATGCTGATAGTATCCGCTCTACAGGAACTGATGCTCTTAAAAAGTCATAAACTTCTTAAGCGGGCAGATATATGGCCTTCTTCCTTCTTTTAGACAGTTTCCAGAGCCCTCTAGGCCCCCTCCCCTCTCACATGACAGAGACCTAAAAATTATCTACAGCTCAACAGTACCTCCTAGTGTACATCTACGGAATACGTTTCATTGTGTAATCTGACTGTCAGTTCTGACTAAACATTAAGTTTTTCTTCCAGCTATCATCTCCCCGGGATTCTAAGGACACTGTAAAAATCATCACCCTTTTGATCACGGACCAGGGTTTGCCATAATTCATTCATCCTTGATTTAAATGTGAGTGCATGTATTAGGAATGTGTATTAGGAATGTTTATTTTATGAGTGTTATTCAAATGAATGTTAATATTATTAGTAATGGTATAAATGCATGATCACTGAATATTAGCCCTGAGTCACTTAAGTTAGTTAGATTTTACATTGAGCACATAATTTCATAAGAACGGAATGTGTATCAATCTCCGTACGTCCTCACTCTCAGGATAACCAGTCACTAGGCTGCCTTCCACTGGATAATGCCCCTTTTCATTTGATTGGCTGTTCCCAAACAAAGAGATGTTCCCTCAGTGGACAAAAGCCCATTCAAACTCCTCTTTACGAAAGATGATTGGCCTGTTTTGCGGCCAGCCCTGTTTTTATGACCCAGCAGCGCACTTCAGTTAAATGTGTGAGAGCCACCCTGCATGTTAGGAAAAGAAGTTGAAGAAGAAGAAGTGAGGAGAAGTTAGAAGAAGTTTTAAGAAGTTTTTTTGAAGTTACGAGAAGGAAAAAAAGTGAAAAGATCTAGATCGGAAAAAGACAAAAGAAAGTTTTGGTTTTCACTTCTTCAGAGTTCCTTGCAGTTTTCTTTTGTCTAAATTGTTATGTGAATTTTAAGAAGTCTTTTGTGTGTGAACTTTGTCAAATCCTGCGTTAGTTTTCCTTGTTTTCTGGTTAACTGAGGAGAAACCATTCTTTTCTTATGAGCTTGCCTTAAAGAGAGTCAAAGTCCCAAATCCTTTTTTCTTCACCTCAGAAGCCATTCTTATCCTAGTTGAATGTTTTTTTTTCCCTTTGATTTTTCTGACTTTTCATGCAGTTAACGTGGACTTTTAATTTTCCTATTTTAGAGTAAACTGAAAGATTTTTTTTTTTTGGACATTCTTTTCCGGCCTCATCCACGTCTGACTCCATAAAGAAACCAGGAGCTTGTGGGTGAAACTGACTAAAACGTTCTTCCTTCAGTCTTTGGTTTTGTTCCGCGGGCTGGAGACCTATTAAATTCGGACCGGTTGCCAAAGGACTCCACGTCTGCTCTGACACAGCCTTCACTGCTGCCTGTTCACTGTCCGCATTGTGAGCCCCCGGCCGAGTCTACGCTTCTTACAGTTGTGAACCATCTGAAAGCAGTCGCTTTCCCCTGGTGTTCCGAACGGTGTCTGGAAGAGCCGCTGAGCCTTCCCGAACTTATACCACCGCTGAACACCTGGACCCACAGCTGTTCATGAGACTGCCATTGTTCCTATCTGCTGGGTTTAAATGTGATGTCCTAAAATTTCATTTACAATTGAACATAACCAGTATTTCATGGTACAATGAGTCCCTCAGCTGTAGGACAAAGCTATAAACTGAAGGAAAATTCTTATTCATTTTTAAGTAACCTCCTTTCATTTTTGTAGATTAATTCAGAAGTCCATTTTTAGATAATCAGCTTATGAAATTTTCCCCCATAAAATTGCGTTCTGGTTTTGTTAGATATTTCAGCCTTCCATTGCATTACAGATGAAACATAAAATCTGGTTTCCTCTTGGTTCCACAAAGGTTTAACCCTAGATTTTATATTCAGGAATCCACTAACAGTTGATGTGATATTAAACACCTGTTTATCATTTAAATCTGTTTATCCATCATTTGAATGCCATATCAAGTAACCTGAATGAGTTTAATTTAATAAAGTGTAAATGAGAGAAGTTGAAGTGTTTTCCTTTTGCATATATGTTTCCTAGATCGTGGCAGGAAAAGAACTCCCTTAAATTTTGAGACTGATTCATTAAGTAATTGAAGGTAGAGAAATTAATTAATTGAAATTAATTTATTAACAAGTTGTTCTTTTAGAACTGGTGCCCCTTTTTACGAGTGCTTTCCTATTTTATTTAGTGAGTGTAGGGGTGACGGTTTAACTCTGTCCCCTCGCACACCCACTATTAAATAAAATAAATAATTCCTGTACCTTATTACACTATATTTTATTAAATATTGCTACAACAGGGAAATGAAAATGATGAGAATAAGGCCACCAGACATACAGGGCGTCTGCCGGATGCTCTACAGCCCAGTCAAAGGGAATGCCTAGTGCAGTCAGCATGAAGAGAAAGGCAATCACGAGACTTATGGGGCTGGAGCGATCCCGGGGCGATCCGTGCAGTCTGGAGGATGAAGAGAGAAGCTGGGCCAGCCGTAAAACCAAGGGGTTTACCAAACTTGCAGTAACAGGCTGGATAACAACGAAGGCAGTGGAAACACATATGAGGAGAACTAGCTGCCGCGTATGGAGGTGAATGCTCCGACAATCTCTTTCCACGACAGCAGCAAAAAAATACTCCTGAAGCTAACGAGGAAAGAGACTGCCGGTGCGAGAAAGCGTGGGCTGAACTAAATTTGAACCTGGTGCGTGAGAGAGCGTGTATGAGCGTGCGAATGGGAATAAATGGAGCATGTGCATGTGTGGATGTGTGTGAACACCTGTGACAGTACAGCTGATGGCACTTGACAGGAGGAGGGGGCATGCCCAAGCTGTCAGGGAGCAGAGACCCAATAGCTCCCTGAAACACCAGGTGGAAAAATAGGGCAACACATAACAATAAGTAGAACTGGGTATGGGGGCCAAACCCAGATTCATGACAAGGACGTCCTATGAACTCAGGCATCATAGGACACATAGACAAATGTGTCTTTATGATGTCACACATAGATTTGTCTATGTGTCTATGCGCACTAGTCTACACTACAAATGTGTAAAATACCAAGCAAAGTGCTGATTTTCTCCAGGTGCTCCGGTTTCTTGGTTTCTACAGGCATGCACAGGCCTTCCTGAACAGGGTCGAAAGCCACTTTTTCAGGATCGTGCCCATGAACTGGAATTACGACGCACCTATCCGTCAACCAGTGGTCTGAACGAAGAAGAAGAAGACCCACCAGATGGAAAGCAATAGAATGAAGAGAGCTGCTGCACGTCAGAAAGGATGCCATGAACATGAAACACCTCAGGTTCCACCAGTACGCCGCAGGCATGACTGTGAACAACACAGCCGTCTGAGACAGGAGGAGACCCTTCAGTGGTCTGAACGAAGAAGAAGACCCACCAGATGATGTCTATATGATGGCACATAGAGCACATGACTCCCTACAAGACATATACAGTATATAGACACAGGTAAGCAACATAACACAGAACAGGGACAGGCAGGAGAAGAAGTAACAAGCAGGGGCAAACAGCCCCAAATGGCAGGGCATATTTTGTATGATTTTTATGTTCTGCTGCATACAAAAGCAGACACGTGCTTGCCACTTAGTGCTGTGTTGCTATACCAACTGTCCTGGAACTGGCAAGAATTCTGTTCCAATGCATCCCCTCTATGGGCATGCAGGGGTTTCTATGGGCATGCACAGGTATGCAATAGTTGATATTAATTATCCATATGTCCATATCACTCTATTCACTCTATTAATGCAAGAAATTTCTGTGTGTGTGTGTCTGTCTGTCACGTTTATAGGACATCATAGGATGGCCTATGATCTCTGCCTGAACATCATAGGACGTCCTATGAACTCAGGCATCATAGAATTCGCGATGCCGTCATAAAGATATGATGTCTATATGATGGCACATAGACAAATGTGGCTTTATGATGTCATATAGACCATCACTCACGATGCCTAGACTAAAGTGTCTTTATGATGTCATATGGCTCAAAATTGGCAAGGTGAATAAGTCATAGGGCCAGTTTTTACAGCGCGTTCGTGTTTTCTGCACAACAGATTTCTTCAGCCATGGCCAATTCTACGTTGCCGTGAGCAGAGTTGCCAGATCAAGCAGTCTTTGTATTGTTGCTCAAGATGAAGAAACTAAGCAAAAGCGTTGCTTTCTCAGCAATGTTGTTTTTAAAGAGGTGCTGACAGTAAAAATGTGTAACCTTGAAGAATGCCAGTCTACACTACAAATGTGTAAAATGCCAAGCAAAGTGCTGATTTTCTCTGGGTGCTCTGGTTTCTTGGTTTCTACAGGCATGCACGGGCCTTCCTGAACAGGGTCGAAAGCCACTTTTTGCTCAGATCTATTTTCATGATCCTGCCCATGAACTGGAATTACAACGCACCTATCCGTCAACCAGTGGTCTGAATGAAGAAGAAGAAGACCCAACAGATGGACAGCAATAGAATGAGGAGAACTGCTGCACGTCAGAAAAGATGCCGTGAACATGAAACACCTCAGGTTTCAGCAGTACGCCGCAGGCATGATTGTCTGAGACAGGAGTAGACACTTCAGAAACGGGCATGCAGAAATCTCTGTCTGTGTGTATGTGTCTGTCTGCGTGTGTGTCTGTGCCACGATCATAGGACTTTGTGTTGCCATGGTAACCATGTCAAAGATCAAAGGCAGACATCACCATGGTTACTGTTGCCATGGTAACCATGTCAGCGATCAAAGGCAGGCATGCAGCAGGGGTTATACAGGCATGCACGGGTACCATGTCAACATCTCCGAATTTCAGCCTCCCCAGATATGCGGAAGTTTGGGAAGGGGAATCTTTAATGAATGTCCATAGGGGATCCATAGGGGAGCTGTGGGCATTCATAGCTATGACATCCTAGGCGCACACTGTGTTCCTATGATGTCACATGACCATATAAAGAGTTCTGAACAACTCCTTCTATGATGTCATACAGACATCATAGGCACCCTGTGAGGTCAGAACACTTTTTACAGGCATGCAGGAATGCTTGCTTACACTTGCTTTCTATGGGCGAGCACAAATACTTGCTTAACCATGTCAAAGATCAAAGGCAGGGATCACCATGGCACTGTTGCCATGGTAACAGTAACTTTCTACAGGCATGCAGAAATGCTTGCTTACACTTGCTTTCTACGGGCATGCACAGGTATGCACTAGTATGTTAAAAAAAGCACACAGGCTTATACATGGTGTCCTAATTTTTTCACATAACTGTATGTTGCCAGGGGCAACTTGCCCCTGTTAGGGTCTCCCAAGGCAAAATGGTCCTGGTGAAGGGCCAGACTAAGAGTGGTCCAGTGGATCTCCATGAAAAACATTACATCAAGGACCTGGAGTACCAAAAGGAGTTACATGGGTCCACCCTCCAGTGGGCTCACCACCTGCAGGAGGGATCATGGTGCTATGTGAACTGAGCGGACGTCTGGGCTGCTCTGCCTGGACTGATGCCCCCGCGACCTCAATTCCCAGATAGGTGGTAGAAGATGGATGGATGGATGGAAATTTGCCACATTTTTACACAAATTTGTCTTTTTCTTGTAAATTTTTAGCTTTTCTTGTAGAAATTAAACTTCTCATAAACAATTTTTTTTCCTCAAATTATCTTTTTTTCTTGTAAAGTAAAAATTTTCTCAAATTTACCAAATTTGCTATTTTTTCTTGTAAATCTGCAATGTTCATATGGATGCTTGTTACATTTTTTTTTTAGTGGTGATTTTTTGGCCAGTGATACAATTTTTAATTTGTTTTTTTTGTTGTTGGAAGGTTTTTGGGGTCCATTTTAAAGGTTTTGGTGGACAGAAGGATGGATTTTCAGAAAAAGCAATCTTCCTGGGTGTTTTTACAAACATTTTAAATCCATGATAATTCATACATTACTTTTTAATAGAAGAGAATTGTTTCCTTCACATTTTCCAGTCACTCCAGGACTTTGCGATGTTGCAATCACGTCAATTCACGCAAAATCAGTGATTGGCCACCTCTTTTGCGCAACCTTGCAACTTCGTCCAATCACCACAACTTTCCCGCAATTTTGGCCAGTCCTCATCAACAAGATCTTTGCATACTGTCTTAACGCTGTTTGCATGTGATCTGCCATTGTGCTTTCTTTGCTGGCCACACAGAATAAATACATTCTTGTTTGTTTGCTGGTTCTCTCATCTGAGTTATTTTACCCCATCACTTACATTCAGTATTTTTCTTCTAAGTTTACGGAGATATTTAAACAGTGCAAGATCTTTTTGAACTTTAAATAGTAAGCACTGCGAGACCCAGCAATGTTTCTTACATATCTATTTGCTTTTTTCTGCCTGCAGAATATAATTTTGTTATTCCACTTTACCTATTAACTTTTGTAAAAATAAAATCAATCTGAGTAAATTCCACTCAGCATCCACGATCCTGATGATTAGTCTCCAAGAATGGAACCAAACCATACTGATTGAGCAGCACATTTGTAGCTGTTTGGTCATACAGCATGTGTGGGAAAGGTTGGAACGGAACCACGGAGGAGCACAGCAGCAGCAGCAGCAGCTCTTCTCTCCTCTCAGCTGCTTGTCTTGGTTCCTCTGTGTGTGTGTGTGTGTGTGTGTGTGTGTGTGTGTGTGTGTGTGTGTGTGTGTGTGTGTCCCCCTTGGACCGTCTCACAAACAGCCAGGCCGGCGGCACAGGTCCGACCTGGATAATTTCCTCTCTTTATCTGCCTCAGGTACTGTGAAAAAAAAAAAAACATTTAAACTGGTAGGTAGAACCCAGATTATAATAAATCAAATACATTTCGATAAATTTCACATTCTTAGCAGTAAATTCCATTTTGTCAAATTTCATGATTCTTTAAATGAAATCACCCTTTATTGTCATTCAACCATACGCCCAATCATGTACAGTAGAACGAAATTGTGTTTTTCCTATCTACAGTGTTAATCACACACCCCCCATATGTAGAATCAGAGGGCCGCTGCCATGCAAGGCGCCGCCACAAATTTCCCTCCTCCATTCCATTATTGCTGAGCACCAAGCAGGACGGCAGGAAGTTGCGCTTTTATATGGTCTTTGGCATGACCCGGCCGGGATTTGAACCCCTGCCTCCCGGGTGTGGGGCGGATGCTCTACCAACTGAGCCACCACTCCAGTCCAATCAGTCTATCCATGATTCTGCAATTGCTGAAATCACAGAGCCCCAGGTACTTAAGAATGTGGGGATAATTTGCCACATTTAATTAAGGTTTTGATTTCCGATGGTTAAATTTAAGACTGTGAAAACCTGCAGACACCCTCATGGCCACCAAAATGACCAGTAAAAAAGAAAAAAAAGATGGTAGCTCTCTGCCTTTACCAGTCAGTCTCTACATTTTAAGTCCCTACTCTCAGCCCCACACCCCTGTCTTTCCTTTCCTTTCTTTGTCTCTAAACACATCTTCCCCCCTCCTCCTCCTCAATCTTTGACCAACAGTAGCCCTATTTGACGGTGATGTTTGATTGCATTTTAGAAATATGGCTAAGTCAAGAGAATTGACCAAAAAGTTCAGAGAAGCGATCATTGCCTTGCACAAACAAGGGAAAGGATACAAGAAGATAGCAAAGGCACTGAATGTTCCTCGAGATAAGTTGGAAGCATAGTTCACAAGTTTAAAGTTAAAGGAACAGTGCCAACACTACCTGGACGTGGCAGAAAGAGGAAGCTATCAACAGCTGCCACCAGAGTCGTGACGAGGTAGGTGGTCAAAAATCCTCAACTGACTGCAAAATACCTACAGCAAGACGTGGCGGCAGCAGGCACTGAGGTTTCTGTTTCCACAGTAAGGTCCATATTAAACACTGAAGGGCTCCACGCCCAAACTCCAAGACGTACACCAGTACTGACCCAAAAGCACAAGAAAAGGCGGCTCCAATTTGCTCAAATAAATAAATAAATAATAATAACATATAATAAATAATAAACAAGCCAGAGAGGTTTTGGGAATCTGTTCTGTGGACTGATCAAACAAAACTGGAATTTTTCTGGCCTATGTATCGGCGGTATGTCTGGAGGAGGAAAAAATGAAGCATGAAAAGAACCACCAGAGTGGTGGCCTAGAGGCAGAGCATCCACCCCACAACCGGGAGGCCTGGATTCAAGTCCCAGACAAGTCATGCCAAAGACCATATAAAAATGGAACTTCCTGCCGTCCAGCTTGGTGCTCAGCAAAAATGGAATGGAGGAGGGAAATGTGGGCAGCAGTGGCTCAGGAGGTAGAGCGGGTTGTCCAATAACCAGAGGGTTGGCGGTTTGATTCCCATTCTCCCCAGCCATCCTGCTGTTGTGTCCCTGGGCAAGACACTTTACCCACCTTGCCTCCAGTGTCCATGACACTGGGTATGAATGTGGATAAATGTTGGGTAGTGAACGGAGAGGCCGTTGGTGTGGATTAGCAGCCACGTTTCCATCATTCTGCCCCAGGGCAGCTGTGGCTACAGAAGTAGCTTACCACTATTAATGTCTGTCTGGAGTGAATGAATAACTGACTCACTGTAAGCGCTTTGAGATGTCACTTGACATGTAAAGCACCATATAAATCTATCCATCCATTCATCCATCTTCTTCCGCTTAATCCTTTTCGGGTCGCAGGGGGCTGGAGCCTATCCCAGCATCTTTGGGCGAGAGGCAGGGTCCACCCTGGACAGATCGCCAGGCCATCGCAGGGCCAACACAGAGAGACAGACAACCATTCACTCTCACAGTCAGACCTAAGGACAATTTAGAATCCCCAGTTAATGCCAATTAACCTAACTTGCATGTTTTTGGCATGTGGGAGGAAACCGGAGAAATCCTGGAGTAAACCCACGCAGACACGGGGAGAACATGCAAACTCCACACAGATCACTGTTGGTCGGGGGCTGGGATCGAACCCAGGATCCCCCGGCCAAGGGTGAGTTGCTGTGCTGCCACAGTGCTAACCACTCCACCACTGCGCTGCCCCCATATAAATCGAATCCATTATATTATAATGCCCTGCTTACAGTGAAGCATGGTGGCCCAGAGCTGCTTCTCTTCAATCAAGTATTAGGAAATCCTGGGAGAAAGTGTCATGCCATATGTGAGGAAGCTGAAGTTTGGGCATCATTGGACTGTCCAATGGGACAATAATAAGATAAGATAAACCTTTATCCATCCCACAATTGGGAAATTACAGACCAAGCAAGCCTCAAAGTCCACCAAGGCTTGGTTTCAGAAGAAGTCCTGGAAGATACCAGAGTGGCCATCACAGTCACCTGACCTGAACTCCACTGAAAATCTCTGGTGGATTTGAAGAAGGTGGTTACAGCACACAAACCCAAGAATATTAGTGAACTGGAGGTCTTTGCCCATGAGGAATGGATTAAGATTCCTCAGTAATGCTGCCAGAAGCTGGTGTCTGGCTATGCATCACATTTGCAGCAGGCCATAACAGCAAAAAGGTGCTCTACTAAGCACTAAAGTAGGGCTGCAACGAACAATTATTTTGCTAGTCGACTAATCTAACGAATATTTTTTCAATTAGTCGACTAATCACGATTATTTTTTTCATGTCCACCATCTCTGCTTCCTGTTGGACCTCTAGCGCATATTTTACCTCAACCACTGTTTAACCCCGCACATCTTGTTGTCAGTCCCTGCTTTAATATTGTCACGATCTGAGCATGGGGGGATCCCACCGTGCTCCGTCTCCTTGCCTTTTTTCTATATTTGTATGGTCTTGTATTTTTGAGTTCTTATTCCTGTTATTTTATCTTTGGTTAATTTTCACATATTCTGTATTGTTTCTCAGTATGATTTATTTTCCTCTTTATGTTCATTGTAGTTGTTGTTATTTACATGTGTTTGGGTTTACTTGTCTTTATTTGTTATCTCATTATATTTATATTCTGTTGTGTGTTCTCTCTTCCCGGGGCTGCAGCTGTCAGTGGCACTTCCGGGATTTTTGCTTTGTTGTGGGCGATGCTTCAGTCAGCTGTCAGTCCCGTCTTCTCCCTCTCATTGCTCCCAGCTGATCCGAGTTTGTAATCATTGTTTCCTCCTGCCCGCTCATGGTATCCACACCTGCCATCATTTGTGTTCATTTGTTTCTTGCCCTAATTAAGGACTGTGATTTCTCTCCTTGATTGCTGGAATCTTAATTATCATCTGCATCTGAACCCTGTCCCCATTCTGACATGATTACCCTTGAGAATCCTGTCTTTTCCGTTGTTGTCTTTGTTTGTAAGTTTTTGCTTTGTTCACTGTTTTAATTTTTGTGTTTGTGCACAGTTTGGACATTGTGTTCCTTAATAAATTTCACAACCAGCAGTTCAGCATCTGGGTCTCTCTCCTCTTTGCTCTGAGGGGCATTTTATGACAAATATAACATTTTATAAGTCGTTTCCAGAGCAAAATACAATTACCCATGAAACACACATTTGAAACTGAAGGTTGTATGAATATAATATAACTGAAGATTATATATCAGTTTATCACAGACAGCATAATACCTAATGTCAATTAGCCCTTTGAGTGTGTATGGTGCAGAACTGCGACATACCACCTAGTGGTCAAGAGTGGTAAATATTTTTTGTCAATAAAATAGTTCAGATTTCCAAGGCTATAACTTTAAAGTGGTAAGAGATAATGACTTACTGTCAATTAGGAAGATATAAAATATGATCCAAAGTTTCAGATAGGCATAAATTTACACATCTAATTTGCATAATGTCACGGCACCTCTTTAAATTCCATAACTCAGTCAAAACTGGAATTTGGACATATTTACACAAAAAATGGTTCAGTCTTTTGACACCGTTTTTTGTACAGAGGTACCTCATCATCTTATCTTCAAAGTATATGAACAAGAAATCAGTACATTTAAAAAAAACCCAGAAATTTCTCACTTACTTTTGACAAAGTCAGCGTGAGAATGCAGGCGCAGTGCCGCGCTCTGCCATTAGGGGCACGCAAATTCTCACACTCAAAGGGTTAAACAATTGATTAAATATCTTACAACTGAGTTACTGATCTGCTCCAACCCACAAACTAACATGAGGTGGAGGTTTTCTGGAAGTGCATTTTTTAACAATATAAGTCAGAAAGGTAAACTGTCATATTCAGTATTCACTGCACTTAAGAGTGATATTTCAAGTCGTTTGATTTAATTTTGATGATTATGGTTGTAGGTTTTTATTTATTAAATTACAAATTGGGATATTCTAATTAACTCAGATGCACTAATATTTAGAATGAGGGCTAATATTAACGAAGATGAAAAAGAGATAGCTACTCCTGTAATTCAGTCATTTACTGCATTCAACATGTTAGCCATGATTTAAACAGCTCAGCCCTCAGCAACCAGAGAGCTGGCTGTCAAACAGCTAAGCTAACATCAACAGCACGTGAATGAATGAATGAATGAATGAATTTGTTTATTTCGGATAGTACATTACAGGTTAAAAGAAACTGTATAATATAACAACAAGGTCAAATTAGACAAAGACTCCTTCTACTATACAATTCCACGTGAGTTATCCGAAATGGGTGATGGCTGAAGCCGCAGCTTACGTACTAACAGGATTGTCATTTTTCTAAACCTTGAAACAGTTGGCCATTGAAAATAAGCAGTGCTAACTTTCTTTACTCGCTAAAACTTACCAAGCAGACGTTAATGTCGTGGCTCCCGGGTGTCGTTGTTTCAGATGCTTATGCATCATTGTAGTGCTGCCATGATGGGAAAGGTTTGCTTTGCAATGTCTGCATTTTACTTGTTTCGCTTTGTTTTCTGTGAAATGTCCCCATACTACAGAAAGTTTGGGTCTGCTTTTTTTAGCTCCACTTCTATGTGTTTATCCTTCCACTTCACCATGCTGTGCTCCTCTTCTTCTTCGCTGGAAATTGTTCACGCATGCCGGACAACAGAGGCGCTACTGCCCGCAGCAGTTCTGGTCATGCATTGCAGTTACAACTGAACTTTTCTGCAGCATGCATATAAACTTTATAATTAAATGATTTGTCAACAATAAAAATCTCTGTTGACAAATTTTTATCGTTGATGTTATCAACAACGTCGACTAATCGTTTCAGCCCTACACTAAAGATGCTTGTCATGAACAGGGTGAATAATTTTGAGACTGCAGTAGGCATTTTGTGTTGAGTTTGGAGAAACCACTTGTAATATAAGTTGTGTTCAGCTATTTAAATTGTTCTTGTTTGATCTGTTTACTGTAAACAGCAGCTAGTTTGTACATTTTGCTATTAAACCTAACTTGCAGGGTTGAGTAATATGGATTGCAACTGTATGCAATAAAATGATATTTTATTCAAAGATAAAATATCCAGAATATTAGAAAGAGAAAACTAACAACGACCAGTTGACGGCCATAAATGAGCACTTGCTGACTTTGTGACTGCACTAAGGAACCATGAGCGACTGAGCAGTGATCACCCATAACATGTTTCAAAGCTGTTCTAGATATAGAGCTAGTGGGTGAAGAGTGTATGCAGAAAAAAAGCATGGAGAAATTCACAGCTTCACTGCTCAGGAATCCTTAGACCTTAACTGTTCTGAAAATACAACCAATCAATTACACTGGAAGCCATAAACTATAAAAACATGCAATTCTAAACAGTAACAAACAACAAAACTGGGCAAACAATCAGTTTCCAATCAGCTGTGCACTGTGAAACTGTTTCCATGTTTAACAGCAGTATTGGGAAAATTACCACACATTAATTATATAAACAATCAATGCAATTAGCAGTTTGCCTTTTAATTAGCAATTACATATACAATTAAATTCACAATATGTTAACGAGATGTTGCTAATAGCACAGCAGATTCTCTTTAGCAGAGAGCTTTGATTGCTGTGTTTAGTAGGACTGGTTCTGCATCCTGCATGAACATGTACCATCTACTATAATAATATCCATGTGGAATACAACATGACAGCTGTTTAATGGAGCCAGGATGTAATTCATTTCATCTAAACTCTTACTGACAAACATGAAGGACAAAAACCTTGCACATAAATTCTGTATGAAATGTTTTTCTCACTAATCTAAGCAAAGAACGTCTGCCACATATTAACAATTGTTGTTTCTTTGGGCAGGAAATAGATGGTTCATTGAATTTAACTCATCCCAAATAAACAACGGAAAAAAATGTGCAGGCCAACGGAAGTGAACCTGAAACACTGATCAGTGAGTGAATTCTCCAGAAAGCAGCAATGCACAGTTTTCTTGGCTCAACTGTCTTTATGTGGAATTAAGTGGCTGTTTATGTGCATTCATCAGTCCTACTAAAAACTAAATGAGGTAAGAATTACAGCAGAGTACCAAGTGGATCAGTATATCAGAGCTGGGGAATAATTACTTAAGTAATTATGAATTACCGCCAATGAAAATGCAATACTCTATAGAAGTTTGATATTTTCACAAATTTTTATGGAAATGGTTAATTAAAGGATGAAAATTATTTTTAGACACCTTCAAAACTGGGCTGCACGGTGGCGCAGTGGTTTAGCACTGTAGCAGCACAGTTTTACCCTCAGCCGGGGGATCGCGGGGATCATGAGATCGTGGGTTCGATCCCAGCCCCCGACCAACAGTGAGCTGTGTGGAGTTTGCATGTTCTCCCCGTGTTGCGCGGGTTAACTCCGGGATTTCTCCGGTTTCCTCCCGCACACCAAAAACATGTAGGTTTAGGGCGCTCGCGCACGCAGCGACCAGCAGCCGGTGGCTTGTCACCAGACTGCAAACCAAGTCTACCTACGGGTACAAATAAGTAACAAAAAAAAACAAAAAAACAAACAGTATCAGACATTGACAAGTGACAATCTGTGCCAACAATTTTCAAAATTGAACAAAACAGAAGGACCCTGACTTTCCAAAATCACAACAAAACATCAATATGGATTATGGCCTCTATTTGTGTTATCGCAGGCAGTAATACGTCTCCTCATGGACCTCACAAGCCATCTAATGTTGTCCATTGGTATATCTGGCCACTCCTCCTACAATGCCACGACCAATTCCTGTCTGTTTTGCGGCGCCAGTACACGCTGAAACATGTCGCCCAAGTTGATCCCACAAGTGTTTAATGGGGGAGAAAACCTGAGTGTAAGAAGGCCAAGGAAGGACAAAAAAGTTCTGTTGTTGTAGGTACTCCCTCGTGACTTGGACGGCATGTGGACCAGC
Organism: Pholidichthys leucotaenia; assembly: GCA_020510985.1. Classification (NCBI taxonomy): domain Eukaryota; kingdom Metazoa; phylum Chordata; class Actinopteri; order Cichliformes; family Pholidichthyidae; genus Pholidichthys; species Pholidichthys leucotaenia. The sequence goes on along the minus strand of CM035848.1, from coordinate 17,366,332 downwards.
ACTGTAATGCTGGAACACCTGGAGGCTTAGGGTGGTCCTGAAAGAAGGGCGTCACAACAGGTGACAGAATGTGATCAACGTACTGCCGGGTGGTTAAAGTGCCATCAAGGACGACCAACTGTGTCCTGCAGTCACCTGAAATGCCAGTCCAAACCCCGACTCCATCGGTAAACCTGTTGGATACAAGATGGGGCCCTGGACTGGCAAAATTGGGATTCCTCAGGGTAAAGAACAGTGTTCCACTGCTGTAGGGTCCACCTGTTGTGCTGACGAGCCCACTTGTGGCGATTTTGTTGCCACTCTACCGTCAGGATTATCCCTCAAAAAGGTCTTCAGGCTTGTAGGTAATGACGCCTGCGGCACCTTCTCACGGTATCAGCCGAGATCCTTGACTGGTGTCTTCCTGGAGTTTCCCGGACCGTCTGGGTGGCTGTGCGGAACCAAGGTGCTGCAGCACGATGTACCGGTCTTCCTCTGGGATGGTGACACATGCTCGTGCTGGACCTGGCATTGTTGCAACTGAACAATGGTTGATGCATTGCAGCCCAAACACAGCACCACCTGTCGTGCCGATTTTCGGCCTCCAAAAGGCCCAAAGCACAGTTATATTGGTCACGTGACAGTCGTAGCATCGTGGAGATTTCACAACATAACGCTATGCATTTTTGTCCATCTTTCTGTATGAAAGATGACCACTCGTTAAAATCACCCATTTTTGACTTCTGAATACCCAAAACAAACAACGAGCTCAAAAAAGACTATAGAGCCAGAGCTCAAAGCCAGTGAGTCGTAACAGTAAGTACAACCACTGAAAATGAGTTGGAACTGTATTTTGAGTCACACCAACACTATTACTCAAGCTCAGGTAGGATGGACCCAAAAATATTTAGACAAAATTTATGTTGCATTTTCATTGGCAGTGAGCAATGTTTGGTGCTAAATGTCAACATGACAGCTGATTTAAGATTAGTGCTGGGCGACAGAACCATCACAATATTTTACCGAGGGGGGAAAAAAAGACGATGATAAATGTAGGCTTTCAAATCTGATTACATGGCATATCATGCAGAGCATCGGCTTGGTGTAACACCAGGAGTGTTATCCACTCCCGAGGAAGACGAACTGCAAACATTAGCCCCATTTCTACTACAGGAACCAATTTTCAGGAACTTCCTTCATGGTGTTTGTCTCCACTACAGGAACCACCCCAAAAGGGAAAGCTTTAAGGAACTCATAGGCGCCGAAATAAGGCCCTGGTCAGGGATCGGTACTTCAGAGCGGCCCTGTAAACTTCTGGGTGGGGTTTAGGATTGACTTGATGCCAAATGGATAAAAGTTGATATCACAGCTTAAAAAAACAGAAGTAAATGCAAACCATCAGATTTAGCCAGAAAAAGATGCCCTCACTTCCGGCGCCACACGAGTAGGCTGCCTTTTTGCAAAAGCGGATCAATTTCTTCCTATTTCTATTTACTATCTGGCGTCTCTTGCTAATCTTTCTGATCCGGTGACACCTTATACATCGGACGGACACACGGATCACCCAAATGTCTCCTAAGCCGGCAGACAGAGCCACTGTTTTTAGCAGGATACGTTACAGCAGAGACCAGCTGTTAGCACTTAACCGGACCAAGATGCTAGCGCAAGACTTCGACATACTGTGTGAAATAAGACAGAAACGATGTGGATGCTGTGCTGGAGCAAGACGGCGGGCGAGAAATATTAGGTACAGACCCGTCCTTCCATCCGTTATTATGGGGAACGTTCAATCGCTACTCAATAAGACAGATGAGCTAGCGGCTATGGCTCGACACGAGAGCGTCTTCAGAGAGATTAGCTTGATGTTGTTTACTGAGACGTGGCTAACACAACTAGCAACCGATGCTAACATCGAACTGGAGGGTTTCCACGCAATACGGGCAGACCAGACACCAGACAGTGGGAAGGCAAGGGGCGGAGGAATGATAATGTATGTCAATAACAGCTGGTGCAGACCGGGACATATCACGGTTAAACAACATCACTGCAGCAAAGACACTGAGTTGCTAGTTGTTAGCATGCGGCCTACCTATCTCCCGAGGGAATACTCACACGTGATCTGCATTGTTATTTATGCAAATCCGACGGCGAACACTGGGACAGCGCGTGACGCCATTCACTCAGTAACTGGCAGGCTGCAGACAGAACACCCAGATGCTCTTCTCCTCATCTCAGGTGATTTCAACCATATTTCACTGTCCCCCATTCTGCCCACGTTCACCCAGTATGTCACATGCCACACTAGATACACAATAAAACACTGGACTTATTCTATGCTAACACTAAGGAGGCGTACACCTCATCACCACTCCTCCCACTCGGGAGATCGGATCACAACTTGGTTCATCTCCTGCCGGTGTACAAACCCCTAGTACACAGACAACCTCCGGTCATACGCACGGTGAAGATATGGTCTGAGGAGGAAATGGATGCTTTAAAGGACTGTCTTGACACCACTGCATGGGAGCAGCTCTGTGATCCTCATGGTGAGGACATCGATGGCCTCACTCACACCATCACGGACTACATCAGCTTCTGTGTGGACAACACCGTACCCACCAAGACCATACGGTGTTGCTCGAACAACAAACCCTGGATCAACCCCGAGATAAAAACACTTCTGAGAGAGAAGAAGAGGATCTTCAGGTCGGGGAACAGGGAGATGCTGAAGTCCGTACAGAGGGAGCTGAGGAGGAAGATCAGAGAAGGCAAGGACAGCTTCAGGAAGAAGATGGAGGACAAGCTGCAACAGAGTGACATCAGTGGGGTCTGGAGAAACCTTAAAACCATCTCTGGGCTCCAGAATACCTCCTCCCAGGTCACGGGGGACAGGGAGTGGGCGAACAATCTGAACCTGTTTTTAAATAGGTCTGACCAACCGCCCTCCCCCCCCCGCCTGCACAACAACCACTGCTGCCTCTAAAGTCATCGAGACCTGCTGTCTACACCCCACTCCACCAACACCCCCCCACTCCCAGCACACAGCCCCCCAACCTGACCCTCACTAAGACCCAGGTGAGGACGGAGCTGACAAGATCAAGGCAAGGAAGGCCTCGGGACCGGACGGCATCAGCGCGGAGCTCCTCAAGTCCTGCGCAGACCAGCTGTGTGGGATTGTGGAGCACCTCTTCAACCTGAGCCTGAAGCTGGGGAGGGTACCACAGTTGTGGAAAGCATCTTGTGTGGTACCTGTACCAAAGACTTCCCACCCCAAAGACCTGAACAACTACAGGCCAGTGGCCCTGACGTCTCACATGATGAAGACCCTGGAGAGACTGCTCCTTGCTCACCTCTGCCCCCTGGTGGGACCAGCGATGGATCCACTCCAGTTTGCCTACCAGCATGGCATTGGGCTGGAGGATGCAGTGATCTTCCTCCTTCACCATTCCCTGTCCCACCTGGAGAAGCCCGGGAACGCGGTGAGGATCATGTTCTTTGACTTCTCCAGTGCTTTCAACACTATCCAACCGATGATCCTGAAGGGCAAGCTGCTGTGCGCAGGGGTGGACCAGCACCTGTCATCATGGATCCTGGACTACCTCACTAACCGGCCACAGTTTGTGAGAACCCGGGATTGTGTGTCCGACACGATCATCAGCAGCACGGGGGGCCCCCAGGGAACGATTTTGGTTCCCTTCCTGTTCACCCTTTATACTGCGGACTTCTCACACAACACAACACACTGCCATCTACAGAAGTTCTCTGATGACTCTGCGATCGTCGGCCTCATCTCCAACGGAGATGAAGCTGAGTACAGAGGACTTATCCAGGACTTCGTGGACTGGTGTCATCGGAACTGCCTCCAGATCAATGCGAGGAAAACTAAGGAGCTGTTGGTGGACTGCTGCAGGCAAGGACAACCCCTAACAGCACCAGTAAATATCCAGGGAACAGACATTGAGATGGTGACATCCTACAAGTACCTGGGTGTTCATCTGAACAATAAACTAGACTGGTCACACAATACTGACGCACTCTACAAGAAGGGACAGCACAGGCTGTTCCTACTGAGGAGGCTCAGGTCTTTTGGTGTATAAGGGGTGCTCTTGAAGACATTCTACAACACGATGGTGGCATCAGCCATCACTTTTGGAGTGGTCTGCTGGGGCAACGGCATTACAGCAGCCGATAGGAAGAGACTGAACAAACTAATCAAGAAAGCTAGCTCTGTCCTGGGGCAACGCCTTGACCCAGTGGAGGAGATAGGGGAGAGAAGGATGGTGGCTAAACTGTCATCTCTGCTGGAGTCCGAGTACAACCCCATGCAGGATATACTGAACGCACTGAGGAGCTCATTTAGTAGCAGACTATATCATCCTAGGTGCGCGACCGAGAGGTTTCGCAGGTCCTTCCTACCTATGGCTGTCAGACTGTATAACCTAAGCATGGCTGCTCACAGAGGTAGCAAAAAAAAAACCGTGATGACCTAATAGTACTGAATGCAAAAGACGCAACCGACTTACACAAATGGTCCCCTCCAGTATATAACTAGGACAATATCAGTCGCTATGGAGGGTGACAATATGTATGGGTACATATTCATACCATGAAGGGTAACTAACTAGATGGTTATTCAATTCAATTCAATTCAACTTTATTTATATAGCGCCATTTCACAACAACAGTCATCTCATAGCACTATCAACTGTAGGGGGACCCCCACAGTTGCAGAAAGACCCCAGCAATCAGGCGATCCCCTGTGAGCAAGCACTTGGCGACGGTGGAGAGGAAAAACTCCCTTTTAACAGGAAGAAACCTCCAGCAGAACCAGGCTCAGGGAGGGGCAGTCATCTGCTGCGACTGGCTGGGGGGTGAGGGGACAGAGAAGAAGAAAAGAACAGACATGTAGAGAGCAAACAGCACGATGGAGACTCAATCTATGGGAGAGAACAAACAAATGTTAATGACCAGCAAAAAAAAAATATTTCATAGAGAGTGAGGAAAGGAGTGAGGCCCAGTGCATTACTGGAGGTCCCCCGGCTGACTAAACCTATTAGCAGCATAACTAAGGGAGGGTTCAGAAACACATGATCCCTCCCTAATTGTAGGCTATATCAAAAAGGTAGGTTTTAGCCCTATTCTTAAAAACAGAGATCGAGTCTGACTCCCGAATCCAGATTGGCAGCTGATTCCACAGGAGAGGAGCTTGATAACTGAAGGCTCTGCCTCCCATTGTACTTTTGGAGATTCTAGGTATTACAAGTAAACCTGCATTTTGGGAGCGTAGTGCTCTGTTAGGATGATACGGTAGTATCAGATCTTTTAAATAAAAAGGAGCCTGATTGTTTAGAGCTTTGTAAGTAAGAAGAAGGATGCTGCTGTTCAGTCCATCTAGCTACAACGCTCCGCACTGTGTATATATACTGTATTTATATATCTATGTGTACATATGTATATTCACTGCTCTTATTTTCTTATCTTCTAAATTATTGCTCTGAGTGTTGCTATCCCTGTGCTGTTGCAATCCTGGAATTTCCCCATTGTGGGACTAATAAAGGCTTATCTAAGGACTTCCGGTCATGGTGGCTACGTGAGAGGACAGGTCTCACTCTGCTCTGCTCCTAGTGATAAAAAATCGGCATATAACTCTCTTATTTGGAACAGAACCTATCCCAGCGTTTGGACGAGGATATGCCGGTGAAGTCTAAGGCTGGGAAATCAGGTGGAGGAAAATTTGAACCGCTGAAACAGTCCAAACTAACGGACTTTCACGTCTGTGGCGCAGCAGAAAAAGTTCCAGATATGGCGGCGGAGGAAGCTAACGGTGGCGCGGTGACTGCTGACGACGGCACAGGTGCAGTGCTCGCTGCCATTAGCTCAATGAGAGCAGATTTTTCCGCTAAATTCGATGGGATTATAGCAGCGATAGAGGAAATGAAAAAGGAATTGGGTGATTGTGTGGAACGAATGACGCAGGTGGAGCTTTGAGTATCCAGTGCTGAGGATGATGTCGCCGGCCTTCAATTAAAGGTGTGCACTTTGGAAAAAAAAAATAAATGTCTGGAAGATAATGTCCTGGACTTGGAGTCCCGGTCGAGACGGAACAACTTGAGGCTGGTGGGTCTACCGGAGAGAACCGAGGGTCAGGACCCATGTTCCTTTTTGGAAAAGTGGATTCCAGAAGCGCTGAACAACACAGAGCTGCAATCATCAGTCGTTCTAGAAAGCGCACACCGAATTGGCCCACCGAGACATAAGGGACCACCAAGGACGCTTATTATGAAGTTCCTCAGCTTCAGAGACAGGATGAAGATGTCCAACGTTGCGCGAGCCAAAGGAGAAATTAAACACCAGGACCAGCAGGTGCGGTTCTACCCAGATTTGGCCACAGGAATCCAACAATTAAGGAAACAGTTTGACCCCGTCCGTAAAGAGCTGCACAACCTTGAGATCCGTCATGGAGTGATTCACCCTGCAAGACTGTTGACCACGTATGGGGGCAGAACACACATCTTCAAGACCCCTGAGGAGGCGCAGGAGTTCATCAAGAAGATCCAAGGAGAGACTGGTGGGAGCTAAACATGAACAAAATATAAGGTAGAATATTTAAGCATTTGCGCAGGTATCTAATTGATCTGAAGCAAATAGCAAGTTTACAAAATATAGATTGTATTATATATTAAAAATAAAAAAACCTATGATGTACAAAGTTGCTAAAAATTTTGGAGTTAAGTTGGAAAACTACAGAAGAGAGTTAATGTTACGTCATTAAAAGCAGTAGAGTTAGGGTGATTGGGAGGATGAAGATGGAGTGGCTTTGGCTGTTCCTCGTGGGTGTGGAGCGGTCGATGGCTATATCGGGAGACGGAATTTTTCTTTTGATTTTGGGGGGATTACCACAAATGTGGGAAGGGGGAATTTGTTTGTGTGTAGTTTGTAGGATGAATGTTCAACCACTCATGTTTTTGCTTCTCTGTATGAGCATGTTTACACTGCGAGGTAATCCCAAACTCCCTATTGATCATAAACCAAAGTGTTAATCTAAATTTAACTTCATGGAATTGCAGACGTCTACAAAATTTAAAAAAACTTAAACAAGTTATGAATAAAATAAAAGACATGGGTTCAAAAATTGTGTTTTTACAAGAAACTCATCTAATAGAGGAGGATGTAAAAAGAATTAGGAGTAGATGGCAAGGAAGTGTATTCACCTCATCATTTTCATCCCGAGCCAGGGGAGTTATGACTCTCATACATAAATCAGTCCCATTTCAAGTGAAAAATGTAATTAGAGACAAATTTGGAAGATATTTAATCATTCAAGGATCTTTGCTATTAGAAAATATAAATCTGGTGAACTTATACGGTCCCAATATAGATGATCAAAAGTTCTTTGCTAATTTATTTCTTATCTTATCATCACTTACAGGGCAACATATAATAGCAGGGGATTTTAATTGTACATTGAATCCCGGTATAGATAGATCAACAGGACTGGACTGTACGCACAATGGATGTAGGATGATCATTAATCATTTTATGAAAGAATTGAGACTGCTAGATATATGGAGAGAAATGAAACCACAAGTTAAAGCCTAATCTTGTTATTCTAATACCTACAAGACATTCTCACGTATTGACTATTTTTTGATCTCCACAGAATTAAGGTCCAAGATTCAAAATTGCTTTTATGATAACATTGTGATCTCTGATCATGCACCCTGCTGTCTAATATATGTAGATAAGAAATTGACAAAGGAACCAGGTAGGTGGCAATTTCAGCACAAATGGCTTCAGGATGAGGAATTTGTTAAGTACATTGAAAAACAGATAGATGAGTTCTTTGATATCAATACTACACAAACATCAGCATGTATAAAGTGGGAGGCTTTCAAAGCTTTTATTAGGGGACATATTATTAGTTATACAGGTTCAAAATCTAAGAAGACTCGAGAGGAGAGAGTCCAATTGGAACATAAACTAAAAATTCTTCAAGAAAAAGTGTATGCAGGAAGTGATCCAAAGTTAGAGAACGAATTACTGATTTTGAGAGCTGAATATGACAAAAAATCAGCGAATAGAGCTGCCTCGAGTCTTCTAAGATTGAAACAATCTTTTTATGAACAAGGTGAAAAATCAGGAAAATTATTGGCATGGCAGATTAAACAATTAGAATTTAAAACACCAATTACCAGTATTATAAGTAATGGACAGGTAGTTATAGATCCTTTAGAAATTAATAGAGCCTTTAGAGATTACTATGAAAAATTATATGATACAAAAAATGAATCTGACTTAACAAAACTAAATGGGTTTTTGGACGGACTATCTATACCGTGTATTCCAAATGAAAACAGGGAGACACTGGAGTCTAAAATTAGTCAAGAAGAAGTTGGGCTAGCCATTGATAATATGAAATCAGGAAAAAGTGCAGGACCAGATGGTCTTCCGGTTGACCTTTATAAAAAATTTAAGAATAAATTAATAAAACCTTTTTTGGAAATGGTTTTAGAAGCATTTCAAAATAGTAATTTACCATCATACATGAATAATGCCTTAATTATACTGTTGCCAAAACCAGGTAAACCCTCTAATAAATGTGAAAATATGAGACCAATAAGCCTATTAAATGCTGACCTTAAGATAATCTGTAAAATTTTAGCAAGACGAATACAAGAGATATTACCAAATATTATTAACCGAGATCAGAATGGCTTTATAAAGGGAAGACAAGGCTTCCATAATGTAAGAAGACTATTTAATATTATTTATTCTAATAAAGAAGCACCGGATACAGCTCTCCTATCATTGGACGCCGAAAAGGCCTTTGATAGGGTCCAATGGCCCTTTCTTTTTGAAGTCTTACAAAGGTTTGGACTTGGAAATAATTTCATAAAATGGGTTTAGATAATATATAATAATGCTACAGCAGAAATCCTAACAAATAGCAATATCTCAAAATCAATAAAAATCAATAGAGGATGTCGACAAGGCTGTCCACTTTCACCTTTATTGTTTACTATGGCAATTGAACCTTTAGCGATGGCAGTACGTTTACATTCACAAATATATGGAATTAAAGTTGGACCAACAGAACATAAAATCTCCCTGAATGCCGATGACATAATTTTGTTTATGTTGAATCTTAAAAAATCAATTCCGACCTTGTTGAATTTAATAAAGAATTTTGGGGAAATATCAGGATATAAAATAAATAAAACTAAATCTTCAATATTGATGCTAAATGAGATCCAGAGAAATCACCCAGCTCCTGAGGTAAATCAATTCAATGTTGTAAATCAGTTTAAATATTTAGGAATTCAAATTGTGCCTAAGCTAGAATTAGTCGCCAGTGCCAACTATGAAGCCTTAATGACAGAAATTAATGAGTTAATTCAGAGATGGATGTCACTACCAATGTCGATGATAGGGAGAATCAATATACTTAAAAGTAATATCTTACCTAAAATACTTTATTTATTTCAATACATTCCTTTACCACCACCTTCAGATCTATTCTCAAGAATTAAAAAAAAGTTAGTGGAATTTATATGGAACAACAGGAGGGCTAGATTACGTCTGTCCTTACTATATTTACCATTTGATCGTGGAGGTCTGAAATGTCCAAACTTTATGTTGTATTATTGGTCGGCACAACTGAGGTCTATGACATATTATTTTTCATCAAATGATCTCCCTCACTGGACTGAAATGGAATCATACAATTTACCTTTACCTCTTCCCATATTCATATACAGTGGTACCTCTACTTACGAAATTAATTCGTTCCGGAAGTATTTCCGTAACATGAAAATTCCGTAAGTAGAGGCGCGTTTTACATGTAAATGCCCTAATCTGTTCCAAGCCCCCCAAAATTCGGGCATAAATTTTTTATAAATCATAAAAACGCATCAAAACATGTAACAAATACATGTTACAATTAGATTACTGCACAATAAACATAAAATGAGAGTTGTAATTTAAAAAAACAAAGAATAAAGTATAAAGAATAATAAAAAATTATGTTCATTTACCTTTTAACTGCTATCGTCGTCGTCGTCACCTTTTGCCTTGTTTGGTTCATGTTCTCTCTCATCAGTGGTTTTTGCCAGACGTTTTGTGAAGAACCGATCCAAGGACGTTTGCTTTTATGGCTTCCTTTTGTTTTAATACCGTGCCGATCGTAGATGTATTACGGCCATATTCTTTGGCGAGATCAACCAAACGCATCCCCTTTTCATACCTTTCTATTATCTCTTTCTTTGTTTGTATGGACAAAAAAACTCTCTTCTTCTTTTCTCCTTTTCCACTTATCTCCATCACTTTCTTGGGGCCCATAGTGAATAAATGTTAATACTGTACTGTACACACACGTAAAACTGCCCGAACAATTCGTGGCCAATGGGATACCAGGAAGATGCTAGGCGATAGCCAATGGCAGAGCAGCTACAGGTATGTTTACGTTCGGTAAACTACGGGAGCTGCGAGGAGCGCGTACTTTTTTGCCTTTCGTACCCTGAAATTTCTTTCGTAACAAGAGGCAATATTTTCCCGTTGAGGCGTCTCGTAACCTGAAAATTCTGTATGTAGAGACGTTCGTAAGGAGAGGTACCACTGTACCCAGATTCGGCAAAAAAATTACAAAAACACATTAAAAATCCATTTGTAAAGCATATGATCAAAATATGGTGTGAAACTAAAAACTGTTTAAAAGAACCACACTTACTGTCACAATTTAGCCCAATATGGGCTGCACGGTGGCGCAGTGGTTTAGCACTGTGGCAGCACAGTTTTACCCTCGGCCGGGGGATCGCGGGGATCATGAGGTCGTGGGTTCGATCCCAGCCCCTGACCAACAATGAGCTGTGTGGAGTTTGCATGTTCTCCCCGTGTTGCGTGGGTTTACTCCGGGATTTCTCCGGTTTCCTCCCGCATACCAAAAACATGTAGGTTTAGGGCGCTCGTGCACGCAGCAACCAGCAGCCGGTGGCTTGTCACCAGACTGCAAACCAAATCTACCTACGGGTACAAATAAGTAACAAAAAAAAAAAAAAATATGGGGTAATCAATATTTTAAACCAGGGAGAGCGGATGCTGTATTTAAAGTATGGAATTTAAAAGGGATTCAAAAGATTCAAGACTTATATTTGTCATGTTCAGATAACATAATGTCTTTTGAAGAGCTGAGGATCAAGTTTAATCTTAATAGAACACATTTTTTAAAATATCTTCAGCTTAGGAACTTTATTCGATCAAATCAAAATAATGCTCTCACTCGACCTATTTATTCATCCTTGGAAAAAATTTTGACGAAAGATAGTAAGAGAAAGGGTATTATTTCAGAGTTTTATAATTCATTGACACTATTCTCAAGTGAAAACTCACAGAAAAGATTGAATTATTGGAAAGAAGACCTGCAAACTGAAATTTCAGAGGAACAATGGAAATTGGCTTGTACAGAAGCTCAAACCAAATCAATAAATGTACGTCTTAAATTGATACATTTTAAATGGTTAATGTGGATGTATGTTACACCGGTGGAGTTAAATAGATATAACAAAAACATACCAGATACGTGCACAAAATGCATGGAAAGTAAAGGAACCCTATTTCATTGTGTATGGGAATGTAGAAAAATTAGAGTGTTTTGGGAAGAGGTGAGGGTAACAATTGAAAAAATTATTTCAAAACAAATCATATTGAATCCTAAATTGTTTTTGTTGGGTCTGTATCCAGAAAAGCATAACTTTAATAAAAGTGAAAGAGCATTCATAGACCTCAGTTTGCTTAATGCCAAAAAATGTATTGCACTACTGTGGAAAAAGACTCATAGACCAGATGTGACTCAGTGGTTAAGACAGATGTGAACAAACCTTCCACTAGAAAGAATAACATACATACCTAAATCAAAGGAAATTGTGTTTGAGAATATATGGAGACCTTTCATTGATTATGTAAAGAATTTAAACATAACTTTTGAAGAAGAAGGTGAATGATGCGTGTGGACCTTGTAAATTCCAAACTGGTGAATGTATAATATGTATACTTATGTAATGGATTGTCTAGACTAAACAGAGGAGCATTGTTGTTGACTTGCTTTTGTTGGTGGCTGTTGGTGTTTTTAGTGCATTTTTTTTTGTAGTACTTTAGTGTTAGTGTTTGATTGTTTGTGTCATGTTTGTTAAAAAAAAAGGTTCAATAAAGATATTGTGGAAAAATAAAGGCTTATCTTATCTTATATTATCTTAAAGATTTGATGCTTAACATAATCTAATGCTGCTATGATTGTGGAGGGTCTGAACAACATGAACCCTCTCCATGTCCTCCTTCACTACATTCATCAATCTTCTCTGTGGTCTTCCTCTTTTCCTCCTGCCTGGCAGCTCCATCTTCAACATCCTTTGTCCAATATCTCCACTATCCCTCCTCTGCACATGTCCAAACCATCTCACCCTTGCCTCTTTTACTTTGTCTCCAAACCACTCAACCTGAGCTGTCCCTCTGATATACTCATTTCTAATCCTGTCCCTCCTAGTCACTCCCAATGAAAATCTGAGCATCTTCAGCTCTGCCATGTCCAGTCTTTTTGCCAGTGCCACTGTCTCCAAACCATACATCATCTTGTAAAGCCATACGTTGTCCATACATCGTCTTGTAAATCTTCCCTTTCACTGTAGCTGCTATCTTTCTGTCACAAATCACCCCTGACACTCATCTCCACCCACTCCACCCTGCCTGCACTCTCTTCTTCACCTGTCTTGTGCATTTTCCATTGCTTTGTATGGTTGACCCCAGGTATTTAAACTCATCTACTTTCACTACCTCTACTTGTTCCATTTTCACCGTTATGCCTGCCTCCCTCTCATTTACATGTATTCTGTCTTGCGTCTACTGACTTTCATTCTTCTTCTCTCCAGTGTATACAGACGTGGACAAAATTGTTGGTACCCCTCTGTTAATGAAAAAAAAACCCACAATGGTCACAGAAATAACTTGAATCTGACAAAAGTGGTAATAAATAAAAATTCTATGAAAATTAACCAATGAAAATCAGACAATGCTTTTGAATTGTGGTTCAACAGAATTATTTTAAAAAACAAACTCATGAAACAGGCCTGGACAAAAATGATGGTACCCTTAACTTAATATTTTGTTGCACCTTTTGGGGCAATCACTGCAATCAAACGATTTCTCTAACTGTCAATGAGACTTCTGCACCTCTCAGCAGGTATTTTGGCCCACTCCTCATGAGCAAACTGCTCCAGTTGTCTCAGGTCTGAAGGGTGCCTTCTCCAGACGGCATGTTTCAGCTCCTTCCACAGATGTTCAATAGGATTTAGATCAGGGCTCACAGAAGGCCACTTTAGAATAGTCCAATCTTTCACTCTTAGCCATTCTTGGGTGTTTTTAGCTGTGTGTTTTGGGTCATTATCCTGTTGCAAGACCCATGACCTGCGCCTAAGACCAAGCTGTCTGACACTGGGCAGCACATTTCTCTCTAGAATACCTTGATAGTCTTGAGATTTCATTGTACCCTGCACAGATTCAAGACACCCTGTGCCAGATGCAGCAAAGCAGCCCCACAACATAACAGATCCTCCTCCATGTTTCACAGTAGGGGCAGTGTTCTTTTCTTGGTATGCTTCATTTTTGCGTCTGTCAACATAGAGCTGATGTGCCTTGCCAAAAAGTTCCAGTTTTGTCTCGTCTGTCCATAGGACATTCTCCCAGAAGCTTTGTGGCTTGTCAACATGCAGTTTGGCAAATTCCAGTCTGGCTTTTTTATGATTTGTTTTCAACAGTGGTGTCCTCCTTGGTCGTCTCCCATGAAGTCCACTTTGGCTAAAACAACGATGGATGGTGCGATCTGACACTGATGTACCTTGACCTTGGAGTTCACCATGAATATGTTTAGAGGTTGTTCTGGGCTCTTTTGCTACCATTCGTAGTATCCGTCTCCTCCTGCGGCCATGTCCAGGGAGGTTGGCTACAGTCCTGTGGATCTTAAATTTCTGAATAATATGTGCAACTGTAGTCACAGGAACATCAAGCTGCTTGGAGATGGTCTTATAGCCTTTACCTTTAACATGCTTGTCTATAATTTTCTTTCTAATCTCCTGAGACAACTCTCTCCTTTGCTTCTTCTGGTCCGTGTTTAGTGTGGTGCACCCCATGTCAACAAGCAGCACAGTGACTACTTGTCACCCTTTAAATAGGCCGACTGACTGATAACAAGTTTGTAGACACCTGTGATGTTAATTAGAGGACACATCTTGGTTGAACATGTCCTTATGGTCACATTATTTTCAATCTTTTCTAGGGGTACCATCATTTTTGTCCAGGCCTGTTTCGTGAGTTTGTTTTTTAAAATAATTCTGTTGAACCACAATTCAAAAGCATTGTCTGATTTTCACTGGTTAATTTTCATAGAATTTTTATTTATTACCACTTTTGTCAGATTCAAGTTATTTCTGTGACCATTGTGGGTTTTTCTTTCATTAACAGAGGGGTACCAACAATTTTGTCCACGTCTGTACCTCCACCTCTCCAGGTTCTCTTCCACCTGCTCCCTACTTTTACTACAATTTCTAATCCTGTATCTCCATCTCTTCTTAACCTGGTTTCAACAACTTTTTCCAATATTTTCAAAGTATGGCTGATAAACTTTATGTGTCTGTAGTCACTACAGCTCTGAGCATCACCCTTGTTAAAAATTGGTTGAAATTTGATGAGAACAAAGTTTCAAGTTTGAGTATATAGTGTAGATTTTGTGAAAAAAATGTGAAATTTATCACAAAAATTTACAAATTCATAGGAAAAAACAGGACTTGCCCCAGGAAAAAGCTGCACATTCATAAGAAAATTAAATTTACAAAAACTTTACAAGAAACACCTCACAAATTTGCAAAATGACAAATTTAAGAGAGAAAAAAGTACAGCAGCAGTAATTTCATTTTGTATGTGGTGGTGGGTATCAACCTCCTAAATGGAAACTTAAGCAGTATTTAGGGTGCTAGGACAACCCACACATGACCGCATCAGTGCACCGCCCCACAGAGGACTGAGATCATCCAAATAAAAGCAGCTGTGGTGAGCTGAACAGACCGAATATGATATCGAACACATGTTGAAAGTTTTACTTTGTGGACACAATTTGATGTTAGATAAAAGGAAAGAAATAAATACATGGTACATGGTATCACAACAGGAATTGCAGTACTGTGACAGTAAAAAAAAAGTTTTAAAAAAAGTTGCATATTTATGAGAAAATTTCAAATTTTTAAGAAAAAGTGTCAAATTTTTTTTTTGGGGGGGGGGAAGTCACACATTTACAAGAAACTAGCAAATTTATGAGAAAATAAGTTGAAATTAGGTAAAGTCCAAATGGGGCCAACATGGAATGTGCAGACAAAGTGAGATGGGACCCATAAGACAGCCCAGATTAACCTTTGGTGGGGCCACATGGACATGCTGGCTGGGAAAGCACAGCTACGTTCCCATCTACAGAGTACTTCAACTGTGTTCCCTACGTCCTGCTCTGTTCTCAGGGAATATCGGTTTAGTTAAGTACAGGGGTGCCCCCCCCCCCCGGCACCACTTGGGCCTGCCCAGCGGCCACCCCTGGTCCCTGCCACTGGACAGTCTAACATAACTTAATAAATTGTTTTTCTATGTCATATTTTACATGTAGTAGATGTTTAAAAATAACTGATGTGTGCCGTATATTATTAACAAACAACAACAAAGTAGGACAGATCACACCGTCAAGGAGTGTTCAGACCAAACGGGGATGGGTGCGCAGCGTGATTACATTTGGAATTGATTTTCATGTGCCACCCCAAGATTTTCAGTGGCCCCCATGTGGGCCCCCCTATGAAAAATTTCTGGAAGCACCCCTGGTTAACTTCCCTTCACAAAATGTCTCCATTTTAAACACCCTGTAACCGTCGGCTCCCTCCTCTGTATGTTACCACGGCAATCATGGACACGCACTGATACTATGGTGGATAATTTAAATTTCCTAAATAAAATATTAATACAAATATATTTTTATTTTATTTTATTAGTTGATATAAACAATAACCAGCATGACTTTAGCTTGTTAATGATGTTAGCAACAATAGTTAATTTTACTCGTATTTGAGGCACAGTGGCTGATGGGTAATCTTGTCACGTTCTGGTGAAGCAATGCAGTGTTGTTCACTTCTTCTCAGTTTTCAGCTCCCTTTGAAGTGAAGACCGTTCTCTCCCTTCGGTTTGGAATCTCACTTAATATGGCGGAATACCCTCTGCAGTCCACTTCGGAGTGCACTACTGGGCGACCGGAACGCACCTCATGTGTCTGTGTGTGTGTGTGTGTGTGTGTGTGTGTGTGTGTGTGTGTGTGTCCTCTGGACATTTTTACTTCCTTTTTTTCATGAACAAAAAAGACAAATGTAAATTATTTTGTTATTGTTCTGAGCTTTTCTTCAGCCTTGGTTTTCTTTTTTCACCCCCCTGGGCCCACTGTGCTGTCAGGCCCCTGGGCTGGAGCCCCAGTAAGCCCAGGCATTTCAATGGGGTTGTCAACAACTGGCACAGAGGAAGAGGAAGGCTGTAAACTGTTCACATCAGTCTTCACATATATTGGATCAGGGTGTTAACAAAACACAGAGGCTGACCACCGAGCAGCTTGTGTGTTTGTGTGCATGTGAAAAATGTGTGCCACTGCAGAATGACAGTGATTAACACCTAACAAGAGGATTCTTCACTTTTTCTCCTAAATTTCCTGTCCATTTTATTGGGCTTTACGATCCCACAGAAACCTCCTCACCGCGGTTAAAGCTACTTGATTGGTTTTTATGCTCCCTTAGGGTCGGCCTCACGGACCCAAGACAGGAAGTGAGGAGAGAAAAAAGTGGATTAGGGTAACAGTCAACCTTTAGAAATTCTATCAAAATTTGAAATGTTCTCCTAGGAAAGAGCTTAAGGTAAAGGAAATACTTGACAATTTGGCTGCCTGTTTTATGGTTTATGCTGTTATGTTATAAAAAGAAAAAAATGATTTTTATGACACTCATTCTTCTTGCTTTAAAAATGTGGCGATGACAGACCAACAGCTGATGTTGTAGGTCAGCACTTCTTTATCTGTAAAGCCTTCACAGGTAGAAGCACAAAGAAACGCATACATACACATCCAAAAAACAAGCAAACATGCAAATGTTCTTCTGTTAGCAGCTCCACATTTTGGTTGGGTCTTAACCTCTTGAATGGACAGATTCAGCAGGATGCTGAATAACAGTGGGATTAGAAATAAAATACAGTTAGGTCCATTAGTATTTGGACACTGAGACAAATGCATTTGACTTGCTCAAGACAAAAGGCAGAAAGACCCACAAACAAGAAACAGCTGGAGAAAGCTGCAGTGAAGGCCTGGCAAAAGCATCACAGAGGAGGAAACCCACGGTTTGGTGATGTCCATGGGTTCCAGACTTCAGGCAGTCATTGTCTGCAAAGGATTCTCAACAAAGTATAAAAAATGAACATTTTATTCATGGTAGTGTTAATTTGTCCAATTACTTTTGAGCCCCTGAAATGAGAAAATTTTGCATATAAACAGTTGTAATTCCTAAACTGTGTCATGATCCTGACCACGGATGAGGGCCGTGCTCAGTCTCCAGTTTCAGTTAAGTCCTTTTCTGTTTGTTTCGGTTGCAGGGGTTATGGTCTGCTGTATTGGTCTCTGTTCATTTATCAGTTCTTTGTATTCTTAGTTGTGCCCTTATAGTCTTGTCTATTTACTGTGTGTCATCTTTTATTTATGGGGGTTATTCGTATCCTGTGGGGTTGTGTTATTTTATTCTTGTATTATTATTAATTTTCCGGTCTCTGCTTTTATTTTGACAGCGCTGTGCAGCTTTCTGGCTGTCAAACCCTGTTTTGCAGACTGCACAGCTGTCATTGATTATGTTACTTCTTCACTCATGTATCACTCATTTACCTGTCACTCATTTACCATTTATCCATTCACCTATTTAAGGACACAACAACAGTTTCCCTGTTGCCGTGTCCTACTGTTTGCTTCCTCAGAGCACCAGTTAATCTCTGAGTGAATGTGTTTTCCTCGCAGAGGTGAACGGGTGAGCGCCACAGTAAGATTTAATCCTTTTCCCGTTTTCCTCAGCCGTGAGCCCCGTTTCCTTTCGGGTGTGACTCCGGCTGAGGATCGTCTCTTTTTCCCTGGCATGTCCGAGAGCCTCAGCCTTGGATACGTCCAGGCTGTTCTCTTTTCCCTTTGGCAAGGGCCCCATTCTCCTCCTGCACACCTCATCGTCCCTGTATGTGTAAGTGTAGTGTTCTTGTTCTGTTCGTGTTTATGTTAATAAATGTTGCAAACTCACAGGTGGCATTTGGCGTCCATTGCAGCCCTTGAAAAGGGTGATTCATGACAAACTGTAACTCCAATTTGGATGTGAATACCCTCAAAGTAAAGCTGAGAGTCTGCATGTTAAGCCCATATTGATTATATGATTGTATCTTGAAGCTGTTTTGGTAAACAGCTAAAATAACTAAACTTGTCTCAGTGTCCAAATACTTATGGACCTAAGCGTAATTTACAGACAATATATTTAGTATTGCCAAAGCTATGCAATTTGTTTTAAAACATCCTTATGAAAGGTGTCAGTGCACTGAGATATTCATCAATATTTATCAACAAATATTGATGATTTTCTCTTTTGCTCATACATTATAATTTGTACAGTCATTATTTTAATGGTAAATCACTTGACATTTTGCTCTGTATATTTTGCAGAAATCTACATTTTGAAAAACGAACCCATCGGTGATGGGGGGCTCATTCCAGCCTGATGACCCTGACCTTGACCACAGCCTAGATACAGCCCCACTTGAGGATCAGCGTGCAGACTTTTCCAAACATTGGGGCAATAGCCTCAGAGGAGTAGCAATGTTTGTGAAATCATAAACATCCAGATCTTCTGACCTTCCGACAACGACCTTGATCTTGAGCTCAAGATGGAGAATCACTGTTTGTCAGTTTGTTGAGAAACAAGACGGTTGCCTAGGAGGAGTAACAATTTTCATAAAATCCTATAAACACTGAGATCTCCTGACCTTGAGCACAGCCTGGATGCAGAGCCACCCGAGGATCACTGCAAGTGAGTTTGGTGACCACTGGGGAAAATGCCAACAAGGAGTAGCAACTGCTGTGAAATGTGGACGGATGGACAGACTGACGGACGGACACCTCGTCACTGCATTAGCTTCTTTGGGCTTCAGGTTTTACATGCAGTTTTCTGCTTTGTCCACAGATGTTCACAAACACACTTTTATTTTTAATGTCTGAATCACTTCTCCAATTTTCATTGGAAATACAGTATTTCTTAACACATACAAACCCAAATTTCACAAATACATTAATTTTACAAGGCAATTTAAAAGAAAAAAAGAATCGCTCTTTGCTACAACAACACTAGAATCCTTTGAAGATTAATTTAGTGAAAATATTTTCACCTCATCAAACCGCCTCCCTCCTCCAAGATAAGAGGTTCATATTTGTTGAGCAGCGAACAGGGCGGGCGTGTTTCCTCTTTGTCAGATGCTTCACAACGTGTGCATTAATTGTGCGTCAATAAAAATAGCACCATGAAGTGGGAAGCTACGTTAACTTCTTATTAACGCATGAATGGTGACAGTACTAATTTATACATAATTTGCATAATTCTGAATTCACTAAATACTAGTAGCCAGCGCACTCACTGACTGATGATTTCAAACGGTTCTTCACGCAGCAAACGCATCAAAACAGGGCGTCCATAAAATGAGATGGTGTCAGTTCAACACATGTCAGTGGCGGCACAGGGACAACTCTCCTGGCGTCTCTCCAAAGTAAAAATAACCGTATTAAAAACCACGGATGGTGACGTATAGGGAAAGCAGGGGCTAAAAGTTACATGGGGCAGGATGTTACACCCCCCTCCCCCACCCGCATTTGTCCACTACAAGCATGTAATATAATACAAGATTAAAAAAAACCCCAATTAAATCACATAAACATGGACATGTGCAAAAGCACATGGATGAGATTTGTGTGGAATAAAACTATATTGACCACATTAGTAAGAAAAAAAATGATTGTGCCCCTGTGTGTGTGTGTGTGTGTGTGTGTGTGTGTGTGTGTGAGAGTGAGACAGAGAGAGAGAGAGAGAGAGCAAGGATGAAATGCCAACTGATTCATTTGGGATTTTTGTGAGAGAAAAAAAGACAGAACAAACAGGAGAAACTGTTGATGTGGACATTATTCCACAGTCATTGTGTGTGTGTGTGTGTGTGTGTGTGTGTGTGTGTGTGTCCGTGCACACGTGCATGTGTGGGCGTGCATGTGTGTGTGTGTGATTTAGAACACAGTACGCTGTTTAAGCCGCTAAGGGAGTTTTTAGTGTGTTGGTCAGACGACATCATATATCATGTTCGTTTTATAACCCAAAGAGCTGTCAGAACAGAACGGGATGAGATGGGAGGGGGGGGGGGGCGGTGAGATGACAGAAGCAAAAATGGCAGAGAATAAAAGGAGGCAGCCACTTGAAATTTTTCAGTTGACCATAAATGTGAGGGGTGGGGGAGAAGGATCTTTGAAGCCTGATATAAAAAGCTATCAGTAAAAAAGAGAAGCATTATTTTCACACAAGGCGTTGCTGCAGCATTGCTGCAGTTTTTCTTTTATTACGGCATTATTAAAAAGATATAATGGGTCTCCTGTTGGGATTGCCGTTTTGAAACATCTGAATTTGTTTGTACATGAAGAAGGTCTTCACCATTTCAGTTAAAGTATCTGGCTCACAGCTCACATTAGAGCAGGGTTTAGCAAACTCTCCTGTGAGAAGAGTAACTTTGACCAGTTTGTGTCCATAACTCAATAAATAAATGAACTGCAACTCTAGCACAGACCTGCAAAACGTGTTTAAGCCTTAAAATCAATGGAAAATTAGTAGACTGGTAAAACCAACATAAAATGTTTGCTCATATAGATCAAGTTAGGACAGCTGCTCGTTAAAGGTTCCCCTGACCCTCTTCCTGTTACTGTAGGAGGCCTAAATGTCACATGTATAATAATCCACATCTTCATAGGTTGTGTGGTAATTTTCAGCTCTGACCTCCTCAGAGTTTCTCTTCTACAGGTGCTAAGGTGTGATAATGGAGCCAGTTGAATGCAGAGCGGTCATCAGGTTCCTGTAGTTGGGAGGCAACACACCACTGGAGATGTTTAACAAGATGGAAGAGACTTATGGGGAGGATGAACCTGCAAACTTCTACAGGTGAGGTCTCCACAGCTGCATAAAGTAATGGGAGAAGTGTGTGACTCTTGGTGGTACCTATGCAGAGAAAGACTGATACCTGTGCCAAGTTTGGTTCCTCAGTCTGTGGGAAACGAGTCAGGGGGGATCTTTAATGAGCAGCCCTCATAACTGATCAAATGCCTCCCATTCATCCATTTACTAATGACTATTAATGATGTGAGGGTACAACTGTGACTTGTGTTGGGTTTATGAGGTCCTCACTGTAGTGCTTCCATTAGTACAATATCAAATGAACGCTTTGCGTTACTTCTGAGATCTTTTCATTCAGGGAAAATTAAAGCATTTCTGCTGAAGTCAGGGCAATCTTAGATAACGGTGTATGGGGGTGTGGGGGGGGTGAGTCATTGCACTGCAGCAACATTTTTTCTAGTTTTACCAAGTGCACGCAAAACACCCTGTGAAATTTAAGCCCTCTATCATGAAATCTGTGACCTTATCATGTGTCAGAATATACTGCACTTGTATACAAAAATATGAATATTTTAATCATTTCTTTTCAGAAAATAAGACAGAACATCGCAAATTCTGAGCATGTTACTAGCAGACAACACTTTTTAATATCTAATATCTTTAATTTAGACCATCTGATATGTGGAATTTCACAGTACAGTGAAATTCAAGTACAGAGACAGTACTGTAACTCTAAGCCCCTCATCAATCAAATTAGGCTTTCTTCACAGTCATTTAAAAAAATCTGATTCAAGCAGCCAGAACTGAGTGTCAAACGTATAAAGGTTAATTTTTCTGAAGTAATAGTGACGGCTATTTGGCCTTGGTAAACTGGAAGGCTGTTTAAACGTGGCTCCTCACTAAACAAGAGAGGTCTGAAAATGGCCCTGACTCCATCCAGGCAATGTCTTTCTTAAGAAAACGACTGACACTAAAGAGATAAAAAATTTATTAGTTTTCTTACTAAAAAGTGTGTTCAACATGTAGATTTTTTTTTCAGGCAAAGCTGAGGTGGTTCAGCAGTAACTTTTCACCTCGTCAATGTGTCATTTTTTTCCCTATAAATATGATTTTTCTACTGGCAAATCTTCAAATTTGTTCTCCTTATTGGCAGCTCCATCTCAACAATCTGCATCTTATTTACTCAAGTTTCAACTTTCTCCTCATAAATTTATGACTGCACAATTTCTATTTTTTAAGCTTTTTTTGTCAAAGATACAGGGAGCCACAGGCAGAAGAGCCTCCTGAAGCTGCAAGCCGTAGGCTTCAGCAAGACTGGCAGCAGTGGTGCATGGAAACGAAGCCGCCGTTTAACTGCGTGACAGAAGATGGACAGATAACTGTTGACAGTGGAACTGTCCGACACCTACCACCTGTTCCACCCAGCAGCGCGCCCCAGAGCTTAAACTGGACTGGCTGGGTCCCAGGTGGGTCTGTCCGCGGGTTCCATGTTGGCTCCATCTGTGTTCACATGGACTGTGCCTGTTTACATATTTTCCAACTTATTTTCTCATAAATTTGCTGTTTTCTTGTAAGTTTGTGATTTTTTTTCCCTCTAATTTCATAAATTTTTCTTGAAAATTTGGAACTTTCTCAAAAATTTTCCACTTTTTTACTGTAAACTTGCAACTTTTCCCTCATACATTTGTGAGGGTGTTTTTTTTTGTCAATCTGCATCCTTTTTTCTGATAAATTTGTTAGTTTTTCTTGTAAAATTGTGACTTTTGTCATGTGTCAGTGCTCAGACTCTCAATTTATTTCTGTGCATTTTGCCTATTATTATTATTTTATCAGTAATGTTTGGTCTATTTTCTGTTCTGTGGCACGAGCTCCCTCCTCATCTCCCAGGCACACCCACCAGCTGCGAGCAGTTGGAAATTAGGCCCTGCCCATTCACTGGTTCGCACCTGCTGCTCATTATTTCCCCACTATTTATAGACTGCCGTTTCCCTCCATCATTGCGGCAGTCTCAATTGTGTTCAGACTGGACTACGCCGCCTCCTTTTCTCCAGAGTGTCCTCAGCTCTGGAGCGTCATCTCTTGTGAGTTATTCTTTGTTTGCAATTTTGTGTGTTTTGCACCAAACTGGTTTTTTCGTTATTAAATGTCACTATTGCAGTTAAGCGCGTGGACCTGTCTTTCTGTTCATGACAACTTTTTTCTTATAATTCTGGAACTTACTCATAAATTTTCCACTTTTTTACTGTAATCTTGCAACTCTTCCCTCATAAATGTTACTTTTTTCCTTGCTGTTTTATTATAAATTTGAGTTTTTTTCCATAAATTTGACATTTTTCATGTAAATTTGGAACTTTCTCAAAAATGTTTAACTTTTTTTTACTGTAAATTTAAAACTTTTCCTCACAAATTTTCAATTTATTTACTCATACATTTACTACTTTTTTGTTAATCTGCAACTTTTTCTATTTTTCCTCATAAATTTGGCTTTTTTGTAAATTTGCTAAAATTTTCTTGTAATTTTTTTCTTGTAAGTGTACTCTTCAAGTAATTTTACAATTTTTTTTCTTTTAAATCCTAAATTTTCATTTTTTTTCTCATAAATTTGTGACTTTTTAAACAAATTTATGAGGACAAAAAGTGAAAATGTATGTTCTGGTTTTTTCCCTAATTTTGCCAGTACTGGCAAAATTAACCCCCCAGCGGGGTTGAAAGCAGCTAAACAGATCACCTGCTCATCTGCACCACAGGTATAAGACAGCCCAGCTCAAAGCTATGGTGGGGCCCACGTGGACATGCTGGCTGTGCACCGGGCCACCACCCTCCAGCTGCATTTCTATTGGGCAGCAGGACAGCGCTGCCTGAACCTGAGGCACCAGAGCCAGCACAAAAAACCACCAGTGTGGAGGACAGTGAAGCAGAGGAGCACGGGCCAAACACGGCCCCCGCCATGACAATAAGGCAGAAACCTTCAGCAAACCTGACCTGTACGGTGCGAGACATGGTTACATCTAACCCCCAAAATCTTCTGGGTTCATCTGCTGCCCAAAGGCCACCTCTGGTGAACACTTCAACAAAATCTGTCTCACAGACTTTACATAATCCTGCTGACAAACAGACAGACACATCCCTTGGAAGAGTTATGCACTCTCTGAGTACCCGCTAGCTTTATGTCATGCAATACACCAGGAATACAAGTATGTTTATGAGTACGATAAACATATAGTTTTAGGATGTTACCCCTTACTGATATGTAAAATTCATGTGCAACAAATGACTAAATAAACTGTGGACTGCACCCCCAGAGCGAAGCAGATGTATGCAGTGTGTATGTGGCTCATTTTTGCACTGGCGTTATTTTGCTGGAAGTACATCATGCTTGCATAAATAAATACATGAATAAATAAATAAAACTTGGACTTTACTTCACAAAAGAAGCAACATAAACTGAGCCTTGGAGAGCAAAGTTAATCATTTTTTTGCCAGGCATCTCCTCCTCCTCCTCCTTCTTTTTCCCACTCTCCGTGTCCAGAACAGCCGTGATAAGCAGCAGCTTTTAGCTGGCTGACAGAGTAAAGCATGAATGAAATGGAAATTCAATATTGTGCTCCAGCTTTGTGTGCTGGGAGTTTATAGCTTAATATGCTACTTCCTGGGAGCTCCACCAAGTCCCCATACAACAAATGAGAGCCAATACGGTGTGAGGAGCTGAGCCCAGCCGGTTGTCCTCCGGACTGAGCGGGCTCTGAGGACACACACACGGACACACACAAGCAAATGCACTGCTGGCTTCAAGTGCTGGCAACGAGATACAGTTTGAGGCTGGTGTGTGTGTGTGTGTGTTCATCAGTCATTACCTGTGCCAGCAGGTATGATGCAGGAGGGAGCTGTACGTTGAAGTAATTCAGTTGCTTGTCAGCTTGTAGCAGTACACGCCACTAAAAAGGAAAAAAACAATGCATGAGCAAATATGACAAGGATTTTTAAGGATTTTTTTTTGGTCATTTAGAGAAATAAACACACTATATGACAGCGTACTGTATCAGAACGTTTAGTGGTGGCATACCAGAGCGCAGACTATGAAGGGATGAGGATACTCAAATGACCAAGGCTTCCCACAGTTATCAGACATGCTTCACATCAACCGACTGCTTTAAAACGGTTGTGCTGGTGAGAGTTTCTAGGGTGAAAATGTACTGCTACATTTTGTTTTTTTAATAAAGTAATTCTTAATTGATTTCCAGAGCTCCTGACCTTAATGGCGAGTCTGAAGATTTTATTCACTTTATATTGGAATCTATATTTTTTTCTCTGCACACTCAGACAGAAACTCTCCCTCTTTTCATACTTTTGAGCAACTAGCCCGAATCAATGATGCTAGGTCATGTGTGTGTGTGTGTGTGTGTGCGCGCGCACGTGCATGCTTTAAGTGGGCTGTGTATGCAGGGTAAAGTTACCCTGAGTACCTGAGGATCAGTTTAGTGTGGTGTAAATTTAAACACTGAAAAACAAGAGCTACTCTTGTTTTAAGCTGAGCCAGCTGCTTAGTCAAACCAGTCACCACTGCAGACAGCATCAATTTTTTTAATGCATTAATTGGCAAACATCAATAGAAAAACAATGCATTACACACACAAGCACGCAGAGTCACGTGAAAAAATTAGGACACCCTGTATAAGCCTGTGTGGGTTTTTTTTAACATTTGGACATATGGATATTTAATATCAATGTTAAAAATACTGGGAGATTCATGTAATAAAACTAAACAATTAAAAATGAATTAAAGACTTTTTTCACATTTTCTGTAAAATGTAATTCTAAACAAATAGTGAGGAATAAATTTAGACACCCCCATCTTTTTTAGGACATTTGTGGGGGACCCATGCTGTAGAGTTCAGTAGTTTTCCTCTCAGACTGAGAGAGCATGGAGATCAAAGGGCTGGGGGGTAAGGGGAATTGTCTAGGGAGAGTGAATGGTGAATGCAGGACCTCAGGTAGCAGGGAGGTGTGAGTTTTGGGATATAAAAGACCTGCTACACATGTTTAATGTTCTGATTCTGGAAGATGTGAGAGTGAAATAAAGTTCATCTGCTCGGAAAGTTCAGTCTGGTTATTTCATCTCCACACATTCCCACTTACAATGGCTAAAATAAATGTTAAAAAATGCAAATAAAAAAAAAACAAGGTTACACATAGATATATAAACATTTCTTAAGAAACATCTGAATATTTTAATGGGGTGCCCTAATTTTTTCACATGACTGCACACACACACACACACACACACACACACACACACACACACACACACACACACACACACACACACACACAGTGGGGGCACGGTGGGGGTTTCTCCACCCAGAGAAGGCAGGGGGAAGGGGAAACAATGGACCGAAGGAGGAGGTGTCACTGGGGGGTATCAGACGGGACTGTTGGGTCTATGCGCCCCCCGGGGAGAGTGAGAGTTGCCGGAGCCGCTGTGGGTGGAAGGGTGTAAGAACGGCCTCGGCGTAATGTCATGTTAATGTGCCACACATTCCTTTGTTCAAACAACAATGTGTATGGTCGGAAGTGCTGGGTCTCGATGCATCGAAATAAAGAGATAAAAGTGGAATGCACAGAGACCTGGAGGGCTGTTTGCTGTACTTCATGTTGGAGAAAGAATAAAGTTTCTGTGTTGTCCAGCTCGTTGCCTTGCCTGCCTCCTTTCTCCACTATATATATGTGTGTGTGTGTGTGTGTGTATTAATTGAAGGAGACAAGTGTATAAGATTTGAGGTTATTAGTTGCATGTGACCACTGGAGTGGTGTTTTAGAGGTAGAGCATCCACCCCACAACCAGGAGGCCGGGGTTCAAGTCCTGGCCGGGTCATGCCAAAGACCATTAAAAAATGGAACTTCCTGCCATCCAGCTTGGTGCTCAGCAATAATGGAATGAAGGAGGGATGATTACCCAGCCACAGTGGGTGCACAAGCCAGTCTACTCCCTGTGACAGTCCCAAGCCCAGATATAAAAATGGGCAGGGTTGTGACAGGAAGGGCATCCGGCATAAAAACTCTGCTCCAATCTATAAGGCTACGGCAGATACACTGATGTCTGCCGTAGCGACTCATCCAACCCAGTTGGTAGTGGAAAAAACAGACGTTAAAAAAATGTAAATTACAATTCCTGCTGCCCCTGACTTGAGGTAATTATTTCCACCTTATACTAGCACACACCACATTTAAGACGAAATTACACAATAATTTATTTCCTCTACATTACAGTATATGTTACCACATAAATTAGTGCAAGCTATGACTTCCTAATCATTTTTTTTATTTGATTTTGTATACTTTATTAATCCCCAGAGGTGAAATTGAGGGCATCCACCTGGATGGATGAAGCAGCCACGGTACGGCGCTATCCCTTTACCATTCACACACACATTCACACCTAGGGCCACTTTAGAGTCTCCAGTTGACCTAATCTGTGTGAAGATGGTTTAGCGACTAAAATTTTGCAAGTAATTTAAGTTATAACGACAGCAATATCACACCAGGATATTACAAGTTAACTTTGGGTCACTCAAATGAAGCCTGGTGTGTGAAGCAAAACTTTACTGACCAATAGTGAAGTGAGTTTTGTCTCACTTAGGAAGATTGGACAGACTGATGTGAGTCGATATGAGGGTAAAATTGATGAAGTGAGACTGAGGGGGACAAGCTTTACTTGATGACTTA
This sequence comes from Pholidichthys leucotaenia, assembly GCA_020510985.1. Lineage (NCBI taxonomy): Eukaryota > Metazoa > Chordata > Actinopteri > Cichliformes > Pholidichthyidae > Pholidichthys > Pholidichthys leucotaenia. The sequence continues at coordinate 17,338,364 of CM035848.1, read as the reverse complement.
TCACATTCAAAAGAGTTAGCATCCAAGTCAATTTCCCCCCCCCCCCCCCAAAAAAAAATGCCTCAAGATAGCATCCATCCATCTTCTACTGCTTAATCCTTTTTGGGACGTGTGTGTGTGTGTGTGGGGGGGGGGGGGGGGGGTGGAGTCTATCCCAGCATCTTTGGGTGAGAGGCAGGGTACACCCAGGACAGATCGCCAGTCCATCACAGGGGCAACACAGAGAGACAGACAACCATTCACTCTCACATCCATACCAAAGGACGATTTAGAATCCCCAGCTGATGCCAATTAGCCTAACCTGCATACAGTATCTGTGACCTGTGAGAGGAAACCCACACAGACACGGGGAGAACATGCAAACTCCACACAGAAGGGTCACTGATGGTCAGGGGGTGGGATCAAACCCACAGTGGTCAGGGGTGGAATCGATCCCGTGACCTTCTTGCTGTGCTGCCACAGTGCTAACCACTGCCCCACTGTGCTGCCTAAAGACAGCATACGCAAAGTGATTTTTTTAACAAGGGAGATGGTAGTGGTGGGGGTCTTTCTAAATGTAGCATAAGGTATGTATAAATGCTCAGTAAGTACAAATTTCTGAGACAGAAGTTGCAAAAACATGATAAGAGATGATAATTTAACATAGAAAATCACATATAAGACAAAAGTTGAAAATTTAAGAGAAAAAAGTTGCCACTTCAAAAGAAAAAAGTCACAAGTTGACAGGAGAATGTTGTAACTTTATGAGGAAAAAAACAATACAATTGGGAGAAAAAGTTACAAATTTATAAGAAAAACAGTAAATTTATGTGGAAAAAGTCATACATTCATAAGGCAAAGGTTAAGATTTGCAAGGAACAAGGTGGCAAAATTTCAAGAAAAATGTTGCAAATTTACAAGAGAATAGCTGAAAATTTCTACAAAAAGGCAGCATATTTACATGAAAAAAATCACTTATCCAGAAATAAGTCACAAGTTAACAAGAAAAAAGAAGCAAATTCACAAGAAAAAAAAGTGCGAATATACAATGAAAAATATAGCAAAATTTTCTGAAAGAAAAAGTGAAAAGTTGTGAGGAAAAAAGTAGCAAAATTATGAGGAAAAAAATGTGTCAAATTTAAGAGGCAAAAGTTTCAAATTTAAAGACAAAGTATAAAAAAGCTACAAGAAAAAGTGGGAAAACTGTGGGAAAAAGTTACAAAATTACATGGAAAAAGGCAAAATTATGAGGAAAACCTTGTTGATTTATGAAAAAAGGCAGGATACACCAAATCTATGAGAAATATTTGTGAGGATTTTAGAACTTACAATATTTTTGTTTTAATTTGTAACTTTCTGCTGGCAAATTTGTGACTTGTCTAACGAAGGTAGTACATTGTGCTTATAAATTTGCCACTTTTTGTGACAAATTTGTTCCCGTCTTTCCATACAAATTTAGAACTACAGTGGTGTGAAAAAGTGTTTGCCTCCTTTCTGATTTCTCTTTTTTTTGTATGTTTGTCACACTTAAATGTTTCAGATCATCAAACAAATTTAAATATTAGACAAAGATAACACAAGTAAACACAAAATGCAGTTTTTAAATGAAGGTGTTTATTATTAAGGGGAAAAAATCCGAACCTACATGTCCCTGTGTGAAAAAGTGATTGCCCCCTAAACCTAATAACTGGTTGGGCCACCCTTAGGAGCAACAACTGCAATCAAGCGTTTGTGATAACTGGTAATGAGTCTTTTACAGCACTGTGGAGGAATTTTGGCCCACTCATCTTTGCAGAATTGTTGTATTTCAGCCACACTGGAGGGTTTTCGAGCAGGAACCACCTTTTAAAGGTCATGCCACAGCATCTTAATCGGATTCAGGTCAGGACTTTGACTAGGCCACTCCAAAGTCTTCATTTTGTTATTCTTAAGCCATCCAGAGGTGGACTTGCTGCTGTGTTTTGGATCATTGTCCTGCTGCAGAACCCAAGTGTGCTTCAGCAGGAGGTCACGAACAGATGGCCAGACATTCTCCTTCAGGATTTGTTGGTAGACAGCAGAATTCATGGTTCCATTTACCACAGCAAGTCTTCCAGGTCCTGAAGCAGCAAAACAGCCCCAGACCATCACACTACCACTGCCATATTTTACTGTTAGTATGATGTTCCTTTTCTGAAATGCTGTGTTACTTTTACACTAGATGTAATGGGACACACACTTTCCAAAAAGTTCAACTTTTGTCTCATCAGTCCACAGAGTATTTTCCTAAAAGTCTTGGGGATCATCAAGATGTTTTCTGGCAAAATTGAGACGAGCCTTTATGTTCTTTTTGCTCAGCAGAGGTTTTCGTCTTGGAACTCTGCCATGCAGGCCATTTTTGCCCAGTCTCTTTCTCTCTCTCGGGGGCTGCACGGTGGCGCAGTGGTTTAGCACTGTGGCAGCACAGTTTTACCCTCGGCCGGGGGACCACGGGGATCATGAGATCGTGGGTTCGATCCCAGCCCCCGACCAACAGTGAGCTGTGTGGAGTTTGCATGTTCTCCCCGTGTTGCGCGGGTTTACTCCGGGATTTCTCCGGTTTCCTCCCGCATACCAAAAAAACATGTAGGTTTAGGGCGCTCGCGCACGCAGCGACCAGCAGCCGGTGGCTTGTCACCAGACTGCAAACCATGTCTACCTACGGGTACAAATAAGTAACAAAAAAAAAAAAAAAAAAAAAAGAGCAATCAGGAAGGGGGCAAACACTTTTTCACACCACCATACATACTCATGAATTAAAACTATTTTAATTGTTTGCAACATTTTTTCCTCACAAATTCTCAACATTTTTCTTCTAGATTTGCAACTATACTCTCACTGACATGTTCTGTTGTTGGTTGGGGGAGGATGTTTGGTCATTTTGCCCCTCAAGTCACTTACTGGACACATGAACATAATCAAGACATGTCATCTCTAAATCCTGAAACTTTAACTACACCTAAGTGTCACTGTTTCAGTTTTAAATATTTACAAATTTCTTAAATGTCCAGTTATTTCTTAGATGAAAGCCTCCCATTAAATAAGACATATCACTGTCAATAGCTGCAACTATGCTTCCTCTCACGATGCTTTCAATGTCAGAAAACAGACACTCAAAGAACAATAAACAGCAGTTTAGTGCTTAAAAGGAGATGATTCACAGTAGTAATCAAGCATAAGTACTTCACAAATCAAGAATAAAAAAGAATAAGTCAAGTGAATTAGAGGAGAGACTGAAATAACTCAGGGAAATGTTTTGAAGCTAGAAGGATTCCCCGACAGACACACACTGTTAAAATTCCCATTCTAAATAAGCACATCACAACTTAGGGACTACATACAGCCATCCTTGCATGCGTGAGAGAGGCAATATTCTGACCTCCTGGCCAGTAGATGTCACACTTCCTCTTGTACCAACTACTTGCAGAGACACGTGACAGATATACAGTATATAAAAACGACAGGACATGGCTAGCTGGCTAGTCATGTTATACATGCATACAAGTACACAGCTTACGTACATGATTACAATAAACCCAATGAACAGCTGTGTATCATGTAATTACAATGCTGCAGGTGCTGTCAACCATTATAATTACCTACAGAAAATGGCACCTCCATTTGCCATGAAAATGTTAGCCATGTTCTGTCTAGTGTTTATCTAAATCTATGTTACCGGCCACCAGACTCTCATCATCCAGCTACTCATATGTAAATGTTACGATTATTTCGGACCCGTAAAACATTTTTAAACTATTTATTTCATCAAGATATAATTTTTTGGAGAAGATAAAGACTTTAATTATGTACCTTTCTAAACATTTATTTATTATTTTTTAAATGTGTTTTCATGAAAATATTGTCCAGTTCTCCTTTATAGGTTTAGATCAGAAAATGAAAATTACAATTACAGTGTGTTCTGTACAGGAAAAAAAAAATGGGAAAGTCCACAAATATCAGTTCTTAAGTAGAGACACATTTTCATATGAAGTGTAATCAATTAACATCATTAAAAACATTTTACTATTAAATGTTACAATACGTTTAATGCTGGATTAAAGAAAGATTTTATCTTCATATATATCTAGAAAAAATGCAATCATTTCATCTTTGGTCGATCAAAATGCATGTGTTAGCTGAGTGCATTTGCCATTTGCACTATTCAGTACTTAAACATTGTAGTGTCTCCATTATGCATGTTCCAAAAGCCAAAAGTTACAAAGTCCACGTGTCCAAGTTTGCTCATATAACCAGTGACATCCTACAGTTAATCTGTTTTGTTTTTTAGGTTTTTGAATGTGTTTGCAATTTAGATGTTTGGGTACTTTGTAGCTTTTGTGCATCTTCTTCCGCTCAATCCTTTTCGGGTCGTGGGGGGGCTGGAGCCTATCCCAGCATCTTTGGGTGAGAGGCAGGGTCCACCCTGGACAGATCGCCAGTCCATGGCAGGGCCAACACAGAGAGACACACAACCATTCACTCTCACAGTCAGACCTAAGGACAATGTAGAATCCCCAGTTTGATGCCAATTAACCTAACTTGCATGTTTTTCGCATGTGGGAAGAAACCAGAGAAATCCTGGAGTAAACCCACGCACACACGGGGAGAACATGCAAACTCCACACAGATCACTGTTGGTCGGGGGCTGGGATCAAACCCAGGATCCCCCGGCCAAGGGTGAGTTGCTGTCCTGCCACAGTGCTAACCACTCCGCCACCGCGCTGCCCCACAGTAAACTAGGAGAGAAGAATTTAAATAAAACACAGTTACAGAACACATGATTAAACATACGACTGAAATAAAATAAAAATAAAAGTAGAAATAAAAATAGCCCATAGGTATATACACAGGTATGGTAGTGGCTTCGCGGGGGGAACTATGTACATAGGTGTGCAGAGTGCAGAACACATAATAGAGTAAAATGGCCCAAGGATTACGGAAAATATGTACAGTAGTGATTTCATGGATGGGTCAATGTACATGAAAGTGAGGAGTGCAAAGACAGGTGAGTTATAGTTATAATTAGAAGGTCCTCAGTTCTGAGCATATGAGCGTTCAGAGGGAGGGGGGTGGGGCCTCTGACTGTTTGGAGTCCAGATGGCCCAGGGGAAGAAACTGTCAGTCTGGAGGTGTGGAGCCTGATCGATCTGAACCGTCGTCCAGAGGGAAACAGGTCAAACAGGTGGTGGGCGGGATGTGATGGCCTTGATCCTTCTGACACAGGAGGATCTGAAGATGTCCTCCAGGGAGGGCAGAGGGCCGCCAATGATTTTTTGGGTGGTGTTGATGATCCTCTGCACAGCCTTCCTGCTCTCAGCCGTGGAGCCAGTGTACCACACACCCAGACAGTAGGTGAGCACGCTCTCCACTGAGCAGCAATAGAAGGCCAGCAGCAGCTTCAGGTCCAGGTTGTTCTTCCTCAGGACATGGAGGAAGTGCAGCCGCTGCTGGGCTTTCTTCACCCGGGCCTTGGTGTTGACAGTCCAGGAGAGGTCAGAGGAGATGTGGTTGCCCAGGAACCTGAAGGTGGGGACGTTTTCCATGCAGTTGCCATTTATGGGGGTGGGGGGTCCTGTCTGTTCTTCCTGAAGTCCAGAATGAGTTCTTTGGTTTTTTGGACATTCAGTTTCAGGTTGTTTGCTTGGCACCACAGCAGCAGATTCTCTGCCTCCGCTCTGTGTGCCTTCTCATCGTCATCGGTGATGAGCCCAACCAAGGTGTTGTTGTCCATGTATTTCACAATGATGGTGGTTGGGTGGGTTGGAATACAGTCAAAGATGTACAGGGAGTACAGTAGTAGGCTTAGCATGCAGCCCTTGGGGGAGCCAGTGCTAAGAGACAGTGTGGAGGAGTGGTGGGGGCCAAGTCTGACTGTTTGTGGGTGGTTGGTGAGAAAGTTTTTTTTATCCAGGAGTGGGGGGGGGGGTCTGGAGAAGGTGCAGTTTGTTGTTCAGGATGTCTGGGATGATGATGTTGAAAGCTGAGCTGTAGTCCACAAACAGCATCCTCACATAGCTCCTTGGGTTCTCCAGGCGGCTCAGTGCTCTGTGGAGAGTGGTGGCGATAGTGTCTTCCACAGACCAGTTCTCCCTGTAGGTGAACTGGGGGGGGGGGGGGGGGGGGGAAGGAGGGGGGAAGACAGTCCCTGATGTGCTGGGACACCAGTCGCTCAAAACACTTCATGACTACACACATGAGTGCTAAGGGTCTGTAGTCATTCAGGCTATCAATTATGGACTTTTGGGGATGGGGATGATGGTGGAGGCCTTGAGGCAGGAGGGGACGGTTGCGTGCATCAGGGAAAGGTTGAACAGCTTGGTGAGGATCTCTGCCAGCTGGGATCCTTTTACTCGTTTTATAGTAATAGTAAATGTTGCATTTACCATAGGGCAACTGCAATGTTAACTCTGAACTTTAAACTTTGACCCCTTGACCCCAAACCCATGGTTAGGTGAGGGTGTAAGTCGTGCAAGATGTATATTAGATACAACTACTGTATCAATTTGAAAAGCCTGCATCATTTCTTTCAGTAGTTATTGTGTTTAGAAGATTTATGGAAAAATATTCCATAAAGCTTCCATAAAAACCTCTGACCTCAAGGTCATCCGATGAGAGTGAAATTGCATTACGGACATCATCAGAGTACCATCATGGTACCAAGTTTCAAAACAATCGGACCAAAACTGGAGGAGGAGTTGATTTCACAAGACAGTTACTGTCCATGAAGTGAGTTGAAACAGGAGGTCATAGGCCAGGGGCTACAAAAATCATCCGATCAGAACCAAATTTCAGTATGTGCATCATTAATGTATATCAAACCATGGTACCAAGTTTCTAAACAATCGGACCAAAACTGTAGGAGGAGTTAATTTCACAAATGGGACAGACGGACTGAAGCATAACATAATCCCCCTTCAGTCTTTTGCCCAAAGGATTGTTCGACCCCTTTGGGCTTTAGCCGCAAGGATATAAAAATCAACATGAATTTGCATCTAAGCAAGTTTCAGAGGGGTAGGGTTGCCTTCGTAACTTCTGCAGCTGCTTTCTATCTGCTGTGAAAATCCCAAAAACATTATCATGTTTAGGTTTACAACAATATCCAGCGGAGCACACAGCTGGGAAAATATCACTGCCTACTGCAAAAACTGCACCTGGACGATGGCTGTTTACAGTGCTAGCCTGCTAGTCCTCATTAGCACATCCCTAGCAGGAGTAGGTGGGTGGGTAAACTCCAGACCCTTTGTTCCAGCTGGAGAGCTCCTGGTCTATCTGTCTGCAGGCGAGTGGCAGTCTCATTTTCAAAGTTGTTGATACTTTCACTGCAGTGACGGTAGAATCTCAACGCTGTGATTAGCTATCAGGACCAATTCCCTCAAACACAAATGCACAAATTTGCATGTATTCACATGCTTACAAGGGCCGATACCACTTTTTCTAGACCGATACCGATACTGTGACTGAGTATCGGCTGATACTGATCCAAACCCAATACTGTCTCTCTTATTTAAAACAACAGTACAGAACATACTCTGGTAATGATTGGTTGAATTTTGCATACATATAAAAACATAAATTTAATCAAAGAATATATTACAAATTTGGCTCAGTTCAGCAACGCTGCTGCTTTTTTAAATTTTAAACTTTGCCACATTGGCAGCATTTCACTGGTCAGCACCATGTAAACATGCATTCTGAAGTTTTAAGTTCAAGTTTATTGCAAAACTTTAAAGCTGAGTATTTAAGTAAACATTCAGATGAAATTCAAAGTGCCACTGTGCATGAGGTAAAAAAAAAATGTTGTAGATCTGAAAATAAAGGAACTAATCCTTTAAGTTGTATTTTTGTCATCCATTATTATTATTATTATTATTATTATTGTTATCATAAGTATTCTGGTGTTCAGTTTATTTAGTGGTTTATTCTCTGTCCATAGTTTTTAGGTTTGCTCTTATTTTGAAGTCATCCCTGTTTCATTTCATGTAGCCTTGTTAGTCCTGCTTCCAGTTCACCGGTTATAATTTCCTATTTATGTTTCTGTCACCTACCTCTCATCAGCTGTAACTGTCCATCTAAAGGTAAGCACTGCGGCAGCACAGTTTACCCTTGGCCGGGGGATTGTGGGGATCGTGGGATCGTGGGTTCGATCCCAGCCCCCGACCAACAGTGATCTGTGTGGAGTTTGCATGTTCTCCCCGTGTTGCGTGGGTTTACTCCGGGATTTCTCCGGTTTCCTCCCACATGCCAAAAACATGCATGTTAGGTTAATTGGCTGTTCTAAATTGTCCCTAGATATTTGTTTCCTATAGGCCCTTAGAATAGAGGGTTAGTATTAATGAAAGCGCTTTGAGTGGTCTTTGTGACTAGAAAAGCGCTATATAAGTGCAGGTTAGTTAGTTAGTTAGTAAGCCCATGTTATGTCTTCATTCCTGCTCCTCTGGTTTTTACTTTCAGTTTCCTTCTTTTAGTCTCACTTTTAGCGCATTCCAGCAGTAAAACAGCAGCTGCTGCTGCGCGACACACTTGGTTCTGCTCAGTTCTTGACAGAATTCACCATACTTCTTTGCTGTGATACTTTTGCGAGTTCTTTACCAAGTTGGTTTGTGTAAAATTGTAAATGCTGGTCCCACACAGCAACATACTGAGGCGAGTCCCACAGACGGGCTCCAGTGATGTGACGCTCATTGACTCTGTTTACAGAAGCCATGTGCAGTGGCGGCTGAGAACATGATTGCGCCTTCATTTTATTATTATTAATGTATCGGATCGGTAAATTACTCTTATTCCTTACCGATACCAATGCCATTTTGCCTGCATCGAACCTGATACCAACATGGTGGATCGGATCGGCTCATCCCTAATGTTTACATTGAGTTAATGTGTATTTGCACAAAATGAAAAATTGATCTGTGTGGGTTTTTGCTGGGTGCTCTGGTTTCCTCCTACAGTCCAAAGACATGCATGTTAGGTTAACTGGGATCAACTGGAGATAAAATTGTCCTTAGTAGGGATGTTAATGATTAATTGACTTTCAAATAGAGAAAGATTATTAGGGATTTAAAAATAGGTCATAGAATAAAATAAATAAACAACATAAAATACAAAAAGCAGCAAACATATAGTATGCATAATTAATTCATAACCCCCTCCCCCAGAAGTCAATCCACTGCACCCACATACAAGTGGCTCCACAGTCTAGATGAATACCTGACTGAACTAAATTCAGGGTTGCACAGAGCTAAAATAATGCTGTTAACTGGCTCAGATAACCTACACATAAATCTGTACATAAGATGATGGATTACAGCAGAGCAGTTAGGCACACCAACATTTACAAACACTTGACATGCACTGCTCCATCTTATCATCAGCCACATTCAATTTTCGCATACTACTTTCCTGATCGTCACTTCCTTGTGGTAACGTATCGTCACTTCCTGTTTTGCTGTCTGCCTGTGTGGTTTGCCTGTGTGGTTGCTCTCCAGCCACTAGCTATGGCTACTAGCTCTCTTTCCTCTCCTCTGGTGTGCTCTCTCTGTCAGATGTTTAGCTACACCTCTGCCTCTTTTAGTGATAACGGTAAATGTAATAAATGTTGTCTTTTTGAGGCGCTCGAGGCGAGGTTGTCTGATTTGGAATCCCGGCTCCGCTGCATTGAAACACCGTCTGCGCCAGTTAATCTTGACGGACGCCCATTAGCTGCAGCGGAGCTAGCTAGCTTAGGCCCCACTGTCAGCGGTCCCTCGGCTCTCCTCAGCAGCGAGGAGACTGGGTGGGTGACGGTGAGAAGGAAGCCTAGTCGCACAGCCCCGGTTCACCACCAACCTGTTCATGTCTCTAATCGTTTTTCCCCGCTCAGCGACACACCCGCTGAGGAAAAAACTCTGATCATTGGCGACTCTGTAGTCAGAAACGTGAACCTAGAGATTCCAGCGGCCATAGTCACATGTATTCCTGGGGCCAGAGCAGGCGACATCGAGTCAAATTTGAAAATGCTGGCTGAAAGTAACTGTAAATACTCCACAATTGTTATTCACGCCGGCATTAATGACATCCGTCTCCGGCAGTCGGAAGTCACGAAACTTAATGTAGAATCGGTGTGTGACTTTGCAAAAACGATGTCTGCCACTGTAGTATTCTCTGGGCCCCTCCCCAATCTGACCAGTGATGACATGTTTAGTCGCTCGTCATCCTTGAACCGCTGGCTGTCTGTGTGGTGTCCTAAAAATGACGTGGGCTACGTTGACAATTGGAGCTCTTTTTGGGGAAAACCTGGTCTTATGAGACGAGACAGCATTCATCCCACTTTGGATGGTGCTTCTCATTTATCTAACAATCTGGCATCTTTTTTATCCAAATTTCCAAAACCGTGACTACTCAGAGTTGGGACCAGGAAGCAGAGTTGCAGTCTTACACGCCTCTCTGCAGCTCCTCTTCATCCGCCACCCCTCAGCTTAGCCCCTGTCTTCCCCATCAGACAATCGTTGTCTGCTCCCTCCAAAGTAAATAAAAATATAATGTATAAGCATCCCAAAGTGATAAAGCAAAATATTGGTAAAACTCAAATTAAACATAAAGCCTCTAAATTGAATGATTTGGCCTCTGTTCCTCCTCATAATTTAAAAATTAAATGTGGTTTATTAAATATTAGGTCTCTAACTCCCAAGTCTCTGTTAGTCCATGATCTGTTAATTGATGATCAGATTTATTTAATATCCCTTACAGAGACTTGGTTAGGGCAAGAGGATTATGTTGGTTTAAATGAATCAACTCCCTCTGGTTATTTAAACTGTCAAAATCCCAGAAGTTCTGGCCGTGGAGGAGGAGTAGCAACAATTTACCATTCCAAATTACTAGTTAATGTAAAGCAAAAAACATGTTATAATTCCTTTGAGGACCTGGTCCTCAGTATTGGGCACTTTAGCAATTTTAGGTTAAACCCAATTTTATTTGCCATAGTTTATCGTCCCCCATCAACCTACTCAGAATTTTTATCCGAATTTGCTGATTTCTTAGCTGATTTAGTGCTGAAATCTGATAGAATAATTATAGTAGGGGACTTTAATATACATGTGGATGTAGATAGTGACTGCCTTAATGTGGCTTTTAATTCAATATTAGACTCGATTGGGTTTTCTCAGAAAGTAGGAAATTCTACTCATTACCTCCACCATACATTGGACCTTGTTCTGACATATGGCATAGAAATAGAAAATCTTGTAGTGTCTCCTCATAACCCTGTACTGTCAGACCATTGTCTGTTAACCTTTGATTTTACTATTTCTGACTATTTGGCTCCTAAAGAAAAATATTATTATAGTAGATGCCTCTCAGATGATGCTGTTTCCAAATTTATGCAGATTGTTTCCTCTATGCCGTGTGTCAACACAACGGAAATAACTTATAGACAGCTTGCTCCTTCTGTAATTGATAACATGGTGGACAGTGTTTCAGCTTCTCTGCATCAGGCTCTAGACTTGATGGCCCCCTTAAAAAAGAAAAAGTCTAATCAGAGATTTCTAACTCCTTGGTTCAACACAGAAACTCGTAGCTTAAAACAGAAGACTCGTCAATTAGAAAGAAAATGGCGCTCTACTAATTTAGATGAAATCTATTTAGCTTGGAGAAATCATCTTTTAATTTATAAAAAATCTCTTAGAAAAGCTAGAACAAGTTATTACTCTGCATTAATAGAAGAGAACAAGAATAATCCCAGGTTTCTTTTCAGTACTGTAGCCAGGTTGACAAAGAGTCAGGACTCTGTCAATCCTAGCATTCCCTTAGAGCTTACTAGTCAGGACTTTATGAACTTTTTCAATAATAAAATTTCATCCATCAGAGATAAAATCAAGCAGATTCTTCCCACAGTTAACTTAAATACTGTAACTGCTACAACTCCTTCTTTTGATGTCTGTCTTGATGAGTTTACTCCAATCGACCTCTGTGAGTTAGACAAAATAGTTTCCTCATCCAAACCTTCAACTTGTCTTTTAGACCCTATTCCTACCAGGTTATTTAAAGAAGTCTTCCCACTTATTGGTAGCTTTATTCTTCATATAATCAATTCTTCATTAACTTTAGGCCATGTACCACAGGCTTTTAAAACGGCTGTAATTAAACCCTTACTCAAAAAGCCAACGCTAGATCCAGGACCTTTAGCTAACTATAGACCAATCTCTAATCTCCCTTTCATTTCAAAAATCTTAGAAAGAGTTGTTGCTACGCAATTATTTGACCACCTGCAGGGAAATGGTTTACTTGAAGAGTTTCAATCTGGGTTTAGAATCCATCATAGTACTGAAACAGCCTTAGCGAAGGTCGCTAACGACCTCCTCATTGCATCTGATAATGGACTAGTTTCTGTACTTGTCCTTTTAGACCTTAGTGCAGCTTTTGATACTATCGATCATAATATTCTACTTGATAGATTAGGAACACTATGTTGGACTTAATGGAACTTCGTTGCAGTGGTTTAGATCTTATTTATCTGATAGGTTCCAGTTTGTTCATGTCAATAATGAGTTTTCTTTCAACTCAAGGCTTAGTCATGGAGTTCCACAGGGATCTGTGCTAGGCCCTACTCTTTTTAGTTTATATATGCTTCCGTTAGTCAACGTTATTAGAAAGCACTGTATACATTTTCATTGTTATGCAGATGACACACAATTATATCTGTCAATGAAGCCAGATGATAGTAATCAATTAGCCAAGTTAGAAGCCTGTCTTAAGGAAATCAAAGCCTGCATGACTTGTAATTTCCTGCTATTAAATTCAGATAAGACTGAAGTCATTCTTGTTGGTCCAAAAAACCTTAGAAATTCCTTTCCAAATCAAACTTTCAGTTTGGATGCAGTTACTCTTTCTCTTAATAGCTCTGTGAGGAACCTTGGAGTTATTTTTGATCAGGATTTGTCCTTCAATTCACATATTAAATTTGTTTCTAAGACTGCCTTCTATCATTTGCGTAATATTGCCAAGATTAGGAGCATCTTGTCTCAAAGTGATGCTGAGAAGCTGATCCACGCTTTTGTTAGCTCGAGATTAGATTATTGTAATTCTTTATTATCAGGCTGTCCTAAAACATCTTTAAAAAGTCTTCAGCTGATCCAAAATGCTGCAGCAAGAGTTTTAACAGGTATTAGAAAGAGAGATCATATCTCTCCGGTTCTGGCCTCCCTTCATTGGCTTCCCATAGAGTTTAGAATTAAGTTTAAAATCCTTCTTCTTACTTACAAAGCTCTAAACAATCAGGCTCCTTTTTATTTAAAAGATCTGATACTACCGTATTATCCTAACAGAGCACTACGCTCCCAAAATGCAGGATTACTTGTAATACCTAGAATCTCCAAAAGTACAATGGAAGGCAGAGCCTTCAGTTATCAAGCTCCTCCTGTGGAATCAGCTGCCAATCTGGATTCGAGAGTCAGACTCGATCTCTGTTTTTAAGAATAGGGCTAAAACCTACCTTTTTGATATAGCCTACAATTAGGGAGGGATCATGTATTTCTGAACCCTCCCTTAGTTATGCTGCTAATAGGTTTAGTCAGCCGGGGGACCTCCAGTAATGCACTGGGCCTCACTCCTTTCCTCACTCTCTATGAAATATTTTTTTTTGCTGGTCATTAACATTTGTTTGTTCTCTCCCATAGATTGAGTCCCCATCGTGCTGTTTGCTCTCTACTTGTCTGTTCTTTTCTTCTTCTCTATCCCCTCACCCCCCAGCCAGTCGCAGCAGATGACTGCCCCTCCCTGAGCCTGGTTCTGCTGTAGGCTTCTTCCTGTTAAAAGGGAGTTTTTCCTCTCCACCATCGCCAAGTGCTTGCTCACAGGGGATCGCCTGATTGCTGGGGTCTTTCTGCAACTGTGGGGGTTCCCCCCTACAGTTGATAGTGCTATGAGATGACTGTTGTTGTGAAATGGTGCTATATAAATAAAGTTAAATTGAATTGAATTGAATTACTTTTTCGATAGTAACGCCACAAATGAGCAGTATACACCGGAGTGCGGAATGTTCTGAATAACACAGTTTTACATGATCTGTACACATACTGAAATTACGAGTCAGCATGTTGGCTTGTGCATACAACTTGCGACGTTGTCTATAGATGTCTTTATCATCAGACAGATCACTGGCAATGTAATGCCCAAGATATTTAATCTCATTACAAATGTTTACAACAGTGCCTGATAAATAAAATGCTGGGAATACTAGGTTTCTGTTTTCTTTACTTCTTCCAATCATAATATTACTCTTGTTTGCATTATATGTGATGTCATATTCAATACCATATTGCGAACAGACCTTCAATAGCTGTTGCAGGCCAGCACTATACTGACAGAAGAGCACCAAATCATCTGCATACATAAGATGGTTGATAATGGTATTACCCACCATACAACCCGTATTACACACATTTAACTGTTGAGACAGGTCATCCAAGTGCATATTAAATAAGAAGGGAGACAGTATACTGCCCTGTCAAACTCCATTACTAACACAGAATGAATCAGACAGAATTCCCCCATTTAACTTGCATGAGCTGATTAGTATACCAGAAAACAAGAATTATTATCAACCATCTTGGAACCCCTCAACAGAGCAATTTTTAAATAATTTCCCATGATTTATGCGATCAAAAGCCTTAGAAGCATCTACAAAACACATGAAAATTGAAGAATTTTGACTACTGTATTTATCTAAAATTTCTTTCAAAGCAAAAATACACATATCCATTCCATGTTTACGTTTAAAGCCAAACTGGTTGTCTGTAGTAATAATATACTGTTGCGGCCTGCTAAAGAGGATGCACTCCAAGACTTCTGACAAGGTGCTGGCTAAAGCTACAGTATGTGCCTGTAATTCTCCATACTGTTTATTTTGCTGATATTGTCGATAAGAATTTAGTCGACTAAATTAAATTACTTGTCAATTAATTGATAACTCAGGAGTCCTTTTCAATGGGAGCTTATTCTACGAAATGTAGTGGCTTTGCCATCAAGGCCAGGGCGCACGCGGTCACCCACTGCCACATTTCAACCAAAAAAGCAGAAGAAGAGCCCCCAGAGCGCAAACACTGTGCAGAGGGAAAAAAACTCACCCTTTTCAAGTCCCAGTGGCACATTCCAATGTCCACCCGCCTACTTTAGATCAGTGGGGCAGAGAAACGGGCTGTAGCAGGCTACACGAGCACAAAAACCTATCCCCACTAGACAGGAAAGCAGACCGGACTCAAGTCACCACTGAGGTAACAGGCAACAGAGGGAGCCCAGACTGTTCTGGGTTTGCCTGGGTTGCCGGGGTACTGTGATGATGTTTAACATGCAACAGATGAAGCAGCTCGCAATTTATTTTTGTGTTAAGACAGTCTACCAGTGCATCTCAGTAAATTAGAACATGAAAGTTGTTTTCTTTTAATATAACTAAAAAAGATACACTTTATGATATTGGTAATAGTTTTTAAAATAAACGAAAAATCATGACATTTATAATTTACTGAGATGTACCAGCACATAGTACACACTATACAGTACAAAATTTGTTAAACTACAAAAAATGCCATTGTAGTAAAAAAATGTAAATTGTACAACAAATCATTGAGGAATATAATGTTCATGTTTTATTCAATACATGAAAAAACAGCAACTTTTTATATGTTAAAGATAGACCGTATTGTACCGAGGGGAATCAGATTCTGAGGAAAAATGCCGCTTATCAATTAATTGTCAATGAATAATGATAACTTGCATCCCTAGTCCTTGGGTATGAATGTGGGAGTGAATGGTTGCCTGTCTCTTAGTGTTGGCCCTGTGACAGACTGGCGATCTATCCAGGGTGTAGCCTGCATCTTGCCCAGAGACACTGGGATAGCCCCCCCCCCCCCCCCGCGAAAAAGATTAAGAGGTTAAGAAGCTAATTGAATAAAATGTCAAAGTACAGTCAGGAGCACAGGCATGACCTTGTTTTACAAGAATCAGTTCAAAGACCGTGACCTCTGAACACATTCTGCAGTGGGGGTTAAAAGTCTATCATTTACGGGTGGTCTCATTAAAACGGCTACAGCAAAAGTAATGTTTAGATACTTATTCACTGGATGATGATGTCACAATCAATCACGACAGCCCTTCTTCACTTTTTCTGTTTAATATAAATATAGTTCTGAGCAGATAAGCTATGGATCACACTAATGCAGATAAATTACTCAGTGGTGGCTTATCGGTCACTGAAGTGGACAAATAAAACAATGACTACTTAATAATGCTGTGTGTGCCACAAACTGGTGAACTCTGGTGAGTTTTCTGCTAGAGTGGAGAGCACCTTTGCTCTTCTGTATCCTCCCCCATGGGAAAAAGTGCTTTCTTCATCACCCAGCTATACTCTCCAGAGACCTCGCTGCCTTCTCTCAATCACCATTCTGACTCTGGAGCCCCAGTGCCTCAGCTGGGGCTGCACACAAAACATTCCACTCCCACTCCCTACCTGTTATGTCAATAAAAATAACTCAAAGGGCAAAGAACTCATAAACCAATGTGTTTGGACAGCACATAGTATTTCTTCACAGCAAGAAATGTGATGTAGTTTTGGGATTTTATGGAATAAAATAAAACAACTATTCAGTGCAGTGTATCATCCAGTATTTGTCTGTACTGCCTTAACTTAAACATCAATACCTGTGAGAGTTTTTTAAATAACTTAAAAACTGTAATCACTCCTGGGTGCGGGTTATCTGCTGGTAATACAGCCTTCTTCTTCTTTCTTGTGTTCCCTTCAGGGGTCTCCACAGTGGATCATCTGCCTCCATGTCCCCCTATCCCTCCATCTTCCTCTGTAACACCAACCCTCTCCATGCCCTCCTTCACTGCATCCATCAATCTTCTCTGTGGTCTTCCTCTTCTCCTCCTGCCTGGCAGCTCCATCTTCAACATCCTTTGTCCAATATCTCCATGATCCCTCCTCTGCACATGTCCAAACCATCTCAGCCTTGCCTCTCTTACTTTGTCTCCGAACCGCTCAACTTGAGCTGTCCCTCTGATATACTCATTTCTAATATTGTTCCTCCTAGTCACTCCCAATGAAAATCTTAGCATCTTTAACTCTGCCACCTTCAGCTCCACCTCCTGTCTTTTTGTCAACGCCACTGTCTCCAAACCATACATCATAGCAGGTCTCACTACAACCTTGAAAATCTTTCCTTTCACTCTTGCTGCTTCTCTTCTGTCACAAATCACCCTTGACACTCGTCTCCACCCACTCCACCCTGCCTGCACTCTCTTCTTCACCTCTCTTGTGCATTTTCCATTGCTTTGGATGGTTGACCCCAGGTATTTAAACTCATCTACTTTCACTATCGCTACTCCTTCTATCTTCACCGCTGCACTTGCCTCCCTCTCATTCACACTCATGTACTCTGTCTTGCTTCTACTGACTTTCATTCCTCTCTTCTCCGGAACATACATCTACCTCTCCAGGATCTCTTCCACCTGCTCCCTACTCTCACTGCAGATCACAATGTCATCTGCAAACGCCATGGTCCACGGAGACTCCTGCCTGACCTCGTTTGTCAGCCTGTCCATCACCATGGCAAACAAGAAGGGGCTCGGAGCCAATCCCTGATGTAACCCCACCCCCACCTTGAATCCATTCCGAGGAAGGCTGCAGGTCCGGATGGCGTCAGCTTGAGGATCCTCAAGTCCTGTGCAGACCAGATGTGTGGGATCGTAGAGCACATCTTCAGTCTGAGCCTGAAGCTGGGGAGGGTACCACAGCTGTGGAAAACATCCTGCATGGTACACATATCAAAGACTCTGAACCCCAAGAACCTGGACAGCTGCAGACCAGTGGCCCTCACATCACACTTGATGAAGCTCCTGGAGAGGCTGGTCCTCACCCACCTCTGCCCCCTGGTGGGACCAACGATGGACCCACTTCAGTTTGCCTACCAGCATGGAATCGGGGGGATGCAGAGGATGCAGTGATCTTCCTCCTACACGGTTTCCTGTCCCACCTGGAGAAGCCTGGGAGCACTGTGAGGATCATGTTCTTTGATTTCTCCAGTTCTTTCAACACCATCCAACCAGTGATCCTGTGGGACAAGCTGCTGTGCACAGGGGTGCACTAGCACCTGTCATCGTGGATCCTGGACTACCTCACAGACTGACCAGTTTGTGAGAACCCAGAACTGTGGGTCTGACACCATCATCTGCAGTATGCCCCCCCCACCAGGGAACAGTTCTGGCTCCCTTCCTGTTCACCCTCTATACTGCTGACTTTTCACACAACACACCACACTGCCATCTACAGAAGTTCTCTGATGACTCTGTGATCGTCGGCCTCATCTCTGATGGAGATGATGTGGAGTACAGAGGACTTATCCAGAACTTTGTGGACTGGTGCCTGCAGAACTGCCTCCAGATCAATGCGGGGAAAACCAAGGGACTGGTGGTGGACTGCCGCAGGCGTGGACAACCCCCCACAGCACCAGTAAACATCCAAGGAACAGACATTGAGATGATGACATCTTACAAGCACCTGGGTGTTCACCTGAACAATAAACTGGACTGGTCACACAACACCAACGCGCTCTACAAGAAGGGGCAGCACAGGTTGTTCCTCCTGAGGAGACTCAGGTCCTTTGGAGTGCAGGGGGCACTCCTGAAGACCTTCTACGACTCGGTGATGACATCAGTTATCACGTTTGGAGTGGTCTGCTTGGGCAGTGGCATCACGGCACCCGACAGGAAGAGACTGAACAGGCTGATCAAAAAAGCTAGCTCTGTTCTGAGGCGACACCTTGACCCAGTGGAGGAGATAGGAGAGAGGAGGATGGTGGCTAAGCTGTCATCTCTGCTGGAGTCCGAGTCCCACCCCGTGCAGGACACGCTGAATGCGCTGGGGAGCTCATTTAGTGGTAGGCTGTGCCATCCTTAGTGTTTGAGGGAGAGGTTCCACAGGTTCGTCCTTCCTGCTGCTTCCTAACCTGTGCTCCTCATAGAGGCCAAAATAAACGTTACAACTTTGCACAATAGAGATCCTCCCCTCCAATACACAACTTATACAATTACAATTATTATTGAGGGTGGCGACAACACTGTTCACTCAAATGTGAAATATACTGTCTGGGTCCATATTTATATAATGCTGTTTATACCATCCAACTGTAATACTCCTGCACTGTGTATATAACTGTATATACAGTTATGTGAAAAAATTTGGACACCCCTTTAAATATTCAGTTTTTTATTAAGAAATGTTCACATATCTATGTCTAACCTTGTTTTTGTTTTTATTTGCATTTTTTAACATTTATTTTAGCCATTTTAAGTGGGAATGAATGTGGGGGTGTCCTAAAAAGATGGGGGGGTCCTAATTTATTCCTCACTATTTATTTAGAATTACATTTTACAGAAAATTTGAAAAAAGTCTTTCATTCATTTTTAATTGTTTAGTTATATTACATGAATCTCCCAGTATTTTTAACATTGATATTAAATATACATATGTCCAAATATGTTAAAACACACACAGACTTATACAGGGTGTCCTAATTTTTTCACATGACTGTACATATATTTATTTATTGCTTTGGCTATCCAGTTTCCCTTTGCTGCTGCAACCCTGGAATTTCCTCATTGTCGGACTAATAAAGGCTTATCTTATTGATAGAAAAATTCCATATTATCCACATTATTATTGTTATTTATAATGTATTTTATTATTATTATTAATATGTATCATGCCTTTCCTATTTCATGTCTGATGTTTATATGTGCATTCCATGCAGGATACATTCATACATTCCTTTATATTAATCTTCCATATTATATTTAAGATAAGATAAGATAAGATAAGCCTTTATTAGTCCCACAACGGGGAAATTCCAGGATTGCAACAGCACAGGGATAGCAACACTCAGAGCAACAATCAGAAGGCAAGAAAAAAAAAAAAAAACAAGCAAGCAAGAGCAGCTAATATACATATGTACATATTACTATAAGATATATATATACACACACACACACAGACACACAGTGCAGAGCATTGTAGCTGGATGGAATAAATATATGAATATATGAACACACAGTGCAGAGCATTGTAGCTAGATGGAATAAATATGTAAATATATAAACACCCACAGTACGGAGCATTGCAGCTAGGTGGAATAAATATGCAAGTATATAAACACAGTGCGGAGCAATGTAGCTAGATGGAATAATATGGAGATATATAAAAACACAGTGCGGAGCATTGTAGCTAGATGGAATAAATATATAGATATATAAATATAAATATAAACACACCCAGTGCTGAGCATTGTAGCTAGATGGAATAAATATGTAAATATATAAACACACACAGTGCAGAGCATTGTTGCTAGATGGGATGAAACAGCATAACCGACTACTTAGTTATCCTACATGGTATGATTATGTGCCCATACATATTCTCACCCTCCATAGTGACCGGTATTTTCCTAGTTGTATGCCGGAGGGGACCATTGTGTAAGTCTATTGCATCTTTTGCATTCAAAAAACTATTAGTTTGTTACGTCTTTTTGCTATCTCTGTGAGCAGCCCTGCTTAGGTTGTACAGTCTGACAGCCGTTGGTAGGAAGGACCTACGAAATCTCTCGGTTGTGCACCTGGGATGATGTAGTCTGCTGCTAAATGAGCTCCTCAGTGCATCCAGTATGTCCTGCATAGGGTGGAACTCGGACTCCAGCAGAGATGACAGTTTAGCCACCGTCCTTCTCTCTCCTATCTCCTCCATCAGATCAAGGCGTTGCCCCAGGACAGAGCTAGCTTTCTTAATCAGTTTGTTCAGTCTCTTCCTATCGGCTGCAGTAATGCCACTGCCCCAGCAGACCACTCCAAAAGTGATGGCTGATGCCACCACCGTGTCATAGAATGACTTCAGCAGCGCCCCTTGTACACCAAAAGACCTGAGTCTCCTCAGCAGGAACAGCCTGCGCTGTCCCTTCTTGTAGAGTGCGTCAGTATTGTGTGACCAGTCTAGTTTATTGTTCAGATGAACACCCAGGTACTTATAGGATGTCACCATCTCGATGTCTGTTCCCTGTATATTTACTGGTGCTGTGAGGGGCTGCCCATGCCTGCGGCAGTCCACCACCAGCTCCTTAGTTTTCCTCGCGTTGATCTGGAGGCAGTTCCGATGGCACCAGTCCACGAAGTCCTGGATAAGCCCTCTGTACTCAGCTTCATCTCCGTTGGAGATGAGACCAACGATCTCATATTATTTGTCATATTATATGACTTGTGATTCATGTGTGGCCTTGAACAGCCCTGGTCTGCGTGTGAGTGTGCCTGAGTTAGCAATTTTAATCACCAGCTGTACTGATACATTTTTGGATGTCTAGTCCTGTGTGACCGAGAAGGTACTGGCTCCTTGTTTCCTGGGAGCAAAGATAAGAACTGTTACCCCCTGTCTTGCCAGGTGTACTCAAGGACAGTTTCTCCCTCTTCCCATTGATAACACAGCTTTAAAAGCTAGAACAATGAATGGCTGATTCAGAGGTATGGATGTCCAGACTTGGGGCTGCCTCTGTATTTCTCCCTCATGAGGAAATAAATCTACTTATATCTAAATTTTCTGCCTGATTTTTGACTCAGATTAATTACACTGAAAATTATTCTAGCACATTATAGCTTTAATGCTGCATACTTAATGGTAAATGACGTTCACTTATATATCGCTTTGTCTCATCTCTAGATGACCTAAGCGCTTTACAGATCCTGCCATCCACCCATTCACACAGTGATGGCGGTGGAGCTGCCATGCACAGGCACTGGCCTGACCCACCAGGAGCAACTGGGGATTCAGTGTCTTGCTCAAGGACACTTCGACATGCAGACTGCAGACAGAGTGGGAATCGAACCCCTGACCCTCCAATCAGTAGGCGGCCACACTACACCTGTGCCACAGCCGCCCCCTTAGTGTTACGACCCATAAGAGGCGACATATTTAATGTTGCCCCCATGTGACGCGACATTCTTCAATGGCACCACCATGTGAGGCCACACAGAGTTGCACTGGTTAAATCTTTAAATATTAAAAAATAAATAAATCTTCAAAACGGCTGTCAGTGACATCAGTATCATTTGATTTTTAAGGTATTTTATAAAGCCAGAATGTTTAGTGGTTAAATTAACCTCTTGCGCTCCGTTGTACCGCAGACGGGCAAGTCTCTGCGTCCTAGAGCGCACGAGAGCGCTCTCGTGCGCTCTAGGACGCATGATGGAGATGGTGATGTAGGTGGTGTAGGCGTCCAAGCACGCACTGAAAATAAAAGCTGCAGACACAGCCGCGAACAGATTAGTTCATCTGATTGACCTCTCATTCGACTAATAAGAGCGTTGAATTGGGTTTCTGAAACCTTGAAGAACCAATGACTGAAAACCTAGCCAGAAGGACCCGCCTACCAAGGCTCTGAATGCAGTGAGCCAATTGAAGCAGAGAAGTTCGCGAGCTGTTTTTTTTAAGGCTGGGTGAAGACTGACTGCTGGAGCGGATCAAAAAAGGACCAGCAGGAAGAACCCCACAGACCTAGCAGCACGGAGACCACCCACAAATGCAACCTGTGTGACAGGGACTGTCATTCGCGCATCGGCATGTTCAGCCACAGGCGGTGCTTATTTTGTTTTTGTTCCAGCAGAGTAGACGTTATGATTTCTTCCATGGTCATAGACCGACGGAGGCTGACGACGAAGGCTGAGTGACACACACACCTTCGCCAGTCTTTTTTTAATTACTACTGTTATTTGTTTTGAAAAATCGTTCGCCAAAAACCGCAATCATGGAAGCACAAAACCGCAATAATGGAATTATGTTTTGATCGGGTCGCGAGACCAGAACCACGAGCGGACCAGCGTCGCGTTCGTCTGACAATGGGGAAGAGAAGTTCGCCAGGACACTGCTGCTGTGAAGAGGTAAGGTGTTATAAGCTAAATTATTCTTTATTCCTGACTATTCTTCTGTAGCGAGGGGGGGGGGGGCCGCGGTGACTGAGCTGCTGTCCCACATCCCACATGAGGCTAATCCGTTATGTAGCGATGGCCGATGTCCATCCTCTGTAGCGAGGGGGGGGGGGACAACCCCCCCCCCCCACACACACACAGACACAGCCCTGAGTGTGACCTTTCATTCGAGCCCAAGATGAAGCTTCTATATTGAATCATTCAAAAGTTACAGACGTTTTTCCAAATTGTGCCATTTGGCACAATTTGGCACAGTTCCAAAACGCCTGGAAACAGCCTGAGGAAAAAGCTGTGTAATATATTCATTTTTTGTGGTATTGTTACAAAATTTGGACCTCAGCTGGATAACACTTGGTTCTACATTTCTGTTGCATTTTCCAGCCTGGATCTGAAGCTGTGTGTTATTTGCAAGCATTTGTATCCAAAAAAACACCCAGGCCAAATTTATTTTCTTCAAGTTCACTATGTTTAGATGACTGTAACTCAGTGGCCGGAGCACTTAGAGCGATTATGACTGTTTTGCCAAAAAATTCAAAGTGTTTTCTTTTAAATGAGACCAACCCCATGAAGATGCTGCAAAGGGTTTAAGAACAGCTTTTGATTTACTTTGGGCACATTATTTTTTGGCGTTTTTAGGAAAATTGACCAGAGTGCAAGGGGTTAAAAAAATAATCTATCATATCTGTGATATTTTCCTACAAAATAAAACATGTGAATTAGCATACTCTAAGAGTGGTGATTAAATCATTTCTGTCAGGGTCTGTATTGTCATTTTGCACACAGCACCACATTACTGCACGGTGGCGCAGTGGTTAGCACTGCGGCAGCACAGTTTACCCTTGGCCGGGGGATTGTGGGGATCGTGGGATCGTGGGTTCGATCCCAGCCCCCGACCAACAGTGATCTGTGTGGAGTTTGCATGTTCTCCCCGTGTTGCGTGGGTTTACTCCGGGATTTCTCCGGTTTCCTCCCACATGCCAAAAACATGCATGTTAGGTTAATTGGCTGTTCTAAATTGTCCCTAGATATCTGTTTCCTATAGGCCCTTAGAATAGAGGGTTAGTATTAATGAAAACGCTTTGAGTGGTCTTTGTGACTAGAAAAGCGCTATATAAGTGCAGGTTAGTTAGTTAGTTAGTTAGTAATTACCTTCAAAAACTAAAATGTGTCAGGCACTGCTGCTGCTCTCCTGCTAGTAGCAGCAACTTTTAGCAGTAAACAAAGCCTGCAGCCAAGAACAAACAAATGTCGAAACAACCCTCACTGTCACTTTCTAACACACGAAAGCCTTCTGCTGTCTTCTGAAACTGGGAAAGTTTAACCTTTGTTGAGATCACCAGCTTTCAGAGTGCAGGTCAACATGAGCCCACTGCTGCGGTCAGGCTAAATTGGCCTGACTCTAATGCCATCTGGAACTCCCACATGAAACTGTCATCCATTTTCCTACACCGCCAACATACCACAGAAAGTGGCTGAAGACAAAAGCCTTATCAGTCCCTACAAATGGAACAGAATGCAACCCCAATAATATAGGATCACTCACCAATAAACTAGGGAGCTTACACAAAGACTTGTTACTCAGCGCACTATGGCTAAATCTGACAGCCACAATCTGTTTAGTGATGGACCCCAACGGTACTAACAAAGTTACAGTCCAGATTAAGTATTCTGATTTTTTCTTCAGTTAGCAAGATGGAGCAGTTTCCTTTTCAGTTGGTGCTGCATTCAGTACACACATGGTTTTCTAGTTCACAAAGACAAATACATTCTGGATACTATTATTATTATTATTATTATTATTATTAATAAAAGTGAGCTAATCTTCTCAGCTCCTTGTGTTATAATGCCAAACTTTATTTTACATGTTTATTGTCTGGTTCATTTCATCTCTCATTAGATTTTTTTTAATTAATTTTTGGATCTGCATAAAGCTTTATGTTAACATTGTATGGTGGGACTGTATTGCGTGGTGCAATGCATCCATCCATCCATCCATCCATCTTCTTCCGCTTAATCCTTTTCAGGTTGTGGGGGAGGCTGGAGCCTATCCCAGCATCTTTGGGCGAGAGGCAGGGTCCACCCTGGACAGATCGCCAGTCCATCGCAGGGCCAACACAGAGAGACAGACAACCATTCACTCTCACAGTCATACCTAAGGACAATTTAGAATCCCCAGTTTTGATGCCAATTAACCTAACTTGCACGTTTTTGGCATGTGGGAGGAAACCGGAGAAATCCCGGAGTAAACCCACGCAGACATGGGGAGAACATGCAAACTCCACACAGATCACTGTTGGTCGGGGGCTGGGAACGAACCCACGATCCCCCGGCCAAGGGTAAGCTGCTGTGCTGTCACAGTGCTAACCACTCCGCCACCACGCTGCCCTGGTGCAATGCAGTCAGTTTCAATTCATTCATTTATTTCTTGATATCTTTTTTCTTCAGATCTTTTTTTCTACAAGAAGAGAGTTCCAGCACAAGCAGTTGACTGAGGGGAGGCACCTGCTGTGACTAGCTGAAGAGTGGCAGAAAGAGAAAAGGAAATGAGACTGATATACAGGGCATCTAGAGCGGGGGTGGGCAATTATTTTTTCCATGGGGCCACATGAGAAACAGAAAATATTGTGAAGGGCCGGACCAAAAGGCTGAACTCAATTCTGCATAATATTATTGTATTTCTTTATAAAAAGCAGCACATAGCATTGTTTTGACAAGATGGTAAGACTGGAACGAGTACAGGATTTCCTCTGATAACATTTCTCCGTGGCGACCCGCCTCACCAGAAATCGTACCGCCACGCCAAGCCGATATGATTTTATTAATAAAAATATATGAAGCAATGACTTTCCACAAGCGCGCACACGAACAACGCACGTGGCCGTCATCCGCGCAGAGTTCAGAAGCACCCTGCTCACACGAGTTTTCCAGTCAGTCAGTAGTGTCTCGCTAAGAGTGACTGTCCGACAGAAACATGAGTTTATTAAAGTACTTTAAACGTGGAAAAAAAATCATAAGAGGTATGTAAACACTGGCGTTTATCATGGTTTTAATCCACTGGATATGGGAGCCATAATGGAAGAGTCGCTCAGCTAAGAGATCTGGTTAGAATTCAGATGCAGCCGAGTTCATATGAAGGGAAAGGCAGGGGGACTGATGAATTGCTGAGGATATATTTCACCAGCCACTACAATATTAAATTATGAGACTGGCAATTTCTCTCTTTTCTCGCACAAGCAGGCGTGCCGTTTTTATTCTCCAGCGGCAGTGACAAAGCAACAGCTAAAAACGCTAGCTCTAAACTGAGGTCCTTCGGCGGCTGCCTAGAGAGGTGCCTGATGAGAAAGCCTGAGCGCACAACTATAACGGCCGTTGCTAAACGACCGGCCATTTATGTCTTCACTAAGTGGGCAGGAGCCACTTAGTGAATGAAAAACCCACGTGCAGGAGTGGTTTCGTGCTTTGTATTGAACAAAACCCCAAAACGTGTTAATGGGAATGAATGAAGTGTGGATGTGTATGTGTATGAAACACCCGAGCTGCCGAGTGCCCGAGCTGTCAGGCAGCGAAGGACCCAAAGGGCTCCCTGACGTACCTGATGGAAAATAAATAAATATGTGCACTTCCGGTTATGGCGGCCGCCTAGCAGGACACGTATCACTCTGCTCTGCCCCTGGAAATAAAAATTCGGCAAATAACTCTCTCATTTGGAACAGAACTTTTCCCAGCGTTTGGGTGAGGATATGCCGGTGAAGACTAAGGCTGGGAAATCAGGAGGGGGAAAAATTGAATCGCCGAAGCAGTCCAAATTAACGGACTTTAAAGTTTGTGGCGCAGTAGAAAAAGCTGCGGATATGGCGGATGAAACTAGCGGTGGTGCGGTAACTGCTGCTGCTGACGATGGCGGCACAGGTGCAGTGCTGGCTGCCATTAGCTCAATGAGAGCAGACTTTTCCGCTAAACTTGATGGGATTATGGCAGCGTTGGATGCAATGAGAAAGGAGTTGGGTGACTGCGTGGAGCGAGTAACGCAGGCGGAGCTTCGTGTTTCAAGTGCGGAGGATGAAATCAGCGGACTTCAAATAAAGGTGCGCACTTTGGAAAAAAAAAATAAAGATCTGGAAAATAGCGTTCTGGACTTGGAATCTCGGTCCAGACGGAACAACCTGAGGCTGGTGGGTTTACCGGAGGGAGCCGAAGGTCGTGATTCATGCTCCTTTTTGGAGGGGTGGATCCCGGAGGCGCTGAACAACGCGGAGCTAAAATCATCAGTCGTCTTGGAAAGCTCCCACCGAATTGGCCCACCGAGAGGTAACAAGGCAGCACCGAGGACGTTAATTATGAAGTTTCTCACCTACAGAGACAGGATGACGATCTCCAACGCGGTGCGGGCCAAAGGAGAAATTAAATACCAAGATCAGCAGGTGCGGTTCTACCCAGATCTGGCCTCAGGAATCCAACAATTAAGGAAGCAGTTTGACCCCATCCGCAAAGAACTGCGCAACCTTGAGATTCGTCATGGAGTGATTCACCCTGCAAGACTTCTGGTCACATATGAGGGCAGAACACGCATCTTCAAGACCCCCGAGGAGGCGCAGGAGCTCATCAAGAAGATCCAGGAAGAGACTGGTGGGAGCTAAGCATGAACAGAATATAGGGTAGAATATTTGAGCATTTAACTGATTAGAAGCATATAACAAGATTACAAAATATAGAATGTATTACATATTAAAAAAAAAAAGGACAAAATTGCTAAAAAATTTTGGAGTTAAATTGGAAAATTACAGAAGAGAGTTAATGTTACGTTATTAAAAGCAGTAGAGTTAGGGTGATTGGGAGGATGAAGAAGGAGTGGCTTTGGCTGTTCCTCGTGGGTGTGGAACGGTCGATGGCTATATCGGGAGACGGAATTTTTCTTTTGCTTTTGGGGGGATTGCCACAAATGTGGGAAGGGGGAATTTGTTTGTGTGTAGTTTGTAGGGTGAATGTTCAACCACTCATTTTTTTGCTTTTCTGTTTGAGCATGTTTACACTGCAAGGTAATCCCAAACACCCTATTGATTATAAATCAAAGCGTTAATCTTAATTTAACTTCATGGAATTGCAGACGTCTACAAAATTTAAAAAAACTTAAACAAGTTATGAATAAAATAAAAGACATGGGTTCAAAAATTGTGTTTTTACAAGAAACTCATCTAATAGAGGAAGATCTAAAAAGAATTAGGAGTAGATGGCAAGGAAATGTTTTCACCTCATCATTTTCATCCCGAGCCAGGGGAGTTATGACTCTCATACATAAATCAGTCCCATTTCAAGTGACAAATGTAATTGGAGACAAATTTGGAAGATATGTAATCATTCAAGGATCTTTGCTATTAGAAAACATAAATTTGGTGAACTTATATGGTCCCAATATAGATGATCAAAAGTTCTTTGCTAATTTATTTCTTATCTTATCATCACTTACAGGGCAACATATAATAGCAGGGGATTTTAATTGTACATTGAATCCCAGTATAGATAGATCAACAGGACTGGACTGTACGCACAATGGATGTAGGATGACCATTAATCATTTTATGAAAGAATTGAACTTGATAGATATATGGAGAGAAATGAAACCACAAGTTAAAGCATACTCTTGTTATTCCAATACCTACAAGACATTCTCACGTATAGATTATTTTTTGATCTCCACAGAATTAAGGTCCAAGATTCAAAACTGTTTTTATGATAACATCGTGATCTCTGATCATGCACCCTGCTGTCTAATGTATGTAGATAAGAAATTGACAAAGGAACCAGGTAGATGGCAATTTCAGCATAAATGGCTTCAGGATGAGGAATTTGTTAAGTATATAGAAAAACAGATAGATGAGTTCTTTGACATCAATACTACACAAACATCAGCATGTGTAAAGTGGGAGGCTTTCAAAGCTTTTATTAGGGGACATATTATTAGTTATACAAGTTCAAAATCTAAGAAGACTCAAGAGGAGCGAGTCCAATTGGAACATAAAATAAAAATTCTTCAAGAAAGAGTATATGCAGGAAGAGATCCAAGGTTGGAGAACGAATTACTGATTTTGAGAGCTGAATATGACAAAAAATCAGCGAATAGAGCTGCCTCGAGTCTTCTAAGATTGAAACAATCTTTTTTATGAACAAGGTGAAAAATCAGGAAAGTTATTGGCATGGCAGATTAAACAATTAGAATGTAAAACACCAATTACCAGTATTATAAGTAACGGACAGGTAGTTATAAATCCTTCAGAAATTAATAGAGCCTTTAGAGATTACTATGAAAAATTATATGATACCAAAAATGAATCTGACTTAACAAAACTACATGGGTTTTTGAATGAACTATTTATACCATGTATTCCAAATGAAAATAGGGAGATACTGGAGTCTAAAATTAGTCAAGAAGAAGTTGGACTAGCCATTGATAATATGAAATCAGGAAAAAGTGCAGGACCAGATGGTCTTCCAGTTGACCTTTATAAAAAATTTAAGAATAAATTAACAAAACCTTTTTTGGAAATGGTTTTAGAAGCATTTCAAAATAGTAATTTACCATCATATATGAATAATGCCTTAATTATACTGTTGCCAAAACCAGGTAAGCCCTCTAATAAATGTGAAAATATGAGACCAATAAGCCTATTAAATGCCGACCTTAAGATAATCTGTAAAATTTTAGCAAGACGAATACAAGAAATTTTACCAAATATTATTAATCGAGATCAGAATGGCTTTATAAAGGGAAGACAAGGCTTCCATAATGTAAGAAGACTATTTAATATTATTTATTCTAATAAAGAAGCACCAGATACAGCTCTCTTATCACTGGATGCCGAAAAAGCCTTTGATAGACTTGAATGGCCCTTTCTTTTTGAAGTCTTACAAAGGTTTGGACTTGGAAATAATTTCATAAAATGGGTTCAGATAATATATAATAATGCTACTGCAGAAATTCTAACAAATAACAATATTTCAAAATCAATAAAAATCAATAGAGGATGTCGACAAGGCTGTCCACTTTCACCTTTACTGTTTACTATGGCAATTGAACCTTTAGCGATGGCGATACGTCTACAGTCACAAATATATGGAATTAAAGTTGGACCAACAGAACATAAAATCTCCCTGTATGCCGATGACATAATTTTGTTTATGTCGAATCTTAAAAAATCAATTCCGACCTTGTTGAATTTAATAAAGAATTTCGGGGAAATATCAGGATATAAAATAAATAAAACTAAATCTTCAATATTAATGCTAAATGAGACCCAGAGAAATTACCCAGCCCCTGAGGTAAATCAATTCAATGTTGTAAATCAGTTCAAATATTTAGGAATCCAAATTGTGCCTAAGCTAGAATCAGTCGCCAGTGTCAATTATGAAGCCTTAATGACAGATATTGATGAGTTACTTCAGAGATGGATGTCACTACCAATGTCGATGATCGGGAGAATTAATATACTTAAAAGTAATATCTTACCTAAAATACTTTATTTATTTCAATACATTCCCTTACCACCACCTTTAGATTTATTCTCAAGAATTAAAAAAAAGTTAGTGGAATTTATATGGAACAACAGGAGGGCTAGATTACGTCTGTCTTTATTATATTTACCATTTGATCGTGGAGGTCTGAAATGCCCAAATTTTATGTTGTATTATTGGTCGGCACAACTGAGGTCTATGACATATTATTTTTCATCAAATGATCTCCCTCACTGGACTGAAATGGAATCATACAATTTACCTTTACCTCTTCCCATATTCATATACTCAGATTCGGCAAAAAAATTACAAAAACAAGTTAAAAATCCATTTGTAAAGCATATGATCAAAATATGGTGTGAAGCTAAAAACTATTTAAAAGAACCACAGTTATTGTCACAATTTAGTCCAATATGGGGTAATCAATATTTTACACCAGGGAGAGCGGACGCTGTATTTAAAGTATGGAATTTAAAAGGGATACAAAAGATTCAGGATTTATATTTGCCATGTGCAGAAAACATAATGTCTTTTGAAGAGTTGAGGATCAAATTTAATCTCAATAGAACACATTTTTTTAAATATCTTCAACTTAGAAACTTTATTCGATCAAATCAAAATAAAGCTCTCACTCGACCTATCTATTCATCCTTGGAAAAAATGTTGATGAAAGATAGTAAAAGAAAGGGTATTATTTCAGAGTTTTATAACTCATTGACACTATTTTCAAGTGAAAATTCACTGAAAAGATTAAACTACTGGAAAGAAGATCTGCAAACTGAAATTTCAGAGGAACAATGGGAATTGGCTTGTACAGAAGCTCAAACCAAATCTATAAATGTACGCCTTAAATTGATACATTTCAAATGGTTAATGCGGATGTATGTTACACCGGAGGAGTTAAATAGATATAACAAAAATATACCAGATACGTGCACAAAATGTATGGAAAGTAAAGGAACTCTATTTCATTGTGTATGGGAATGTAGATTAATAAGAATGTTTTGGGAAGAGGTGAGGGTAACAATTGAAAAAATAATCTCAAAACAAATCATATTGAATCCTAAACTGTTTTTGTTGGGTCTGTACCCAGAAAAGCATAATTTTAATAAAAGTGAAAGAACATTCATAGACCTCAGTTTGCTTAATGCCAAAAAATGTATTGCACTATTATGGAAAAAGACTCATAGACCAGATGTGACTCAGTGGTTAAGACAGATGTTAACAAACCTTCCATTAGAAAGAATAACATATATACTGAAATCAAAGGAAATTGTGTTTGAGAATATATGGAGACCTTTTATTGATTATGTAAAAAATTTAAACATAACTCTTGAAGAAGAAGGTGAATGATATGTGTGGACCTTGTAAATTCCAAACTGGTGAACATAATATGTATACTTATGTGTTGGATTGTCTAGACCACAGGTGTCAAACTCATTCCATGGAGGGCCAAGACCCTGCAGGTTTTACCTCCACCCAGTGGCTTCAACAGGTGTTTTCTCTGAATTTCCTCCCACTGATTGCTGATCAGTGAAAACACCTGCTGAAGAGACTGGGTGGAAGTAAAACCTGCAGGGTCTTGGCCCTCCATGGAATGAGTTTGACACCCCTGGTCTAGACTAAACAGAGGAGCACTGTTGAAGATTTGATTTTGTTGGTGGTTGTTGGTGTTTTTTAGTGCATTTTTTTTTTGTAGTACTTTAGTGTTAGTGTTTGATTGTTTGTATCATGTTTGTTTAAAAAAAAAGGTTCAATAAAGATATTGTGGGAAAAAAAAAAAAATATGTGCATTTTTTAAATATTTTTTAACCAAATAGCCAAATTAGGAGGTATTTACTTGTATTATTAGCATATTTGTAGTTTGTGTGTATTTTCTACAATTGAATAAAAAAAAAAAAGAATCAAATTGTAGGCGCTTCCCGGCCAGATATTGTGATACCAGGAGTCCGGCCGTGTAGTCACTTCGCAACTATAACTGCCTAAACAGATCATTCTGTACATGAACACATATTGTGGTGAATTATGTCTTTAGAGTCCACTACAGTTCCCTATTATGTACCTGGCAGGTTAAGACGACCGAAATTCATGAAGTCAATGACTTGACTCTGTCAGCAGCCTTCAGACAAACTAAATGTGTCAACATTTGATTTCAAAATAAGGGAGGTTTTTCCTGCTGTCTGGGTGGTGAGGAGATTTCTAAAAAAAAAAACCAAAAAAACCCCTATAAATATAAAGAAATATTATAACAGAAATAACGGGATCCTTGGTCATTTAAGTTAATTTATTTCATTAAATACAATTTTATTAATATTTTTTCTTTGTAATCAGAGTTACATTATTGTTCTGTTCTGACTGCAAACTTATGGTCAAAAATGTAAATTGTTATAAGGAAAAAGTTAAAAAAAAATTACCACAGTCTGTTTCAAATTTATCTAAAAAAAACCCAGTAATTTTATTTGAAAAAACAGACAAAAAATTGTCATAAAATAATCCACAAATTTATAATAAAGTTTCAAATGTACAAGAAAAGTCAATTTTACAAGAGGAAATTACAAATTTGAGGAACATGGTTTCGACTTTAGATTTACAGAGAAAAGTAGAAAACTATAAGAAAATTGTTTTAAATTTTTGAGAAAAACGTCAAACCTTGAAGACTGAAGTCATTACTCAAGGTTTTAAGTGGGTGCTCTTTGTACCCTTAACTCAATTAGAAATTTTTGGTTGCCTACTTTTAATTATTAATTTCATAGCACTGCTTCTACATAAGTAGAATTTCTGGTTACTATACCCACCTGATTATATAATTTAAGTATGCTTGAGCACATTGCTATTATGAATGTTTCTTTCCCTTCCCTACTCTCTCAATGGAAAAAAAAAAACAAAACACTAGAATAAAAATACAAAAAATACACATATTTTTGCCATTTATGTAAACCATGACAAAAAAATCCTGCAGGACAAATCATGACACTTGATATTTTCTAACCTGTTTGTATACCACCATAGACAGAGAGAGAACCTGAATTAGACAGAGCTCAGAGAGGGGAAGATGAGACAGAAGAGAGGAGCCAAGGAGAGGGAAGTGTTCAGGCAGAGGAAAGAGAGAAAGATAACACCACTAAAAAGTCTAAACACAGGATGTCTGGGTGGGACCCCAACTGGCCCAATATTCAAGCCTCGGTTGTCCAGTACTTCAAATGGTAAGTTCCATATGCAACATTACAGTGTAAAATTTTAAAAAGAAGTACATAGTATAAAATTAACATATTCCAGTATGTGCCCCCCCCCCCCCCCCGGGAAAAAAAATGTTGCCACCGCACCAAGGTCTTTAAGCCAGAGGAAACACTGGAGCATATGTTACGATTAAGCTGTGAAAAAGAGAAGCTGCCTTACAAAAAATGTCATTTATTCAATCAATTTTCACAAAACAATGGTAAACTAAATGTGAACATTTTTACCATTGTGACTCATTATATTAGTGATCATTTTCATTCGCATTCACCACAAAACACATTTTGAGTTTCATATACTGTTGGAAAGAGGTTCTTAGCTTTCTAAAGACATCACAATATTGTCTTTGTACTCCAAATATTAAGCAAGATACATCATATTACAGTAATGATTGTCACTGAACTGTGATTTTGAGAAAAAGGCCTCCAAAGAAAGTGTCCCAGTTCACTGCTAGTTGGTGCATTTACATGCCTACATTTGTAGTCAAACCACCTCACTTGGTATTTGTCAGTTCTTTTTTCTTGTTCAGTGAAAAAAATCTAGTCTCTGCTTTGCTTTAACGAGTGCATCAAAGTCAGGTTGAATGTCTGAGGTGGAGATGCGAAGCACAGCTGACAGATGATCATCAGTGAGAGAGGATCTATACCTGGATTTGGTAAACTTCATCACTGAGAATGTTTGTTCACATATGTAGGTAGAGCCAAAGAGAACCAACATCTTCTGAGTATGTCTCCTCATGTCTGGAAAGTTCTCTTCCTTGAGAGAAGAGTAAAAATCCAGCAGTGATCCTGACTTAAAGTGCTCTGCCAGTATTGCATCAGACTGCAGGTCAATTAGTTCCAGCTGAACATCACTGGGTGCATTATCCACATTGCAGGTAAAGGGAGAGGAAATCATGTGCATTTTATCCTCGATTGTTCTGAGATCTTCAAATCACCTTGAAAACTCACCATGCAGTGCTACTAACATGGATGAGTACCTGCGGAGGTGATCAGCTGATGGTGTGACTTCTTTCAGGATTTGCATGTGAGTGAGAGTGTTGCTCTCCAGTTGGTTTGAAAGAAACTGCAACTTTCTCATGAAAGCCTTCACCAGGCTGTGCATTTCATAAACAAAAAGGCCCTTGCCTTGCAGTTTGGTGTTCAGTTCATTCATCAGTGCAGCCACATCAACAGCAAATGCAAAATCTGCCATCCAGTCCTCATCTGAGAGCTCTGGGATGCCTTTTTTTTTTTTTTTTTTTTTTTGTTACTTATTTGTACCCGTAGGTAGATTTGGTTTGCAGTCTGGTGACAAGCCACCGGCCGCTGGTCGCTGCGTGCGCGAGCGCCCTAAACCTACATGTTTTTGGTATGCGGGAGGAAACCGGAGAAATCCCGGAGTAAACCCACGCAACACGGGGAGAACATGCAAACTCCACACAGCTCACTGTTGGTCGGGGGCTGGGATCGAACCCACGATCTCGTGATCCCCGCGATCCCCCGGCCGAGGGTAAAACTGTGCTGCTACAGTGCTAAACCACTGCGCCACCGTGCAGCCCATTGCCTTTCTTCTCACAAAACTCTCGAATCTCTGCTTTCAGGTCCCAAACTCTTTTTAGCACTTTGCCCAGGCTGAGCCATCTGACAGCTGTGTGGTAGTCAATGTCACTATGTTCAGTCTCATGCTCCTCCAAAAGCGCAACAAACTGTCTGTAATTCAATGCCTGTGCCCTGATGAAGTTAACTATTTTAGTTACAACATCAATAACATGGTTAATTTTTAGCACTGACTTGCACAACACATGCTGATGTATAATACATTGCAAAAATACCAATTTCTGATCTGCGTCGATTTCAGTCACCTTATCCTGCATACATTTCAAATGTCCAACACTTTTCCACGTCAGATTTGGACAACCATCCGTTGTGACACCTACCAGTCTGTCCCATTTCAGCCCCAGCGTGTCCATGCATGCATTTACCTCTGTGAACAGATCACTCCCTGCCGTTGTCCCTTTCATTGACCGCATTGCTGCCAGCTCCTCTTTTGAAGTCCGTTATCCACGGACAAATACGAGTAACTGGGCTGTGTCACGGACATCACAATTCCCATCCATAGCCAAGTAAATAAATACTTAGCAGTCCATGTTTTGTCGAAAACCCTGCATTCGGCATCTACCTTTCTTTTTTTAGCATGCACGGGCATTTTTGAGGGCTAAAGTCATCTGCTTGTGACAAGGTAGATTCAATCATGCACAGTATTGATTTACTTATTGCGTCATTATGCACGTGAATAAAAAAACTTCAAAATAAAAGCAGCACAACTTTAGTCCATGCATTAGGTAAAATTAGAAAATGTGTTTATTTTGAAATTTACAATTAACCTCACGCGGGCTGGTCGGAGTCAACCAAAGGGCCGTACAATGCCCGTACAATGCCCAGGTCTGATCTAGAGGGTATTCACAGCGCTTCACTTTTTCCACCTTTTGTTATGTTACAGCCTTATTCCAAAAAAGGATTAAATTCATTTTTCCCTCAAAATTCTACACACAATACCCCAAAATGACAACATGAAAAAAGTTTTTTTTTTTGAGATTTTGGCAAATTTATTAAAAAAAAAACAAAAAAACAAGAAATCAAATGTACAAAAGTATTCACAGCCTTTGCCATGAAGCTCAGAATTGAGCTCAGGTGCATCCTGTTTCCACTGATCATCCTTGAGATGTTTCTACTGGACATGATTTGGAAAGGCACACACCCTTCTATATAGGGTCCCACAGTTGACAATGCATGTCAGAGCACAAACCAAGCATGAAGTCAAAGGAATTGTCTGTAGACCTCTGAGACAGGATTGTCTCGAGGCACAAATCTGGGAGAGGGTACAGAAACATTTCTGCTGCTTTGGAGGTCCCAATGAGGCCTCCATCATCTATAAATGGAAGAGGTTCGGAACCACCAGGACTCTTCCTAGAGCTGGCCGGCCGTCTAGGTCATTAGTCAAGGAGGTGACCAAGAACCTGATGGTTACTCTGTCACAGCTCCAGCATTCCTCTGTGGAGAGAGGAAAACCTTCCAGAAGGACAACCATCTCTGCAGCAATCCACCAATCAGACCTGTATGGTAGAGTGGCCAGATGGAAGCCACTCCTTAGTAAAAGGCACATGGCAGCCCGCCTAGAGTTTGCCAAAATGCACCTGAAGGACTCTCAGACAATGAGAAACAAAATTCTCTGGTCTGATGGCACAAAGATTGAACTCTCTGGTATGAATGCCAGGCGTCATGTTTGGAGGAAACAAGGCACCGCTCATAACCATGCCAATGGTGGTGGCAGCATCATGCTGTGGGGATGTTTTTCAGCAGCAGGAACTGGGAGACTAGTCAGGATAGAGGGAAAGATGAATGCAGCAATGTACAGAGACATCCTGGATGAAAACCTGCTCCAGAGCGCTCTTGACCTCAGACTGGGGCAACGGTTCATCTTTCAGCAGGACAACAACCCTAAGCACACAGCCGAGATATCAAAGGAGTGGCTGCAGGACAACTCTGTGAATGTCCTTGAGTGGCCCAGCCAGAGCCCAGACCTGAATCCATTTGAACATCTCTAGAGAGATCTGAAAATGGCTGTGCGCCGACGCTTCCCATCCAACCTGATGGAGCTTGAGAGGTGCTGCAAAGAGGAATGAGCCAAACTGCCCAAAGATAGGTGTGCCAAGCTTGTGGCATCATATTCCAAAAGATTTGAGGCTGTAATTGCTGCCAAAGGTGCATCAACAAAGTATTGAGAAAAGGCTGTGAATACTTATGTACATGTGATTTCTTAGTTTTTTTTATTTTTAATAAATTTGCAAAAATCTCAAAAAAACTTTTTTCACATTGTCATTATGGGGTATTATGTGTAGAATTTTGAGGTAAAAAATGCATTTAATCCCTTTTGGAATAAGGCTGTAACATAACAAAATGTGGAAAAAGTGAAGCGTCGTGAATACATTCCAGATGCACTGTAAACAACTCCTAGCTAAAATCCAAAACAAACAGCCAACATCCTAGCTATCGCAGCTGTACCAATCCAAAATAAATGCTCTAAATTACAAAGAAAAGGCAAAAAGAAAACCCCTCCTACAAATGGAGAAGAACCAAAGGACCCAACGCAGTCCAGCGCTATTCTGCCAGTCCAGCCACAAGCCAAAGACCACTCCTCTAAAAATGACATTTCGCAAATCCATGTTGAACCACCGGTTCCACAAGTTCTGTGCGATTTAAAAGGGTGGGGGGGTGGGATGAAAATTCTACCTTCCACTGACTTTCGAAGATGTGATATTTGCTCTTTTAGACACTGCCACTGATATCACTCTTATGTCACACAATCGTTTTGACCAACTAAGTGTAGCTGCTAACTGCGCTCACCAAGACTTAAAACTAGAACCTTGTTAATTAGCCGTTCGACCATACGCGCTCACTAACACAACTCTGTCGGGCGTGCCACTAATCAAAGTCTTCACTGGTCCCATGACCTTGACTCATCTGGTCTGTGTCCAAACTTGACTCCATTCTGTTGCTCGTTGGCCTACTTAATCAGACCTACTTAAGACCTACTTAATCGCTTTGAGCCAATGATCGACTTCAAGAATCTCAAACTATGGGCTCAAACTCAACACCCTCACCCAATCGACCTACAAAAGACAACTGAATCACAGTTCTAGACACTTCAGACACCCTGAGTCTCACGCA
This sequence comes from Pholidichthys leucotaenia, assembly GCA_020510985.1. Classification (NCBI taxonomy): domain Eukaryota; kingdom Metazoa; phylum Chordata; class Actinopteri; order Cichliformes; family Pholidichthyidae; genus Pholidichthys; species Pholidichthys leucotaenia. The sequence continues at coordinate 17,299,932 of CM035848.1, read as the reverse complement.
ACTAGTGCTACTGGAACAACTGAAACCGATTGAAAGTGACCACAAAAACCAAGGTGAACATTGTCATCAAGAAGTCAAACGTCACCTTCAAACACAAGGTCGACAAGAAATTGAATGACCCTGGGAACTCACTGGTCAAGCAAAAAGCTCCACATGGCCCCCTTCGTACCTTTGACCCACCGTTGGTGTCACCTTCTGAATCCCACCCACCAACCCCTGCGGCCTGCACGGTCACAAGAGCCAAATCAACCGGATTCCCGAACCCTCCACAACCTAAAAACCCTGCATCAGTGGACCCAACTTTTGTGAATGCTAGATGTGTATCTACTCATTTTCGTGACCCCATGGTCCATAAAACAGTCAAACACCTGTCGGACCCAGCTATTCACGCACTTCCTGCGTCAAATCTCTCTGACATACCAAAAATGAATACACTTCCTGCGACGCAGTCTTTCCTGCAGCTGCGTGACAGAACTTGTATTCATGCTTCCGACGAACAATCATCGCCACTGCTCATAGTTCATCGAAACCAGAGGGGGATGATGACTGCCAACGCCCATGACCCTCCAGCTGCAGAACACAGAGGTATCAAAATGACGTACCACACTCCTAAGGCCACATTTCAAAAACACTTGGACTGATCCACCAAACGACACAAAGCGTACCATGACCAAAAAGTCTCCCATGGCAAACCTCGAATGGGGGACAAGGTCTTCCACTATGCATTTACACCGCAAACATGACAAATCTATCGCCAGGCAGTAAAAAAATCGCTCTTAAATTCCTGCCCGGGTGGACAAGTCCATATATTGTCAATGACAAACTTTGGCCACTTATGTACCAAATCCAGGACCCCATTTTCAAATGGGCCCATTACAATCAAACTAAACTTTGCCAAACCCCCATGGGTCGTGTCGGGGACAACACTGTCACATTAAGTCCATAAATGAGATTAAAATCAGGCCTGCGTCTGACAAATAATCGTTAGCTAACTACTAGCCTCAGGCATACAAAAGAGCCAATCAAAACTAAGTGATCTCCTAAAAGCTAATCTCAAAAGACTGTAAAATTTCAATCAGTTCCATCAACTTACCATTTTCAAATAGTACTCCCAGCACATCCAATATCACTAGCTGGAGCTAACAACATCAAAATCCCCACTAAAGGTGATAAGGTACCTAAGGTTTAGAATTTAATCTCTAAAAGAAATTGCTCCACCTCTGAGAATAATTTTCATCTGCCACTCAGGTGTGTAAAGATAAAAACCAACAGGAAAGTTGGCATTAAAGTCCCTCATTTCTATCTGCCTTGTCAGGATGATGAGCCTCCTGTTTTTCGGTTTAGCGTTTTGCCTAGCAATCACACCTACCATCTCTGATGTGGTGCAGCGGCTGCAGTCAATTTCTCCAGAGGCGCCAAACTTCATTCTTGGGGATTTTAACCATGTTTCTTTAAAGAAGACACTTAAAAACTTTCATCAGTATGTCTCCTGCCCAACCAGGCGAAAAAAGACATTGGACCTGTGCTATGGATCCATAGAGAGGGCCTATAAATCACTCCCCCTTCCTCCTTTAGGATCATCAGATCACAACTGTGTTCATTTGCTGCCCACATATAAAACTGCTCTCAGAAGAGGCAAGGTGGAGATGAGAGACACTGATGTGTGGACAGAAGATTCAGAGCACAGCCTCCAGGAATGCTTTGACTGTACAGACTGGAAGATGTTCATAATGGCCTGCGGGGATGATTTGGACTCTCTGGCTGAGCTCACATGCTCATACATGGCTTACTGTCAAAATAAGATTGTTCCACGTAAACGTGTCAAAATATACCCCAACAACAAACCATGGGTTACTAAATCAGTTAAATCCTGCTTACAGAGGAAAGCTCTTGCCTTTAAACAGGGGTCTGTTTCTGAGCTACAGGTTGCCACCAAGGAGCTGAAGGCCGAAATTTTAAGAGCAAAACAGAATTATAAATCAGAGTTGGAAAGCAAGATGGCAGCAAATAAACTTCGTTCGGCCTGGGCCAGTATGAAAACTATTGCAGGCCTTCAGAGCACAGAGCGCAGTAATCGTGTGTTTTTAGATGGTTTTAGTTCAGACACAGAGCTGGCTAATGCTCTTAATTGTTTTTATGGTCGTTTTGACTCCTTTGATTTCAGCACAGAAATCCAAGATTTGAAACAGAAACTCAAAGACAATCAGCACTTTAATATTGAGATGCAGGATGTTAAAAGGGAGTTCGGCGCTGTAAAAGTGAACAAAAGTCAGGGCCCTGATAATATATGTGGACGCCTGGTAAAGTCCTGTGCACATGAACTGAGTCCTATATTTCATTATATTTTCAATAAGTCCTTACAGACACAACATGTGCCTAAGATCTGGAAAGATGCCGTGGTTGTTCCCGTTCCAAAATCCAGCTGTCCTAAAACGGTAAATGACTTTAGACCAGTTGCTTTGACTTCAATTTTAATGAAAATTTTTGAAAAACTGGTCAGATGTGAGGTCCTAAGGCAGACTGAACATGCATTGGATCCTCTGCAGTTTGCCTATAGGCCTCACAGAGGAGTGGAGGATGCCACTGTCACTCTGTTTGACATGCTTTTTAAACATCTGGATTTTAATGGGACACACGCCAGGCTTTTATTTGTGGACTTTTCTTCTGCCTTTAATACAATCCAACCTCATATTTTAGTTGAAAGGCTCCTGCAACAATTTGATTTGAGCAATAATCTGGTGGGTTGGATTCTGGATTTCTTAACCAACAGGACGCAGAGAGTAAGGGTCAATGGCACATTGTCTGACCTAAAGTGCTCTTCTACTGGCTCTCCTCAGGGGTGTGTGTTGTCACCACTACTCTTCATCCTGTACACAAACATGTGTCGGAGCAGACATGACAACAGACACATTATAAAGTATGCTGATGACTCAGTCATTGTCAGTCTCCTCCAGGATGGTGAGAGTGGCCACGGCCCAGTAGTTGATGACTTTGTTCACTGGTGTGAGGATTCCTACCTGCAGCTGAATACAACAAAAACGAAAGATATGATTATTGACTTTAGGAGGAAAACTCCCAGGCACAAAGTCACCATACTAAAAGGCCAGACCACCGAATGTGTACAATCGTACAAATATCTTGGGACGATTATTGATAGTGGATTGAACTTTGAGGTGAACTGTGAAAGGGTGTGCAAAAAGGGTCAGCAAAATTTGCATTGTTTGAGGAAACTTGCACGCTTCCAAATTGACCGAACCATAATGACTATGTTCTATCGGGCTTTTATTGAATCTGTTTTATCCTTTTCTTTAATGTCATGGTTTGGTCAGATAAAACTGAAACAGAGGAAATCCTTGGATCAGGTAGTCAGATGGTCCAGTCGTTTGCTTGGTGAGTCACAGCTGAGCCTGACATCCCTGTACACCAGACAAGTAGAGAGGATGGCCGACTCGATTTTAAATGATGACTCCCACCCTTTGCACTGCAACTTTCAGCTTCTTCCCTCCAGACGGAGGTTTGCTGTCCCAAAAAGTAGAACCCAGCGCTACAAAAACAGCTTTGTCCCTGCTGCTGTCAAAGAGTTGAACAAGCTATAAAAATTATATTGTACATATTTATATTTACCTGTTTGTAAGATGTGTGCCTGTGTTTGTGTCTATGTTGAATGTAATTAGTGGCTTGTAAATATGGATGTCACCAACTGCAAACAAATCTACCTACGGGTACAAATAAAGTAACCTGAACCTGAACCTGAACCTACCGTTACACAGTTAGAACTGGGCAGAGCCAGGACAGGAACTCAACAATCCTTAGGTGGATTCTCGTTAACAGCCTCAGTGTTATGCCCTCTTGTTAGCCTTGACACGTCCACTGTTAACTTGGTCAACATTGCCACACTGAAACGCCAGGTAGCTGAACGACAAACCATGACCAAAACTTTGCAAGATACTATGTTGGTTTTGAATATTTGCTCCGAAGCATTGATTAAACCCAACAAGGTCTTGAACTTTTTGCTCTTCGTGTTAAAAGTTGACTATGCCCACACACAGCTGGTGTCTATGTTACTCTCAGATGTAGCTAGAAACATTAGCTTGCTCTTCGTGTTAAAGGTTGACTATGCCCACACACAGCTGGTGTCTATGTTACTCTCAGATGTAGCTTGAAACAGTAGCTTTCCAATTGACACTTTAGCAATGAGCTGGATTTCACCTCATCTTGTCCCTTCATCAATGATAATAAATTTACTCTTCATTACCATTCAAAGAACAATGATAACATTCCACGTTCGCTCAATTTTTCAGAATGAAGGTCTTGAACAGCCTATGACCCAGACATCTGTGGAACCATGGTTTAGTTCAGCTAAATCAATCCAATTTGAACCTCCTTGAGTTACCTCAATGTTACTTAGCTTAAACATTTACCTCAAGTATGTTAAAATTACATACTTTTTCTTTTTGTGCTTTTGTACCCAGAATTTTTGAGCTTTTTTGCATGCATATACAGTATATTCTTTTTCAGACAATTTTACAATTGTTATATTTGTTCATATTCAAACTATTTTTGAAGATTTCTAAAAGTTGTTTTATTACTGTAAACCAAACCCAAATATCTATAGACAGGAATAGATACTGTTTACAAGCTTCATGCTTATGGACATCAGAACCGTTAGCTCAGCAGCTGAGTCAGTGGTCTTCCATTGGAACCAGCTGCCAAGTATGTGTACCAAAGATGACTGAAGCTCACCACAGTGGATAAGTTACTCCCTGCTCAGGACTGGAGTCATTTCCTTTCAAATCCATTTGCCAAATGAATGCCAAAGTGACATATTTACGATGATGTTCCACAGACTTTTGACCAGCATAATTCCTCTCATTAAAACTCAAAAGTCCAACATTGCCCTCCAATGCAAAACACAGGAATATTTCTCCTGAGGACTGAAGATTTTCTCTCTGATGCTTAAAACTATTAATTGTGAACAATGAAATAACTAATCCTTCTCCACAGATGACATCAGCTATTGACGATATGGCGGGACCCTGTGATGGACAATTGTGGTTTGGAATGCTTTTATTGATATGATTTAAAGTGTTTCTTTATCTTCATGGAGAATTAATTTTGCCAGTCCACTATAAAAAAATATTACATTTACCATGTAGACACATTGTTTTGTTCCTTTATTGTTAAGCAGAATATCTTAGTCAGTAAAATTTTAAAGAATTTATGCTTTAATAGGCAGCATACATATTTTAGGATGATTTCACTTCTCTTATCAAATCCTTTCTTCTTCTCTGTAGAGAACTCAGATTCCAAAAACTGTGAACTGACCAATCAGCTTCCAAGTCTCCATGCATCTCCTTTTTTGAAATTTTACAACCCATGTTTGAAACAAAGGAACTCAGTGCAATTGGTCAAAAGTTTACGCTAATGGGCAGATCCAATCCTGATCATTGAATGTAATTGGTCAGGCTCAGTTGTCCTTCAAAAAAATTACTGGGCCAATCTGCCAAGTTGGAAAACCTTCCCTCTGTTTTGGCAGTGGAGTCTTGAAAAGTCTAGGGAAAGTCATGTTCTGCCCCGCTTCCTAAGTAGGCCCAGAGCGTAAGCTCTGCGTAATTTTTTTTCCTATAAAAGTCACCTTTTCCTATTTTACTCCTTTTTTCCCTTAAATTACCGTGCTAAGAAGATTTTTTTGATTTTCACCAAGCTTAAGTCAACTTTGTTCTGACTAGGGATGGGCATAATTTACCGATTAACCGATAATTGATCATTAAGAATTTCACCGAGGAAGTTCATTTTCGTCGACAAACCGTTTTTTTTTTTTTTAAACAATCCGAGTTTAATAGGCGTAGTGCACGGCCGTCCTCAAACAATGCAATGGCAAAATTTGGGCACCAGGGGGCAACATTACACCATCGCCGTACCCTGGCGTGCCTCAGTTGATACATGCGGGCTTCCGTAGGGCAATCGCCAAATCATGAAACGGTTACGGCGAAGTGTTGCGTGGGATCATTTCAATTTAAAAAATGACCAGGTGTACTGCAATCACTGCAATGCAGCATACAAATATACCTCATCGACAGGGTCCATGGAACACCCTTATTACGCGAAGAAACCGCCAACAGTGGTCGCGCGCTGAGTAATGGCGGTCGTGAAGATTCTTTTTTTTTTTCAGAAACTTTATTGAGAAGGTCATGAAGATTCAGTGTACACACGTTGAGGGAAGCTGCAGGAGGCGGCGTAGTGGCTCGACGGGAAGACTATTTCGCACAAAATGGCACAAGAGAACAGCAAAAAGTTCTGCGCGGCTAGACTAAGTAACACGAGCGATAGAGCAATGAATGCGGTCTTCGTTTGTTGGGTGGCCGCTCGGCAGGGACAGAAGCTGGGTAAAACGTCTCGGCCAATCAGCTTGCGGGGTGAAACGTCTCGACCAATCAGCTTGCGAGATTCCCGAGGGCTCTCCGTGCTGATTCCTGATGTTCTAATGTAGTCTACCTGCCTTGTTACGTACCTAAAAATGTTAATGATTAACCGATTATTAATCATTAATTCTCCCGACAATCGGTGAAGAAAATTTCACCGAATGCCCATCCCTAGTTCTGACCACAACACATCGCAAGAAACAGATTTGTGGTTTGTTTTTTTATTTATCAAGTTTGATTTTCTGATTGGACTTTGAACGATAAAAAAATATTATCTGGAATTTGGCAACCTGGCCAAACGTCAAATTCATTTTTCTGTGTATAAACTGAGACATCGACCAGTGTGATGAGCATCCAGCTTCTAGGGTTGTGATTCAAAGGAGCAGTGCAGGTACCGTATTGTGGCAGAACCTGCCTGCCCTTTTCTCTCAACTCCATCAACTCACATCCATCTGGACCAAGGTTGGTATCTGAAGGCCTGCTACCACCAGGAGACACAATCTGACTCTGCTGTGCTAAAGGTCTGTTGTCCAAATTAAATTTAATTCTTCAGAATATTCTTTGTATAAGTTCTATAAACCTAACATCTTCAAACTCCTTTCAGAACTTCAAATACCTTTATCTTTTCATTAGTCTCTGTTCCTTTTCAAAGTAACACAAATTTTCTTTTTTATAAACTGTTTTAATTATCATTTTCTTAATAACATTGCATCCATTTTTCTAAACCACTGCTATTTTATGGTTTCTTATTTTGTATTACAGTGCCAATTTAAGCTATGGTTTTCTTTGGTTCCACAAATGTTTGATAAGACAAGTTATGTTCAGTAATCCATTAACAGTTTAATTTGCTCATGATACATGTTAAATTCACTTTCTTGAAGTTATCTGAATGTGTTCATCTATCCTGAAATTTCTTATTAAACTGTTAAAAAGGCATATTGGGACTGAATTATTGGAAAGAAGACCTGCAAATTGAAATTTCAGAGGAACAATGGGAATTGGCTTGTACAGAAGCTCAAACCAAATCAATAAATGTACGTCTTAAATTGATACATTTTAAATGGTTAATGCGGATGTATGTTACACCACTGGAGTTAAATAGATATAACAAAAACATACCAGACACATGCACAAAATGTATGGAAAGTAAAGGAACCCTATTTCACTGTTTATGGGAATGTAGAAAAATCAGAATGTTTTGGGAAGAGGTGAGGGTAACAATTGAAAAAATAATTTCAAAACAATTCACATTGAACCCTAAACTGTTTTTGTTGGGTCTGTATCCAGAAAAGCATAACTTTAATAAGAGTGAAAGAGCATTCATAGACCTCAGTTTGCTTAATGCCAAAAAATGTATTGCACTACTGTGGAAAAAGATTCATAGACCAGATGTGACTCAGTGGTTAAGACAGATGTTAACAAACTTTCCACTAGAAAGAATAACATACATACTGAAATCAAAGGAAAATGTGTTTGAGAATATATGGAGACCTTTCATTGATTATGTAAAGAAATTAAACATAACTTCTGAAGAAGAAGGTGAATGATGTGTGTGGACCTTGCAAATTCCAAATTGGTGAATGTATAATATGTATACTTATGTAATGGATTACCTAGACTAAACAGAGGAGCACTGTTGATGACTTGCCCTTGTTAGTGGCTGTTGGTGTTTTTAGTACTTTTTTTTTGTAGTTAGTGTTTTTTTGTTTTGTTTTTTTTTAAAATTACTTTAGTGTTAGTGTTTGATTGTTTGTGCCATGTTTGTAAAAAAAAAAAAGGTTCAATAAAAAATATTGTGGGGAAAAAAAAGGCATATTGGAGTTACTGTTTGATTTCATGTCCAGCTTCTTGATTAAAAGCAGAAAGGTACTCACAGGTTTTCTGATTCCTTGCTGGTACAAATATTGAACTATTAACAAAATTGTCAATTTTTTTCAGACTGGTGCCCCCTAACAAGTTTATATGTGCTGGCAATGAAAAGAAATTTTCATTCCTACTCACATGTATATTTACATTAATATTTGTACCAACACCTAACCACTACACATACAGTATTATACTCTATGCATATATCTTAAATTACAGAAAATGTTTAAGTTTAATTTTAATATAACAAATGTGCATTTGATCATTTTCCTTCATTTGAACATATTTTAATAACATTTTTAAAAAAAATGAATAATTTACAGAGGAGAATGCAAGGGGTAGGGTGAGATGGAGGCAGATAATCTTCTGTGGAGACCCCGAAAGAGAACAGCTGGGAGAAGAAGAAGAAGAAGAAGAAGTAGAAGAAGAAGAAGAAGAAGAAGAAGAAGGATTTTAAAAAATGGATAAAGAAATACAGCGTTAGTCTAAATCCATCCTCAACTCTGACATCACCAGTGCTCATTCCAGAAATCACCACATCCCCAAAGAGATTGCAAGACCCCCGGATGCTCTGTGGATTATTATCGAGCCCCACAAACGACGCAGATGGTGGCGAGAGAGAAAGCAGAAACGAGGCTGCAGGGCTGGCCTCTGCGCCCAGCTGCCAAACAATTTCAATTTTCCTCACCAATGCCAGATCCCTCGCCAACAAAATGGATGTGCTGCGATCAGAGATCGCCTACAGTTGCTACATCCGGGACTGCTGTATTCTGATTGTGACAAATCTTGACTTCACCTGCTCATCCCAGATGCCACTGTGGAATTACCGGGCCAAACCACACTCCGTTATGACCGCAACGCCAATTCTGCTAAGGGAAGGGGTGGCAGGCTCTGTGTTTTTGTGCTCCAGTCTTGGTGTAATAACAGCAGAATAATTTACAACCACTGTTCACTGGACCTAGAGGCCATGTTCTTTCTGTGTAGGCCTTTCTACTTCTCCCGCGAGCTAACGGCAGTAATTGTAACAGCTTGTCTTTAATAAGAAAACAAAAGGCTGATAATCAAAAAGCAGACAAAATGAATCTACTCAAGCTAATTGTAACAGCTGTTTACATTCTTCCTGATGCTAGCGTTACCTTAGCACTCAGCCACCTCCAGCACATTGTCAGCAGGCAGCAGAGAGATCACCCTGACACAGTCCATATTATTGCAGGGGATTTTAACAAAGCATGCTTAAAGACTGTACTCCCCAAATTCCACCAACATGTTAAGAATCCCACAAGAGGGGAAAGAACACTGGATCATGTTTACAGCAACATTAAGCAGGCCTACAGAGCCACCCCCTCCCTCACCTTGAACAATCATACCATCTCTCCCTGCTTCTAATTCTTGCTTACACCCCCCCTTAGGAAGAGTTCCCCCCAACCAAATAAACTTCTTAAACACTTCTTAAACAATTTGCTGCACAAATTGGAACATCTTTGAACAGCAGGACTTGGGGCCTCATGTACAAAGAGTACTGGCACACAAAAACTTGGTGTACATCCATTTCCAGGGAAAATTTCAGATGTATCAAGAATGAAATGACCGTGGAAATATGCGCAACCCATGGCAACTTCATGGCTGGAGTATGCACGTTTCTACTGTTACTGGTCCATTGGCGACACTTAGAGGTGATGTTGGGAGACTGATAATGATGTGAAAGTCATTGTATACACCAGAGACACATGATAAGCAAACATCCAAGTGTGCGCAATTAGATGAGTGGATATAAAAGCAAGTGCAAAGAAGTGCAGGAAATGCCTATAACAACAATGGTGTTAGCATTATTAGACGATACTGCAAATCACGCAGTGAGAAGAGAAAAGGTATTTAGAGAAAGAAGATTTTCTGGCTCAGGACGATGACTGGCTTGTCAGCCGTTTTAGGTTTCCACAGGCAGTCTTTGTGAAAGTGTGCTCAGAGCTACGGCCGGTCTTGGAGTGCGACCCGGCGAGAAGTCGTGCGCTGCCCGTCCCAGTGCAGGTTCTGACAACACTTGGGTTCCTGGCTACAGGGGCATTCTAGAAGGAGCTGGCAGACCCATCAAGAATTTCCCAGTTGACCCTGAGCCGAGCTAGGCCAGCTGTGTGGGATGGCATTATCCGGCTGTCACCCAGGTACATCATATTCCCATACAATGCAGTTGAACAAGCCAACATCAAAGCGCAATTTGCAGCGAGAGCCAGTGTTCCTAATGTAATCAGAACTATCGACTGCACACACATTGCTATAAAATCACCTTCACAAGATAAATATGTGTATGTTAACAGGAAACATTTCCATTCTATCAATATACAAATTATATGTGATGCGCAAATGCGACTAACCAACACTATTGCAAGGTGGCCTGGTTCAACGCACAATTCATTCATTCTAATGAACAGCATTGTTGGGAGCAAACTACAAGCTGGCACTGTGCAGATGGGTGGCCTCTTGGTCAGTAAATTTGTGTAATTGTCCTAATAATAACCTACCTGTGGGCGCGTGGTGGCGGAGTGGTTAGCACTGCGGCAGCACAGCAACTCTCCCTTGGCCGGGGGATCCTGGGTTCAATCCCAGCCCCCGACCAACAGTGATCTGTGTGGAGTTTGCATGTTCTCCCTGTGCCTGTGTGGGTTTACTCCGGGATTTCTCCGGTTTCCTCCCACATGCCAAAAACATGCAAGTTAGGTTAATTGGCATCAAAACTGGGATTCTAAATTGTCCTTAAAGTATGACTGTGAGAGTGGATGGTTGTCTGTCCCAGACCGGCCAACCCCCACCCCCCCAGCGGGTCCAACGCCAGCCCCCGTGCCCCAGGCACTGGGAGAATAGTGTCTCCAAGCCCTGGGCTGGAGACCGGCCCGCGCCCCTGGCGCGAACTCCCCAGACACCCCCACAGCGGGCCCACCCCCACCCCAGCGCCACCACTGCACACCCTGGGGATGCCCACGTCCAAAGAAAGCTGCAGCATCCCACAGGGGGCCGCCCCCACCCCCCAGTCCAGGGGAGCCCACGCAGCCAAGAGGCGCTATCCCCTCAATCCAGCACCTCCCAACCAGCACACACACCTATTCCCACACACTCACACCCTCATGCTCTCATACACACCCACTTGCACCCACACGCACTCACTCACTCTCGCTCGCCCTCTCCCCCACACAATCCCATACTCGCACTCCCAAACCCACCCACTCTCTCCCACTCCTGTACCCGCTTAATCTTGCTCCCACTCCCACTCGCCCTCAAAATCACCTGCACTCACTCATGTTCACCTATACACACACTCTCACTCGCACTCTGAACTACTCACATCCATTCTTGCTCTCCTGCACACACTCACCCACACTCATTCCCCTTATCACTCAGGGCGGCTGCAATGCAGATGCAGCGAGCATCCAGTGCACATTGTGGAAGAGGGAGGAGCCGAGGAGCAGCAGCAGCTTTTCCAAGTTGGGAAAGATGGCAGATTATATGTGTTCAGTTTTGGCTGTGTGAGCAAGAAATCCTCTTCTTTTAAATTACGTCTTACCCACAGACATGAAAATATGACAGCAATGATTAATTTTGTTTGGAAAAACCTCAGTGTCCCTGCTGAGATACCGGAGAGGACACGGGTTTGTAGCCTGCATTTTACCCTGCATGCCAAGGTAGATGGCCCGTGGGTGCGTGGCACAATGGCCAGTGTGAATATCATCACAGATGAACCTGCAGAAAAATCATTCTTGGTGGAGTGGAGAGTTGCTGTCTGGCCCTGCGTGGAGGCTGGAGGGCTCCTCGCTGGTCTCTGGTTGCCCACTCACAGCGGATCTCCTTCACTCTCACTCTCCCGCATGGGAGTGAAGGAGGCGAGTGGGCTAGGGTCCACCGGTAAAGCAAGCTCGCTGTGGGCCGGTGGTCTGAGCAGCTCGTTCCCAGTGAGCAGTCTGCTCGCTGATGGCGAGCGAATAATCAATCCGGCCTCCAGCAAGCGGTCTGCTTGTTGGGGGCCGGCGGTCCGGTGCGCCCGCCAGCCACCTCCTTCGGAGCGAGCCAGGAACATCTGCGGTGAGTGGGCAACCAGAGACCGGCGTGGAGCTCTCCAGCCTCCACGCGGGGCCAGGCAGCCACTCTCTGCTCCACCGGCCGTTTGCCACGCACACCTATGGAAACCTTGTTACGACTGTTACTTCCTCAAGTTGAATCGCCTTCTCGGAGCTTTGTGCCATGTCCTCGACTTCTTCCAGCTACTGCTGGGTGGCAGTATGGATGGAGCTAATTAGAATATTCATAGATCCGTGCATATTTAAGTAGAAGGAAGATGTAAAAACTCTTTCCAAGCAATTCTAAAACACTGCAAGTTTTTTGTGTATAAAAAGTCACAATATGCTATTTTGGGAAATATACATTGGTTTTTGAGGCGGTTTTAGAGCCACTGGAGCGGGTCTTCAACATCTGTTTGTTCTCTCCCACAGATTGAGTCCCTGTCATGCTCTTTACTCTCTTTTTTCTTCTTTTTCTTTTTTCCTTCCCTGCTCTTTGCTCTCTACATGTCTGTTCTTTTCATCTTCTTCTCTATCCCCTCACCCCCCCAGCCAGTCACACCTGATGACTACCCCTCCCTGAGCCTGATTCTGCTGGAGGTTTCTTCCTGCTAAAAGGGAGTTTTTCCTCTCCACCATCACCAAGTGCTGCTCACAGGGGATCGCCTGATTGCTGGGGTCTTTCTGCAATTGAGTGGTTTTCCCCTACAGTTTGACAGTGCTATGAGATGACTGTTGTTGTGAAATGGTGCTATATAAATAAAGTTGAATCTTAGTCCATTCCTCATGGGCAAACACCGCCAGTTCACTGATATTCTTGGGTTTGCGTGCTACAACCACCTTTTTCAAACCCCACCAGAGATTTTCAATGGGGTTCAACTTAGGCGACTGTGATGGTCACTCTAGTATCTTCCAGGACTTTTTCTGAAACCAAGCCTTGGTGGACTTAGGTATGCTTGGGACCATTGTCCTGTTGCAAGATCCAATGACACCCAAGCTTCAGCTTCCTCACAGGTGCCATGACATTTTCTCCAAGGGTTTCCTGATACTTGACTGAATCCATCTCGCCATCCACACACTGCAGGTTTCCAGTGCTAGAGGAAGTGAAGCAGCCCCAGAGCCTCACTGTGCCACCACCATGCTTCACTGTAGGCAGGGCGTTCTTTTCAGAGTATGCTTCATTCTCCCTCCTCTAGACATACCGCTGATCCATAGGCCCAAAAGGTTCCAGTTTTGTTTCGTTGCTCCACAGAACAGAATCCCCAAACGTCTTTGGCTTATTTATATAGTTTTGAACAAATAAGAGCCAACTTTTCTTGTGCTTTTGTGTCAATAGTAAAGTAGGTCTTGGAGATTGGGCATGGAGCCCTTCAGTGTTAAGTTTGCATCTTACTGTTGTACCAGACTCAAGCTGGATTGAACACTAAAATTGGAACTTTACTTCATGTATGAACAAACTGTCTAACCTTTGCCCAGTTTCATCACCCCAGGATACAGCTGTGGTGGAGGACCATATGCAACACCCCTGTCCCCTCTCTTCCTGCCTTTCAACACAGATCCTTGACATGGAGAAGAGAGAAACAAGAAACAAACTCCCTCACTGAGACATTATTTTATGACCACAGCAGTAAAATTCCTGCAGAACAGGATTTTTTTTCCTAAAAACTTCCTAAATATGCTTACAATGTTGCTGCATCATCTGTTGTCATAAATGTTTCATTTGTGCATGATTTTCTAACTGATGAACCCTCATAGATTAGAAAATTCAAATGGAAGCATTTTGATAATGTGTGTCTTGTTTGTGATAAGTGTCTGAGCATTTCACTTCCCACTGGGATGAGCGAGTTTACCAAAGGAGCAGTGAGATGGTCATGTAAAGCCCTGATTGGCTGACCCCTCAGGACCGCCCTGTGGGTATGTGCCTTTATCACATGTCTAGACCAGAATTTGCTCTCTTTTGCTGCTGTTTTCTGAGGAGAGAGGTCATTGGCCCTCTCTCTCTCCTCAGAGGCCAGAAGGCCTCTAATCCAGCTCTTATCTAACTGAAGGTAACACTTGAAGCTTTCCCTTTTTCTAGCATGCTTTAACTACCTAAACTTTGATACTTTTTGGATTTTTCTTTAAAACTTCATCACCTTCTCTAGCAATTCATGTCGAGTGGAAGTAATCTTCAATTTTTATCTTGTCTAAAGCCAACCAAGCCATGATTTTCTTCTTTAATCCTAATTTTTCTGTAAGTCAAGCGTGATCACACTTTTTAGAGCTTATTCCATTTTTAAGGCTTCCTTCTGGCTATCTTGCAAGCCTAGAGGAGATCCATTGTTCCAGCCACCTCCAGTAGATGCAAGCTCCGGACCTGAACCAGGCCCCACCTCACCGAGGACACAGGACAGTAGGGAGAACCATTGCCGCCAAGGCTCATCTCCGGCCCAGGATGGACCAAAGCCGTCATTCCTCCCACGCCTGTGACCCCTCCTAAGGCACGACCATTTTGTCCTGTTCCAAGCCTCTTGGGAACCAAGCAACGCCAAGAGAGTAAGGCAGTAAACAGCACTAGCTTCAAGGAAACCCATAACCTTTTTCTGTAATGACCGTCCTTTTTTTGAACACAAGGTAAAGTTAATCTGTTTTCTTTTTCATAACATCTCTTTTCCAAATTCCCTTTTCCTTAACTTTGCGTTCTACTTAATTTTTACCACTATTTTGACTTCACCCTTATTCCACATATGCAAGACCTGTAAATATGTAAATATTGCTGTTTCTTCATATATGCAAAATTACCACTGTTCATGCTCATTTGGTTATCTTCCCATTCTACAAACTATACAGATGTCTATTGTCATTTTGGGTTTTTCTGTAATAAATTTACTAACCTCTTCATTGGTGTCCTCTCTGCCCAGATTTTAAGAATCACACAGTGTCAAGAACTGATGTCCAGATTATGAGACTGATCAAATATTGTCAGTAGAATTATTAACTAAGACTTAACTTACCAATTGCCAAATTCTTAAGCTTAAGTCTTTGTTCATAAGAGTTTCCACCTCTACAAAACGTGGATGGTGCCACAATTAATGTTACAAACGAGGTAATGGAAGAGCTATTAATAATTATTAATTCCAGTTATTAATTATTAATAATCATATATGAATCATTGGTGTCCCCACCACCTGATAATGCTACACTGTGGAAACTGAAACCTCAGTGTCTGCAGCCACCAAGTCTTGCTGCAGGTCTTTTGCAGTCAGTCGAGGGTTTCTGACCACCTGCTTCCTCAGGACTCTGGTGGCAGCCATTGATAGCTTCCTCTTTCTGTCATCTCTAGGAAGTGTAGTCACTGTTCCTTCCCTTGTTTGTTCAAGCCAGTGATCTCTTCTCTGAACTTTTTGGACAATTCTTTTGACCTCACCAGATTTCTAACATGCAATCAGACATCACCGTCAACAGTGGAGGTATTTGAGGCGTTCTCTCTCAAGCACATGTGATGCAACTAATGAAGCCCTTGATTGGTTACATCAGGTGTGCTTGAGACCACACCTGATTTGCAAATATGTGCTCTTATGAAGAATTCTATTCAGGGGGTTGCATCATCATCGTCATCGGCCTCCGTCGGTCTATGATGACCATGGAAGAGAATCCTAAACGTCTACTCTGCTGGAACAGCACCGCCTGTGGCTGAACATGCCGATGCGCAAATGGCAGTCCCTGTCACACAGGTCGCACTTGTGGATGGTCTCCGTGCTGCTGGGTCTGTGGCGGTTCTTCCTGTGGGTCCTTTTTTCATCTGCTGCAGCAGTCAGTTTCTCTTCACCCGCCTTGAGCTGTCTGGTCAGGGTGCCTCTCCATTTGGAGCGGTCCGTTGCGAGGTCCTCCCAGCGCTCTGTGTTGATCTCCAGGGCCTTCATATCTCTCTTGCAGACGTCTCTGAAGCGCAGCTGTGGGAGGCCAGCGTCTCTCCTGCCAGTCGCCAGTTCTCCGTAGAGGACGTCTTTGGGGATTCTGCCATCCTCCATACGGTGAACATGGCCTAGCCAGCGGAGCCTGCGCTGCCTGAGTAGAGTAAACATGGAGGGAAGGCCGGCGCGGGACAGGACTTCTGTGTTGGGCACTTTGTCCTGCCAGGATATGTCCAGGATGCGGCGAATGCAGCGCAAGTGGAAGGAATTCAGTCTCTTTTCCTGCCAGGCGTATGTTGTCCATGTCTCACTCCCATAGAGCAGTGTGCTGATGACACAGGCGTTGTACACTGCCATCTTCGTCTTGACAGAGAGTTTGGGATTCTCCCACACTCGTGTGGTGAGGCGAGCGAGTGTGGAGGCTGATTTTCCAATCCTCTTGTCGATCTCTGTATCAAGGGAGAGGTTGCTGCTGATCGTGGACCCCAGGTACATGAACTGATTCACGACCTCTAGCTCGTAGTCGTCGATGGTGATGGTTGGTGGTGCTTCCGTGCCTTGCGCCAAGACGTTAGTCTTCTTCAGACTGATGGTAAGCCCGAAGTCCACGCATGCCTGGGAGAAGCGGTCCATCAGGGTCTGAAGCTCCTGCTGTGTGTGGGTCGCGACTGCAGCGTCGTCTGCGAACAGCATATCTCTGATTAGAGCCTCACGTACTTTGGTTCTGGCTTTCAGGTGGGC
Organism: Pholidichthys leucotaenia; assembly: GCA_020510985.1. Taxonomy (NCBI): domain Eukaryota; kingdom Metazoa; phylum Chordata; class Actinopteri; order Cichliformes; family Pholidichthyidae; genus Pholidichthys; species Pholidichthys leucotaenia. The sequence continues at coordinate 17,282,967 of CM035848.1, read as the reverse complement.
GAGGTTGAAAAGCCTGCCGTCACATCTTGTATGCAGGTAGATTCCCTCTGTTGCTGTGCTGAAGGCATGCCTCAGGAGCATAGCAAAGAAAATCCCAAAGAGGGTTGGCGCAAGTACACAGCCCTGTTTCACTCCGCTGTGTATATTGAATGGCTCTGAGACGTTGCCGTCATACTGCACCATTCCCGGCATGTTGGTGTGAAACGATTCGATGAGGTTTTGCAACTTTGGTGGGCATCCTATATTTGGCAGGATCTTGAAAAGGCCCTCTCTGCTGACCAGATCGAACGCTTTGGTGAGGTCGATGAAGGCGATGTACAGGGGCATGTTCTGGTCTCTGCATTTCTCCTGGAGTAGGCGGATGGAGAATATCATGTCCACCGTCGATCGCCCAGGGCGGAAGCCACACTGAGACTTGGGGTAGACACGTTCGGCAAGCTTCTGTAGACGAACGAGGACAACTCGTGCGTAGACTTTGCCAACAATGCTGAGGAGGAAGATGCCCCTGTAGTTGTTGCAGTCGCTTCTCTCCCCTTTGTTTTTGTAGAGGGTGATGATCTTGGCGTCCCTCATGTCCTGTGGTACAGCACCTTCCTTCCAGCACTGGCAGAGGACGTCATGCAATGGCAGCAGTAGGGCGGTCTTGCAGTGCTTGATCAGGTCGGGGGGTATGCCGTCGTTGCCAGGTGCCTTGCCAGCGGCCAATCTATCAATGGCCTTGCTGAGTTCGTCGATGGTTGGCTCGGCGTCAAGTTCATCCATGGATGGCAGGCAATCGATGGCATCAAGGGCTGACAGTGTCACGGTGTTCTGTCTGGAGTAGAGGTCAGAGTAGTGCTCCACCCATCTCTCCATCTGCTTGTTCCTTTCTGTGATCATCTCCCCAGTGGAGGATTTGAGGGGGGCTCTCTTGCTCTGAGCCAGACCAAGTGCTTTCTTGATGCCATCGTACATACCACAGATGTTCCCTGTTATGGCAGCGGTTTGAATGTCTTGGCTGAGCTGAGTCCAGTACTCGTTGGCGCAGCGCCGAGCAGTCTACTGAACTTTGCTTCTTGCAGCCCTGAGGATCTGGAGATTCTTCTCGTTTGGGTACTTCTTGTACTCAGCAAGTGCTGAGTGCTTGGCTTCAATGACAGGGGTCATCACGGTCGACTTGGCATCAAACCAGTCCTGTGACTTCGAGGTCTTCCTCCCAAAGGTAGCCAAGGCTGTGCGGTGGATGGTGTTTCGCAGCTCTTCCCACTTCTGCTTTGCAGACTCTCCTTCTTGTAGTTCACCAAGTTCCTTCACAAAGGTGGAGGCAAACTGCTCAACAAGTTCTGGTTGGGCCATCTTGCTGGTGTTACTCCGTGCCTTTCCAGGCTGTCTGGCGCGGTGGAATTTCTTCAGCTGCAGCTTGACCTTGCAACACACCAATGAATGGTCTGTGTCGCAATCTGCACTCTGGAATGAGCGGGTGATTAGCACGTTCTTCGGTGAGGTGCGCCTGGTCAGGATCAAGTCCAGCTGGTGCCAGTGCTTTGAACGCGGATGTCGCCAGGAAACCTTGTGTTGGGGCTTGGTCTTGAAGAACGAGTTTGTGATGCACAGATCATGATGTGTGCAGAACTCGAGCAGCCACTGTCCGTTGTCGTTCATTCTGCCCACGCCAAATGGTCCAAGACAGGAGGGCCAGGAGTCGTGGTCAGCACCCACTCTGGCATTGAAGTCTCCAAGGAGAATAAGTTGTTCAGAGTTGGGATGATCCTGACAGTTGTTGCGAGATTCTCGTAGAACTCGTCTTTTGCCTCTGGTGTGGCTGTCAGTGTTGGGGCATACACACTGACGAGGGTGACTGGACCTTGAGTGGTGTTAAGGTGGAGGGTGAGGAGTCGTGCAGAGCCATTGCTGCCCGGTTCCACCATCTTCAGTAAGGTGTTCTTCACTGCGAAGCCCACTCCGTGTTCCCTGTGTTCATCGCTGCCCTTTCCCTGCCAGTAGAACGTGTAGTCCTTCTCTCTCAGTGTGCCTGCGTCAGCCAACCGTGTTTCCTGGAGAGTGGCGATATCCACTTCCAGTCTCTTCAGCTCATTATTGATGACGGCAGTCTTCCTGGTGTCGCTGATGTCCTTGAGGTTAGCAGCGAGTCCTGTCATCATAGTGCGGACGTTCCAAGCTCCCAGTTTTAGAGTTGGTCTCTTTTGTTTTGTTGTCTTGCCTGGTGCGAAGGTTCTCAGCCTGCCGTTTGGACTTCACCTCATCCCCATGCACCCAATGAGGAAAGCAGACTGTGGCGGGACAACACCTTATTGGCTGGGGGCTGCCCAGCTTGAGGCGGGCGGTAGCTGTCCAGTGAGATCAGATGATCCCTGCCACCGTCGGGAACAACCCCTGGCGCCACGCTCTACGCCAGTTGAGCGGTAGCTTATAACCGGTAACTGTCATTTCCCGTGTTTTGTCTACGCCGAAGGCGAAGCTGGAGTGTCCTCTCCAGTGGTCCCGTGTTCTACCTTCCAGCGTTGGGCGTTGGTAGGATTCAAGCCTGGGCAGGAAGATATGGAAGACAAGATGTTGCCCATACAGCATGTCCCCCCTCTCCACGTCACTGATGAATCCAAAGGAACAGCAGGGCTGCTACAGTTTGGCACCAGCGCCGTCGCAGGAGCTGCCAGAACGATGTTGAGCACAACAGAGAACTGCCTTAGGGACTCTGACTCCGGATTTTTCCTCTGGGTTGACTCCCAAAGCCTTTCCCGTGACCGGGTATGCCGCAAGGCAGCGGAGGTTTGAAATCAGGGTTTACCATCCCCTAGATGGGCTACCTTCCCAGGTTAACGGGCCACCATCTACCCGAAGCATTTGGTTTTAAGGCACCAGAAATCCGTCCTCGCCCCTTCTCCTATTAGTAAAAGCAGTTCCGCCAGGCTTAGAAACTAAACCACACGGGCAGGCTAGGAGTTGGACTTAGTTGTCAGAGGCTTTTTGAGACACACGCCGTAAGGAGCATTTTATAAGCACTGGGAACTTAACCCCAGTGCCGCTCCTGGCTATGACAACCTTGGAACTTCAGGGGGTTGAATACCTTTGAAACTGCAGTAGTCACTGAAGTAGGATTTAGTGTTGAATTTGGATAAAATCCTTGTAATATTAATTTTATTTAACAATTTAAACTGAACTTGTGTAATTTGTTTATGGCAAACACCAGAAATTTTTAAATTTTGCCAACAACCCTAAAATGCAATTGGGGGGGGGGGTAATTTTGATTGCTACTTGGTGTGTATGTAAAATTGCATGACACACTATGCTGGAGTAGCATGCACGTATGACGTCACGGTGCCTTAGGGTATATTCGACGGCTGCCCAGGGCCAACCGTCCTCTTGGTGCTTTGCCCTTCCATGCTCCTCCTGCACTGTGTACTAGTTTGCTGGCTAAAGTTCAATAAAGCTAACATCAACACGTGGACGTGTCTGCCCTTATTTCCAGACATAACACTACTGTACTCATGTTGTCTGACAATTATGATAATGAGCTAGCATGGAGCACTTTTAGCTAATTTTAAACTTAAACTGTCAACATATCCTGGTCCCAACCAGGTGATGAGTTCATCCTCAGTTGCTATGGAGATCAAATCCAATAAAAAGACAAACAACTTCGTGATACAGAAAACTCTGACTGAAGGATCTACCCAGCTAAGCCATTAATCTTTCTTTGTAGTACAGCCCTCAAGACTCGCTTATTTGTCCACATAATTAGCATGGTCACATCCCAACCCGCTTTACACAAGCAGAAGATTTATTCCATTGTAATAGCGAACTGATTAATTTGCAATAGAACAAATATATTCGTTATACGAGTTGAGATGGAGAAACTAAACAGTTAAGTGTAGGTAAAAATGACCTGATTTTTTTTTTTCTTACTGTTTCTAAACAAGGTTAATTGGCAGGGCACCATGCTGCCTCCACTGCTGGTGTTTGTGTGTGTGTGTGTGCATGCGTGTGTGTGTGTGTGAGAGAGAGAGAGTGAGTGTGTGTGTGTGTGTGAGAGAGAGAGCAAGTGAGTGAAATTTTGAATCATGTTTAGCATGATGTGTATATTTGTTGTAAAGTATGAATGTAACACTAGCAGGCAAGGTTGTGTTCCTGGAGCAGCAGACAATTAGCAGACTCCGTCTGACACCTCTGCTACTCTGTGCAATTGTGAGCCAGGAAAATGAGGAAATGCCTATACTACTATTTCTGTGGCTCCTCCAGACTACAATCATAAGAAAAATATGACTAATTTCCATGTAATACAAAAAACATAAGATTTTTGCTGACACATTTCAGTTATAATCTTATCTAATATTTAAAAACTACTAAGTTACAGATTCTTATGGAGCTCTTAAAGCAGGACTTTACTGTCCCTGACAGGAAGACAAAAGATTACAGCTGGCACGTTTTAAGGCCTGAGTCCCATTAGCCAATCACAGGGTGCTTTGCCAGTTGTAGAATGTGCCAGTTTGTCTTGCCAGAGATCCTAGTGTTGTTGCAGGTGATGCAGGCCCACTCCCCAAAAGTGGCAAGACACTGTTATCACACACACCAGCAATATAAAAGAGGGGTTGGCAGCCTGTTTGGTAAACTACAATTCAATACAGTATTGTATGTTTCATGTTTGTAATATTTATACAGCTCATATTTTACTGGGTTTTGATTCTGCACATGTGCTACAAATGGTGAATTAGTGTTTCTATAATAGGCTACACCGTGATACCTGGCTTCAGATATGACCAAAGCAGTCCGACGTTCTCCGAAATACTGTAGTTAGAACTATAATAGTTCCAACTACAGGGCTAGGGCTAGGGCTGGGAGATATAGCTCAAAAAATGTATCACAATATAATTTCTCTATACCACGATACGCAATACATATCGCGATATGTATTTTGTGTACTGAATGTCCTTTAAAATTTGGTTTTAATTACATTTTTATTAGAAATTTTGTATACATATATACTAACATTGTAAGTCAGGGGATATAATTCCTGCAAAAGTCATCCAATCAGAGCCAAACTGCAATATGTGCATCATCAGTGTATATCAAACTCTGGTGCCAAGTTTCAAAACATTTGACACAAAACTGTAGGACGGGTTGATCTCTAAAAACAGGTACCTTTTGAAGGACGGACAGATGATCACCACCATAACATTCCCTTTGGTCTTTAACCGATGGGGGGATTGAAAAAAAAAAAAAAACAACTGAGGGACTGCTTTCTTAAAACAAACTCAGTCTATGCCAACTGTTGTCACTTGTAATTTTTAATACAGAGTGAACATAATTCCCTAAAAGCTGGACTCATTTTTCATGTGTGGAGCAGTGACAGACTGACAGGCTCAGGAACTCTGCTCTCTGCCCATGCCTGGTGTCATCAGACATGCTGTTAGAGGACTGGTGGGAGTGGGGTGTTCAGGTGCACTCTAGAACCTTTAAATCACGTTGTCGCTTCTACGAGGATGTAATGTGTCACAGAGTCAAATCTGTTTACGCTGCTACTCTTACAAATCATGCCGCTCCTGATGGGGATGTAATATACACAACATTATATTTTACAGTAGGCACAAACACAGACACAGCGGAGGCAGCTCATTATCGTGAAAATTCTAAGAAATATCACAATATCTTTTCTGGACCGTATCGCCCACCTCTAATTCTGGCACGTGCCGTTCGTTCAGAGCATCCCTGATGATGTGAGCTCGGCAAAAATTCAGCGACAGCACGCTGCAAGGCCGTGGCAATGAGGGATTATAAATACATGAACGGCACGCACACACACACACACACACACACATTCACGGCAACAGTAAAGGGGAAGGTATAACCACATCCACACGTCTCTCACTTGCTATTTAGTTGCACGTGACTGCTTGGCCATTAGGCATTGAAAATGGCATGAGTGCGTATGTACTACTGCTGCTGTGTGTGTGGGTGTGTGTGTGTGTGAGAGAAACCATCCTTTCAGTATGGACGGGTAATGACCTTTTAATACACTAATAACCACATAAGTTTCAGAATTCTTTTGGCTACTTGAACAGTCTCATCAACAGGATTATTGCACTGTTAACATTGCAGAAATTAATTACAAAAATGGCAACGATGACGATATGAGATTTGAAAAATTAATGGTTATGACCACACGGCTGCAACAGTGTTTATATGGTCTGAATCAGTATGTGAAAAAAAAAAACACCTTTTTTGCATTTTTTTCTTAGCTGGAATCAATTTATTATTTCATGTTAATGATGGGTAAGAATTTTTGTCGATTTACAGTCATGAAAAAATTAGGACACCCCATTAAATATTCAGTTCTTTATTAAGAAATGTTCACATGTCTATGTCTATTCTTGTTTTTGTTTTTATTTGCATTTTTTAACATTTATTTTAGCCATTTTAAGTGGGAATGAATGTGGGGGTGTCCTAAAAAAGATGGGGGTGTCCTAATTTATTCCTCACTATTTGTTTAAAATGACATTTTACAGAAAATTTGATTCTTTAATTCATTTTTAATTGTTTAGTTGTATTACATAAATCTCCCAGTATTTTTAACATTGATATTAAATATCCATATGTCCAAATATGTCAAAAAACACACAGGCTTATACAGGGTATCCTAATTTTTTCACGACTGTATATATTTTGTATACTTTATTAACCCCAGAGGGAAATTCAGGGCATCCACCTGGATGGATGAGGCAGCCACAGTATGGTGCTAATCCCGTCATCATTCACACCTAGGGCCACTTTAGAGTCTCCAGTTAACCTAACCTGCATGTTAACCTGTGGGAGGAAACCGGAGTACCCAGGGTAAACCCACGCAGGCACGGGGAGAACATGCAAATTCCACACAGAAGGGTCACTGATGGTCAGGGGGTGAGATTGAACCCGTGGCCTTCTTACTGTGCTGCCACAGTGCTAACCACTGCACCACTGAACTGCCCCGATATCCTTTAGAAATTCAAATTGAGCACACTTTCTCAAAATTGTCTACTTGTCTGTGCTTATGTTTCATTTCTTTAAATAGTATTTTTAAAAAGACATCCATTTCAAAACTGGAAATACAGCTGTTTTGTTAAGTATTACCTCATTAACCCCTTAGCATTCCAGTCAATTTCTCTGAATTTAACATACGCAAAGAAAAATCAAACTGCTTCTTCACTGAGTGGCAGAAGAAAGTTTGAAACATCCTGACCCCAGAACACCAGAATTTTGGGAGGTTAAATCGGCAACTTTTCTCGTCAATTTGCAACCTTTTTTTCTCTCCTGTAAATGTGCAACTTTTTTCCTCTTGTAAATTTGCAACCTTTGTCTGGCAAATTTGCAACTTTTTTCTAACCTGAACCTGAACTTTTTTCCTGTAAATTTGCAACGTTTTTGTCTTTTATATTTCAAACTTTTCTTTCAGCCCCTTAGCATTCCAGCCAATTTCCATAAATGTAGCATATGCAAATAAAATCAAATTCTTTCTTCTCTCAGTGGCAATAGAAAATTTAAAACATCCCGCCGACATTTTAAGAGGTTAATCCATATTGATAAAGTTGATAGATGTATATAGTAGAATAACAACCTCAGCAATATCTCGTACAAAATTTGTCTCTTTTTAAAGACAGAGGCATGTTTTAAACTTCAGCTTGTTTGAAAAAGAACTGAATAATTTTCTCTAACCTCATTTAATAGCTTACTGGCTAGAGCTGAAACGATTAGTCGACGTTGTTGATAACATCGACAATAAAAATTTGTCGACAAAGATTTTTATTGTTGACAAATCGTTTAATTATGAAGTTTATATGCATGCTGCGGAAATGTTCAGTTGTAACTGCAATGCACGACCAGAACTGCTGCGGGCAGTAGTGCCTCTGTTGTCCGGCATGTGTGAACAATTTCCAGCAAAGAAGAAGAGGAGCACAGCATGGTGAAGCGGAAGGATAAACACGTAGAAGCAGAGCGGAATTACAAAAAAAAAAAAAAAAAAGCAGACCCAAACTTTCTGTAGTATGGGAACATTTCACAGAAAACAAGGCGAAACAAGTAAAATGCAGACTTTGCAAGGCAGACCTTTCCCATCATGGCAGCACTACAATGATGCATGAGCATCTGAAACGACGACACCCGGGAGCTGCGGCATTAACGTCTGCTGGGTTAAGTTTTACCGAGTACATTCAATTCAATTCAATTCAACTTTATTTATATAGTGCCATTTCACAACAACAGTCATCTCAAGTCGAGTAAAGAAAGTTAGCACTGCTTATTTTCAATGGCCAACTGTTTCAAGGTTTAGAAAAATGACAATCCTGTTAGTACGTGCTGTTGATGTTAGCTTAGCTGTTTGACAGTCAGCTCTCTGGTTGCTGAGGGCTGAGCTGTTTAAATCATGGCTAACATGCTGAATGCAGTGAATGACTGAATTACAGCAGTAGCTATCTCTTTTTCATCTTCGTTAATATTAGCCCTCATTCTGAATATTAGTGCATCTGAGTTAATTAGAATATCCCAATTTGTAATTTAGTAAATAAAAACCTACAACCGTAATCATCAAAATTAAATCAAACAACTTGAAATATCACTCTTAAGTGCAGTGAATACTGAATATGACAGTTTACCTTTCTGACTTATATTGTTAAAAAATGCACTTCCAGAAAACCTCCACCTCATGTTAGTTTATGGGTTGGAGCAGATCAGTAACTCAGTTGTAAGATATTTAATCAATTGTTTAATTGACATCAGGCATTATGCTGTCTGTGATAAACTGATATATACCCTTCAGTTATATTATATTCATACAACCTTCAGTTTCAAATGTGTGTTTCATGGGTAACTGTATTTTGCTCTGGAAACGGCTTATAAAATGTGATATTAAGGCAGGGACTGGCAACATGATTTTCACAGGTGTGCAGGCTTAAACAGCGGGTGAGGTAAATATGCACTAGAACCTCAACAGGAAGCAGAGATGGTGGACATGAGAAAAATAATTGCGATTAGTCGACTAATCAAAAAAAAAAAAGTCATTAGATTAGTTGACTACCAAAATAATGGTTAGTTGCACCCGCATTACTGGCCAATATTTTTCATCATATCCCATCCACAATGCACAGATATTCTCCTATTAGCTGACTCGGTTTTAACTGACACGAAATGTCCTCGATGACAAAATTGTTACTGGTCAATTAGTTCATCATTTTTAACATCACTGAGCCACATTCTTGTGAGCTAGAGCCACACACTAGCCGTACTGGTCATGTTTTATATATTCTACGGTAAATGTAATTTTTCTGTTTTGATAATCCAATCGCAAACCGCAAATATGCGTAGATAAAAGCCAATAACAGTGAGAGTAGCCCAAAGACAGCCAATCAGAATGGTTTCCTGCTGCTCAGAATCAAACACGGTATGTGCAACAAGCAAATGTGGCATAAGCACAATTACAAGCTTGGAAGACAATACTGGAATTTCAAACAAAGATCAAACTCATTAGATATCTATGAACATGACATTTAAAAGACATATATGACGTCCTTATGTAGCACTGTGGAGACCTGTCAATGTGTGGTCTTGTTTAGATACTGCAGAATAAAGCAAAAATGTCCACATTCTGATGACTTTATGTGCCCTCAACGATTCAGGAACAAATGCCAACTCATTAGCCAGATGTGGTAAAGTGCTGTCAGAATCCAATCTGATTACAGAAAATGTATTTTAATGCCTGGTGTAAACGGCACTGTCACTCATTTCTCTCCGACAATGTGGACAAACTCATTTTCCTTGTGCACAGTACGAGAAGACTGAAGAAAGGAGGGCAATAACGATGGTGAGCTGGACGACCCTGTGACCTGAGTTTAGCCCGTTAACGGGCAGCTTGTCCTTGTTAAGTGTGCAGGTTAAATAATATTTTAAGGTGGTCACTGTGACTTAATACAACTTGCTGATGTTGGAAAACTGTAGTTTGTATTTCCACAACTAAATGGATATACAGTATCTATCATAAAAGAGCAACTGTGACCATCGGTTGACCAGGAAAATCCTATAAGCCCGACTATGGTCCAATATTTCTCCATATTTTATATTACTGTTAGTTACTATTTCAAGTTTCACAACAGATTTGAAGCCGCAGATCTTCAACACACAAAATACAGCTGCACAGGTATACACTGTTGCTACACGAGGAAAAAACATAGCTGAGATTTTCAGGTATAATGATGCACATATTGAAATGGCTTCCCTTCATGCCAGTCATGAAAGCGTGCACAGTGTGGTCTCACCACTGCAGACTCCTGCTGTGTGTCTGAAGCTCCTCTCAGCTCTGGCAGTGGAGCTCACACATATTAACAAGTTACTCCTCGTGGTGTAACCTACTTCTCCAAAAATGAATATTGCTGTGTCCTTCATTTCTATAAGGCACCCACTAATATCTCCCACATTTTTAACAGACATTTGATTAGAAATCCATCTATACAAACTGTAGTTGAGATGTAAGCTCTAATAATCTGCATGAACGAAACACTGCTGACCTCCACCTGCACGTAGGGTGACCAGGTGTCCCTCACGGTCCCGCTGGACCTGACAGCACGACGCATCGCCGTACCCACCGGCTTTCCTGCGCTGTCTAAAGCGATCGACTGCGTCAGAGTTGCGTACATGCCGACTGACACTGTTGCTCGTGCACAAGCGTGCCCGTTGCACACGGCTGCCTGACAGCTGTGGCGCAAAAAAGTGACGGTCTACCACAAAGTTTTTTTCTTCAAAATTTGACACATTTTTCCCTCATAAATCCACTACTTTTTGCATCTTAAATCCACATTTCTTTTCCTTGTAAAATTGCAACAATTTTCTAATAAATTTGTGGGGTTTTTTTTTTTGCAAATTTACATATTTTTTTCTCATACATTTGCTACTTTTTCTATAAAATTTGACTTTTTGCAAATTTGCAGCTTTTTCTTGTAAATTTTCATTTTTTTCTCACAAACTTGTAACTTTTTCTTGTAAGTTTGAAACTTTTTTCACATGTGTACATTTTCTCGTAATTGTTTTTTTAAGCCAGGCAAACCAAAATGTGACACTACCTTAAGAGCTGATAGTGTGTCTCACATTGTCCCACTCAAACATGATCTTAGCCTTGGGCCTTCTTCTTTATCAGAACTGCTTTTAACATATAAGCCCCCATAGTCCCTGAGGACTTCTGGCACTGGCCTTTTAATTACTCCTACTGTCAGAACACGCACCCACGATGAGGCGGCTTTTAGTTCCTAAGGCCCACGTTTTTGGAACAGCCTGCCGGAGAACATCAGGGTTGCAGAGAGTGTTCACGCTTTTAAAAGCAGGCTCAAGACCTACTATTTTAATCTTGCTTTTGATTGGTTTCCTATTTTAATTGTCTTAATTTCTGATTTTAAACCTATATTATGTTGTTACAATTATTCACTTTATTAAATACTATTAGATTTTAAACTGCTTGAATTTAATTTTTTTAATGATTATCTTTCTACAAACAAATTATTTATTTTATTATCATTACTTATTAGTGACGGATTTAATCCTCTTCTCCTGTCCTAGCTCCAGTGTGTCCACATAGGGAGCCTTCCCACAGGGAGTTGCCTGGTTCTAGCTGCAGGGTGCTGGCCCGTGACTGCTCTGGTCCACCCAATCAATGGGCCTTTACACTGCGGTATCAAGCCTGCAGCGCTGACTCCTCAGACTGGACTTGGGCGGTAGCAGAGGCGGCGTCCCTGTAGCTGCAGACTTGCCGCTTCCCTCGTGGCGATGGCTCCCTAGGATGGTGCTTCTCCACCTGGATCCTCCGTGCTCGGCCATGTCTCATGTAAATGAGTGGGTTGGGTGGGGTTGTAATTGTGTCATATTGCTAATTTGTAAAGCACATCACAACCTTCTGCATGAAAGGTGCTATATAAATAAAGTTTTGATTTATTAATTAGTCTCACATTTTTCTCTTTATCCTTACTGAACAAGCTAGGTGAGACTAAAAAATAACACTGTACACTGTGTCCAAAGGATGCTATTATAATAACAGAGGTACTCAAGAGCATGTGTGTGATAAAAATCAGATGCCGTCTTTGTTGTATAATATCACAGAAGTAAAAGCATGTGTCCAGTCCCTCTATCTTTTGCTCATTGGATTTTCTTTTCACAAATTTCATTTTATTAATTAGTATTTTTAAAGTATTTTTTAAATTCTGCACCTGGATGCAGTGATAATGTTGCCTACTACAGGCACTAGGGGTGCTGTTCAGCTAAATCTCACATTTGTGTCCTTGAGCAGAATCTAACGGGGGGTACAGGCTGGAAATGGAAGAAGAGGGGTGAGAGAAGCAAGAAACAAGCCGACTGTGTCAGACAGTCTACCTAAAGAGATGATTTTCTGTTTTCTAGCCATTTTTTTTCTTTTTGAAAAAGAAAATCAAAGATGAAAATCAAAACGTTATTAAAATTTCTCTCATCTCTCATCTGATGACGAAAAGACGCGGCCTTGCACTTCACTTTTCATTCTGGCAGTTAAAATGCTGCTTTTAATGAATTACTTTTAATTAAGAAAATCCGATGACCAACAGACACACCGAGCAAATATTCATGAGCAATTTGTCAAACGTAGCTTTTTGTATTAAATATTAAACATTTTACACCTTCTTCTAATAATTATAAATTCTTTAAAGAGGAATGGAAAAAAAACATGCAGAATAAAATTACAGCTCTGAATCACTCTCGTTAATATTAAGACCTTTATGTATATTTTCTCTTTTCAGAATTATTGCCTTAACTCTTTAGTTTTACTGTTAAAAAAAAAGCTTAGACATTAATAGAACAGAATAGGCTTTATTGTCATTGTACGGTTGTACAGTCCTGGCCTGTAATGTAATGCAGTTACTCTTTGCTGTAGACGGTCTGTAACAGACACCAGAGCCGTTTAAAATACTTGCATCCTTACATATTGTGCAAAAACGGAGGCAAGGACTTGCACTCAGTAACAATATTAAATAAATAAAACAGTGTTATACTTCATGCATCAGTTTGATGTTATAAACATTACAATATTGATATGTTTTTATTCAGATTTAGAATTAAAATCAGTGTATCAGCTGCAAAAACAATTCAATTTAATCAGTTTAAATTTATGAAAGAAGGTTAAATATGATATAGTGTGAAATGAGCCAGGTTAATTTGCATATGCATATGAACTTAAACCAAACTGGACTGCAACTTTAATAAAAATAGTAACAACAATAACAAGTGAACATCACATCAGCTTTGTTAGATGATGGATGGAAAACGGTTGTGCAACTAAAATGTATAAACTACTGAAAACTGTAAAGGAGAGAGTGTGAATAAAAATAAGGAAATTGAGAGAGAATCAGTGATATGTATGAAGGGGCAGAGATCAGTGGGGCGTCAGTGCAAGTTAAACTAAAAAATCATCACTGCCCTCCCAACTGGACAACGAAACGTTTGTGTAAAACAACCAAAATCATCGTATAAACCCGTCTAAAATTACAGTTGTCCTCAATACATACTTCTGGGATCCAAATATTCTGTCCAGTGTTTTTTCTCCCTCAGTAAACTGCATCAGTGACTTTTTTTTAGCAATGTGACATTTCCAATAATTTTTTCATGTGTGTGCAATTGTTTTACCATAAATTTGCAGCTTTTCTTGAAAATTTAAGACTATTTTCTACTTGGAAATTACCTATCTTTTGCATAAATGTACAGTTTCCAGAATGTAAAACATTTTCCCCTAAATCTGCAGTTTTTCTTGAAATTGTAATATTTTTTTCAGACATTAGCTAGCTCTGTCATGAAAATTGGAGCATTTTTCTGACATATTTGCAACATTATTTAATTTTAAATTATTGACTTTCTTGCTAGTTTCTTGACCATCAACCTGCCTTTGTCCCTATAAATGTGCATGTTTTTAGTAAATCTGATAAAGGTAAAATTGTTATTTAGCAGTTGGGGAGAAGCACACACCTGACTGGCGAATGTAAAAACTGAATGTCAATGAAACAAACGAATATCCAGATAAATGAATGTTTGCATACATACAGTCTTACCTGAAGAACATATTGAAACACATTTTTATTTTGCATGTCTTTATTCTCTTAGTGCATGTGCACGAGCAGGGGTGCGGGTAGGGGGCTAGCATAAGCAAGGGGGCTCCATGAAGAAATGGCTGGTTACCCCTGCTGCAGAATATAGAACCTTACACGGGGGGGGAATGCACCAACAAAAACAGTACCGTCAGAGCATTTTTTCCCTAAACAGAACTCTGAAAAAGTTAAACATTCAAATTGTCAGTGATGACTCCGGCTGTACGTGTATGAACACACACACACACACACACACACACACACACACACAGAGAGCGCGAACGGCTCAGCTGTTGGACAAAGGCTCCATTTATGAAGTTGCAGGTACCTTTTGTTAGCTGGGTCTTCAGCCTGAGCACTCCCTGGGTAACACACACATGCACACACGCACACAGGCATACTTTCACTTTAAGAGGAACTACCCACAAGGCACTCACAGGCAAAGCAATACCCAAATAGCACACTCTCGTGCCTGCAGGTCCACAGGCAATCATGCACGGGGAAACGGTGTGGACCTCTGTGGGTCTGTCAGCTTGGTCGTCTTTGCTGCATCTCCACTATTAATCAAACAGCTATGGGGAAAGCAGAAGTACTGAGAACATTTCCCGATTCAAGTAAAAGTATTAAAGTACATGTTCAGAAATGTGCTTACAGGATCAAGTCAAAAGTGTCTCCCTGAATGACATTTCTGCTAACTGAATATCATTATAGAATATGTAGGCTATTAAACCTTTTTAGCAAAAAAAAAAAGAAGGCAACGCGTCAAAGCTCAGCTGTGCAACACCATCATGCATTACACGCCAAACCAAACTACAAATGTATCTCTCCTTAAACAATCTGGGGCTCGAGACTCACTCATAATAACACACTCTCAGTCCCACTAAAATAAGCCAGAACTGCTGGAGCTCCTACATCACCGTCCTCTTCTCCTGCTCATGGACGCCTCATAAAACCCAGTCGGACATGTTTTATGTCGCCATGTTATTATATCTCTTGAGTGTGTGATACGCACTGATTCACACAGCAACGTTTTACTGTCCCATTCAAAAAAATGTCCCGTGGCATATAACTGCATCAATTTAATTTTATTTGAATCACAACAACTGTTACGTATTCCAATGGTTTACAATTAGCGTAAATGCATTAATTGTCAAAACAATCTAATCCGCTAAAATTTATGTAATAAGTATAAATGTGGAGCCAGCTAAATTTACATCATCACTGCGTAATGCAAACCTCATAGTGCCAAAACAGACATTTTTAATAAAATAAAATAAAACGCCGTACTTTCCCATTAATTTCGCAGCTTTGACATATATTCACATGGGTTTTCTAATGCTTATAACTGGTTTTGTATAAGTAAAGAAACATCCAGAGACATAAAGGGTGACCAATAGAACTGATTTATGTTTGCGCCGCAGAGTAACAAAATATTGTGCGAACTTATCACAAACTGGACTGATATTAAAAAAGAACACCGGCCCATTACAGTGAATATGAACTGCCTAAGCTTCGTATCTGTGACATACAATTATTCTACTTATTTTATGTATTACATTAACGTTTGATAAACGGATATCACAGCCGCTACATGAGAATGTCTGATGAGAAAACTCTTAAATCCATAGGAAAAAATTCTTATTGCAATTAAGATGCAGAAAATGGAGAATTTTATTTATTTACTTATTGAGTGTATAGGTACAAATCTGTCTTGTTGGGAAGCACTCAGACGCTCAATGATAGAAAAACTAACGTCTCTCTCGCTCTCTCTCTCTCTCTCTCTCTCTCTCTCTCTCTCTCTCTCTCTCTCTCACACACACACACACACACACTCTCCCCATTTTACCCAGGCTTGGGACCGGGACAGAGACTGGTTTTGTGCCCCCACCCCCATGGCTGGGTAACCAACCCCCCTTCCCCCTTCATTCTATTTATGCTGAGCACCAAGCTACAAGGTGGAAAGTCCCATTATGGTTTTTGGGATGACCCAGCTGGGGCGTGAACCCACAACCGCCCCACTGTGGGCAGGGTGCTCCACTCAAATTCATTAAAACTAAAGCACAGTGCTGTGAAAAAGTGTTTGCCCCCTTTCTGATTTCTCCTATTTTTGCATATTTGTCACACTGAAACGTTTCAGATCATCAAACTAATTTTAATGTTAAACAAAGATAACCCGAGTAAATACAAAATGCGGGGCTTATTTTTTTTTCAAATAATGATTTCATTTATTAAGAGAAAAAAGCTATCCAAACCTATCTGACGCTATGTGAAAAAGTAAATGCCCCCTACACCAAATAACTGGCTGTGCCACCCTTGGCAGCAACAACTGCAATCAAGCGTTTCTGGTAAATGACAATGACTCTTACATCGCTGTTGAGGCATTTTGGCCCACTCTTTTGGCAGAATTGTTTTAATTCAGGATTTTCTGGTAGAGAGCACAATTCATGGTCCCATCAATTACGGCAAGCTGTCCGGGTCCTGATGCAGCAAAGCAGCCCCAGACCATCACATTACCACCACCATGTTTGAGTGTTGCTATGATGTTCTTTTGGCCAGATGAAATGGGACGTACACCTTCCAAAAAGATCAACTTTTGTCTTGCCAGTCCACAGAATATTTTCCTAAAAGTCTTTAGGCATCATCAAGATGCTTTTTTGTCAAATGTGAGATGAGCCTTTGTGTTGTTTTTGGTCAGCAGTGGTTTTGGCCTTGGAGCTCTCCCATGGATGCCATTTCTGCCCAGTCTCTTTCTTACTGTTGAATCATAGACCAGTGTCCAAACTGAGACAAGTGAGGCCTGCAGTTCTTTAGACATTGTTCTGGGTTTTGTTTCTCATCTGTTCTTGTATTTCTTTAGATCGTGGCATGATGTGTTGCTTTTTGAGATCTTTAAGCCTACTTTATTTTGTCAGACAAGTTCTATTTCAATGATTTCTTGATTCAGCCAGTCTGGCACTAATCAGGCCCTGGTGTGGCTAGTGAAATTGAACTCAGCTTTCTAAAAAAAATGTGGCTGATCACAGTTAATTCATGATGTAACGGGGGGGGGGGTGCTTTTTCACATAGGGCCAGGTAGGTTTGGATAGGTTTTTCCCTTAATAAATGAAATCATCATTTAAAAACTGGGCTATCTTTGTCTAATGTTAAAATTTGTCTGAAGCTCTGAAACATTTAAGTGTGACAAATGTGCAAAGATATAAGAAATCAGGAAGGGGCAAATCCTTTTTCACAGCACTGTAATACAGTAATTCTGTTCTGACAGATATTTGTGTTGAAATAAAGGGAGTAAAGTATAATGTAGTCAGAAAAAATAAATACTCGAGTAAGATACAGATACCTGAAATTTCTACAGTAACAAAGTACTTGTAACAACAGTATCCCAGGATTGTATGGTATGACTGAACATGATTCCAACACTCAGGCTCCACAGAGTCTAGTGTTGCACTGCTGCATTAAAAGAAAACTGCAACAGGCAGCAAGTGTGTCTACTGTCAGAATACCGTGGTAGCGCACGCTGGACCTGGCACAGTCATCCAGAGTGACGTCCAGGTGGAGAACGCTCTTCACGTGGTGGATCATGTACACACAGCACTGTACAGCTGTGGAAAAGATGATTTTTTTCAACAAAACTATCTGCAATATCTCAATTTTAGCGCTGAGCTTCTGTGCTGTTTTTCATGTTTTAATAGTTTTACACTTGTATGCAGCTTTTCCACTGATGTCAGAATCAACATGCGCGGGCACAAACGTGTTATTAAATGTGTATGTGATTTCCTGACATTAGCACAGCATAGCATTATTGTACATTTGGAAAAAGGACATTTGTGGTGTTTGTTTAAAACATCTGGAGCTTCAACAGAGCACTTCCACTGAATCCTATTGTGAACACAGGCTGAAAAAGGAAACATCATGTTTCTGGCGCTGCCTCTTTGGGGAAAAAATGTCCAATTATTTTCAGTGAGCAACTTAAAATTCTGTTTTGGGAAACATGCAGCCAAACCTCTCAACTCAAATTGAGCTCAAATAGGAGGCCAGTAAACGGATGGATCACCTACTATCCGCTTTTACAGCGCTGAGAGTTTATCGTTTATTTATTGTTTTTATTTTTAAATATGCCAAAACAGATAAGTATACACGTGAGGAAATAAAATCCTTGCATAGAAGCTCAGTTATTGTGAATACCACTCCTGCCCAATACTACTATGGTTTGTTTACTGCATTTTTGTAAAGTATATAATGCTAATTCTTTATACCTCGCTCTTCAGTGTGTTTGTTGTAACTAAAATGTTTCAGCGAAATGCAAAGATTTTAAAGGAAAGCCGCAGTACTCATATGGTACAGCCCGCTCCCAGAACAAAGTACTGCTTAATAAGACACTGCTGCAAATATGCCCAAAGTACTTTACACCAGGAGCTGTATAGGTACTCCCATAGTTTCTTTACATGTGATGCATCCTTATTTGTTCACTAAATGTAACTACATACACTCTCATTTCTGCAGTTATTCTGCCACATAATGTTGAAACCTGATAACAATTCAAGAAATTTGTAAAGAAAGTGCCAGGATTGAGGGAGCGCATGTCTGCAGGTGCGTGTGGGGAGACCGAGGACGGCGCTCTGACTTCCAAACCCGCGGAGAAAAGAGGCGAGACACCGGAGAGCCAGGCCAGCTCTGTGGGCGAGCTCACAGGAAAAAAGCACAACAGCGTGAGGACTTTCTTTTTTTTTTTTTTTTAAATAAAACTACCAAACTCTAAAACACTTGGTTTTATACAAGAGCAGCAGCGCATGTTGGAGGAGCTGCGTGTTGGAACAGCAACAGCCAGGCGCACAAAGCTGGGCAGAGGAAACCGGCAGCTGCGCTTCTTCCGTGCCCTTCTAACAGTCCTGGGGTTCTAATGCGCCATGCAGTCCATTAAAACCTTCACCTTTCCAGCACACACACACACACATGCATGCACGCGGAACGCACCTTACCCACACTTAAGCTGCAGCTCTTTGTGTTTAATCCACTAAATTCAGTGCATAACAAGCAGAAGCTTTTAGTTTTAAAGGAAGGCTTTTTGGAAACCAACATCAGGACAAACTGCTTTTTGACACTTTTTTTTTAGATTATCTGCAGGCTCGCTCAAGAGACAAATCAGTTTAATTCATAAGGAATCATTCAAATCAAAGTCTATTATCACACACACACACACACACGCACACACGGCTCCATTTGTTACGCCACATTTATAATTCTGCCATATGCACATGAGAAATATGACGCACAACCTTCCGGTTCGGATTTATGTTTAAACTTAATGTATCCACGATTTTCTTTCTGTTTTGTTCAGACGCCAAAGTGACCCGCACTTTTCCTCCCAATATTACACTGTTATGTTCTGCAGTCATAACACTGCGTTCAGTGCGGCTGGCGTGCAGGATGTGCAGGATAACGTATAGGTAAACGCACACATTTCTGTTGGCATGTCATTAGTGGGGCATGGCTTGGCTGCTGTGTGAACGTAAAGCATTTAAATCGGATCAACTTTTAGACCGTTTTTCCTTTGCTCGCCTTGTTTTTTGGGGAGGGGGAACAGGGCTGAATGAGAGAAAAGTTGCAGCAATAATAGCAAACACGTGCTGGTTTTCACCGTTCTGCGTTTCGTCGCTTCTCTTCGTCGTAACTCAGGGAGCAGCTGCCGTTACCTGCAGCCCGTTTTTTTCGTCCTGACACCTGCCATTATTAGGAGTGGGGAGCGTGGTGGTGGGGGTGAAGCAGCGGACCTGAAGCCGCCCTGAACTCGTGGAGGCAGAGAGCCGTGCAGGTGTGTGTGTGGTGCCGGTCGGGGCCGGGTCCTACCTGTTCGTCCTCGGCCGGGCTGACGTCCTCCTCTCCCGGTTCAACGGCGCACAAGCTGCTTTGGTTCCACTTTCCACCGACAAAAAGAAAAAAAAAAAACAAGTCTTAAGGGGCCAAAAGTCGCACACTTCTTACTACTTTAGCCACGCTTTGTTACGTTCTCGCCGGTTTAAAATGTTCTCACCGCGTTTCATTTCAACACCAGAAACTGCGCTCGCGCGCCAAAGCAGAAGAGGCTCGAGGACCGATGCGCGCGCGGCTCTCAAACCAAAGCACGTGAAAGGAGGAGAACCGGGAGGGGGTCCAGGTGTGTTTCTTCTTCTACATTGAAGCCTAGGTGGGGGAACTCGGTGAAAGTGTCCTCGAGCTGCTTATTTCCTCTCTTCGCCCACCTCGCGCTGTCCCGCACGCGGCAGCTACCGCGCGGACGCGGGGAGAGAGACCGTGTGGGCTGAAGAAGCGCGCGGAGAGAGCGAGCACGGCGAAACGGAGAGGCAGCGGCGCGAGCGGGAGGAGCGGGAGGAGGAGGACCGTCTTCTTCCGCCGCTGAGGATGAAGCCCAAGCTGCCGCCCTCCGCCAGCGTCAGCCGCCACCAGCTCATATCCTCTGGTAAAAAAAAAAAAAAAAAGAAAGAATACGACGATTCGCCAAGCGAGCGCGCCGGGGATCCCCTGCTGCGTCCAATCCTGACGTCCACCACGCTGCGTGTGCGTGCCAGGAGTGGTGTGCGCGTAGGGGGCCGTGACGGGTGGCAGGAGGTTGTGGCGTGGGCGCTCCGCGAGGTCAGCGTGACTCTGAACTGTGTGACCGCGACCGTGACAGGTGAGCAGGGGCGCGCGCGCGCGCGGGGGGGGGGGGGGCGTCCTCAGGGCACGCGCGTGCAGAGGTGCAGGAGGACCGAGTTCTTCAAAAGTGACGCACGGTCCGAGCCGGGACCGGCTTCAGACTGAGGAGGAAGGACGCGGAGGCATGGCAGGAGACGGGATGTGGAACAGCGGGGGTTCTGTGGACAGGTTCCTCCCAGAACCTCTGCACAGAGCTGCAGAAATCAGCCCGAGCCTGAAAACCGCCACAGCACAAAGCAAAAGTTTTTCTTCTATTTTCATGCTCGTTTTGTGACTTTTCCTGTAAATTTCTTACAGTTTTTTTGTCTTTTTGTCCTAAATTTGTGACTTGTAAACGTGTGAATTTGCATGTTTGCGCTTTTTCTCCTAAATTGGCTGCTTTTCTTTTTTCTCTAAATTTGACTTTTGCTTACACGTTTCTCATGGTGCAGTGGTTAGCACTGTTGCCTTACAGCTAGAAGGTTCCTGGTTCGAATCCCCAGGCTGGCAGGGGTTGGAACCTTTGTGTGTGGAGTTTGCATGTTCTCCCTGTGCTGCGTGGGTTTACTCCGGGGGCTCTGGTTTCCTCCCACAATACAAAGACATGCATGTTAGGTTAACTGGCTGTTCTAAATTGTCCCTAGATATCTGTTTCCTATAGACCCTTAGAATAGAGGGTTAGTACTAGTGAAAGCGCTTTGAGTGGTCTTTGTGACTAGAAAAGCGCTATATAAGTGCAGGTTAGTTAGTTAATTATTTCTGCGCACTTGTACATTTGCAGGGACTGTGGGAACGAGCCCCCACCACGTGTTTGAGGATCCTTCACTGAGACCAGGTGTGGTGTAAAACTGGTAGAACACACCTTTCTGCACAGTTTATGTGGTAAGTGGTAAACTGACTTACAGTTTTCACACTTAATCTGACTGACCACTCAAACAATTATTTCCACATTCTTAATCCTTTCTAAGAGCTCAACATATGAACATGGGGCTCATAAAATTAAAAAAATATATATGTCTTATGCATTTTTCAGCTTTGAATTACTTCCAAGAAAAGTATTATTATGTTGCACATGCTGCAATGACTATTAGCGTCGTTTCAGACTTCCGTAATTTAAGATGCGTCTGCACCAGAGAGACTCCTTTGCAGCCGTCAGAAAACACAGCAATGTCACCCACACTTGATGGTGTGCACTGCATTTCACATTATGTGAGTGCAAGTTAAATATGTATTTAAAAATGTACAGTAGATGAGGGTTGACACTGCATGACACGTTCACAGTTTTCTGAGGGACCAACCGTGCATGTTTTGTTTTGTTTTGTTTTTTTAATAATGGCAATTCTAAATCTCCGTCTGACATTGTAACGTGGACTCAGGGCAAAGTTGCTTTGGCTGCAACTGAGGAAAGCTCGTTGAGGGTTTTGAAGATGGAGGTGCAAAGGACAGCGGGGTAACTCGCACCCTTTCTTGTTTAATGACCACTGCACGTTGATGCTGAGAAGAGCAAAAACATATCAAGCGCTCAGTGCATTGTTGTTCAGCCCCACAGAATACTTTTGTTCACCTTTTGACAGATGTGGACACGGGTGGATGGACATCGTGAAATGCATGTGTAGCACATGCAACGGCATTTGCGTGCATACCATTGTGTATAGGTCAGTCCCTCCAGGAATTCACAGGATGTTTTTATGATTGTTGCAGCCCAAAAAGCCTGAATTTGTGGGAGCTTTTATAAAAAGTTGCGATAAAAGTTGTGATGTTTTGAGAGTTTTTTTTTTGCATTAAAAGTTGTGGAGACAATTACAAATTTTAAAGCAGATGTTTTTTTTCCATAGTTTACTCAGTGTTTCCTCTGGCCTAAAGACCTTAGCATGGTGGCAACGTATTTTTCTGGGAAGGGGGGGCAGAAAACACATGACACTATTGTAACCGGAATATGTTAATTTTATACTATTCTTTTTTTTTTATTTTGCACATGGAACTTAACATTTGAAGTATTGTACAACTGAGGCTTGAATGTGGGAATATTGGGCCAGTAGGGGTCCTGTGTTTGGACTTTTTACTGGTGTCGTCCTTCTCTCCTTCCTCTGCTCTCACCTCTCCTGGACCCTCTGCCTGAACACTTTCCTCTCCTTGGCTCCTCTCTTCTGTCTCATCTTTCCCTCTCTGAGCTCTGTCTAATTCAGCTTCTCTCTGTCTATGGTGGTATGCAAACAGGTTAGAAAACACCAAGTGTCACATTTTTATCCTGTGGGATTTTTTTGTCATGGTTTACATAAATGACAAAAATATGTGTAGTTTTTGTATTTTTATTCTAGTGTTTCTTTTTTCCACGGAGAGAGTAGGGAAGGTAAAAACATTCATCATAGCAATTTACTCATGCATACTTAAATTATATAATCAGAGGTGGGTATAGTAGCCAGAAATTCTACTCATGTAAAAGCAGTGCTATGAAATTAATAATTAAAAGTAGACAACCAAAAATTTCTAGTTGGGTTTAGGGTACAAAGAGCACCTACTTAAAAACTTGAGTAATGACTTCAGTCTTGAAAGTTTGAGGTTTTTCTCCAAAATTTATAACAACTAAGTTTTCTACTTTTCTCTGTAAATTTATCTAAATTTGAAACTATTTTCCTCAAATTTGCAATTTCCTGTTGTAAAATTGACTTTTCTTGTACATTTGAGACTTTATTATAAATTTGTGGATTATTTTATGGCTAATTTTGGTCTTTTTTAAAATAAAATTACTGTTTTTTTTTAAATAAATTTGAAACAGACTATGGTGATATTTTTTTTTACTTTTTCCTTATAACAATTTACATTTTTGACCATAATTTTGCAGAGCCAGAAGAGAATAATAATTTAACTCTGATTTCAAAGAAAAAAAATTAATGAAATTATATTTAATTAAATAAATGAACTAAAATGACTAAAGATGCAGTTTTTTCTGTTATAATATTTCTATATATTTATAGTTTTTTTTTTTTTTAGAATTCTTCTCACCACTCAGCAGGAAAAACCTCCCTTATTTTGTAATTCAAATGTTGGCACATTTAGTTTGTCTGAAGGCTGCTGATGGATTAAAGTTGTTGACTTCATGAATTTTGGTCAGCTTAACTTGCCAGGTACATAATAATGAACAGAAATTAGTTAATTAATATTGTAGTAGCTGGTGAAGTAAATCCTCAGCATTTCATCAGTCACTCTTGCCTTTCCCTGCACATGAATCCTAACCACACCTGTTAGCTAAGCGATTCTTCATTATTGCTCCTGTTACCAGCGGGTTAAAACCATGATAAATGCCTTCACTGCTTACATACCTCTTCTGCTTTTTTTTTGCATTTAAAGTACTTTAATAAGCTCATGCTTCTCTCAGAGAGTGACACTAGAGAGACACTCTGCCTGCTGACTGGAACGGTCGTGGGCGACGCGCTTCCGAACTCCGCCCGGATGACGGTCACGTGCGTTGTTCGTGTGCGCGCTTGCAGAGCATCATTCCTACATATTTTTTTTTCTTAAATTCATATTTCCTTAGCGTGGCAGCATCAGTCCAAGGATGGCGGCCCACCATGCAGAAATGTTACCAGAGGAAACCCTGGTTTACCGCAATGATATTCTATAAGAAAAACACAGGTTTGTCAAAAAAATTCCTATTAAACAGTGATTTGCAATTTAAGCAGAAACTTCTGCTATACAGAAAAACTCTTTTGTGCAACAGCAAATACAGATTTTAGCACAATATCCATTACAACAGCTAAACTGCATTGAATGCATGAGTATAAATTTGGAAATTATTGGCAGCACATTCATTTGAAAACTCCCTAACCATAGCAGTCCCCACCCACTCATTACCAAGCACAGAGGAAAAAGAAATAATTTATTCTGTTGCTCTGTATTGTCCATCAAAGTCTGTGTTTTTCTGAAAAAATTACAAACAATATTCTCTCTCCATGCCTGACTCTTCCCTATCTATCTGCTGCACGTCTTGACACACAGCTGTCTCATCAGACACTCATCTTTCATTTCTCGGAGTCCTACCGAGGGGGTTTGTCCATGTCCAGACTGGAGATTCACAGCTTTAAAACTCATGGACAAGATGTAGTAATGATTTTACCTCTAAAGATGTATGAAATGTTGCAACACTGGCTGTAGTGTTAGATTTGCTCGTTTGTTGTTTTACGGCATCTCTCCTCACGTGCGCTCCTGCGACAGGGTGGTTTTCAGGCAGGCAACGTTTTTCAACATAAACCTGGCCCTTCGTACATGCGGTCAGGATGGACACGTGAGGAGACATCCACCAGCAGGCCGTAGGAGACGAAGGAAGGGACAGTGTGGGAAGCCTCGTGGGTGAGTGTTTTTTTAAATCACACACTGTTTTTTGCTGATGTGTTCTGTTAATACTCACAGCAAACATGGAAGTGAACGCGGTGCAGCGACGCATTTGATTGAGTGTTTGAGCGCTGCTCAGGGACAAATTTGATTGGTGAAATTGGCAGAAGTTGACGAGGATTGGCCAAAATTGCGGGAAAGTTGTGGTGATTGAAAAAAGTTTCAAGGTTGCACAATAGTCGCGCTGATTGGCTGATTTCACGTGAATTGACACAATCGCAACATCTCGAAATCCTGGAGGGACTGATATGTCAACATAACTGGGCAGTTCGGTGGCACAGTGGTTAGCTCTGTGGCAGCACATTAAGGTCACAGGGTCGATTCCACCCCTGACCATCGTGGGTTTGATCCCACCCCCTGACCATCAGTGACCGTTCTGTTTGGAGTTTGCATGTTCTCCCCGTGTCTGCGTGGGTTTAGCCCCGGTACTCTGGTTTCCTCCCACAGGCCAAAAACGTGCAGGTTCGGTTAACTGCAGACTCTAAAGTGGCCCTAGGTGTGAACGTGTGTGTGAATGGTGACGGGATTGGCCCTGTACTCTGGCTGCCTCATCCATCCTGGTGGATGCCCTGAATTGCCCTCTGGGATTAAAAAAGTATACAAAATACAAAAAAATAAAATAACTGCAGACATACAGACAGTAGAAAGAAAGGAAAATCAGTCAGAGGTTGTTGTGTTTGGTCTATCATGGCTACCACCAGCAGTGTGGAAGACCTGGTTAGCTAATGCAGAGCAGTGACATCCACCCAGCCAGCATGCCCATGTGGGCCCCAACACTGGTTAAATCTGGGCTGTCTTCTGGGTCCCATGTGGGTTTGTCCACGGGTTCCTTATTGGCCCCATATGCGTTTACCCAGTGGACTTTACCTGTGGTGCAGGGAAGCAGGTAATATGTTTACCCACTTTAACCCCAGCTGGGCCCCACTGGGTTTAATATGGGTGAGCGGCTTTCAGCTTCACTTGTGCCATAGGCAAAATTACACAAAAAAGTCTTAAATTATTACTTTTTTTCATAAATTTTTAAGGAAAAAAGTAACAAACTTACCAAAAAAAAAAAAAATTTAGCAAATTTTCAAGAAAAAAGTCATAAATTTATGAGGAAATGATTAGAAAAAGTCACAAATTAACAAGTAAAGTAGTATATATATGAGTAAATAAATTGAAAATTTATGAGAAAAAAGTCCCAAATTTATGAGGAAAAGTTGCAAGTTTACAGTAAAAAAAAAGTTAAATATTTTTGAGAAAGATAGAAATTTACAAGAAAAATGTTGCAAATTTATGTGGAAAAAAATCACAAATTTACAAGAAAACAGCAAATTTACAAGGAAAAAGGTAACAAATTTATGAGGAGAAAGTTGCAAGATTACAGTTAAAAAGGTGGCTGATTTATGAGAAAGTTTCAAAATACAAGAAAAAGTTAGAAAATTTGCAAGAAAAAGGTCACAAATTTATAAGTTGCAAGTTTATTGTAAAAAAGTTGTAAATTTATGAGAAAGTTTCAAATTTTTAAGAAAAATTGATCAAATTAGGGGGAAAAATTCACAAATTTAAAAGAAAATTGAAAATTTATCAGAAAACAAGTTGAAAATAGGTAAACAGGTAAAGTCCATGTGGGCAAACACAAATGGGGCCAACATGGACTCCATGGACAAACCCACATGGACCCATGAGACAGCCCAGTTTTAACCCTTGATGGGGCCCACATGGACATGCTGGTTGGGACGCAATAGTAATACTGCATACAGTAATAATCATCAAATGTGTAAAAAAACATGTAAAGTAAGATGAAATAAACTCTGATCCTCCCTGTAAAATCACCTGCAAATACAGCTGCTCATGTGGTCCAAATGTACCCCAAGGTAAACTCAGGCCACACAGAAATCATGACCAAAACACCAAAAGGATCTTATTTTTCTCCTGTGTTATTGTGCACTGCAGGTATGCACAATTTCTGTGTGACTGGGGCTTAAAGGTCCCATTTATTGCCTTTTTGTGAATTAATTTCAAATTCTGACATCATCAAGAACATATGTCTGTATTTTGATAAAAAAAAAATAATTTCTGTGTCATTTTACGTGAGATCTAGAAATCCACTCTGATCTCTCCCAGGAAATACTGTTTCAGTCCTCCTCAGTGTTGTTCATGAGCCCCTAATCTGATTGGTTGAAAGTTTTGTGATTGACACGTGGCAAAGCCAGTCACAAATGAGGAGGTGTAACCTTCAACATAGCCAAGTTTGATTGTTAAGGATTTACTCGATGCTGATTGGATAAAATTCAGCATCACGACTAGATCTTACATAAAACAGATGTGACCAGATTAGGCAAACTAGAAAAGCACTCGGAGAGTGCAGACCTCCGCCAAGCGCCACAGTTCCCCCCACACAGTGTTTGTGTGTACGTTTTCAGATTCCTTGACCATGAAAACATATGACTAGCAATTGGATTCACAATGATAGGATTAGTGGTTCAGTAGTTATTGACGAAAATGGCATTTTCCGTAATGGCGGTTTTCTTCTGGACGGTGATCCGGATCACCACCAAAATGTAATCATCTGTAGGATACCCCATTTCTGACAATCTGTGAAAATTTCATGAAAATCCGTCCATAACTTTTTGTTATCTTGGGCAGCACGGTGGTGCAGTGGTTAGCACTGTTGCCTTACAGCTAGAAGGTTCCTGGTTCAAATCCCCAGGCTGGCAGGGGTTGGAACCTTTCTGTGTGGAGTTTGCATGTTCTCCCTGTGCTGCGTGGGTTTACTCCGGGGGCTCCGGTTTCCTCCCACAATCCAAAAGACATGCATGTTAGGTTAATTGGCTGTTCTAAATTGTCCCTAGATATGTTTCCTATAGGCCCTTAGAATAGAGGGTTGGTACTAGTGAAAGCGCTTTGAGTGGTCTTTGTGACTAGAAAAGCGCTATATAAGTGCAGGTTAGTTAGTTAGTTAGTTGCTAACAAACAAACAGACAGACAGACAAACCAATGCCGATGAAAACATAACCTCCTTGGCGGAGGTAATAATGAAACTCTAATGTCTATAAAATTAAAATCTAATGCTGGAGTGACTGTGGAGGCTCAGAACAATTATTCAGCATATGTAGCCATGCAGCACAAGTGTCAGGAGCAGGGCTTCACATTAACACCCACCAATCCGCCACTGGCGGGTGGATTTCACCGGTGGCAGGTAAGACAGCCACTCCCACTAGCCACTTTGGCGGATGTAGTTTTCTCAGGTGAAATCTAAGGGTGCTTTCACACCTACAGGCTTTAGTTCGTTTCAGTTGAACTCGAGTTCGTTTTCTCCATTACTGCAGTTTGTTTTGTCTGGTGAGAACACCTTAAGAGTAAAGCTACGGTCACAAATACCCTGTGAACACCATGCAAATGACTTTTGGACCATTTTGTACAGCCTTCTTAAGGCGGTCGTAGGAGAATCCAGCGTTCATAGACCGTTTGTAAGTTCATGGCTGGATCAATAGTCTTGTCCAAGATTTCTATGAACACTCCACGAAAACCCATTATTGAAGGGTGGCCATACGAATGCCGTAGGAACAACATAAGAACTACACACGATGTTGGCCATAAGTATGCCTCAAGAACACCTTAAGTTGCTTGAGTAGGTTCATTTTGTCTTCCTTTGTAATCATTAGTTTTTTGCTTTTCTTATTTCAGACAAGAATGAAAAGATGTTTTTGCCTTTACATGTTTTGACTGGCGTCTGCTGTCTTCCTTAGAAGTATCAGCTGATCACTGTGAAGTATTTATTTCTTTTCATCCTTTTCTGAAATAAGAAAAGCAAAAAACTAACACCTTAAGTTGTTCTTCAGGGCCCCTTACAGTGGTTGTAGGAAACATTGATTCATACAGCGTGCGTAAGGCAGTAGTGAGGCGCTCATAAGGTGGAAGTATGTCATTTGTATGACAAAATGTGCAGAAAGTCATAAGATCTTCTTGCCAATGACTTGAGAGTGCCGTGAGATGCACAACGTTTTTTGTAAGATGGCAATAAGTATGCCGTAGGAAGATCCCCAGGCACCCTTACAAAGAACGTAAGAATTCTAGGGCTATCGTACGACAGAAAAGAACCTCATTTCTCAAGAATGCCTCAAGTTGTTCTTGCAAATTGAACTATGCCCCCCTCCATGAATGTCTGTGAACTCCAGAATTCATAAGAACTGGGAGATTCTTACGAACCCATTGTTCATAAGAATTTCTGTGATTGTAGCTTAAGATTGCTGATGAAACTTAAGTTCTGCTTTCCAAGGTTTTGGAATGAATCCATAGTGAAATGACCGGAAAAGAGCAATAAGTCTGGGCTGAAATCCTGTGGAATGTTCGTAAAAATAAATTTTAGCCACCTTTCTTTTAGAGGTGCAACCTTTGGCAGTTTGTGTAAAGATCCTGCTGTTGTCTTACATCGTATGAGTGTGCAGCAACCCCCAACACAACCCTCCTAATTCTGGGATGTGTTGTAAACAGCTACTGCTACTGTTACAGAGCCCATCCAACTGGCGTTGCTTAATGCACGTTCCATCTCAAATAAACCATTCTTTTTGAATGATTTATTTATCACTGCAGGGCTGGAATTTTTTTTTTTTTTCCACAATATCTTTATTGAACCTTTTTTTTTTTTTTTTAACAAACATGATACAAACAATCAAACACTAACGCTAAAGTACTACAAAAAAAAAAAAAATGCACTAAAAACACCAACAACCACCAACAAAATCAAGTCTTCAACAATGCTCCTCTGTTTAGTCTAGACAATCCAATACATTAGTATACATATTATGTTCACCAGTTTGGAATTTACAAGGTCCACACACATCATTCACCTTCTTCTTCAAGAGTTATGTTTAAATTTTTTACATAATCAATAAAAGGTCTCCATATATTCTCAAACACAATTTCCTTTGATTTCAGTATATATGTTATTCTTTCTAATGGAAGGTTTGTTAACATCTGTCTTAACCACTGAGTCACATCTGGTCTATGAGTCTTTTTCCATAATAGTGCAATACATTTTTTGGCATTAAGCAAACTGAGGTCCATGAATGTTCTTTCACTTTTATTAAAATTATGCTTTTCTGGGTACAGACCCAACAAAAACAGTTTAGGATTCAGTATGATTTGTTTTGAGATTATTTTTTCAATTGTTACCCTCACCTCTTCCCAAAACATTCTTATTAATCTACATTCCCATACACAATGAAATAGGGTTCCTTTACTTTCCATGCATTTTGTGCATGTATCTGGTATATTTTTGTTATATCTATTTAACTCCTCCGGTGTAACATACATCCGCATTAACCAGGGCTGGAATTTTTACTTTTTGTTGAGACTTGGGAGAGAAATGAGGAATTTACCTCCTTAATTGAACTTTGTCCACCGGATTGTACTTTCACCTGTGCCCTGAGATTGACAGGATGCAGTGGTGGTCTGGCCATCGTGAACTGGAGCCGCTTCGTTACACAGACGGTGAGCCATGGAACTTTTTTATCATTTGAACTAATGATTTTAAAAATCGGCTCCTCAGACCCATTTTATTGTGTTTTAATCTACCACCTTCAGGGAGTTAATGCATCTTTTTTATCTGAGTTTAGTGATTTTTTTTTAACTTCCATTATTAAATTTGAGCAGATTTTATTACTTGGAGATTTTAATATTCATGTTAACGATCCCAACGATAGTTTTGCAGTTAATTTCTTGAGTATTATTGAATCATTTAATTTTGTTTTGTGTGTATCTGGCCCTACACATATCAAAGGAAATATACTTGATCTGGTTTTTACACTTGGTCTTAATGTGAACAACGTTCAGACTAAGGAGCTTCTTGTATCAGACCATTTTTGTGTTCTTTTTAATTTGTCATTTAAATCAGTCTGCTACACTGGCAAGTGTGTAAAATGGTCTCGCGTGATTGACCGTTTTTCAGCTGTGGAATTTTCTGCTGCCTTTGACAGCAGTGTGGTTTTATCCTCTGATGAAGACACTGAGAGCTTGGTCTGCTCTTTTAACTCATACTGTTCAAGCATCTTAGATGTAGTTGCTACCCTGAAAACCAGGACTGTCCGTGCTGTTAATTCATCCCCCTGGTTAAATGAAGATCTTTGTTGTTTTAGACGTAAATGTCGGAGGGTGGAAAGACTGTGGAAGTCCACTAAACTTGAGGTGCATCTTGAGGTGTAGGTACCTTAAGGAACTGCTAATTGAATTTAACAATATGATTAAATTTAACAATATGATTAAAACGACAAGGACTTCTTATTTTTCCAACATCATCTCCTCCAATAGTAACAATCCAAAGATCCTCTTCAGCACAATAAACAGTATAGTTAACGCTGTCACTTCTGCCCCCCCCCCCCCCGTTCATTCAATTAATGACTGTAACAAGTTTCTTTCCTTCTTTGTTGACAAGGTTACTGGTGTTAGGGCTGGTTTTACTCATTCCTCTTCCCCAATCCTTGATTGTCCCAATAGACAGGCCATTTTAAGTTATTTTACCACAATTTCTTTTGAAGATTTGTTAGTGTTGGTGGGCTCCATGAAATCCTCCTCCTGCCCTTCAGATAGCTTGCCTACCTCAAAGTTGAAAGAGGTAATTGGCTCAGTGGGTACATTTCTGGTTAATATCATTAACAGTTCACTTGAATCTGGTTGTGTCCCCTCATATTTTAAACATGTAGTTGTGCAGCCACTTAAAAAAAAAACTAATCTTGATCCGTCTGTTTTAAAAACTTCAGGCCAATTTCTAACCTTCCTTTTGTTTCTAAGTTTTTAGAAAAAGTTGTCACCAAGCAGCTCACTGACTTCCTGATTGAACACAATATTTTCGGCAAATTTCAGTCAGGTTTTCGTCAGAAACACTCAACAGAGACCGCTCTTCTCAGGGTGTCGAATTATATTTTAAAGGGCCTATATCATGCAAAATCGACTTTTTTGAGCTTTTAAGCATGTTATAATGTTAATTCCTCACCAGAAACACCCCCAAAGTGGTATTTTGCCCCATTCACGCATCTCTGAGTATTCCTCCTCAACCCTGCTCTCTGAGCTGCTGCTCTGCCCTGTCCCTGATAATGACTGGGTCCCCACGTTCATACGTATGAACGTGGGTGAGCCGCCCACTCCAGGAAGTGCCTGTGCTGCCAGCACCGCCCCCAGGCTAACGCACACACCCACTTTCTCCGCGCAGCTAACGTAGCGGTGATCGGCAAAACTCTTTCACTTTAGCATTGATGCTGTGAAGAAGTAGTTCCTCTCGCACCTAATCTGCTCAGTGGCAACAACTGTTTGCTTTTTTACGTAAGACAATGTCTTCTAAGTTTTTGTGGGCGGAACCCAGCGACACGCTGCAGCAGCCAGCTCAGGGGTTACGTCATGAAAATGGGTAGCAGCCACAAGAAGGAGAGGCGGAGCCTCAGACATCGAGGCATCTTACTTCTGGGTTGGAAAAGTAGCTCACGAAAATAACTCATATTTCATAAGAAATTCATTCTCCAGTGTACCAAAGGTAATATACTATCACATACATGCATATACAGTGGTACCTCTACTTACGAACGTCTCTACATACGAAATTTTCAGGTTACGAGACGCCTCAACGGGAAAATATTGCCTCTAGTTACAAACAAAATTTCAGGATACGAAAGGCAAAAAAAGTACGCGCTCCTCGCAGCTCCCGTATTTTACCGAACGTAAACATACCTGTAGCTGCTCTGCCATTGGCTATCGCCTAGCATCTTCCTGGTATCCCATTGGCCACGAATGGGGGTGTTTGGTTGATCTCGCTTTATCTTATTATTATTTACTATTCTTACTACTTTATTTTATCCTTCTTACCTCTTGTAAGACTGTTGACTGAACTACACAATTTAGAGAAAAAAAAATTGTTAACTGCCATGTTTATCACCATCTACGTTATAACTCTGTACTTTCACCTTGTTCTTAATAAAGTTTTGGGGAAAAAAAAACACAACATCAACGATCAGCACGGTATTAAAACAAAAGGAAGCCCTTACAAGCCGATAAAAGCAAACGTCCTTGGATCGTTTCATCACAAAACATCAGGCAAAAACCACTGATGAGACAGAACATGAACCAAAGAAGGCAAAAGGTGACGCCGACGCCGACGATCGCAGTTAAAAGGTAAATGAACATAATTTTTATTATTCTTTCTCTTTTATTATTCTTTCTCTCATTTTAAACTCTCATTTTATGTTTATTGTGCAGTAATCTAATTGTAACATGTATTTGTTACATGTTTTGATGCGTTTTTTACGATTTATAAAAAATTTATGCCCGAATTTTGGGGGCTTGGAACGGATTACGGCATTTACATGTAAAACGCGCCTCTACTTACGAATTTTTCACGTTACGAGAATTCTTCCGGAACGAATTAAATTCGTAAGTAGAGGTACCACTGTAGTTTACTCTGAAAGGCTTAAAATAGCATGATATAGGCCCTTTAATGTCATCAGACTCTGGCAGATGCTCTGTTTTAGTGTTATTAGAGCTTACTGCTGCATTTGATACTATTGATCATTATATTTTGTTACAAAGGCTTAGAGATCGGGAAGGGATTTCTGGAAAAGCCTTGGATTGGTTTTCCTCCTACCTTTCTGGTAGGAGTTTTTCCGTGGCTGTTGGCGCTTACTCATCTGACTGTGCTTCTTAAACCTGTGGGGTGCCTCAAGGTTCTGTTCTGGGTCCACTTTTATTTGCCTTGTACATGCTAACACTTGGTTCTATCATCAGCAAATTCAAAGGTGTGTCTTATCACTGCTACGCTGATGATTTACAGCTGTTTTTTCTTTTAAACCTGACCATGTTGACAATTTAAAAATTATTCATGATTGTCTGTCTGCAATTAAGGACTGCATGTCTAGTAACTTTTTGCAACTTAATGCTGACAAAACTGAAGTCCTTATTGTAGCACCTGATAATCTAATTCCTAAGATGGTTAATAGCATTGGTTCATTAAGCACTAATGTATGGTCTAATCTAAAAAATCTTGGTGTCATTTTTGACCAATCGATGAGTTTTGATCAGCATGTCAAATCTCTGACCCGGAGTTGCTTTTTCCACCTCAGAAATATCTCCAAAATTAGGTCACTGGTTTCCTACAGTCAGTTAGAAACTATTATTCATGCCTTTGTTTCTTCACATTTGGACTACTGTAATGCTGTCTTCACATGCCTCAGTAAATCCTCTTTACACTGCTTACAGTTAGTCCAGAACTCTGCTGCTAGATTACTGACTAGGTCTAGTAGGTTCTGTCATATCACTCCCGTTTTGGCCTCCTTGCATTGGCTTCCTGTAAATTATAGAGTTGATTTTAAAGTTCTTGTCCTTACTTACAAAGCCATTCATGATGAGGCACCTTCTTATATTAGTGACCTGCTCCATCTATACCATCGCAGCAGGTCTCTCAGGTCTTTTAATCAGAACCTACTGGGAGTCCCTAGCACTAGGCTCAGAACCAAATACGATAGAGCCTTTGCTGCTGTCCAGACTTTGGAACTCTTTACCATTTGAACTTAGATCTGCATCTTCCATTGATGTTTTTAAGAAGCAACTAAAGACCCACCTTTTTAGCCTGGCTTTTTAATTAACTATATGTTGTTTGTATTTTTATGCATTTTTTGCTGTTTACTTTGTTCTTTTACTGTTTTATGTGCCTGTATTTTTATTTACTTTGCTATTGTATTTTACTATCTTTTTTGTTTCTTGTCATGTTAAGCACTTTGTGACTTTGTCTGTGAAAAGTGCTCTATAAATAAACTTATTATTATTATTATTGAATGCCAAGGCAGAAATGGGACTGGACTGGATCAATTAGGCTGGCCAATACAGCAGTGGGTGGGTATCAAGGCTTTACACACTGACATAACTACAAAAAAAAATCTGCAATACATTTAAGATGTTCTTGAAAATTATATCACAAGAAAGGGAAAGCAATTAACAAAAGTAGCACTGAAAATTCTACGTTTCCCTCATCTTAAACATTGTGCCAATGACTGGGAGCTTGTGACATCACCATCCTTGCAATCCTGTAATAAATATTGTCAGCATTATAATAGAGTATTCAAAACAAACCATCGAGCCGAGCTGATGGACACCTCAGAGAAATACAACAACATACAGAGAAAGTTAAATGGTTGTTTTGTGGTGCAGAAGAGTTAATGTCTCGGGGGTGCATATGTTGCTGTTTTAGTCACATTGTGCCATTTTAGAAAAACAGACTAATAGTTTTTTTTTTTAAAAAAACAAAAACAAAACTAATTTTCTTTATCATAAAAATAAAGGGCAGATAATATCTCACTGAAATCAGGTGAAGGCTGCTGTCTTCACACATTAGAAACCCTTACTGCACATACAGAGCAGTACAGTGCAAACATCTTTTGGATTAAGCTGAACCTGTCAATGCAAAGGTCAATGGACATGATTAAAGAAAAATTAGTTCTTAACACTATGTTTTTATCATTCTCCTTTTTTATGGTTGGCCAGTCCCCTAGCTTAGAGCAAGGTGGTTTATTTACTGTATCTGTTCACATACTCACCATCTGCTTATGAAGGGAGGACTTCCATTAAAAATACACCATTATGTGTTTAGAAATCAGTAAGTGGGGGAAAAGATCTTTGTTCCTGGTTGTGTGGCTTGCTGAGCAATGGCCACACTTTGATCTGTAACAAGTCAGCTAGAGAAGTGATGGATAAGGCATCCGTGTTGAAACAAATGCAACCAGTGGGAAGTGCCACAAGGCTGAGACCACACCGTGTCCATAATGGAGTGATAACAAGGGAGTAAGATGTGCTGCTGTCCATTCAGGTGTGCTTTAATAATGGCTATATAGCCTGTCAGTGTTAATTCTGGGAAGTGTTTGGATGTTATGGAACAGTTTTTATGTTCATGGACACAATGGTGGAGGAGTAAACCTCATATTTAAAAGCAAGTCCTTAGATAGCTTTTTTTTACTGAACAAACAGTTATTAAATACAGTAGATGCCACAGCGTTTTCTTGTATGCTGGATGTGATATTCATCAAAAATAGGCTTGTTACATATTTTTAGCAATCCATTGTGGCAAGCTGGATCTGTGCTGTAATGTGCCATATCTGGAAGACAGCAGAACACTGGGTGAAATGGGAACTGTTTTTCTGCGGCAACCACATAAGATAAGATAAGATAAGCCTTTATTAGTCCCACAACGGGGAAATTCCAGGATTGCAACAGCACAGGGATAGCAACACTCAGAGCAACAATCAGAAGGCAAGAAAAAAAACAAGCAAGCAAGAGCAGCTAATATACATATGTACATATTACTATAAAATATATATATACAGTGATCCCTCGCTACTTCGCGCTTCACCTTTCGCGCCCTCAGTGCATCGCGGATTTTTCAAAAATATTCATCAAAAATTCAAAATTGAGAAATAATGGGCGGGCGCTAGCAGAAGGCAGGGAGACTACATTAGACCATCAGGTGTCAACACGGAGAGCCGCACAACTCTCTGTTCGCTGTTGTCGTGTTGGCTCGGCTCGGAAATCTCGCAAGCTGATTGGCCGAGACGTTTCACCCCGCAAGCTGATTGGCCGAGACGTTTCACCCACCTCCTCTCCCTGCCGAGCGCCCATGAAGGAAGGAAGACCGCATTCATTGCTTTTTATCGCTAGTGTTACTTAGTCTCGCCGCGTGGAACTTTTTGCTGTTCTCTTGTGCCATTTTGTGCGAAATAGTCTTCCCGTCGAGGCACTACGCCGCCTCCTGCAGCTTCAGCTCTATCGGAAGCTGCCCTCGATGATCCTGCGCCTCTAGCATCTCACGATGAGGCGTCACCTGAGGAGCAGTAAAGCTCTCATTAACCTGTGCAGTAAATCATTTTCATCTTGAGTTACGTATCTTGTTATAAGAATAAAAGAGTTCTAAAAACATATTTATGTACACTTTGTTTACATCTACGTATGTATGTACACGTACACACACACACACGTATCATATGAGAGAGAGAGTGAGAGAATGAACGTACGTATTATTTATGGATGACGTCATTAGGGGTGACGCTACTTCGCGGTTTTTCACTTTTCGCGGTCGGTTCTGGAACCCATTAACCGCGATAAGTGAGGGATCACTGTACACACACACAGACACACAGTGCGGAGCATTGTAGCTGGATGGAATAAATATGTAAATATATAAACACCCACAGTACGGAGCATTGCAGCTAGGTGGAATAAATATGTAAATATATAAACACACACAGTGCGGAGCAATGTAGCTAGATGGAATAATATGTAGATATATAAACACACAGTGCGGAGCATTGTAGCTAGATAGAATAAATATATAGATATATAAATATAAACACACCCAGTGCAGAGCATTGTAGCTAGATGGAATAAATATGTAAATATATAAACACACACAGTGCAGAGCATTGTTGCTAGGTGGGATGAAACAGCATAACCGTCTATTTAGTTATCCTACATGGTATGATTATGTACCCATACATATTCTCACCCTCCATAGTGACCAGTATTTTCCTAGTTGTATGCCGGAGGGGACCATTGTGTAAGTCTATTGCATCTTTTGCATTCAAAAAACTATTAGTTTGTTATGTCTTTTTGCTATCTCTGCGAGCAGCCCTGCTTAGGTTGTACAGTCTGACAGCCATTGGTAGGAAGGACCTGCGAAACCTCTCGGTTGTGCACCTGGGATGATGTAGTCTGCTGCTAAATGAGCTCCTCAGTGCATTCAGTATGTCCTGCATAGGGTGAAACTCGGACTCCAGCAGAGATGACAGTTTA
Source organism: Pholidichthys leucotaenia (assembly GCA_020510985.1). Taxonomy (NCBI): domain Eukaryota; kingdom Metazoa; phylum Chordata; class Actinopteri; order Cichliformes; family Pholidichthyidae; genus Pholidichthys; species Pholidichthys leucotaenia. Next base: position 17,245,000 of record CM035848.1, on the reverse strand, counting down.
GCCACCGTCCTTCTCTCTCCTATCTCCTCCACCGGATCAAGGCGCTGCCCCAGGACAGAGCTAGCTTTCTTGATCAGTTTGTTCAGTCTCTTCCTATCAGCTGCAGTAATGCCACTGCCCCAGCAGACCACTCCAAAAGTGATGGCTGATGCCACCACGTGGCATCAGCCATCACTTTTGCTGCCACCACGTGTCATAGAATGTCTTCAGCAGCGCCCCTTGTACACCAAAAGACCTGAGTCTCCTCAGCAGGAACAGCCTGCGCTGTCCCTTCTTGTAGAGTGCGTCAGTATTGTGTGACCAGTCTAGTTTATTGTTCAGATGAACACCCAGGTACTTATAGGATGTCACCATCTCGATGTCTGTTCCCTGTATATTTACTGGTGCTGTGAGGGGCTGCCCATGCCTGCGGCAGTCCACCACCAGCTCCTTAGTTTTCCTCGCGTTGATCTGGAGGCAGTTCCGATGGCACCAGTCCACGAAGTCCTGGATAAGCCCTCTGTACTCAGCTTCATCTCCATTGGAGATGAGGCCAACGATCGCAGAGTCATCAGAGAACTTCTGTAGATGGCAGTGTGTTGTGTTGTGTGAGAAGTCCGCAGTATAAAGAGTGAACAGGAAGGGAGCCAGCACCGTTCCCTGGGGGGCCCCCGTGCTACCGATGATCGTGTCGGACACACAGTCCCGGGTTCTCACAAACTGAGGCCGGTTCGTGAGGTAGTCCAGGATCCATGATGACAGGTGCTGGTCCACCCCTGCGCGCAGCAGCTTGTCCTTCAGGATCATCAGTTGGATGGTGTTGAAAGCACTGGAGAAGTCAAAGAACATGATCCTCACCATATTCCCGGGCTTCTCCAGGTGGGACAGAGAACGGTGAAGGAGGAAGATCACCGCATCCTCCACCCCAATGCCATGCTGGTAGGCGAACTGGAGTGGATCCATCGCTGGTTCCACCAGGGGGCGGAGGTGAGCAAGGAGCAGTCTCTCCAGGGTCTTCATCAAGTGGGACGTCAAGGCCACCGGTCTGTAGCTGTTCAGGTCTTTGGGGTGGGAAGTTTTTGGTACAGGTACCACACAAGATGTTTTCCACAGCTGTGGTACCCTCCCCAGCTTCAGGCTCAGGTTGAAGATGTACGTCACAATCCATCACAGCTGTATTGGGATGGAACCGCAGTCAGTGGAAATTGGGGGTAATACTTATTTCAGACAATGATGGACTGAGGAATATCTGAGATGAACTGAATCAGTTCATGACCTAGGTTACGCAGACCAAAACTGTGTACTCATCCCTGACGCTTGATTGAAAAAGATATCAATGTGTTTTGTTTATGTGAGATCCATATACATATTTCTCGTGGTTTGCTGGGTGGTTGGCACATACAAGGGCTGCTCATGAGGGTCTTTATCAGCTCTGAACTCCAAAAAGTTTCTCTTCTACAGGTGCTAAGGTGGAGTAAGGTGTGATAATGGAGCCAGTTGAATGCAGAGCGGTCATCAGGTTCCTCTACTTGAGAGGCTGCACACAGATGAAAGAGACTTATGGGGAGGATGCCCCATCATATGACGACAATAAAGTTGAATCTCATCTCATCTCATCTCATCTCATCTCATCTCATAATCAAGCACTGGCATCCACAGTTCAAGTGTTGTCGGACATTGGTGGAAACACCACCAACCCTTCTTTGACAGACTAATAACCCAGGACCAAACATGGGTTCATCACTGTGATCCAGAGACTAAAGCCCACTTGCAGCAATGGAAGCATTATGACTCACCATCTCTGAAGATGCGCACAGTGTTTTGGGACCAGCATGGAGTATTGATAAAGGAGTTCCTGGCAAAGTGCACCACAATTACTGGGACTTACTACACTTCACTCCTGCAGAAATTGCAGAAGGCCATCAAAACTGAGAGACATGGGGGGGATCACGTGATGAGTCGAGGTGAACGGACGTGAGTTTCCTCGTATCCGCACTGGATTGCCAGAAATGTAAATTTAATCATATTTTACCGGTGAAATTTCATCTTGAAGACGCCTATAATGTCATTGGATAAATTTTTTACACAGCCTGGATCAACTAAGAAGAAAGAAATGCAGAAAAGAGGAGGAAAAGCCAGTGCTATTGCTAGCGACGCAGGTGTTAGCCATAGCCCTGATGAAGACACAACAGATGTAGCTAATGCTAACACTGTGGACGAGGAAGAGCTAAAAAAAGCACAGCAAGACGACTCGAATGTGGAGTGAGTGTCTGCTAACATAGCGAAGATGTTGGACAGCAAGCTGGCTGACATAATTACACCAGTCACTGAGCTGTCTGAGAAATTTGACAGTCTAATTGAAAGGCTGGGAATGGTGGAGCAGCGGGTCTCTGACCTGGAGGACGTCGCGGCTACTAACACACCGTGGGTGGAGGCGCTGGAAACCCAGCTGAAGAAAGTGCAAGACCGCTTGGAAAGTTTTGAAAATCAAAGTCGACGGCAGAACGTGAGAATTGTTGGGCTGAAGGAGGGAGCGGAGGGCCAAACGCCAGTTGATTTTTTTGAAAAATGGATTCCAGAAGTTTTGGCTATGCAAAAGGACAGAATCATGATTGACAGAGCCCATTGTACTGGACCGCCGATGAGACTGGCTGGAAAAGAGGGACCGCGGGCCGTCTTGGTAAGGCTGCAAAACTACACCGACAAGCAGAGGATTCTGTATGTGGCGAGGGATAAAGGAACAGTTAGCACTGAAGTGAGGAAGGTATCCTTCTATCAAGATTTTTCTGTGGAAGTTGTAAGGAGGAGGAAGGAGTCCGCAAATGCACCGTGAGGCTGCACGGTGGTGCAGTGGTTTAGCACTGTGGCAGCACAGTTTTACCCTCGGCCGGGGGACCGCGGGGATCATGAGATCGTGGGTTCAATCCCAGCCCCCGACCAACAGTGAGCTGTGTGGAGTTTGCATGTTCTCCCTGTGTTGCGCGGGTTTACTCCGGGATTTCTCCAGTTTCCTCCCGCACACCAAAAACATGTAGGTTTAGGGCGCTCGCGCACGCAGCGACCAGCAGCCGGTGGCTTGTCACCAAACTGCAAACCAAGTCTACCTACGGGTACAAATAAGTAACAAAAAAAAAAAAAAAAAAATGCACGGTAAGTTTTAACGGATGCCGGAATATGGTACTCCTTTCTGTATCCGGCGGTAATAAAAAATTTTCCATCCTAACGGTTCCAGCACTTCACTCATAAACATGGAACAAATCAATGACTATGTGAACAAACTACAAGCTTCAAAGTAACGTATTGAACAGAAATTCTGATTGGCTAAGGCATGACTGTTAAACCCAGGTGGATGTGATTTAGAAATTTGGGGTGGTTTTGTTCTTTGGTATTCTTCTCTTTGTATTGAGTTCAATTATATATACACCGGTATTTTAATAGAGGCTTTCCAGTAAGGGGGAACTTGGCTTCCTTTTTTTCTTTTTCTTGTTATCCCCTATAGGTGTGCTTTTTCTAGTTAAGTGCAGCTAAGCATAGTTGATTTTTTTTTTCTTGTCTTTTATTTTAAGTTTTCAGTGATTCCGAGCTTGTGGTTCTGGTTTTGCTCGGAATTCATGTTATTATTTTTGTTTTTTGATATGGTTATTGAAGACATAGACTGGTCTACTACATGTTTTTTGGTCAAAGTTAGCAGCTCACAATTTATAATGCAGCCTACTTCTGATGTCTTTTAAGATTAGTACATGGAATATTCGGGGATCTAATAATGTGGTTAAAAGAAAATCTGTTTTGAACTCTCTTTAAAAGGATAGAGTCCAGATAGCTTTTTTACAGGAAACACATCTAAACAACGATGAGCACAAGAAGTATCGCAGAGAATGGGGAGGTCAGATCTTTTTTTCCATCCTATTCAACTAACAAGAGAGGGGTAATTATTTTAGTACATAAAAATTTGCCATTTACTCCCACAAACTTTTACAAAGACACAGAGGGAAGATATGTCCTGGTTAAAGGGGTGCTGTACGGTGAAGATATTTTACTGGGAAATGTGTATGCCCCTAATGTCCAAGATGAAGAATTTTATGCATCCTAATATAGTCAACTTGGTAATTTGGACTACACTAATATTATCTTAGGGGGGAATTTTAACTGTACATTGTGTCCCAAGGTGGATAGACACCCATCACAAATAGCTCAATCTAAAAATGCTAAGAATTTTTTAAATATTATGAAGGATTTTGACTTCTTGGATATGTGAAGGTATCACAATCCCCTTGCAAGGCAATATGCAGTTTATTCTCAACCACATCTATCAGCATCACGTATAGACTATGTCTTTGCCTCTAAACACCTTAATTATTTAGTTGAACAGGTAGGCATAGGTACTATTGCTCTTTCGGACCACGCGCCAGTGGTTTTGTCTGTGTAGCCCCTTAGACCCTCTGAAAGTTCATTCTCATGGAGAATGAATGTGTTATTGCTTTTGGATGAAGAATTTGTTAGGCTCTTGGAAGGACAAACAGATTTATTTTTACAGTTTAACGATAAAGATGACATTGACCCCAGAATCCTGTGGGATAGCTACAAGGCCTATATGAGGGGTGCAATTATCTCACAAACATGTTATATAAAAAAATGGCAAATAGCAAAGCAACTGGAGCTGGAAAAGAAAATAAAACAATTAGAAGAGACTTATTATGCAACAAAATCTGAGGTGACATTAGCTGAACTTAAAAATACTATAACTACATTATATGACTTGATAACTAGGAAAGCTGGAAAAGATATATTGTTTGCTAAGCAAAAAATGTTTGAAATGGGTAACAAACTCAATCGTCTTTTAGCACGGCTGGCAAAGAATGCTCCAGTGAAATCTTTTATTCCAGCTATATTAAATGACAATCAGAAACAAGTTAGTAATCGTCAAATCAGTGAGAGCTTCAAAGAATTTTACGCTAATTTATATAGATCACAGGCTGATGAGGAGAGGCTTGGATCAGGTTTCTTTTTAAATAATTTAAGTTTCCCGCAGTTAGTAGAGGACCAAGTTAAATTTTTGGAATCACCGATATCCAAATATATATATTTAGTGAGATATATATATTGTAACGTCGGGGCCATGTGAAGGGGGGCAGGGGTTTCCCAGCATGCTTTGACAATTGAAACGTTACTTTGTGTGTGTAGTAAATGTTATTACTGAGCTATTCTGCTGCTGTGTAATTATAACTGCATTATAATTACCCAGCAGTATTTCATAGGCAAGATTTATTATGTGTGTGTAACCGTGATTTAAACGGAGGTCTGGGAGAATGACCTCCCCTCCTGCCTGTGCTCAGAGTGTGTGTAAAATAAAGCCCGTTCATCATAACCATCTTGCTCCATTTTCTTTGTGTGAACCTTGCAAACGTCACACTGGTGTCAGAAGTGGGCATAGAGCAAATGGAAGCCAGGATCAGAATGGAGATCCAGCAGCTGGAGCAGGCCATTGCCCAGCTGATGATGGACGATGAGACCGAGGCACCACCACCGGGAGCCGGGACGAATGAAGCGGCGGACCCGACGGGGCCAGCGCACCCCGCCTCCTGTCTTTTTCAAGACAGAGCGGGCGGAACAGAGCAAACATTCCACCCTTCTCAGGACAGGATGGGCTGGCGACCCCACGGCGATCAGGAGTGGCGAGCGATCAGGAGATGACCACCCCACCTGTTCGACAGCGGGCCAAGATTCCCCATTTCAACGGCGAAGCCACATTGGACGACTACCTGATACAGGTCGAGCTGACCGCGGCGCTGAACGGCTGGTCGCCAGAGGAAACCGCCGTACAGGTCGCGCTGGCCTTGGAAGGGAAAGCCCTCTGCACGCTCTCTGATCTCCTGCCTGAGGAGCGCCACAGCTGGCCAGCACTACAAGGGGCACTCCAGAGACGATTTGGGAGAATAGCGGACGCTGAGCACGCCCAAGAACAACTGACCCGCCGCCGCCGGAACCACCAGGAAAAACTAGGAGCCTATGCTGCAATATACAGTATATACAGTATATATACTGTATATATATGTGTGTGTGTGTGTTATCTCACTATATATATATATATATATATATATATATATACTGTATATATATATATATATATATATATATATATATATATATATATATATATATATATATATATATATATATATATATACGTATATACACTACCGTTCAAAAGTTTGGGGTCACCCAGACAATTATTTTGTGTTTTCCATGAAAAGTCACACTTATTTACCACCATGAGTTGTAAAATGAATAGAAAATATAGTCAAGACATTGACAAGGTTAGAAATAATGATTTGTATTTGAAATAATATTTTTTTCCAGATACTCAACCTGCTCAAAGGAAGGTCAGTTTTATAGCTTCTCTAACCTGCTGAACTGTTTTCAGCTGTGCTAACATGATTGCACAAGGGTTTTCTAATCATCCATTAGCCTTCTGACGCAATGAGCAAACACATTGTACCATTAGAACACTGGAGTGATAGTTGCTGGAAATGGGCCTCTATACACCTATGTAGATATTGCACCAAAAACCAGACATTTGTAGCTAGAATAGTCATTTACCACATTAGCAATGTATATTAGATATTAAGGGCCTTTTCCACTAGCACGCTTTAGCGCGACACGGGACGGCTCAGCACGCTTTGTACGCTTTTCTACAAGCCCCAACACGGTTTAACAGCCGCGATTCTCAGCCCCGCTCCAGGGCAGGGTACAGCAGTGCTGAGCTGTGCCGTGTTGTGACGTTAACAGACTGGTCGCCGCTGATTGGTCAGGTCGTAACCGGCGCTGATTGGTCAGGTTGTAACCGCCCCTCTCCTCCTCCTCATCTACCAAATCTTCACGACCTTCTCAATAAAGTTTTTGAAAAAAAAAAAAAAAAGAATCTTCACGACCGCCTTTACTCAGCACGCAACCACTGTTGGCGGTTTATTTTCAGTGTATTGCTGTGCTATTTTCATTTATTCTCTATCAAAAATGGCTTCGCGTAATAAGGGTGTTCCATGGACCAATAAGGAGCTGCAGTGTCTGTTCACTGCATTGTCAGACGAACGTATTCAGCCGAGTTAGACGGAGCCGCCCGGAATGAAAAAAATATACCGGGAGGTCTCAACATCGGAGTCCTTTAACGGTGAGTTTTAATTTTTTTTTTATTGTGCGTTTTTTCGCAAATATATTCGGTAAGACACTCAGTTTATTTATGCAATAAAAAAGCTGTTAATTTGTGGATGGATCGCTGCTTTATTGCAGCACACTGCGGACTAAAGCTTTTATTTTAATTATTCATGTGAACAATACGCTGAAATAAGCTTATGTAATCTTGTTAAAAACTATTGTCTTTTCTGTATATATTGCACTTTCGTGCTGTATTTTATTGTGTGCATTTTCCTTGTAGAATCATCCCACGCGTCCGCCGCGACAGCCCGCACGGATTATTCAACCGAGCCTTCCTGACCCACAGCTGGCAGAGACGGATTAATTCATCCGAGTCTTCGTGACCCAGTTTGGGAAGCTGGTGTAGAGACACTCAGTGGTCGGCGTGTATAAAATGTCGATTAACCTTCATGTTGTGTTGCAAAGTTTTTTTTTCTTTTAATATTTTGTATATAATAAAATGCAATTGTTTTGGAAAGTGTGGTTTGTCTGTTATAACACTGAATTATAAAACAGTATAATTACATAGAAATTCCATTGCCTAGTCTGATCAAAATTATGCTGATCTTCCTGTCAGGGGTCAACCATTGTAAAGGTAATGTAATTTTTAACTAGACCAAAAAACAAATCTTTTTGTAAGCTTTCTGTTCTTTTTATTGAAATATCATAAAAAATTAGCACCAAGTCAAAGTAGGTACAAGTATATGTAAATTGAATGTTCTATCGGCATTCCAAATTCAGAGGTTTACAATACTTTAAAAGGAGTGTAGCATCATCTAAACGGAAAATAATAATACTGTTGTTCCAAACGTTGACCTGAAGGTGAAAAACATGAATTTTTTTAATTCAGTACATCCAAAATGCCCTAGGATGTAAAAAATAATACAATTTGGTGTAGTCCAGTGTGCCACCGTCTCATTATTTAATACGAATAAAAACAAGTTTCAGCTCATTATTTCTAGGTCATTTGGCAGTTAATTCAAAACAAAAGTGACTTGTGTTGTTGCAGCTTAATTATGAGATAAAATTAATTGTGAGATAAAACCACAGAGCGAGCAAGGCAATAATCCTTGGATCCTTTTTTGTCTCGTGTAAATAAGGACTCAGTCGGGTGCCTAACGTCACGGGAGTGTGGCCCCGCCTCGCTGAGAATCTGCTGCCGCCCCGCTTCTAAAACCTCCTAACACAAACCATCACAGCACAAGCACAACACCGTGCTAATGGAGACAGAAGCATTCTGAGCCGTACTGAAGTGAATCGAGCCGTACCAAGGTGTGCTGGGCTAGTGGAAAACAGGCTTTAGAGTGTATTTCTGATTAGTTTAAAGTTATCTTCATTGAAAAAACAGTGCTTTTCTTTCAAAAATAAGGAAATTTCTAAGTGACCCCAAACTTTTGAACGGTAGTGTGTGTGTGTGTGTGTGTGTGTGTGTGTGTGTGTGTGTGTGTGTATATTGGCGCAGTGGTTAGCACTGCGGCAGCACAGTTTACCCTCGGCCGGGGGATCGTGGGGATCATGAGATCATGGGTTCGATCCCTGCCCCCAGCCAACAGTGATCTGTGTGGAGTTTGCATGTTCTCCCCATGTTGCGTGGGTTTACTCTGGGATTTCTCCGGTTTCCTCCCGCATGCCAAAAACATGCAGGTTAGGGATACGGGGCGCTTGTGCACGCAGCAACCAGCAGCTGGTGGCTTGTCACCAGACTGCAAAACAAATCTACCTACGGGTACAAAATAAGTACAAAAAAAAAAATATCCCAACTTGAGATAAACATGGTTATCTCAGCACTTCAGTCAGGGAAATGTCCAGGAGCAGACGGCTTTCCTGTTGAGTTCTTTAAAGTGATGAAAGGGAAAATCAATAATATCTGACTCAGGGTTTTTAATAAGTCATTTGAGGGATCTGAACTTCCAGAATCTATGTATAGAGCAAATATATTAATAGGAAAAAAAGGTAAGAACCCAGAATTATGCTCTTCTTATAGACCCATTAGTCTCCTGGGCGTGGACAACAAAATACTGTCTAAGATACTGGCTACTAGATTAGAGCAGATTCTACCTTCCATTGTGAATTCCGATCAGACGGGCTTTATCAAAGGTCGGAACTCATACTATAACACAAGACGGCTTTTCAACATTATTCACTATCTTAATTTTCATCAGACTCCTGGGGCCATTGTTTCAATGGACGCTGAAAAGGCGTTTGATAGAATTGAATGGGAATATATGTTTGAAGTGATGAGACGATTTGGTTTCGGATCAAATTATTTGAAATGGGTTAAACTTCTGTACCGAGCACCTACTGCCTCAGTTTTGACCAATGGCCTTTTATCGGCTCCATTTAAAATGACTAGAGGTACAGCACAGGGAAGCCCACTATCTCCTCTTTTGTTTGCTCTGGCTATTGAGCCTTTAGCAATGGCTATCAGACAAAACCCACATATTCAGGGGGTAACTGTGGGAACAAAACAACACAAAATTCTGCTGTATGCTGATGATGTCTTGCTGACATTAACAGACCCGGCTAAATCATTACCAGTAGTGACCCAGTGTGTCAGGGAATTTGGTCTAATATCTGGCTATAAGATAAATTTTGATAAGTCAGAGATAATGCCCCTGAGTTATACAGGAAACACGGAACCTATGTATGTCAAACCCTTCCGCTGGGCCCCGTCAGGATTTATATATTTAGGAATTAAAATTACACCTAAAATTGCTCAATTATATGCAGAAAATATTAATCCCATGATAAAAGAGATCAAAGAAAGTCTGACCAGATGGAAGAGCCTTCCAATATCATTTTTAGGCAGAATTAATCTTATCAAGATGACAGTTCTCCCAAAAATAATATATCCTATTAATAATAATATATCCTATGCTATTTGTGATATTAAAATCAGAGGATATTAAAACGTTACTAAAGCTTTATCAGACTATATTTGGGCAGGCAGGAGGCCTAAGGTTAAATTGGAGATACTACAATTGCCAAATGATCAGGGAGGATGGGGTTTACCAAATGTAGAAAACTATATTTTGGCAGTTCAGGCCAGAATTCTCTCCTCCTGGGTTAATGAACATTCACATCAATGTCCCTGGTTTGAGATGGAGTCAGTAATGTGTAAACCTTTTTCCCCTGTGAATTTGCTGGAAAGACGTGTAAATGAGTTACCATGTATTGTTAAGGATAATTTTCTGATAGGAAATGTATTATGGGCATGGAAAAAAATGAGGAAAATATTTAAAAGTAACTCACTTAATACCCTCATAACACTGGATAATCCAGAACTCTCACTACAAAGTGCAGGATTAAATTTTACAAGTTGGCAAAGAGCAGGTATAAAGAGACTTTACGATCTTTTTGAAAATGGAAGATTTAAAACATTTGATTCTTTGAAAACTCAATATCATCTTGAAAATAAGGATTTCTATAAATATTTACAAATCAGACATTTCATATATAAGAAAGCTAATTCTTTGGACTTTATAGGTGATTCTCACCAACTGGAAAAGTTTTTTCTTAATAATAGAGAGCACAAACACTTCATATCAAAATTTTACTCTGAAATATATAGTTTGAGTTTAGATAAACTTGCATGGTTAAGAAAATCCTGGTGTACTCTCCTCAAATGTGCCATAGGAAATGATGTCTGGGATAAAATGTTGCTGCCTTCCAGAGAATTTCAGTATGTAACAGATTTAAAGAACTACAGTACGGTATAATATATTACACAATGTTTATATTTCACCATATATTTATAGTAAATATAAAACAGGAATTTCATCAAATTGTCCTAAATGTAAAAGTCAAGTTGGCACAAGATTTCATTGTCTGTGGGAATGTAATATCATTCAGACATTCTGGAGGGCAGTAGCACAAACATTAGTCAAGCAGTAGGTAAACAAGTAGCAATCAGTCCTCTACTATGTTTACTTGGAAATATTCCTGACTCTTTGATGCAATATGAGGATGTTATTCAAACACTTCTAATGTTGGCTAGGAAAGTCATTATGGTGAAGTCAGTCGGAGATGAACCTCCCTCTACTGCTATATGGAAGTCGCTGATCCTGGAAACCCTGACTTTAATAAGACTGGGATATTATATTGATGGGAAAGCGAGAGTCTGTCTACAAAAATGGACGAAGCCGTTGGAAGCATTGAGATTGAACGGTGGTTTGGACTCAAGTGGACTGCAGGTGGATGTGTAAACAAAAAACCCATGTACAAAAAACGTTTGCTTGGTGGCTCTTTCTTTGTCTCTAAGCTGCTGTGAATATGTTTGACCGGTCCTATATTGTTTTGTGAATTTTTCTTTTTCTTTGTATAAAGTTTAAAATTAATAAAAAAAACACACAAAAAAAAACTGAGAGACATGGCATGTTCACCAAAGATGACCACCTCCTCCAAAACAACGGCCCTGTTCACAACTTGCACGTCCACAGTTCTCCAGCTATGAAACCCTTCCTCACCCTGCCATTACTCTCCGGACCTCACACCATCTGACTTCCACCTCTTTCCAACCATGAAATCACTTCCAACCATGAAGTCAAAGCGTGGCAGGTGTAGTGTGGCCGACTACTGATCAGAGGGTCAGGGGTTTGATTCCCACTCTGTGTGCAGTCTGCATGTCGAAGTGTCCTTGAGCAAGACACTGAACCTCCAGTTGCTCCTGGTGGGTCAGGCCAGCGCCTGTGTATGGCAGCTCCACTGTCATCAGTGTGTGAATGTATGTGTGAGTGGGTGGATAGCTGAGGTTGAGGTGGTATGGGCATCTGATCAGGATGTCTCCTGGACGTCTCCCACTTGAGGTGTTTCGGGCACGTCCCACTGGGAGAAGACCCCGGGGCAGACTCAGGACATGCTGGAGAGACTACATCTCCCAGCTCGTCTGGGAACACCTTGGTATCCTCTCTGAAGAGCTGGAGCAGGTGGCTGGGGAGAGGGAAGTCTGGGCTTCTCTGCTTGAACTGCTGCCTCTGTGACCCAGACCTCCGGAAAAGTGGTAGAAGATGGATGGATGCATTTACCATTTACCATTTCTGATACAACCTGCAGACTTCTACAGGTGAGGTCTCCACAGATGCATAAAGCGATGGGAGAACTGTGCAACCCTTGGTGGTTCCTATGCAGAGAAAGATTGACAACTGTGACAAGTTTGGTTCATCTCAGTCCATGGAGAATGAGTCAGGGGAAACTGGATATACTGTAAGTAGATGAAGGCCTAATAATTACAAAAGAACTAAAAGTTGTAGCGATGCTGTTTTTATTGCATTTCCATTCAAGTCTATGAAAGGTATCTATAATCATAAAGAAGAAAAAGAGAAATCTATTATGAAAAAGTGACCATCTTCAACAACAACAAAAAAAAAAATCAGTTCACTCACAACACCCAAAAACTAGTGGCCTTCAGATTTGGTCTAAATTGTCTTCTAGAAAAGTGCTTTGGTAACAGTGTGGAACCACTCTTTGAAACCATTCTTTTTTGATTTATACTGTTTCAGGCACCAACGAAAGTCTGATGACATGTGCCACATTTAACCCAACACTGACCTTAACTGAGGCAAGTGAGTCCTGCAGTTCTTTGGATGTTGTTGTGGGGTTGTTTGTGACCTCTTGGATGAGTCGTCACTGCGTTCTTGGTGTAATTTTGGTCAATTGGCCACTCCTGGGAAGGTTCACCACTGTTCCATGTTTTTGCCATTTGTGGATAATGGAGTCCCAAAGCTTTAGAAATGGTTAGAAAATTGAATTCAACTTTCAAAGATGTGATAAACCACAATTAATTTATGTTTTAACGGGGGGGGGGCAATCATTTTTTCCACACAGGGCCATGTAGGTTTGGATTTTTTTTTACCCTTAATCATAAACACCTTCAATTAAAAACTGTATTTTGTGTTTACTTGTGTTATCTTTGTCTAATGTTTAAGTTTGTTTGATGATCTGAAACATTTAGTTAGCTGGGCTAGCATGCTACCGTGTAGACAGAGTGTTCACCGAAGGAGGGAAGACACGCAGGGGACGCATCTGTATTTACATCAGTGATGTTTGGTGTCATGATGCAACTGTTGTACATAAATACTGTTCTCCATTAGTGGAGTTTATGATCATCAAGTGTAGACCCTTTTACATACCGAGAGAATTTTTATCTGTCCTACTAGCCACCATGTATGCCCTGCCCACCGGCATCGGTGAAAGGAGCAAAGCACTGAAAGAACTCTATCAGGCCATCAGTGAGGCACAAACAGCGCACCCAGACAGATTCCTCATCACAGCAGGAGACTTCAACCATGCAGATTTAAAGGCCCTCCTACCAAATCTACAACAACATGTAGCCTTCCCAACGAGAGGAGACAATTTGCTGGACCTGGTGTAGACAACTCACAAGAAAGGATACACAGCCTCCCCCTTCCCCACCTGGGTCTCTCTGATCACATCACCAGGGCCTCTGGTACTCTGAAAGACTGCTTCAGCACTACAGACTGGGAAACTGTCAAACATGCAGCCACTCACAATGGACACACAAACCTAGAGGAGTACACTGAGGTAGTTATAGCATACATAGGTAAATACATTGATGATGTCATTCACTGCAAAACCATCACTGTTCATGCCAACCAAAAGCCATGGATGACAGCAGAGGTCTGCAGGCTCCTGAGGGCTCGGGACGCAGCCTTCAGGGTCGGCAACACTGCAGAACTAGCAACAGCCAGGGCCAACCTGTCCCGTGGCATCAAGGAGGCAAAACGACAGTACAGCAAGAAAATATCTGTCCACTTCAGCAACACCAGAGATGCACGTTCCCTCTGGCGTGGCATACAGACCCTCACCAACTACAAACCTCCACCTCAGACCTGTGCGAGTGACATCACATTGTTTAACAATCTAAATGACTTCTTCGGACGATTTGAAGCACAAAACAGCATATCAGCACATAAGACCACTCCTCCTCCAGACAAACAGGCCATAAGTCTGGATCCGGCTAGTGTGAAGAGAACCCTCTGCAGGATCAACTCACATAAAGCAGCTGGACCAGACAACACACCAGGTCGCATCCTGAAGGACTGTGTAGAGGAGTTCAAGAATGTCCTGGCCGACATCTTCAACATCTCCCTGACTCAAGCTGTTATCCCCACATGTTTCAAAACTGTCACCATAATACCAGTCCCAAAGAAGCCCGTCTCATCCAGTTACAACGATTACCGGCCAGTAGCACTGACCCCCATTATAATGAAAAGCTTCGAGAGGCTGGTCTTGCAGAACATCAAGCCCATTCTCCCTCCCTCCCACTACCCATTTCAGTTTGCATACAGGTCAAACAGCTTCACAGAGGATGCCATCGCTGCTGCTCTCCACCCAACCCTCACCCACCTGGACTCAAAGAACTCCTACATGCAAATGCTGTTCTTGGACTTCAGTTCAGCATTCAACACAATCATCTCTCACCACCTAATTCAAAAACTCAGACACCTGAGACTCAAAACCTCTCTCTGTAACTGGGTGCTGGAATTTTTCACAGGGAGGCCACAGAACGTGTGGGTTGGCAGCAACACCTCCAAGACCATCACACTGAGCACAGGGGCTCCACGAGGCTGCTTGCTCTGCCCGCTGCTCTTCACCCTGCTGACCCATGACTGTGTACCAGCCTACACCAACCACATCATCAAGTTTGCAGATGACACGATGGTGGTGGGCCTCATCACTAACAATGAGGAAGCCAACTACAGAAATGAGATGAGCCAGCTGGTCCAGTGGTGTTAAGACAATAACCTCTTCTTGAATGTGGGAAAAACCAAGGAGTTTGTGGTCAACTTCAGGAGAGGACATACACAGTATCCCCCTCTGATCATCAATGGAGCAACTGTGGAGAGGGTGAGCAGCACCAAGTTCCTGGGCGTGCACATCTCTGAGGACCTCTCCTGGTCCAACATTCACTGGTCAAGAAGGCTCAAACTCACCTCCATTTCCTCCACAAACTGAGGAGAGCACAAGTCCTACCCCCCCCCCCCCCCCATCATGTGCTCATTCTACTGAGGCACCACTGAGAGCATCCTCACCAGCTGCATCATGGTGTGGTATGGAAGCTGCACCGCCTCCTGCCGGAAGACACTACAACACACAGTGAAAGCAGCCAGCAAGATCATCGGTGCCCCCCGCACCCCCTCTCAGACATCTATGGCTATGGTCACACTGCAGGTCTTAATGCTCAATTCTGATTTTTTGCTGAGATCTGATTTTTTTGTGTGGGCGTTCACACTATAATTTAAATGCGACCCCCATCAGACTCCAGTGTGAACGGTCTACAGCTATGAAGTGACCCACATGCGCAGAAGAAAATGTAACGTCAGACACGGCATTGTGTTTATAGAATATAAGCCCAGAATGATTGAAGGGGAGAGAGCGTCTACACCTTGATGCAGCGGAGCAAAATAAAATGTTAAAATCATTCAGAAATGATTATGCACGAGACCAGCTTTATTCTTCAACATGCCAGATGGCTGCTGTGATCAGCTCTGCTTCAACAGAACTGATCAGTTAAACAGCTTTCTTGAAAATGAGACCCCGTGTCTCAATGGGATTACCTGTATAATTAAGCTTAATAATAAATAATCCTAGCGATTACAATAGGGCTCTCACCCACTGACATTGTCAGTGGCTCGTGCCCTAATAAACAGCACGGCTCGTACCTGCGGCATAACACCAGTCCTGCACAGGAAGAAGGAGCCGCCAGAGACTCCCCTCTCCTGGACTGTGTGTTTTTGTACCCCCCATCTGGCTATTCTGCTCCACAGTCATGTCGGTATTAACTTTACATGTTCCAGCGGCCAGGACTGTACTGTTTACAGGGAAAAGGGAATTTGCAGTGTCCAGTAAATGTGCCATTACTTTTTTTAAAAAAATGTGCCGTTACTGTGCGCCTGCTTGTCTGACGGTTTCAGCCCGGCCCCCCGAAATTTTTAAGTTATTGTGCAGTCGGAGCAGACAAAACTACAATCCAGTGAAAAAGGGAAGAAAATTGATTAAAAAAAGAGGACAAATCAGCTGTGTCTGCTATGCTTGCTGCATCCTCCACCACGGAATTGTAGCGTCTGTCTCACTTTAGTGAGGAAAAAGTCGGATGAAATGCTACATGACCGTTCAGACTGAAGTCGCTTTGGAAAATATCAGATACGTATCCGAATTAGGACCACATGAAAGTGGCCTGGGTCTGGTGTGAAAAAAATTGAATCTGTGTTGTACAAACTGTCATTAAAAAATCAGATATGGGTCACATTTGTGCAAAAAAATTGGAATTGAGCATTAAAACCTGCAGTGTGACCGTAGCCTACCTCACTCGCCTCACCCGCAGAGCCATCAACATTGCAGGCAACACCTCCCACCCCTCACACTCCCTCTTCAGCCCTTTGCCCTCGGGGAAAAGGTACCAGAGCCTCTAAGCCTGCTCCACAAGACTGCTAAACAGCTTTATTCATCAGGTCATCAGGACCCTGAGCTCTGTTCACGCTCCCCCGCCCCCGGACCTTAACACACTCACCCACACAATAACTGCCTCAGCTGTTGGCACAGAAAGACTGGCACACCAACAGTAATACATCTGCTGCTGTATGTCTCTGCACTTTACTGCAATCATTTGCACAAATGCCATATCTGCTGCTGTCTGTCACTGCAATACTGACCATGTGAAGTCCTATCTGTCACTGTCTGCACCTACACTACTGCATTGAACTTGGTACTACGAGTATTACTGCTCTACTTTTCTGTATATAAGATTGCTGGGTCTTATCGTTTTTCTTTATTTGCACTATGGGAGGTCTGGGTATATTGTTGTCGCTATTTGCACTACAGGTAACATTACTGTACTTGACTGCTGTTGTTTTTCCAGCCTTATTCCTTTTTGGGGGTTTTTATATTGTGCACACCACTGAAGAGAGAGAGAAATTTCAGTTCTCCTGTATGTCCTGTACGTATAGTAGTATTGACAAATAAAAATCTTTGAAACTGCCAACCTTCTGGTTATTAGATGACCCGCTCTACCTCCTGAGCCACTGCCACCCACATTTCTCTCCTCTATTCCATTTTTGCTGAGTGCCA
Organism: Pholidichthys leucotaenia; assembly: GCA_020510985.1. NCBI lineage: Eukaryota > Metazoa > Chordata > Actinopteri > Cichliformes > Pholidichthyidae > Pholidichthys > Pholidichthys leucotaenia. Next base: position 17,227,747 of record CM035848.1, on the reverse strand, counting down.
AGCTGGAGGGCAGAAGTGCCATTTTTATATGGTCTTTGGCATGGCCTGGCCACAACCTCCTGGTTGTGGGGCAGATACTCTACCTCTAAGCCACCACTCTGGTAGAGATTTTCTAGAGTGCATCATCATGAATTTCTATAGCAATGATCAGCAGTGTCACTGTGCTTCTCTAAAAATATTTTGCTCTGAGAATGGTCAACAACTGCTGTGCAAAAGATGTCCTTTGCATATGTCAACAACTTCAGAATATGGTTTAAGTACTATTCCTCACTCAACGCATACCAAGTAGGTGGCGTGATGCAAATGGGCATGTTTTCATCCAAACCACCCTCTTTAACCATAGGGATGGTAACTTAAATAAGAAATAAAGAAAGGACTTCCGGTTATGGCTGCCACGTAGGACGGACGTGTCTCGCTCTGCTCTGCTCCTGGAAAAAAAAAATCGGCAAATAACTCTCTCATTTGGGACAGAACGTATCCCAGCATTTGGGCGAGGATATGTCGGCGAAGCCTAAGGCTGGAAAACCAGGAAAAGGAAAAAGCGAGCCGCCGAAACAGTCCAAATTAACGGACTTTCAGGTCTGTGACGCAGCAAACAAGGCTCCATATATGGCGGAGGAAGCTGGCGGCGGTGCGATTTCTGCGGGGAATGGCGCAGATGCGCTGATGGCTGCCATGAGTTCAATGAGAGCGGACTTTTCCTCTAGATTTGATGGGATTATGACAGCGCTGGAAGGAATAAGAAAGGAATTGGGTGACTGTGTAGAACGAACGGCGCAGATGGAGCTCCGTCTCGCTAGTGCTGAAGATGACGTCACCCGTCTTCAATTAAAGGTGCGCACTTTGGAAAAAAAAAAATAAATCTCTGGAAGATAATATTTTGGATTTGGAATCTCGGTCGAGACAGAATAACTTGAGGCTGGTGGGTCTTCCAGAGGAATCAGAAGGTCGGGACGTATGTTCCTTTCTGGAAAAGTGGATTCCGGAGGTGCTGGGCAGCGAGGAGTTGCAATCAGCATTGGTTCTGGAAAAAGCACATCGTATTGGCCCACGGAGAGATAAGGGACCGCCGAGGACCTTAATTATGAAGTTTCTAAGCAACAGAGACAGGATGAAGATCTTCAACGCTGCACGTGCTAAAGGAGAGATTAAACACCAGGACCAGCAGGTGCGGTTCTACCCAGATTTGGCCACAGGAATCCAGCAATTGAGGAAGCAGTTTGATCCCGTACGTAAGGAGCTGCGCAACCTTGGGATTCGTCATGGTGTAATCTATCCTGCGAGACTGCTGACCACGTATGAGGGCAGAACCCACATCTTCAAGACCCCAGAGGAGGCGCAGGAGTTCATCAAGAAGATCAAAGAAGAAGAAGAGACTGGTGGGAGCTAAGCATGAACAAAATATAAGGTAGAATAACTAAGCATTTGCACAGGCATCTGACTGACTTGAAGTAAATAGTAAGTTTACAAAATATAGATTGTATTATATATTAAAAAAAAACAAAACAAAAACAAAACAAACAAACAAAAAAAAAAACTAGGATGTACAAAGTTGGTAAAAATTTTGGAGTTAAGTTGGAAAACTACAGAGGAGAGTTAATGTTACGTCATTAAAAGCAGTAGAGTTAGGGTGATTGGGAGGATGAAGAAGGAGTGGCTTAGGCTGTTCCCCGTGGATGTGGAACAGTCGATGGCTATATCGGGAGACAGAATTTTTCTTTTGATTTTGGGGGGTTTGCCACAAGTGTGGGAAGGGGGAATTTGTTTGTGTGTAGTTTGTAGGATGAATGTTCAACCACTCATGTTTTTGCTTCTCTGTATGAGCATGTTAACACTGCAAGGTAATCCCAAACTCTCTATTGATCATGGACCAAAGTGTTAATCTTAATTTAACTTCATGGAATTGCAGAGGTCTACAAAATTTAAAAAAACTTAAACAAGTTATGAATAAAATAAAGGACATGGGTTCAAGAATTGTGTTTTTACAAGAAACTCATCTGATAGAGGAGGATGTTAAAAGAATTAGGAGTAGATGGCAGGGAAGTGTATTCACCTCTTCATTTTCATCCCGAGCCAGGGGAGTTATGACTCTCATACATAAATCAGTTCCTTTTCAAGTGAAAAATGTAATTGGAGACAAATTTGGAAGATATGTAATCATTCAAGGTTCTTTGCTATTAGAAAATATAAATCTTGTGAACTTATATGGTCCCAATATAGATGACCAGAAGTTCTTTGCTAATTTATTTCTCATCTTATCATCACTTACAGGGCAACATATAATAGCAGGGGATTTTAATTGTACATTGAATCCAGGTGTGGATAGATCAACAGGACTGGATTGTACGCACATTGGATGTAGGATGACTATTAATCATTTTATGAAAGAATTGAGATTGTTAGATATATGGAGAGAAATGAAACCACAAGTTAAAGCCTATTCTTGTTATTCCAGTACCTACAAGACATTCTCACGTATTGATTATTTTTTGATTTCCACAGAATTAAGGTCCAAGATTCAAAACTGCTTTTATGATAACATCGTGATCTCTGACCATGCACCCTGTTGTCTAATATATGTAGATAAAAAATTGATAAAGGAATCAGGTAGATGGCAATTTCAGCATAAATGGCTTCAGGATGAGGAATTTGTCAAGTATATAGAAAAACAGATAGACGAGTTCTTTGACATCAATACTACACAAACATCAGCATGTGTAAAGTGGGAGGCTTTCAAAGCTTTTATTAGGGGACATATTATTAGTTATACAGGATCAAAATCTAAGAAGACTCGAGAGGAGAGAGCTAAATTGGAACATAAAATAAAAAATCTTCAGGAAAAAGTGTATGCAGGAAGTGACCCAAGGTTGGAGAATGAATTACTGATTTTGAGAGCTGAATACGACAAAAAATCAGCGAATAGAGCTGCCTCGAGTCTTCTAAGATTGAAACAATCTTTTTATGAACAAGGTGAAAAATCAGGAAAATTATTAGCATGGCAGATTAAACAATTGGAAATTAAAACACCAATTACCAGTATTATAAGTAATGGACAGGTAGTTATAGATCCTTTAGAAATTAATAGAGCCTTTAGAGATTACTATGAAAAATTATATGATACCAAAAATGAACCTGATTTAACAAAACTAAATGGGTTTTTGAACGAACTATCTATACCGTGTATTCCAAATGAAAACAGGGAGATATTGGAGTCTAAAATTAGTCAAGAAGAAGTTGGGCTAGCCATTGATAATATGAAATCAGGAAAAAGTGCAGGACCAGATGGTCTTCCAGTTGACCTTTATAAAAAATTTAAGAATAAATTAATAAAACCTTTTTTGGAAATGGTTTTAGAAGCATTTCAAAATAATAATTTACCATCATACATAAATAATGCCTTAATTATACTGCTGCCAAAACCAGGTAAGCCCTCTAATAAATGTGAAAATATGAGACCAATAAGCCTATTAAACGCCGACCTTAAGATAATCTGTAAAATTTTAGCAAGACGAATACAAGAAATTTTACCAAATATTATTAATCGAGATCAGAATGGCTTTATAAAGGGTAGACAAGGCTTCCATAATGTAAGAAGACTATTTAATATTATTTATTTTAATAAAGAAGCACCGGATACAGCTCTCCTATCATTGGACGCCGAAAAGGCCTTTGATAGAGTTGAATGGCCCTTTCTTTTTGAAGTACTACAAAGGTTTGGACTTGGAAATAATTTCATAAAATGGGTTCAAATAATATACAATAATGCTACAGCAGAAATCCTAACAAATAACAATATTTCAAAACCAATAAAAATCAATAGAGGATGTCGACAAGGCTGTCCACTTTCACCTTTACTGTTTACTATGGCAATTGAACCTTTAGCGATAGCGATACGTTTACATTCACAAATATATGGAATTAAAGTTGGACCAACAGAACATAAAATCTCCCTGTACGCCGATGACATAATTTTGTTTATGTCGAATCTAAAAAATCAATTCCAACCTTGTTGAATTTAATAAAGAATTTTGGGGAAATATCAGGATATAAAATAAATAAAACTAAATCTTCAATATTAATGCTAAATGAGACCCAGAGAAATTACCCAGCCCCTGAGGTAAATCAATTCAATGTTGTAAATCAGTTTAAATATTTAGGAATCCAAATTATGCCTAAGCTAGAATCAGTCGCCAGTGTCAACTATGAAGCCTTAATGTCAGATATCAGTGAGTTAACTCAGAGATGGATGTCACTACCAATGTCGATGATCGGGAGAATCAATATACTTAAAAGTAATATTTTACCTAAAATACTTTATTTATTTCAATACATTCCCTTATCACCACCTTTAGATCTATTCTCAAGAATAAAAAAAAAGTTAGTGGAATTTATATGGAACAACAGGAGGGCTAGATTACGTTTGTCTTTATTATATTTACCATTTGATCGTGGAGGTCTGAAATGTCCAAATTTTATGTTGTATTATTGGTCGGCACAACTGAGGTCTATGACATATTATTTTTCATCAAATGATCTCCCTCACTGGACTGAAATGGAATCATACAATTTACCTTTACCTCTTCCCATATTCATATACTCAGATTCGGCAAAAAAATTACAAAAACAAGTTAAAAATCCATTTGTAAAGCATATGATCAAAATATGGTGTGAAGCTAAAAACTATTTAAAAGAACCACAGTTATTGTCACAATTTAGTCCAATATGGGGTAATCAATATTTTAAACCAGGGAGAGCGGACGCTGTATTTAAAGTATGGAATTTAAAAGGGATACAAAAGATTCAGGATTTATATTTGCCAGGTGCAGACAACATAATGTCTTTTGAAGAGCTGAGGATCAAATTTAATCTCAATAGAACACATTTTTTTAAATATCTTCAACTTAGAAACTTTATTCGATCAAATCAAAATAAAGCTCTCACTCGACCTATTTATTCATCCTTGGAAAAAATGATGATGAAAGATAGTAAAAGAAAGGGTATTATTTCAGAGTTTTATAACTCATTGACACTATCTTCAAGTGAAAATTCACTGAAAAGATTAAACTACTGGAAAGAAGATCTGCAAATTGAAATTTCAGAGGAACAATGGGAATTGGCTTGTACAGAAGCTCAAACCAAATCAATAAACGTACGCCTTAAATTGATACATTTCAAATGGTTAATGCGGATGTATGTTACACCGGAGGAGTTAAATAGATATAACAAAAATATACCAGATACATGCACAAAATGCATGGAAAGTAAAGGAACCCTATTTCATTGTTTATGGGAATGTAGATTAATAAGAATGTTTTGGGAAGAGGTGAGGGTAACAATTGAAAAAATAATCTCAAAACAAATCATATTGAATCCTAAACTGTTTTTGTTGGGTCTGTACCCAGAAAAGCATAATTTTAATAAAAGTGAAAGAACATTCATAGACCTCAGTTTGCTTAATGCCAAAAAATGTATTGCACTATTATGGAAAAAGACTCATAGACCAGATGTGACTCAGTGGTTAAGACAGATGTTAACAAACCTTCCATTAGAAAGAATAACATATATACTAAAATCAAAGGAAATTGTGTTTGAGAATATATGGAGACCTTTTATTGATTATGTAAAAAATTTAAACATAACTCTTGAAGAAGAAGGTGAATGATGTGTGTGGACCTTGTAAATTCCAAACTGGTGAACATAATATGTATACTTATGTATTGGATTGTCTAGACTAAACAGAGGAGCATTGTTGAAGACTTGATTTTGTTGGTGGTTGTTGGTGTTTTTAGTGCATTTTTTTTTTGTAGTACTTTAGTGTTAGTGTTTGATTGTTTGTATCATGTTTGTTAAAAAAAAAAAGAAAAGGTTCAATAAAGATATTGTGGAAAAAAAAAAAGAAATAAAGAAAGAAATCAAAATGGTAGTGCGATTAGCTGAAATGATGTTAGTTTTTCATTATGGGTCATACAACACATGTGAGTGTAATCATTTCAAATAATACCAACACTGTTTTCTGCTGCACCAGTCTTGTTTCATCATTGACCCTTCATCAGTGAAGGCCCTGTGAGTCACAGCAGTGTCTTTATTCATATACTACGTATATATACATTTTTTTTAAAAATAAAACTGTTTATCTACTAGAGGTGAGGAGATTTCTCAATTTTTAGATGCACCGTGATGCAGGTCTCTGCATCGATGCAGAACATTAATGATCAAGATCTTACTGTCTGTGACCTGAAGCTCTAATCTTGATTGTCATTTGTCCACCATCTACTTGTCAATAAAGTCATGTTGGAACATTGAAAACTGTTGTTGCAAGCATGCAGTCATGGGCTCATTAACTGCATCACTGCAGCGGAGTGGGCTGCTTCCTCTGTCCTTTGCCAGGATGTGAGCACAAACACCAGGACAACGCTGGCTTCTTCCCGTGCAGGTGTGTCACATAATGTCTAAAAATTCCAAGATTGGTTCTGGTTATTAATATTTTTTTCTTTGAAATCAGAGTTAAATTATTGTTCTGTTCTGGCTCTGCAAAATTATGGTCAAAATTGTAAATTGTTGTAAGGAAAAAGTAAAAAAAAAAAATTGCCACAGTCGGTTTCAAATTTATTAAAAAAATTATTTTAAAAAATAGACAAAAATTAGCCATAAAATAACCCACAAATTTAAAATAAAGTCTCAAATGTTAAAAAAAGTCAATTTTACATGAGGAAATTACAAATTTGAGGAAAATGGTTTCAAATTTAGATAAATTTATGTAGAAAAGTAGAAAACTATAAGAAAACTTATAAATTTTGGAGAAAAACCTCAAACTTTCAAGACTGAAGTCATTACTCAAATTTATAAACGGGTGCCCTTTGTACCCTTAACTCAACTAGAAAGTTTTAGTTGTCTACTTTTAATTATTAATTTCATAGCACTGCTTTTACACGAGTAGAATTTCTGGTTACTATACCCACCTGATCATATAATTTAAGTATGCATGAGTTAATTACTATTATGGATGTTTTCCCCCCCCCTTTCCTACTCTGTCAATGGGAAAAAAAAGAAACACTAGAATAAAAATAGAAAAAATGCACATTTTTGTCATTTATGTAAACCATGACCAAAAAAAAAAAATTCTGCAGGACAAAACGTGACACTTGGTATTTTCTAACCTGTTTGTATACCACCATAGGCAGAGAGAGAAGCTGAATTAGACAGAGCTCAGAGAGGGAAAGATGAGACAGAAGAGAGGAGCCAAGGAGAGGAAAGTGTTCAGGCAAAGGATCCAGGAGGAGAGGTGAGAGCAGAGGAAGGAGAGAAGGATGACACCACTAAAAAGTCCAAATACAGGACGTCTGGGTGGGACTCCAACTGGCCCAATATTCCTACATTCAAGCCTTGATTGTACAATACTTCAACTGGTTCCATATGTAAAGTTACTGTGCAAAATTTTAATAAAAGAATCAAGAGTATAAAATTAACATATTCCGGTTACAATAGTGTCATGTGTTTTCTGCTCCCCCCACCCCCCAAAAAATATGTTGCCACCGTGCCAAGGTTTTTAAGCCAGAGGAAACACTGAATTGTAATTTTTTTCTTGCAAATTTGCTGTCGCTTATTTTTGAACTTTCTTGTAAATAAGCCACTTTTTTACTGTAATCCTGCAACTTTTTTTTCCTCATAAATTTGTTACTTTTTTCCTTGTAAATTTGCTATTTTCTTGTAAATTTGTGAGTTTTCTTGTAATTTTGAAACATTTTTCTTTCAAAATTGGAACTTTCTCAAATATAATTTTTTTTACTGCAAACTTACAGCTTTTCTTCATAAATTTGGGACTTTTTTCTTCGTTAACTTTCAATTCAATTTGTCTCATATATTTATGACTTTTTTGTAATTTGCAACTTTTTTCTAATTTTTTCCTCATAAATTTGTTACTTTTTTCTTGTAAATTTGCTATTTTTTCTTGTAAGTTTGTAACTCTCGAAGTAATTTACATTTTTTTGTAAATCTGCAGTTTTTTCTCCTACATTTTCACTTTTTTCTCATAAATTTGCAACTTTTTTCTAGTAAATTTGGAATTTTTTTCTAGTTAATTTGCTACTATTTTTTTTTTTATAAATTTGTCACTTTTTTTCTTACAAATTTTTGAGAAAAAATGTGAACATTTTATGACTTTTGTGCAATTTTACCTATGGCACAAATGTTACTGAAACCTGCTCACCCATGTTAAACCCACATGGGGCCCAATGGGTTTAAAATTTGTATGGCCGGGTCTCCGTAAGGATGTTAAGGGGTGGGCGGCTTCCTGTGTGGCATGCCAGCGGGTTAAGATACATCTTCACACAAAAGCTCCTCTGGAGCCATTTTTAACGCTGGAGAGGAGGTTCGACCATGTCATTGTAGACCTGGTTGGTCCGCTTCCCCCTTCTCGGGGTTTTTCATACCTCCTTACTATGGTAGATAGGACAACTAGATGGCCGGAGGTTGTGCCACTGTCATCTACTACATCTGCAGAGGTGGCTCGGGCCTTTATTTCTACTTGGGTGGCCCGTTTTGGTATTCCATTGGATATAACATCAGATAGAGGCCCCCAGTTTACTTCTGAGCTGTAGACTGCGGTGGCTGAGAACCTTGGAGTGAAGCTCCATCGTACTACAACGTATAACCCACAGGCTAACGGGTTGTGCGAGCGTTTTCACCGTACTATGAAATCTGCCTTGCAAGCCACTCTCACGGGTAGTAATTGGGTGGACTGTTTGCCGTGGGTTATGCTAGGCCTCCGTTCTGCACCTAAGGAGGATTTGCGTTCTTCTTCTGCTGAGCTTGTGTTGGGACAGCCTTTAAGGGTTCCGGGGCAGTTTCTTTTGGGTTCTACAGTTCTGGGATTGGCTATAGGTCGTCGACCTCGGTTTCAGGATGCGGCTGCTGTTTTTGCGCCCATTCCTGTTCATCATTGTCTTCCCCGGTCTTATATCTCTAAGAACTTGTCGTTGGCGGAGTATGTGTTTATTCGCCACGATGCCCACCGTTCTCCACTCCAGCCTCCTTATGATGGGCCGTTTCGTGTTTTAGAGACAGGACCCAAAAATTTTGTTGTGGACATCGGTGGGAGGCGTGAGCGGGTTTCAGTGGATTGACTTAAACCTGCATATGTACTTCTGGATGAGCGGTTGGAGTTGGTGCAGCCCCGACGACGGGGTCGCCCTCCCAACCTGGTTTCAATTTCAGACCTTGCCCCTGCTCGTACCCTCTCGCCATCTTCAGCGGGGTTTAAGCATAGTTGTTGGGGTCGGGTAATCAGGCCGCCTAGGAGGGTCTGAATGGGTATTGGTTGGAGGGGTTGGTTTGGTTTGATTAGCCAATTCTGGGTGTTTGGGGGGGGCTGTGTGGCGGATATGATGTGGGGGGGATCTCACACCAGGAGAGATGGGCGGAGTTAATAAAAGGGAGCACTCTGGTTTTACCTGTAGGCTCATTTGTGCTTTGCTTTGACTGTGGAATAAATGCTCCAAACAAACTCTCTGCCCGCTTGCCTTATTTTCCCTGCATTCCACAGGTTAACATATCACCTGCTCACCCGTAACACAGGTAAAGTCCATGTTGGCAAGCACAGATGGGGCCAGCATGGAACCCACATGGACATGCTGGCTGGGTTGCTTGTTATGTGCCATTTGCCCCTGTTCCCTCCCACAAACCAAAGACCCCAGGGTAGCTTTACATCAGGGGTGTCAAACTCATTCCATGGAGGGCCAAGACCCTGCAGGTTTTACCTCCACCCAGTGCCTTGAACAGGTGATTTCACTGAATGTCTTCCCACTGATTGCTGATCAGTGAAAACACCTGCTGAAGATACTGAGTGGAAGTAAAACATGCAGGGTCTTGGCCCTCCATGGAATGAGTTTGACACCTCTGCTCTACATGATTGGTGGCCTTACTTAGCTGAATGCGTGAGGGATGACTAAATTTCCTCCATGTAAAATCATTTGCATGGGTACGTGTGTCGTTGCACAAGTGCTGTTAAATGAAGAGTTAACCATTCCCCTGCCTACATTCCTGAAGCCCCGAGGCTTGAAGTCAATGTTCCGTGTTGAGTTGTCCACCTTTATCCATCTTAATTCCTAAATTGCCTGTAGAGCCATACATCCATCTTCCATCCATCTTCTTCCACTTAATCCTTTTTGGGTCACGGGGGGCTGGAGTCTATCCCAGCATCAGCAGGGTACACCCAGCAGGCTCCACCCTGGACAGATCGCCAGTCCATCACAGGGCCAACACAGACAGACAGACAACCATTCACTCTCACAGTCAGACCTAAGGACAATTTAGAATCCCCAGTTTGATGCCAGTTAACCTAACTTGCATGTTTCTGGCATGTGGGAGGAAACTGCAGAAATCCCGGAGTAAACCCACACAGACACGGGGAGAACATGCACACTCCACACAGATCATTGTTGGTCGGGGGCTGGGATCGAACCCAGGATCTCCCCGGCCAAGGGTGAGTTGCTGTGCTGCCGCAGTGCTAACCACTCCACCACCATGCTGCCCTGGAGCTATACATTATGGATTAAAAAACTCTCAGATTGACCGTGGCAGCTGACCTACACCCTCACTACAGCAGTGCTCTCTGTGTACTGTATACATCTCAGATCACCTTGCACAGGCCTCAAAATTTAGGTTGCAGCCTGAGGCCTTCACACCCTGACTATGACTGACAGCTTATGCTTATCTTTGCACTTGCCAGACTTGAATCTGAAGTCGGAATAAAGGAATGAGACTTTCTTGTGCTCTAAATGTCTACTAAGCACCAACCACCCAGCCAGCCTGTCCATGTGGGACCCACCAAAGTTTAAAGCTGGGCTGTCTTATGGGTCCCATGTGAGTTTGTCTGTGGGTTCCATGTTGGTCTCATCTGTGTTTGCCCACATGGATTTTACCAGTTTACAGTAAAGGTGCCTTCACACCAAACGCAAATGGGCGAATTTTTTGTGCAGCATGATAGGTAGATAGATAGATAGATAGATAGATACTTTATTTCGAACAAAAAAGTATAACAAAAACAAAACAAATGACAAATCCGATAAAGTAACAGTATACACTGTTCGAAAGGGAGAAGGAAGAAGTGAACACTTATTAATTCCATTTCCTCTTTTCCATAAATACACTCATGTGAATTACATACAAATTACCACATTTAAGACCCCAAGTAAACAATTAACTGTATTTTGTACATATCAACATTAACACCCATCCATCCTAACATACATTGATGTCCATACATCAAAACCAGCCTCAAACAACACAGATATACACAGTGCTGTCCCACCCACCATTCCATAGTGTCCCATAGTGTCCCAGAGTGAGCATAGTGAATCGTACATATAAATACTACCCTTCTAACATATATCCTTTCAGCAAATAATGTTTGTACCTCTTTTTGAATTGATTTCTGTTTGTACATAGTTTCAGTTCTCGCTCCAGACTGTTCCACAAATCCACCCCACAGACAGATATGCACAGACTTTTCTTGGTTGTTCGTATCTTGGGTTTTGTAAAGTTTAAGTCTCCTCTCAAATTATGATCATTGTCTCTTTTTTTAAATATTTTTTGTATATTAGTTGGGAGTTGATTATTAATTGCCCTGTACATGACTTGTGCTGTCTTAAATTTAACTAAATCGGTGAACTTTATGACATGTGACTTTAAAAACAACGAACTGGTATGGTCTCTATATCCTACATTGTTTATTATCCTTATAGCTCTTTTTTGTAATGTGCATATTGACTGTAGGTTGGTCTTGTAGGTGTTTCCCCAGACTTCTACACAGTAGTTAAGATAAGGTAGAAACAGTGAATTGTACAGTAAGACCAATGATTTATAGTCCAAGATGTGTCTTGTCTTCCCCAGTATCCCTATACATTTTGCTAACTTGGCCCGGATGTGACTGATGTGAGGTTTCCAGCAGATTTTACTGTCTAGCGTCACCCCCAGAAACTTATTTTCCTGTACTGTTTCGATTCTGGTATCATCTATCATTACCATTATTTCATGATTTATTTTATAATTTCCAAACAACATAATCTTTGTTTTTTTTAGATTAAGAGATAATTTATTTTTGTTGAACCACTGCGTTAACCTTTTCATTTCAGTTGTGACCACCTCTAAAACCTGCTGCAAATTCTCACCAGTGCAAAGGATATTTGTGTCATCTGCAAACAAAATAAATTTCAGAATTTTTGATACTTGGCATATGTCATTTATATAAAAAAAATTAAAGAGTTTGGGTCCGACTTCCGGTTATGGCTGCCACGTAGGACGGATGTGTCTCACTCTGCTCTGCTCCTGGAGAAAAAAAAATCGGCAAATAACTCTCTCATTTGGGACAGAACGTATCCCAGCGTCTGGGCGAGGATATGTCGGCGAAGCCTAAGGCTGGAAAACCAGGTAGAGGAAAAAGCGAGCCGCCGAAACAGTCCAAATTAACGGACTTTCAGGTCTGTGACGCAGCAAATAAAACTCCATATATGGCGGAGGAGGCTGGCAACGGTGCGATTTCTGCGGGGAGAGGCGCAGATGCGCTGATGGCTGCCATGAGTTCAGTGAGAGCGGACTTTTCCTCTAGATTTGATGGGATTATGACAGCGTTGGAAGGAATAAGAAAGGAATTGGGTGACTGTGTAGAACGAACGGCGCAGATGGAGCTCCGTCTCGCTAGTGCTGAAGATGACGTCACCCGTCTTCAATTAAAGGTGCGCACTTTGGAAAAAAAAAATAAATCTCTGGAAAATAATATTTTGGATTTGGAATCTCGGTCGAGACAGAATAACTTGAGGCTGGTGGGTCTTCCAGAGGAATCAGAAGGTCGGGACGTATGTTCCTTTCTGGAAAAGTGGATTCCGGAGGTGCTGGGCAGCGAGGAGTTGCAATCAGCAGTGGTTCTGGAAAATGCACATCGTATTGGCCCACGGAGAGATAAGGGACCGCCGAGGACCTTAATTATGAAGTTTCTTAGCAACAGAGACAGGATGAAGATCTTCAACGCTGCACGAGCTAAAGGAGAGATTAAACACCAGGACCAGCAGGTGCGGTTCTACCCAGATTTGGCCACAGGAATCCAACAATTGAGGAAGCAGTTTGATCCCATACGTAAGGAGCTGCGCAACCTTGGGATTCGTCATGGTGTAATCTATCCTGCGAGACTGCTGACCACGTATGAGGGCAGAACCCACATCTTCAAGACCCCAGAGGAGGCGCAGGAGTTCATCAAGAAGATCAAAGAAGAAGAAGAGACTGGTGGGAGCTAAGCATGAACAAAATATAAGGTAGAATAATTAAGCATTTGCACAGGCATCTGACTGACTTGAAGTAAATAATAAGTTTACAAAATATAGATTGTATTATATATTAAAAAAACAAACAAACAAACAAACAAAAAAAAACTATGATGTACAAAGTTGTTAAAAATTTTGGAGTTAAGTTGGAAAACTACAGAGGAGAGTTAATGTTACGTCATTAAAAGCAGTAGAGTTAGGGTGATTGGGAGGATGAAGAAGGAGTGGCTTAGGCTGTTCCCCGTGGGTGTGGAGCGGTCGATGGCTATATCGGGAGACGGAATTTTTCTTTTGATTTTGGGGGGTTCGCCACAAGTGTGGGAAGGGGAAATTTGTTTGTGTGTAGTTTGTAGGATGAATGTTCAACCACTCATGTTTTTGCTTCTCTGTATGAGCATGTTTACACTGCAAGGTAATCCCAAACTCTCTATTGATCATAAACCAAAGTGTTAATCTTAATTTAACTTCATGGAATTGCAGAGGTCTACAAAATTTAAAAAAACTTAAACAAGTTATGAATAAAATAAAAGACATGGGTTCAAAAATTGTGTTTTTACAAGAAACTCATTTAATAGAGGAGGATATAAAAAGAATTAGGAGTAGATGGCAAGGAAGTGTCTTCACCTCATCATTCTCATCCCGGGCCAGGGGAGTTATGACTCTCATACATAAATCAGTTCCTTTTCAAGTGAAAAATGTAATTGGAGACAAATTTGGAAGATATGTAATCATTCAAGGTTCTTTGCTATTAGAAAATATAAATCTTGTGAACTTATATGGTCCCAATATAGATGATCAGAAGTTCTTTGCTAATTTATTTCTTATCTTATCATCACTTACAGGGCAACATATAATAGCAGGGGATTTTAATTGTACATTGAATCCAGGTATAGATAGATCAGCAGGACTGGATTGCACGCACATTGGATGTAGGATGACTATTAATCATTTTATGAAAGAATTGAGATTGTTAGATATATGGAGAGAAATGAAACCACAAGTTAAAGCCTATTCTTGTTATTCCAGTACCTACAAGACATTCTCACGTATTGATTATTTTTTGATTTCCACAGAATTAAGGTCCAAGATTTCAAAACTGCTTTTATGATAACATTGTGATCTCTGATCATGCACCCTGTTGTCTAAGTATATGTAGATAAAAAATTGACAAAGGAATCAGGTAGATGGCAATTTCAGCATAAATGGCTTCAGGATGAGGAATTTGTCAAGTATATAGAAAAACAGATAGACGAGTTCTTTGACATCAATACTACACAAACATCAGCATGTGTAAAGTGGGAGGCTTTCAAAGCTTTTATTAGGGGACATATTATTAGTTATACAGGATCAAAATCTAAGAAGACTCGAGAGGAGAGAGCTAAATTGGAACATAAAATAAAACGTCTTCAGGAAAAAGTGTATGCAGGAAGTGACCCAAGGTTGGAGAATGAATTACTGATTTTGAGAGCTGAATACGACAAAAAATCAGCGAATAGAGCTGCCTCGAGTCTTCTAAGATTGAAACAATCTTTTTATGAACAAGGTGAAAAATCAGGAAAATTATTAGCATGGCAGATTAAACAATTAGAAATTAAAACACCGATTACCAGTATTATAAGTAATGGACAGGTAGTTATAGATCCTTTAGAAATTAACAGAGCCTTTAGAGATTACTATGAAAAATTATATGATACCAAAAATGAACCTGATTTAACAAAACTAAATGGGTTTTTGAACGAACTATCTATACCGTGTATTCCAAATGAAAACAGGGAGATATTGGAGTCTAAAATTAGTCAAGAAGAAGTAGGGCTAGCCATTGATAATATGAAATCAGGAAAAAGTGCAGGACCAGATGGTCTTCCAGTTGACCTTTATAAAAAATTTAAGAATAAATTAATAAAACCTTTTTTGGAAATGGTTTTAGAAGCATTTCAAAATAATAATTTACCATCATACATAAATAATGCCTTAATTATACTGCTGCCAAAACCAGGTAAGCCCTCTAATAAATGTGAAAATATGAGACCAATAAGCCTATTAAACGCCGACCTTAAGATAATCTGTAAAATTTTAGCAAGACGAATACAAGAAATTTTACCAAATATTATTAATCGAGATCAGAATGGCTTTATAAAGGGTAGACAAGGCTTCCATAATGTAAGAAGACTATTTAATATTATTTATTTTAATAAAGAAGCACCGGATACAGCTCTCCTATCACTGGACGCCGAAAAGGCCTTTGATAGAGTTGAATGGCCCTTTCTTTTTGAAGTCCTACAAAGGTTTGGACTTGGAAATAATTTCATAAAATGGGTTCAAATAATATACAATAATGCTACAGCAGAAATCCTAACAAATAACAATATTTCAAAACCAATAAAAATTAATAGAGGATGTCGACAAGGCTGTCCACTTTCACCTTTACTGTTTACTATGGCAATTGAACCTTTAGCGATAGCGATACGTTTACATTCACAAATATATGGAATTAAAGTTGGACCAACAGAACATAAAATCTCCCTGTACGCCGATGACATAATTTTGTTTATGTCGAATCTAAAAAAATCAATTCCAACCTTGTTGAATTTAATAAAGAATTTTGGGGAAATATCAGGATATAAAATAAATAAAACTAAATCTTCAATATTAATGCTAAATGAGACCCAGAGAAATTACCCAGCCCCTGAGGTAAATCAATTCAATGTTGTAAATCAGTTTAAATATTTAGGAATCCAAATTGTGCCTAAGCTAGAATCAGTCGCCAGTGTCAACTATGAAGCCTTAATGTCAGATATCAATGAGTTAACTCAGAGATGGATGTCACTACCAATGTCGATGATCGGGAGAATCAATATACTTAAAAGTAATATTTTACCTAAAATACTTTATTTATTTCAATACATTCCCTTATCACCACCTTTAGATCTATTCTCAAGAATAAAAAAAAAGTTAGTGGAATTTATATGGAACAACAGGAGGGCTAGATTACGTCTGTCTTTATTATATTTACCATTTGATCGTGGAGGTCTGAAATGTCCAAATTTTATGTTGTATTATTGGTCGGCACAACTGAGGTCTATGACATATTATTTTTCATCAAATGATCTCCCTCACTGGACTGAAATGGAATCATACAATTTACCTTTACCTCTTCCCATATTCATATACTCAGATTCGGCAAAAAAATTACAAAAACAAGTTAAAAATCCATTTGTAAAGCATATGATCAAAATATGGTGTGAAGCTAAAAACTATTTAAAAGAACCACAGTTATTGTCACAATTTAGTCCAATATGGGGTAATCAATATTTTAAACCAGGGAGAGCGGACGCTGTATTTAAAGTATGGAATTTAAAAGGGATACAAAAGATTCAGGATTTATATTTGCCATGTGCAGATAACATAATGTCTTTTGAAGAGCTGAGGATCAAATTTAATCTCAATAGAACACATTTTTTTAAATATCTTCAACTTAGAAACTTTATTCGATCAAGTCAAAATAAAGCTCTCACTCGACCTATTTACTCATCCTTGGAAAAAATGATGATGAAAGATAGTAAAAGAAAGGGTATTATTTCAGAGTTTTATAACTCATTGATACTATCTTCAAGTGAAAATTCACTGAAAAGATTAAACTACTGGAAAGAAGATCTGCAAACTGAAATTTCAGAGGAACAATGGGAATTGGCTTGTACAGAAGCTCAAACCAAATCAATAAATGCACGCCTTAAATTGATACATTTCAAATGGTTAATGCGGATGTATGTTACACCGGAGGAGTTAAATAGATATAACAAAAATATACCAGATACATGCACAAAATGCATGGAAAGTAAAGGAACCCTATTTCATTGTTTATGGGAATGTAGATTAATAAGAATGTTTTGGGAAGAGGTGAGGGTAACAATTGAAAAAATAATCTCAAAACAAATCATATTGAATCCTAAACTGTTTTTGTTGGGTCTGTACCCAGAAAAGCATAATTTTAATAAAAGTGAAAGAACATTCATAGACCTCAGTTTGCTTAATGCCAAAAAATGTATTGCACTATTATGGAAAAAGACTCATAGACCAGATGTGACTCAGTGGTTAAGACAGATGTTAACAAACCTTCCATTAGAAAGAATAACATATATACTGAAATCAAAGGAAATTGTGTTTGAGAATATATGGAGACCTTTTATTGATTATGTAAAAAATTTAAACATAACTCTTGAAGAAGAAGGTGAATGATGTGTGTGGACCTTGTAAATTCCAAACTGGTGAACATAATATGTATACTTATGTATTGGATTGTCTAGACTAAACAGAGGAGCATTGTTGAAGACTTGATTTTGTTGGTGGTTGTTGGTGTTTTTAGTGCATTTTTTTTTTGTAGTACTTTAGTGTTAGTGTTTGATTGTTTGTATCATGTTTGTTAAAAAAAAAAAGGTTCAATAAAGATATTGTGGAAAAAAAAAAAAGAGTTTGGGTCCCAAAACTGACCCCTGGGGCACACCACAAGTGATGTCCATGAAGGGTGATTTGTGCTCACCAATTTGTACAAATTGTTGTCTGTTACTTAAATAACTTTCCACCCAACTCAGTCCGACCCCTCTTATTCCATATCTTTCCAGTTTCCTTTGTAGTATTCTGTGGTCAATGGTGTCAAAAGCGTTCTTTAAATCTATAAATACTCCTACATTAACCTTTTTTTTATCTATACAACTAGTAATTTCTTCTATAAGTTCGATCAGTGCCAAAGATGTAGATTTATCTGCTTTGATTACATTATAACTCAATGTAAACACACAAATAATAATAATGCATCAGATTTATATAGTGTTTTATCATAGACACTCAAAGAGGCTTTACAAATAGATACATTATTCATTCACTCCAGACAGACAATGGTAGTGGCAAGCTGCTACTGTAGCCACAGATGCCCTGACGAAAACATGGCTGCCAATCTGCGCCAATGGCCTCTCTGGCCACCACCGAACATTCATACCCAGTGTTATGGACACTGGAGGCAAGGTGGGTAACGTGTCTTGCCCAGGGACACAACGGAAAGATATCTGGGGAGAGCGGGATTTGAACCGCCAACCATCCAGTTATTGGACAACCTGCTCTACCTCCTGAGCCACTGACATGAATTCACCATCTGGGTGAGCTGCAGATAGGCTAAGTTGCCTTTAGAACTTCTGCAGCAGTGTTCAACCTGTTGTGGAAATCCCCAAAATAACGTTATGCTTAGGTTTACACTATCCGACGGGGCTCACCTGAAAAAGTTGTCCCTGCCTCGAGAACTTGATGGGTGTTTCCGTTGCTAGCCTGCTAGCCTTGTTAGCATGTCCGTGGCAGGAATCGGTGGGTAAATAACTCCGACATCCCGGTTCAGCTGAAGGGCTCCCGGTCCTTCTGTCTCCAGGTGAGTGTCAGTCTCATTTTCAAATTAGTTTACTCTCCAGTGTTGATACTTTTACTCAGATGACGGCAGAATCTCAAAGTCAGCGTTACCCTTTGGATGTGAACGTGCTAATGTGTGATTTTGCGTGTACTCACCTCCTTCCATTGAATTTGTATGGATTCACGCCACCCGTTCGCGTTTGGTGTGAAGGCGCCTTAACTCTTTTCAAGTAATTCTACAATTTTTTTTCTTTTAAATTAAATAAAACTTTTTTCTCCTAAATTTCAAATTTTTTCACATAAATTTGCACCTTTTTCTAGTGAATTTGTCACTTTTTTCGAGTAAATTTTTGACTTTTTACTCATAAATTTGCAACTTTTTGGGGGATAAATTTGCCACTTTTTTCTTCTAAATTTTTTACATTTTTTCCTCATAAATTTGTGTCTTTTTTGCATAATTTTGCCTCTGGCACCAGTTTTAGTGAAACCTGCTCACCCATGTTAAAGCCATTTGGTGCCCAGGTGGGTTTAAAGTGGGTAAACAGATGCTTACCTGCTCCACAGGTAAATTCCATGTGGGTAAAAACAAACGGGGCCAACATGGAAGCTGTAGACAAACCCATAAGATAACCCAGCTGAAACCTATGATTGAGATTGAGATTCAACTTCATTGTCATTACACATGTATGAATACAAGGTAACGAAACGTGACTTGGCATTTGGGCACGCTCTGCAGAGCGCATCCAAGGCCGGGGCAGCCGCTAGGCGCCAGTCCATGTGGGCCCCACCAGTCTATGGTGGGGCCCACATGGACATGCTGACTGGGCAACAGTCAACATGAACTTAAACCACTTTTTTCCCCGCAGAATCTGCATGTTTCACAGCAGTCATCTCCTTCCTGAGGCAAAGGGAAGCACAGATTCCCCAGTTTCAGGAGCTCAGCCTTTCTGGATGCAGTTATATATCTCTCCGATTATCTTTCAGGACTTAACTGCAAGTGACAATGGTAAAACGTCAAACACTCTCACTCAGTATGGGCAAAGGGAGTGCTGGTTTTCTTCAAAACAAAAAAAGATTAATGAATCAGATGCATCAATAGTCATAGCACTGTTGAAGTGTAATTTGTCAGAGTTATCCACAGAGAAGCAAACAGCTGTTTAGTGCACAGGTGTCAGTCCAGTCACATCAGATTATGCATCCTGTCAGCTATTCGCTCTGTTTTTTGTACTAGTGCCCACAGACTGAGAAGAAAAAATGCATTCAGACTTTTAATGTGGAAAACTGAGTCTGTACAGAGTAGCTAGGTGATAGTACGAAACTTTAGTGACTGTTGTGCTGACCTTGCAAAACAGTCAATTGTGCAGTTTTTGACCATGCAAACTGAAATATGCAGTAATGTCATGGCCATTTTTGTAACATAGAAATTGATCATTTCTCTATACTGAAATACAGGCGAATGGATTTCATTTTAAAATATGGTGATTGAAAGGCTATTACTTTACTGTCGGCTAAACCATGTCATTTTTATATTCCTATCTAATATTCATGGGTTTATCTAATTTGTGCACATGTCAGATGTGCTGAAAGTCCACACAGCTTTAGGTTACCATGGACTCAGGATACCTGTATACCTGTGGGTGTTATTATTGATGAAAATCTATAGAAGTCACATATAAATGGTATAAAAATGAAAACAGCAAAAACAATTTCAATGTTACACAAAGTAAAAGATTCAGTGGAAAATAAAGCACTGTATGTATTATACAGTGCTTTGATTGTTCCATGTCTGACTTTCGCATGGACATTTGGGGAACAACATGTAAAACACACATTAATCCAGTTTTTATTTTACAAAAAAAGAGCAATAGGAATTATAAGTAGAAATAGATATAGAGATCCATCAAGCCCTTTATTTGTTCAGTTAAAGAACTAGTTGGTTACAGTCTTCTGCAGGTAATGTATAAAGCGCATAGAAAATGTTTTCCAATCAATATCCAAAGAAGATTTGAAAAAAAAAGACAAAGCCGCTATGATATAAAAGGATGTGAGATACTTAAAAAAAAAAAAAAAAAAACAGATTCAGAACAAAGCTGATGGAGTGTTTTATTTTGGTGAATGGAGTCAACTTATGGAACAATGTGGATCAAGAAAGGAAAGAAGCAAAGTCAGAAACTGCTTTTATCCCCTGCTGGTTGAAGCCCAAAGGGGTCGAAGACAGAGATTGAAGGGGGATTATGTTATGGGTCAGTCCATTCATCCATCCGTCCATCTGTCCCACTTTTGTGAAATCAACTCCTCCTACAGTTTTGTTGCAAATGTTTTGACATACACATCTTGGACAATTAACACTCTGACCTAACTATGGGTTTGGGGTCAAGGGGTCAAAGGTCAAACATTCCAGTTACACTATGGTAAATGCTCAATTTACTATTACTTTAAAATGAGTCAAACTAAGGCCATCAAACCTGGTACAGAGGTTCACATTGGGATCCTTATCTTGGACCATGGGTTTGGGGTCAAAATGTCAAAGGTCAACGTTAACATTCCCTATGTCTCATTACTCTACAATGCTAGGGTCACCAAACTTGGTACACAGGTTCACCCTGTGACCATGAAGTGTGACTATGGTTTTGGGATTGCAAGGTCAAAGGTCAACATCAAACTGGCTTATAAACTACAGTATATCTCAACAACAAAAAAGCTAGGGTCACCAAACCTGGTTCACAGGTTCACTCTGAGACCATGACTAACCTCTGATTACAGATTTGAGGTCAAAAGGTCAGGGTTGGCACTCCCTGTGCTCTCTTATTATAGAACATGTACAGTGCATCCGGAAAGTTTTCACAACGCTTCACTTTTTCCACATTTTGTTATATTACAGCCTTACTCCAAAGGGGATTAAATTAATTTTTTTCTTCAAAATTCAGCACACAATACCCCCATAATGACAATGTGAAAAAAGTTTTTTGGGTGGATTTTTGCAAATTTATTAAAAATAAAAAACTAAGAAATCACATGTACATAAGTATTCACAGCCTTTGCAATGAAGCTCAAAATTGAGCTCAGGTGCATCCTGTTTTCACTGATCATCCTTGAGATGTTTCTACAGCTTAATTGGAGTCCACCTGTGGTAAATTCAGTTGATTGGACATGATTTGGAAAGGCACACACCTGTCTATATAAGGTCCCACAGTTGACAGTGCATGTCAGAGCACAAACCAAGCATGAAGTCAAAGGAATTGTCTGTAGACCTCCGAGACAGGGTTGTCGTTGTCTCGAGGCACAAATCTGGGTAAGGGTACAGAAAAATTTCTGCTGCTTTGAAGTTCCCAATGAGCACAGTGGCCTCCATGATCTGTAAATGGAAGAAGTTCAGAACCACCAGGACTCTTCCTAGAGCTGGCCGGCCGTCTAAACTGAGCGATCGGGGGAGAAGGGCCTTAGTCAGAGAGGTGACCAAGAACGCGATGGTCACTCTGTCAGAGTTCCAGCATTCCTCTGTGGAGAGAAGAGAACCTTCCGGAAGGACAACCATCTCTGCAGCAATCCACCAATCAGGCCTGTGTGGTAGAGTGGCCAGATGGAAGCCACTCCTTAGTAAAAGGCACATGGCAGCCTGCCTGGAGTTTGCCAAAAACCACCTAAAGGAGTCTTAGACCATGAGAAACAAAATTCTCTTGTCTGATGACACAACGATTGAGCTCTTTGGCATGAATGCCAGGCGTCATAGTTGGAGGAAACCACGCACCGCTTATAACCACACGAATGGTGGTGGCAGCATCATGCAGTGGGGATGTTTTTCAGCAGTAGGAACTGTGAGACTAGTCAGGATAGAGGGAAAGATAAATGCAGCAATGTACAGAGACATCCCAGATGAAAAGCTGCTCTAGAGCACTCTTGACCTTAGACTGGGGTGACGGTTCATCTTTCAGCAGGACAACGACCCTAAGCACACAGCCAAGATATCAAAGGTGTGCCTGCAGGACAACTCTGTGAATGTCCTTGAGTGGCCCAGCCAGAACC
This sequence comes from Pholidichthys leucotaenia, assembly GCA_020510985.1. NCBI lineage: Eukaryota > Metazoa > Chordata > Actinopteri > Cichliformes > Pholidichthyidae > Pholidichthys > Pholidichthys leucotaenia. The sequence continues at coordinate 17,205,020 of CM035848.1, read as the reverse complement.
CAGACTTGAATCCAACTGAACATCTCTGGAGAGATCTGAAAATGGCTGTGCACCATCGCTTCCCATCCAACCTGACGGAGCTTGAGAGGTGCTGGAAAGAGGAATGGGGCAAACTGCCCAAAGATAGGTGTGCCAAGCTTGTGGCATCATATTCCAAAAGACTTGAGGCTGTAATTGGTGCCAAAGGTGCATTACCAAAGTATTGAGCAAAGGCTGTGAATACTTATGTACATGTGATTTCTTAGTTTTATTATTTTAAAAAACATTGCAAAAATCTAAAAAAAAACAAAACAAAACTCAAAACTTTTTCACATTGTCATTATGGGGAATTGTGTGTAGAATTTTGAGGAAAAAATGAATTTAATCCCTTTTGGAATAAGGCTGTAACATAACAAAATGTGGGAAAAGTGAAGCGCTGTGAATACTTTCCGGATGCACTGTAAAGCTCTCCAGGGTCACCAAACTTGCTACATGGGTTCACCTCAGGATCCTGCCCTACAACTTATGGGTTGTATACTTTGTTGCATATTGGTGGATGATGGATTTATCATAATCTGGCTCTGCCACAGTAAGTATATTGAAAAGATGAAAACTACTCTCCATCAGTTAAGCACTGGGATCTTCAAAGAAAATGGAGGCGGGGATATTGCACTCGCCTCAGAGTGCTCTTCTTAAAAAAAAATGATTAAAGCCATTAGGATAAGAAAACATAATGGAAGATTAATCCGAGTCTTGTGTTGTTTTGTGTAGATACAGTATTAAATGAATTGTAAATTATGAAGTTGAACATGTGTGGCATGTTGGCCAGCAACTGTTTTTAGTTAATTTTTTATGCTTATTTAATTAACGTTTTGTGAGAAAGGGGCAGATCATATAAGATTTTTCTTCTTCCTGCTCCTTTTCATTCAAGTGTGAAATTTTATGTTTGTATTGAAGGTTTTGTTTTGTTAAATAAATACAATAAATAAATTGGTTTTTGATTGTTTGTCCCCTCTGCAGCTTTGGTACCAGGTCGTGACAGCTAATTTAATATATTTATGGACATTTTAAACATGTGCAAAAGAAATCTCTTGACTCGCCCTTTGACTTGCAGCTCCACATAATCTACACGACTGATCAAGTCACCTGCTCCTGGTGCACAGTGGCGGGTTGTTTTGGTCATATAAGGATGCATGTCTGCCTAACAACATATTGCTGTTGACTGAACAGAATATATGTATTTTATTTAATGGAATTATCAAAAATATGTATCGAGAGAGACTGAGAGCATTGCTTGTGTCAGCAAACATGAGGTAGATGAATAGAACCTTCTGTATGACAAAGTATTGAATAATCACAAGGTGTTTTGGGCACGTCCCTCTGGGAGGAGACCCCGGGGCAGACCCAGGACTCACAGGAGAGACTATGTCTCCCAGCTGGTCTGGGAACGCCTTGGTATCCTCTCTGAATTGCTGGAGCAGGTGGCTGGGGAGAGGGAAGTCTGGGCTTCTCTGCTTGAACTGCTGCCTCTGCGACCCGGACCTCCGGAAAAGTGATAGAAGATGGATGAATGGATGGATGGACAGATGTATAATCACGACAAGTACAAGCCTCTGGAAAAAGTACTGATTAAACTTTTTTACTCAAGTAAAAGTATTAAAGGGAGTCATGGACTGCACTTTTCTCACGTTGATAGCTCCCACAGGTCTTAATGAAATGTTTGTGACATATTTTGGGGAGATTTCTTTAATCATTTAATTATTGCAGCACAGTTAAATAATTATGTAACAATTATTTAATTATTGCAGTGTCAGGTCACTCATCTCATTTCATGAGTGCTACTGGCACCATGTAATCCAGTACATCCCATTTCATGGTCGGATTGTTGGCGACTAAACTGGCTCTCCCACCAGGACTTCTCCTGGTGAGGAGGTGGGTAGACACCCAGCAGGATGAAAAATAAGACCTATCAAAGGGCAGAAGAATCCATTAGGGTCAACGGCCATCTAGCAACACTGCTTTACCTTTGGGAGAAGTGAAGGCTAAGGAATAAACCTGACAAAATCCGGAGTGGAGCCCCTAAGGCGGTTGGACGACATATCATGTCACCATCTGGCAGCTCCTGCAGCCAACCTGATGCCAAATGTATTGCTTCATTTTCCTTTGGATCACATCTGCAAGACCAAGTGGGGGGTCCTGACGTATGGGCAGTCCAGGATCTCCATATTTATTGTCCAGGTTTTCACCCGGGAGAGGTCACTTCAGAGCTGCTGCAAAGCAGCAGAAACAACACAGGAGGCACCAGTTACAAGTTATAAGTCTAACCTGACTGGTGTGAAGTACGGGCACTATGGGTTGCCTCCGATGGTGGGCTGGATCATCATGTCCCACTGATCAGCTACTGTTCACCCAAGCCGGGCAGTCCCTGGTCAGTAAGGTATTGATCGACCACTGTCTGCCTGCTTCAATAGGTGTTTGGGGCTTAGACTCATATCGGCAAGAAGACAGCCATCACTGCACCAGGCAAACCACAGAAAAGAAAGAAGAAACTGCCAGCCATGAGACTGGCTACTTGGAACATCAGGGCCATGTGTTCTGGCCTCTCTGACAACCTGCAGCAGATCAGCGATCGCAGGAAAACAGTGATCATCGACTCTGAGCTAAGGAGGCTGAACATCAACATAGCAGCACTGCAGGAGACCAGCCTTGCTGCAGATGGCATGCTGCAAGAGAAAGACTGCACCTTTTTCTCTTAGGGCAGACCTGCTGACGAACCTTGACTGCGCGGTGTTGGCTTTGCAGTAAAGAACAACCTGCTACTATGACAGACCCTCTACTAGCGGCTCAGAGCATATCATCTCCCTCTGTCTTTCAACCTCGTCCGGCAAAGTAAACATCTTCAACGTCTATGCCCCTACTTTAACATCACCTCATGAAACGAAAGATCAGTTTCACGAGGAACTTGATGCTGCCATCAGCAAGATACCAGAGACTGAGCACATCATCCTGCTTGGAGATTTTAATGCCAGAACTGGATCAGATTACAACACAAGGCCAGACTGCTTGGGACATTTTGGTGTTGGCAAGATGAACAACAACGGCCAGAGGCTGCTGGAGCTCTGCTCCTACCACAAGATCTGCATCACCAACACCTTCTTCAAGACAAAGCCACAACACAGAGTCTCCTGGTGTCACCCCACGATCAGGTCACTGGCACCAGCTGGGCATGATTATCACCAGACGAGCTGCCCTTAACAACGTGCTCATCACACACAGCTTCCACAGTGCCGACTGCAACACTGACCACTCCATGGTGTACAGTAAAGTCAGACTATCAAAGAAGATCCATCACACCAAATGGACAGGACGCCTGTGCACCAACATTGCCAGGGCAACAAACCCAGAACTATGCACCCAGCTCATCGGCCAGCTGTAAAAGGCTTTCAAAGACAACCCTGCTGAAACTATGGAAGGAAGATGGTAACATTACCATATTAGCTCTAGGGAAGAAGGAAAGTTCCAACCCAGATTGGTTTGAGTCTCATTTGTCTGAAATAGAGCCTGTCATAAACGCCAAGAGAGAAGCCCTAGTCAACTACAAGAAAGATCCATTGGCAAAGAACCTTTCTTTACTGAGAGCAGCTAGGAGCGAAGCCCAAAGAACAGCAAGATGCTGCGCCAATGAGAACTGGCAGAACCTGTGTCAGAACATCCAGGCTTGTGCCAACAGTGGAAACATACAAGGAATGTATGAGGGAATGAAGAAAGCCTTTGGCCCCACCATCAGTAAGACCGCTCCACTGAAGTCCAAGGACGGTGTTGTCATCAGTGACTGTGCCAAGCAGATGGAGAGGTGGGCCAAACAATACCAAGATCTCTATTCCATCAAGAACTTGGTAACCAACCTGGCTCTTGAAAACATCCCTGCCCTGCCCATGATGGAGCTAGATCAACCCCCAACAGTGGAAGAGCTCAGTAAGGTTATAGATTCACAGGCCCATGGCAAGGCACCAGGCCAAGACGGGATCCCAGCGGAAGTTATCCAGTATGGGAAACCAGTGTTGCTCAATCATCTCCATGAGCTATTTTGCCAGTGCTGGGAAAAAGGATGAGTCCACCAGGACATGCAGGATGCCATTATTATCACACTGTACAAGAACAAGCGGGACTGTAGTGACTGTAATAATTACAGAGGAATATCCCTTCCCAGTATCATTGGCAAGATTCACGCGGGTGATTTTGAAGAGATTGCAAGCACTCACTAAGCGTGTCTACCCGGAGTCTCAGTGTGGCTTCAGGGCAGAGTGGTCCACCATTGACATGATATTCTCAATCAGGCAGTTGCAAGAGAAGAGCCGAGAGCAGAGATAGCCCCTCTATGTGGCCTTCATTGACCTGATGAAGGCGTGTCCGACTTTGTGATCAGAAAGGGTCTATTCACTCTCCTGGAGAGGATAGGATCCCCTCCCAAGCTGCTGAGCCCCGTCACATTCTTCCATGACCGCATGCAGGGGACACTGTACTTTGACGGTTCAACTTCTGCCCCTTTCCCCTTCTGCAGTGGCATGAAACAAGGGTGTGTCCTCGCCCTGACACTCTTTGGGATCTTCTTCTCCCTTGATCTCTTATACGCGTTCAGGGACTCAGATGATGGAGTGTACCTACAAACCAGGTCGGATGGAAAGCTCTTTAACCTTGCATGTCTAAAAGAAAAGACCAAGGTGCGGCAAGTCTTTATCAGGGAGATATGACGCTGCTGTGTCATCTCATACATAGGCTGGTCTCCAGAGGTTGGTCAGCTGCCTAGCACATGCCTGCAAAGAGTATGGCCTCACCATAAGCCTCAAGAAGACAGAGATCATGGGTCAGGATGTCAGCAAAGCTCCCAGTATAAACATTGGCGAGTATACCTTGAAAGTGGTGGAGCAGTTGATTCTGAACTCAGCAAACGGATCGCGAAAGCTGTCCATAAGAGTGTGGGAAAACGGCAAGCTTACCACAGCCACCAAGGTTGCAGTCTATAGAGCCTTTGTCTTGAGCAGTTTGCTCTATGGTAGTGAGACTCGGCCCACCTACGCACAACAAGGGCACCACCTCAACAGATTCAACCTGCGGTGCTTGCGTCAGATCCTGGGCATCTCCTGGAAGGACCATGTGCCAAACAAGGACGTCTTGGACCGAGCTAACATGCCAAGCATGCTCACGCTCCTCTCGCAGCAATGTTTGTGTTGGATTGGCCACATCCGCCATATGCAAGATGGCCATATTTCCAAAGACACCTTGTATGGACAGCTGGCTACAGGAACCCGGTGTACAAGTTGCCCACTAATGAGATACAGGGACACTTGCAAAAGGGACCTGAAGTCTGCCAACATTAATGTGGACACAAGGGAGGAGATGGCAGAAAATTGAGATGCTTGGCGACACGCTGAAGAAGAAGCCATCTCTGTTGCCAGTCAGTCCATACAGCCAATCATGTACAGTAGAACAAAATTACATTTCTCCTATCTACAATATTAATCACATGTAGAATCAGAGGGGTCGCTGCCATGCAAGGTGCCGCCACAAACAACTTCTCCTTCCCCCATTCGATTACGCTGAACACCATGTTAGAAGGCGGGAAATACCGTTTTTTTATATGGTCTTTGGTATGACCAGACCAGGACTTGAACCCCCAACCTCCCTTTTGTGGGGCGGATGCTCTATCAACTTGGCCACCACTCTTGTAAGCACAGGAGTGGTGGCATTACTACAGCAGAGCAGAAGAGAGTCCATCTGTGGTCAGACAGGAGAGAGAGGAGAAATGCAGCAGCAGCGGCTCCCTAGCCATCACCGTCAGCATTCGTGTGCAGCAACTGTGCCAAGGACTGCCATTCCAGAATTGGCCTGCTCAGTCACAGCCGATGCTGCTCCACAACCAACTGAGACCTCAACCAGATGCGTCCATTGTCTATCTAGACAGCGGGAGCCAATGACTGCAGCATTATTGTTAATCATCTTTGTTAGCCATCCTCAAAATGGCTCGTTTCAGTGCATGGCCAGTCAGCACGTCCATGTCGGCCCCACCATAGGTTAAATTTGAGCTGTCTTAAGGGTCCCATGTGGGTTTGTTTGCAGGTGCCATGTTGGCCCTATCTGTGATTACCAATTTTCTCTGACGTTTTAGAAAAAAAAAAAATGTTGCTTTACAGTTATTGGAGTATATGGAGTCTAATAATTACTTACATCCTTTCTATGGCTTTTGGCCAAATTATTCAGCTGAGTGCTAACTCCTACTTGATTAAACAAATTTTTAAAAAAGTCAGTCGATCAAGGTCAGGTTGTTGGAGCTGTTTTACTGAACCTTAAAAAAAGAAAAACTTTTGATGCAGTGAATCACCACATTTTAGTTAGAAAAAAAAAATTAGATTAATTTTCTAATCTGGCCATGCAATAGTTTCATCTTATCTGTGTGACAGACAACAATGCGTAATGGTGAATGATGGAAGATCTTCTTTCTTTGCCTCTTATAATTCTAGTTTTCCACCCACAGAACATTTCACATTGGCTGGAAATTGGCAGGAATGCTAAGGGCTTTTAACCTTTGGTGGGGCCTACATGGACATGTTGGCTGGGTGTCTCTTGAAGTTCCTGAGAGCTGCAGTTCACTCCATCCTCCCTCTTACATCACTATTGATAATCTAATCCTAGTGAGCCTGAGCTAACTAATGTAAATTTGTCTTTCAGGATGATTGAACTAAAGCATCACTTGTGGACAGGAGTGTGCGGCTTCAGTGGTGGACATGACATGACTGGTCCCTGGAGTACAATAAGCACAGAAACATTCATGAATGAGTGAATGGTGGCCCAAGGTAACTAGCTGATGCTAGCTGCTAGTATAGTATTGCTAGAAGAACAAGGATTCCAGTATGCGTGAATAGAATTTATACAGATTAGCAATCAAACCCAGCTGGATCAATGGACTGACTGACTTTAACCATCTAGCCAAGCAAATGCTAACAGTTCAATGTAGCAACACAGTGAAAATATGTGACCTGAACCTGAACCTGAACCTGAACCTAACCTGTGCTGGCAAAATGAGTCGGAATGTGCACCGGGTCATTACGAGCTACAGGCACTAGAAGTCATAAATCATGATTCTTTCTTTGTTTGCTGGTGGCAAGTCCCGGGAAAACGCTCGTCAGTGCCTGGTATCATTGTAAAGCTTTTTATCATTGCTTGGAACTCCTACTTTCTAAAAATACACGTATTTCTGGAAGGCGTAACTCAGGACCTATCAAATGCAAGTTTTCAAACCAGCCAAGATAAAAAAAAATCGGCTTGCTGCTGGTCCTTTTTTGCCCAATTCCTACAAATTAAATGTCATTTTGAAGGTCTTTCAATACAGCATATGAAAATAACAATACTTCAGTTTTGAAAATTTCCTTATTGCGACTCATTTTGCCAGGTCACATATAATAAAATAATCCAGAATGATGTGAGATACTGTACAGCACGGTGGAGCAGTGGTTAGCACTGTGGCAGCACTGCAGCTCATCCTTGACCATGGGATCTGGGGTTCGATCCCACCCCCTGACCAACGGTGATCGTTCTGTGTGTCTGCGTGGGTTTACTCTGGGATTTGTCCTGTTTCCTCCCATAGGGGCCAAAAACATGCAGATTAGGTTAATTGGCATCAACTGGGGAGGTATGAATGTGACTTGCCCCATCCCCCTGGCCACAGTTGTAAATAAGAATGTGTTCTTAATCTGTCCTGCCTGGTTAAATAAAATAAATAAAAAACATAATCTCCTCTCCTCTGCATAGGGCATGAAGCTTTTCTGTCTGTGGCCCTGAATAACCAAGTATTCCAACCTCCAGTCAGTCATCCGGAGATTCTGTTTTGAAAAGCAAAAAAAAAAAAGAGAGAGATTCTGTTTTTTGTAGCATTTGTACCATTCTATAGCCACCTGACCAGGTGTGCACACTTTTTGCACCCTGACTCACTCAGGAGGACCATGATCACAAATGGGATTGGTGGAGACACATGTTAACACCAGGTGTACGTACATGCACATGCTCAAGCACTACTCAACTGTCCAGCCAGCAAAAATACATTTTAATATCAGGTGGAAATGGGATGATACTGTCAATCATTTGTGGAGGTTTGTGCTTTTAAAAATTCCATTTGAGCCATTATGGTTTATGAGAGATTGAATTGAATTTTATTGTTTCAGGTGTTGCCATAATGAGCCTCTCACTTGCTCCAAATTAACTCAAAAGTGGTCTCACTTGTTTGTGTGTCCTTTGTGCAGGTTTGTACTGTTAAGTTTTTAATTTTTGCCATCATGATTTTGCAGCTATTAAATTTTGTTACATATATCATTTTTAAATATAAGGGAATTCCTGCTTTAATTAATTAGAAATTTAAGATGGTAGTGCAACAAAAGGGACATTTGAATAATCATAACTGCTACTTAATGGAGTGTAAGTGACGTGATCTCTGTAGTCTTGACCAAATACTGAAACCTGTTTTATCCATTCATCCATCCATCTTCTATCGATTTTCAAGATATCCAGGTCTCAAAGCCCAGACTACCCTCTCCCCAGCCACCTCCTCCAGCTCTTCAGAAGGGACACCAAGGCTAGCCGGGAGACATCGGGTCCTATTTTGAAGGTCACCAGTGGACTTTTCCGCCTGACTTCCCACCGTACATCAATGTTTTTCTAAGTTTCTGTCAGCATATTATCTGTTTTTACGCTTTGCGTCACATCATTTAATTACCAGTAGACAGTGTGCCCGCTTTGCGCTGGGAGGTGGAGAGTCATTTCAAAGAGGTGTGGCGGTGCAGTCTCTGGTACACGGTATTATGGTGCATGTCATGACAATGCACGTTTGATCAGGAAAATGGAGGTCTGTCGTCAGAAGCGCATTGTTTAATGCTATTTCAGTGGCATATTTTGAAATTGCGCAGCTCTGGAGCTCATGAGGAAATAGCATGCACTGGGATCTTATGTTGTTTTAGTGGAGAGAGTTGTAGCAGTCATAATATAATTGCCCATCATTTTATTTATATGATAATACACTAAATAGTTTCTTTATTCCATCCACATTCTCATTTTGATTATGGACTTACCATTGTAGTCTATAGATTAGACATTAATGGACGATTTTTTTTAGGGGAATGAATGAATGAACTGAAAGCATGTGTACATTCTGGTGTGGATGTATAGTATGGGGAGGAGGCGCGTCAGTCTGAAGATTTTTATTCCAGCTCCATTTTTGTTTTCATCACGGCCTTATTATAATAAGGCCCGGCAATAAGGTCCCCTAAAAAGGGTACTTGAACCAGGAGTGTGCGGCATTTTTCTTTTCACTGTAACTCCCCAGAGAGACAGGACATGCAATCACAGCTGCCTGCAGCTGCGCACCCCCAAGGTTGCTGCTGGTCCGAGACCGCCCACACCACACTTACGGTCAGGGTTCTCGAGCAGCAGACACCCCCAAACCATCGGCCTCCAGTGAGCGCTTCGACTGCCACCCGTCAGGCCTGGGAAGGGCCGCCGAGAGCAGGCTCACTTTGTGGCGGGGGTCATTGATGGACAGGACACCATGCTAGATCTCCTCCTTCCCTTTCACCTGGGACAGACTGGGACAAAGCCACAAACTTCGGCAGACCCCCACACGGGACGGGGGAGACCCTCGGCTCTCAAAAGCAGCAGGAGAGGGAGGACTCCATCTCCCCACGGGCCAGGAGCAACTTCTGTGCCACCCTTAATGATCCTTCCTGTTATGTCCATAACCTATACTATAATAATGAGGTGGAAGATGCAGTCGAACGGAACTTTATTGAAAAGACTCACACAACTCTAAGGCGCTCCCATCACGGCAGAGGTGCTGGTCAAAAAGAGACCGTGCCTCTTCCAGGTAGGCCGTTTATACTCTGGATGGCGGCGGAACCGGAAAGGTGTAGCTGTCACCCATAACACACAATAATAATCATAATTAATACATTACACACACCCCCCATCCCCGTAGAAAAGTCCAAGACACACACCATCAGACCCACCCAAATTTAACCCGAATCACACATTAACAGAAAATACAATAACAGGGCCTATCCATCCATCCATCTTCTTCCGCTTAATCCTTTTCAGGTCATGGGGGGGATGGAGCCTATCCCAGCATCTTTGGGCGAGAGGCAGGGTACACCCTGGACAGAACAGGGCCTATCCATGCACACAAATAACGAAAACTAGAGGGGGACAGGTGGACTACTGTCCCACCTCCACATGGCCAGACGGGTTATTCTGCCTTCTCTATCATAAAACAGTCCATAGGACAAGCTAAGCTGCCGTGTTCCTAATGTAAAACGTGAAAAATAATCCCAAAACATATGTACAACCAAAGCCTATCAAAACACTTCATAAACGGTCAATATGTACATTCACACCCTGCTGTGCCTGCCCCCCACCCCAACACCCTCACCCCACAACTTGGGCAAATTACACATCACACATGCAATTAAATGCAGCAGTATACACAGTGTTGGCTTTTTTTTTTTTCAGAACACACACACAGGGCAATCCCACAGCGAGTATGTGTGAAACATATCACCTACGTGGCTTGGGCAAGTCACACCCATTACCATTTTCTGCACAAACCCATTGACAAAAGCGGCCCTCACTATTTTGGTTTTTTTTTTTTTTTTAATAAAACAGGAGCCCTTAATCCAGCCACTTTTAAGCATCTACCACATTGACAAACAACAACAATGCAGCCCCAGTAGTGTACACATCAACATTACAGTCATTAACTTTTTAATAGTTAACCCCAGAAAACATCGCTTCCTTGCTACCATACAGTCTCGATGGGAGACCACCCCCTGGAGACCTGTCTGGCGGGTCCCGACCACAGCTTCTTCTACACTTCAGCCTCGGAGATGAACCATGTCGGTGCCCCGACACCTCCTTCTCTTCACCGGCACGTCTCAGCTCGTTGGGGTGTCTCCATGAGCCATCGGATGTTTGAAGATAACCGTCCTCCCGGACGGCCACCACCTGCAGCCACCCCTGGTCCTCTCATTGTTTTCTCTTGCCATGGACCCCCCTTAGCTGAGCCTCCTCCCTGGATCGAACCACGTCAGCGACCCACAGGGGAGCTTGACTCAGCTTCAAATGTCCACGACATTTAGACAGGGCTTCCTCTCTGGGTCAAACCGCTCCAGCGACCCCATGAGAAGCCTGACTCGGCCTCCAGTGTTCCTGTGTGGCACGTCTGTCCACCGTGCCAGCCTGTCCTGCCCCGCTCTCTTTCATTTTGAACGCCGGCAAAGCTGTTGCAGCCCCTTGCTTCTCGGTACCTCCCGGCCGAATTCCGGAAGCAGAGGGAGCCATCCTCACAGCTCCACCCGCTGTCACGGGCATTCCACCATGCTGCCCAGTGCCCACATTAAGGGTAACTTGGGCCTTGGCACCGGAACCCTCCCGCAATGACCCTGGGTGGGATTGGTCCTGTCCACCTCCCAGAATACAAGGCCAATCTTCGTCCCATACCACATCGTCCACCACGCACGGAACCGGTTGGTCCCACAAACCATGGCCCGACCACTCCTCTCTGATACCGCTGGTGATTGTAAAACCCAATCCATAAAACAGGTCGCAGCCCATCACGTTCGACCCCTTGACAGTCACCACAAACTGGATATCTGAGACCACAGCCGACTTTTACCTCTCCGTCAACTCCAGTGAGCCTAGCTAGTTTGTTACCTCCATAGCCACAATACGGCATCAACAGTCCTCTTACATGGTAGTGTGGGAACAAACTCCTCACAGTAGGCCAGTTCAACACGGATGCCGCTGCACCCGTGTCCAACAACGACACTTCCACACCATCCAGCATCACGTCACAGTAAATCCGCTCATCTGTGCTTGGGGAGATGGTGTGATTAACTGTAGGAGTCATGGCGGGGGAATCCGTCCTGTGTCGCCGTCACCCTCGCTCAAACTTTTTGCAGGCCCTGGCGAAATGATGTAGAAGTCCACACTTGCCGCAGTATTTGCCCCTCGCCAGACACTCTCTCGCCTTGTATTAGTGCTTGGTGGACCCCCAGCCCAAACATCTGGGCGGCCCCGGGGCAGACCTAATCTTAATAGCGGTTGCATAGCCGTCTTTATCTTCTGTGCTGTCATCACTACCCGGGTCCACAGCCTGCGCCGCTGATTGTGAGTCAGACTGCCTCAACGTTGTTCTCTCACCAAGGTCCTATCTGCTGCTTCGTACTGTTGAGCTATCTCCACAGCTGCAGTCAACATCAGTTCACCAGAGTGCGTGAGGAGCCTGGACCGTGCCGCAGAACATAGTGTGTGCTCCGCTAACTGATCTCGGACCATTTCTTCCTCCAAAGCCCCAAATTGGCACTCTCCAGCCAGCTGGTGCGGGTCTGCAACATACCGTTGCACCGACTGTCCTGGCCACAGGTGTCGCTGTCAGAACTGGACCCGCCAGACGATGATGTTCTCAGGAGCATGAAAGTAGCGTGCCATTAGCTGAACCACGTCCTCAAAACTATCACTCTCTCCCAGTGTGCTGAGAATACTTTGCCCTTCTATGCCGAGATTATGGACCAGTATCGCTTGTGCACGTAGTTTCTCCAATTCGCCGAGGCTCAATGCCACCAAATAATTTTGGAACGCTGCAAACCACCTCGCCCAGGGAACTGACGGCTCACCTGGGAGCTCCAAAAATGGCTGAATACTAGAAACTCCTTTTTCCATAGCTTTATCCTCATCGCCAAATGTTATGTCCATAACCAATACTATAATAATGAGGCTGAGGATGCAGTTGAACGGAACTTTACTGAACAGACTCACACAACTCTCAGGCGCTCCCGTCAAGGCAGAGGTGCTAGTCGAAAAGAGACTGTGCCTCTTCCAGGTAGGTGTTTTATACTCTGGGTGGCGGTGGAACTGGTAAGGTGTAGCCATCATCCATAACACACAATAATAATAATAATAATCATAATTAATACATTACACTTCCCTTCCCCATTATCCTCTTTTCCTGAAGTTTCAAACCCATTCATGTCTGTGTGTTGCATTCTTGCGCACTAGATTAAACTATTCAGCTGATTTTTCAGCTCAGTGTTATCTCTTACCTGTTTGTTCTCTCTAAAATAACTAACTGGGCATCAGCTATGACTGATGTCTTCCTTATTACCAAGCAGCATTACTATCATGTGCATTTTTCATGGTTGGCGGTTCGAATCCCGCTCTCCCTGGATATCCTGCTGTTGTGTCCCTGGGCAAGACACTTCACCCCCAATTGCTCCTGGTGGGTCTGGAAGCACCATGTTAGGTAGCATGCTGCCATCAGTGTGTGAATGTGTGTGTGAATGGGTGAATTGCAGGATCTGTAAAGCGCTTTGGTCATCAAGAGATGAGAATAAAAGCGCTATATAAGTGAATGCCATTTACCATTTTACCATTTTTCACACATGTGCACGTCCTTTGGCCTGCGCAAAACCCATCTTAAACAAGTCCTCATGATCAGAGTTCACTTTAGATCAGGGGTGTCCAATCATGTGCCATGGGGGGCCAAGACCCTGCAGGTTTTACCTCCAACCAGTGTCTTCAACAGCAGATTCCACTGAATTTCTTTCCACTGATTGCTGATAAGTGAAAACACCTGTTGAAGAGACTAGGTAGAAGAGAAAACCTCCAGGGTCTTGGCCCTCCATGGCACATGATTGGACACCCCTGCTTTAGATAATGAACCTCTGTGAAATAAAGGGATGGGCAGGAGCACTTTGGATTGGATTATCCAAAACACACCTGAATTATTTGACCAGCCTCTTTTACATCTTCCACCAGGCGGAAAATTCATTTTTACGTTGCTATGATAAATAAATGCCCATAAATGCGTTCTGTGTCAATGACAACTGATTATGAACTGCATCTTTCTAATACGGCACACAGTCTCTCCATCGTGTCCTGAGTCTGCCCCGGGGTCTCCTCCCAGTGGGACGTGCATGAAACATCTCAAGTGGGAGCCGTCCAGGAGGCATCCTATTAAGATGCCCAAACCACCTCAACTGTCTACTTTTGATGTGGAGGAGCAGTGGCTCTACTCTGAGCCTCTCCCAGATAATTGAGCTCCTCACCGTACCTCTAAGAGTGAGTCCACCAACTCTACCAAGAAAGCTAATTTGAGCCACTTGTATCCATCATCTCATGCTTTCAGTCATTACCCAAAGTTCATGACCATAGGTGAGGGTAAGACGGTAGATTGAGCGGTAAATCAACAGTTTTGCTTTAGTGGTTAGCTCTGTCTTTACCACGACAGACTGGTACAACATCTGCATCACTGCAGATGCTGCTCGGATTCACCTGTCAGTCCCCCTCTCTATTTTCCCATCACTTGTGAATATGACCCCGAGATACTTGAACTCCTCCATTTGGGACAGCACCTTGTCCCCAACCCAGAGGGGACAATCCCCCCTTTTCTGGCTGAGTACCATGGTCTCAGCCTTGAAGGTACTGATTCTCATCCCGGCCACTTCATACTCAGTAGCAAATTGTCCCAGCAAGACCTGTAGGTCATTGTTAGATGAAGCCAACAGGACATCATTTGCAAACAGCAGAGATGAGATTGTTGTGAGCACCAAACATGACACTCTACATCTAGAAATCCTGTCCATAAATATTATGAACAGGATCTGTGACAAAGGGCAGCCCTGGCGGAGTCCAACTCTCACTGGGAACAAGTTTGACTGATTGTTGACAATATGAACAAAAGTCTCACTACAGTCACATAGAGATTGGACAACTCATAGCAACGAGCCTGATACCCCATACTCTTGAAGCAGCCCCCACAAGAAACCACAAGGGACACAGTCAAATGCTTTGTCTAAGTCCACAAAACACATGGAGACTGATTGGATAAACTTCTACGAACTCTCAAGGATCTTTGAAAAAGTAAAGAGTTTTTGCTCCTCCTGAATCCAAGGTTTGACCAACAGCCGGACTCTCCTCTCCAGCATCTTGGCATAGACCATACTTGTGAAGATGAGGAGTGTGATCCCCCTAAAATTGGAACACACCATTCGGTCCCCCTTCTTAAAGAGGGGAACCACCACCTGAGATTGCCATGCCATAGGTACTGTCCCCAGCTTCCATGCAATGTTGCAGAGGTGTGTCAACCAGGACAGCCCCACAACATCCAGGGCCTTGAGGTACTCAGGGTGAAAAGTTTTTTTTTTTTTTTTAACAACTTCAGCAACCTGTTGGACAGAGTTTATCATGGGGCTTTGAGATTTATTACAAACTGTGCTTCCCTCACTTATCATTGTGTTCTCTACAGTAAAGTGGACTGGTCGTCATTATCTGCTCGTTGCCTCCATCACTGGCATATGTTCATTTACAAAGCCATTCTTGGTGTCATGAATTGCCCCTCGGGGCAGAGAGGAAAGACCGACACGCTGGACTGCAGTTTGTGAGATTTACTGAAAACAACAAAACACAAAATCCAAAACAGTGCTCCAACGTAAAATTCAAATAAGCCAGCAAACTTACAGGTTTAGCGCACCAGAACGGGGGCTGCGCTCTGGTGGAGACGAAGAAAGGGAAACTCAAGACTGTGGCAACGAGAAATTAAAATCACCACCCTTAAATAGGGTCAGAAACAAATCACATAAATAATGACAGGTGTTGGTCACATGAGCGGGAAGAAGGTAACAATGATTCATAATTTGGACCAGCTGGGAGCAATGAGAGGGGAGCAACTGGAGCTGACAGGTGACAGGGGCAACGCCCACATGGAGCACAAACCTGGAAATGCCACTGACAGATGTCAACCCAGAAGCAGAACATAACAGTAAGGGATATAAAGAATAAAATATCAACAAATGCAGACTGCGATATAAATACAAATGAATACAAAATAAGAGCGTAACAAAACTATGACATAACAGGAAAATAGAAAACAGTATGAGAACTACAGAAACCAAAAGGCACAAAATACAAGAAATATATAAATATAGAGAAAAAGCCATGAGACTGAGCATGGCAGAAACCTCCAGTGCTCAGCTCATGACACTGGGTCGAATTCTTAGTATTTATAATCACTTTTAACATGGAAGCAAGGAAGCCACAATCTTTGCTCAATGGATTATCTGCAACTGGTTGTTCCAAAAATAAGAACAGAATTAGGAAAGGAAGCTTTTAGGTTTTTGGCTACTGATGCATGGAACAAGATAAACTCTGAGTTCCAGCTACAAAATCTCATACCTTTGACTGAATTTAAATTTCTAGTGAAAACAGTGGAGTCCTGGCTTTCTGTGTGCAAGTGTTTAATATGAGTATGTTTTTACAGCTAATTTATTTATTGTCTGTCCTTTTATTTTAATACTGTAACTGCGTTGCTGCTGTCTTGGCCAGGTCTCCCTTGTAAATAATCTCTTATCTCAATGGGACTAACCTGGTTAAATAAAGGCTAAATAATAAAATAAAATAAAATAAAACAAGCCTCAGCCCCTGTGATAGGCAAGTCTTCTCCCTCATCCTCAGCCTCTGCTTCCACTATAGAGCATGCATCAATGGGATTGAGAAGATCATCGAAGTATTCCTTTCACCGTCCAAGAACATCCCCAGATCCTCTCCATCAGCAACATACACAGTGAGGACAGGGAGCAGCTTCCCCCTTCTGAGTCGCTGGACAGTTTGCCAAAATCTCTTCGAGGCTGACTGAAAGTCTTGCTCCATAGCCTCACTGAACTCCTCCCACACTTGAGTATTATCATCAGCAACTGCTTGAGTGGCATTCTGCTTGGCTTGCCTGTACAACTCAACCAAGCTCGATAGGACTTCTTCTTCAGCTTGATGGCCCCAATCACCTCCAACCTCCACCATTTGGTTTGGGGGTTGCCACCATGAGAGGAACAGAGAATCCTTGGGCCACAGCTCTGTGCAGCTGCTTCAGCAATGGACGTGGAGAACATGGCCCATATGTCTCCAGTCTCCCTTGCAATGTGGCCGAAATTCTTCCTCTTGGACAGGGACTTCAGCCATACACCCTCATTATACGTTTAGATCTGCCAAGTCTGAATGGCATCCTACTCCACTATCTGATCCAACTCACCATCAGGTGGTGATCAGTTGATAGCTCTGCATCTTTCTTGACTGAGTGTCCAAGACACATGGTCGCAGGTCTGATGACATGATAACACAAAATCGATCATCGACCTGTAACCTAGGGTGTCCTGTTGCCAAATGCACATATGGGCACTCTTATTCTTGACCATGGTGTTCATTATGGACAAACTGTGGTTAGCACAGAAGTCCAATAACTGAACATCACTCAGATTCAGATCGGGCAGGCTGGTCCTCCCAATCACACCCCTCCAGGTTTTACTCTCATTGCCCACATGGGCTTGAATTTCCCCAGTAGGACGATGGAGTCTCCAAGAGGAGCACTTTCTAGCACACCAGTCAGGGACTCCAAAAAGGGTGGGTACTCTGAAACTGTAGAGTTTGTTTGCAAAAACCAAATAAACGCCACTTCCAAGAAAATTTCCCTCTGTACAACAAACAACTGTTTCACATTACCTACTTATAGAAGTTCAAATAGTTTTTTTCTAAAAATCCACTATATCCACTGTTATATACACTACGAAGTTCATTTTTTTTTTTTTCAAAAGCTGATAAATGCCAGGATCTGTTTTACAAAATCAGATAACTCCACACGCGACAAATCGCACTGGTATTTGGGTGAGGCAACTCAATGGTGCAGTGAGGATCAGCAACTCACATGTCTAGATGCTGAGACCAGCCAATCATATGTCTATCTGCTGTGGCAGCATTCTGCAGAGACCCCTACTAGGGTCTGCTCGCTTTGTGTGATTTGCCTTCCAGTTTTTTTTTTTTGTTTTTTTTTTTTTACAATTTTGTTGCATTTTATGTCAAATATGGATAATTTTGATGAGCCGATGAACCAGCTAATGCGTTCACCAGACAAGCTAGCATGGTTTTTTGGAACATGTTGTTTTTGCAAAAGTATGTGTTGTGGACTTATCTGTTTTTGCGGCAAGAAGTACTCAAAAATTGTTGCAAAAATAACAATGAGTTGATGTTCAGTTTTTTACTTTATTATGTCTGAGATACTCATATTTCAAGTGACCATGTCTTAGAAGCTGAATTGGAAATACTAACATAATAAACCAACAGATGAAAAGTTGTTTTTCTCATTATTAAAACAATTGGACTTATCTGTTTTCGCAAACGAATTCTTCACATCATTTGGCGCATAGGCACAAATGATGGTCAGGACCTGTTCCCAACCAGAAGGCTCTGGGGAAACTACCCTTTCATCCACTCATGAGAACCCCCAACATAGAGGAGGCCAGATGGGGATATGAGAATACCCACCTCTGCTCGCCTCCTCTCACCAGGGGCAACTCCAGAAAATGTCAAGATCCAACCTCTGTCAGGAGACTGGCTTGAGAACCCAAGCTGTGCATCGAGAATGAGCGAAACTATATCTAGCCGGTATCTCTCAACCTCGTGTACAAGCTCAAGCTCCTCCCCCGCCAGAGAGGTGATGTTCCACACTCTAAAAAGCCAGTTTAGTAAGCCGGGGATGGGACTACCAAGGTCTCTGCCTTCGACTGCCATATAATACCAGAACCCCATTATCTGTCCTGCAGGTGGTGAGCCACTGGAGGGTGGACTCACCTGGCTTGTTCAGGTCCCATGGGCAGAAACCTGGCCACAAGGTCTTCACACTGGCAAAGTGTGCAACTCACCAATATATTTTTCCTTAACTTTGAAAGCAAAATTACGCATTTACAGCGGGGAAAATAAGTATTGAACACATCAACATTTTTCTCATTAAACATAGTTTTGATGGAGCCATTGACCTGAGATTTTCACCAGATATCAGTAACAACCTAAGTAATAAATAAATACAAAGAAATCAAGGCATCTCTGTTCACAAAACAAGTTATATTTAATAAAGTGGAATGACACGGGGAATAAGTATTGAACATACTTGGTGAAATTCATTTAATATTTAGTAGAAAAGCCTTTGTTGGTAATGACAGCTTCCAGACGCCTCATGTATGGAGAAACTAGGCACATGCATTGCTCAGGAGTGATTTGAGCCCATTCTTCAATACAAACTGTCTTCAACTCTTGAAGGTTCTGTGGGTGTTCTTATATGAAACTCTGATCTTCAGTTTGTTCCATAATTTTTCAATTGGATTAGGTCAGGTGACGGACTGGTCATTCTCGCAGCTTATTTTCCTTCTCTGGAGCCAGTTGAGAGTTTTCTTGGCTGTGTGTTATGGGATCATTGTCTTGCTGAAATGTCTACCCTCGTTTCATCTCCAGCATCGTGGCAGATGGCAAACAGGTTCTTATCAAGAATGTCTCTGCACATTTGTCCCATTCATCTCTTCCTTCAGTTATATGAAGTCTGCCTGTACCATGTGCTGAAAAACACCCCCCACACCATGATGGGATGTGCAGTGCCTTTCTCCTCCAAACCTGCTGTGTGCTGTGGCATCCAAAAAGTTCAGTTTTTGGATGAGACTTGTATATTCTCCCAGTATTTTACTGGCTTGTCCAAATGTTGGCAGCAAACTTTAAATGAGTTTCAACATGCTTTTTCTTCAGCAATGGAGTCTTGTGAGGTGAATGGGCATAGAGGGCCCATGTTGGCTGAGTGCATTACTTACTGTTTTGTTTGAAACAGGCAGTACCTGCTAACTCCAGGTCTTTCTGGAGGCTTTCCACATGTAGTCTTTGGCTCTTGGATAACTCTTCTGACAATTCTTTTGACTCCTCTGTCAGAAATCTTGCGAGGTGCTCCTGGTTGTGGCCGGTTTATGGTAAAATGATGTTCTTTCCACTTCCAAATGATGGCTCCAACAGTGCTCACTGGAACATTTAGCAGTTTAGAAATGCCCCTGTAACCAATGCCATCATTATGTTTTGCAACAATAAGGTTGCGAAGTTCTAGAGAGCGCTCTTTGCTTCTACCCATCATGAGTTCTTTGTGGCATGACAATCTGATATTCACAAACTTTTTTAAAAGCTATCAGTCAGGACTTAACCAGCTGAAATTAATTTGCACTGATGGGGGATGGGATGGCTTCCTAAATTCTGATGGATTTCAGCTGGTTTCTTGCCTTTCTATGCCTTTTTGCACCTCTTTTTCTTCATGTGTTCAATATTTATTCCCTGTGTCATTCCATTTTATTAAATATAACTTGCTTTGTGAACACAGTTGCTTTGATTTCTTTGTATGTATGGATTATTTGGGTTGTTACTGATATATGGTGAAAATCTCAGGTCAATGGCATCATCAGAAATATGTTTAATGAGAACAATGTTGACATGTTCAATACTTATTTTCCCCACTGTATTACCATGAGAAGAAACTCACTCCATCTTGTCTATCAGTCACCATGAAATTGACTGACTCATACTCTTTTCGGTCAAATGACGGTTGCATGACTGTGTACTGTAGAGTCATGGACTGTGTGAAAAAGAGTGAATTTGTGCATTTCTCCGTGTTATGCAAAGTAGAAGTAACGAGTCTGTTAAAATTTCAGTGAACACAACAATGTTAATTTGAAAAGTAATTTCGTTACACAGTAATTAAGATAAGATAAGATAAGATAAGCCTTTATTAGTCCCACAATGGGGAAATTCCAAGATTGCAACAGCACAGGGATAGCAACACTCAGAGCAATAATTTAGAAGATAAGAAAATAAGAGCAGTGAATATACATATGTACACATAAATATATAAATATACTGTATATACACAGTACGGAGCATTGTAGCTAGATGGAATAAACACCATAACCGTCTATTTAGTTACCCCACATAGTATGAATATGTACCCATACATATTGTCACCCTCCATAGCGATTGATATTGTCCTAGTTGTATACTGGAGGGGACCATTTGTGCAAGTCTGTTGCATCTTTTGCATTCAATACTATTAGGTCATCATGTTTTTTTGCTATCTCTGTGCGCAGCCTTGCTTAGGTTATAAAGTCTGACAGCCGTAGGTAGGAAGGACCTGCGAAACCTCTCGGTCGCGCATCTAGGATGATGTAGCCTACTGCTAAATGAGCTCCTCAGTGCGTTCAGTATGTCCTGCATAGGGTGGGACTCGGACTCCAACAGAGATGACAGTTTAGCCACCATCCTTCTCTCTCCTATCTCCTCCACTGGGTCAAGGCGCTGCCCCAGGACAGAGCTAGCTTTCTTGATCAGTTTGTTCAGTCTCTTCCTATCAGCTGCTGTGATGCCACTGCCCCAGCAGACCACTCCAAAAGTGATGGCTAATGCCACCACCGAATCGTAGAATGTCTTCAGGAGCACCCTTTGTACACCAAAAGACCTGAGGCTCCTCAATAGGAACAACCTGCGCTGTCCCTTCTTGTAGAGTCCATCAGTATTGTGTGACCAGTCTAGTTTATTATTCAAATGAACATCCAGGTACTTGTAGGATGTCACCATCTTAATGTCTGTTCTCTGGATGTTTACTGGTGCTGTGAAGGGTTGTCCTTGCCTGTGGCAGTCCACCACCAGCTCCTTAGTTTTCCTTGCGTTGATCTGGAGGCAATTCCGATGGCACCAGTCCAAGAAGTCCTGGATAAGTCCTCTGTACTCAGCTTCATCTCCGTTGGAGATGAGGCCGATGAGCGCAGAGTCGTCAGAGAACTTCTGTAGATGGCAGTGTGCTGTGTTGTGTGAGAAATCCGCAGTATAAAAGGTGAACAGAAAGGGAGCCAAAACCGTTCCCTAGGGGGCCCCCGTGCTGCCGATGATCGTGTCGGACACACAATCCCAGGTTCTCACAAACTGTGGCCGGTTTGTGAGGTAGTCCAGGATCCATGACAGGTGCTGGTCCACCCCTGCGCACAGCAGCTTGTCCCTCAGGATCATCGGTTGGATGGTGTTAAAAGCACTGGAGAAGTCAAACAACATGATCCTCACTGTGTTCCCAGGCTTCTCCAGGTGGAACAGGGAACGGTGAAGGAGGAAGATCACTGCATCCTCCAGCCCGATGCCATGCTGGTAGGCAAACTGGAGTGGATCCATCGCTGGTCCCACCAGGGGGCGGAGGTGAGCAAGAAGCAGTCTCTCCAGGGTCTTCATCAGTTGAGACGTCAGGGCCACTTGCCTGTAGCTGTTCAGGTCTCTGGGGTGGGAAGTCTTTGGTACGGGTACCACACAAGATGTTTTCCACAACTGTGGTACCCTCCCCAGCTTCAGGCTCAGGTTGAAGATGTGCTCCACAATCCCACACAGCTGGTCTGCACAGGACTTGGGAGCTTCGCGCTGATGCCGTCCGGTCCCGAGGCCTTCCTCGCCTTGATCTTCCTCAGCTCCGTCCTCACCTGGGTCTTAGTGAGGGTCAGGTTGGGGGGCTGTGTGCTGGGAGTGGGGGGGTGGTGTTGGTGGAGGTGGGGGTGGACAGCAGGTCTCGATGACTGTAGAGTGAGCAGTGGTTGGAGTGCAGGTAGAGGGGAGGGCGGTTGGTCAAACCTATTAAAAAACAGGTTCCGATTGTTCACCCACTCCCTGCCCCCCCCCCCCCGTGACCTGGGAGGAGGTATTCTGGGGCCCAGAGATGGTTTTGAGGTTTCTCCAGAACCCGCCGATGTTGCTCCATTGCAGCTTGTCCTCCATCTTCTTCCTGAAGCTGTCCTTGCCTTCTCTTATCTTCCTCTGTACGGACTTCAGCATCTTCCTGTTCCCTGACCTGAAGATCCTCCTCTTCTCTCTCAGAAGTGTTTTTATCTCAGGGTTTATCACAGTTTGTTGTTCGAGCAACACCGTATTGTCTTAGTGGGTACGATGTTGTCCACACAGAAGTTGATGTAGTCTGTGATGGTGTGAGTGAGGCCGTCGATGTCCTCACCATGTGGATCGCAGAGCTGCTCCCAGGCAGTGATTTCAAAACAGTCCTTTAGAGTGTCCATTGCCTCCTCAGACCATATATTCACCATGCACATAACCGGAGGTTGTCTGTGTACTAGGGTTTTGTACACCAGCAGGAGATGAACCAAGTTGTGATCCGATCTCCTGAGTGGGGGGAGTGGTGATGAGGTGTACGCCTCCTTAGTGTTTGCATAGAGTAAGTCCAGTGCTTTATTGTCTCTAGTGTGGCATGTGACATACTGGGTGAACGTGGGCAGAACGGGGGACAGTGAAATATGGTTGAAATCACCGGAGATGAGGAGGAGAGCATCTGGGTGTTGTGTCAGCAGCCTGCCAATTACTGAGTGACTGGCGTCATGTGCTGTCCCAGCGTTCGCCGTCAGATTTGCATAAATAACAATGCAGATCACGTGTGAGTATTCCCTCGGGAGGTAAACAGGCCGCATGCTAACAGCTAGCAACTCGATGTCTTTGCTGCAGTGTTGCTCTTTAACAGTGATATGTCCTGGTTTACACCAGCTATTACTGACATACATTATCACTCCTCCGCCCCTTGCCTTCCCACTGTCTGGTGTCCGGTCTGCCGATATTGTGTGGAAACCCTCCAGTTCGATGTTAGCATCTGTTGCTATTTCTGTTAGCCACGTCTCAGGAAACAACATCATGCTAATCTCTCTGAAGACGCTTTCGTAGCGGGAGATAGCTGCTAGCTCGTCAATCTTATTGAGTAGCGATTGGACGTTCCCCATAATAACAGATGGAAGGACGGCTCTGTACCTTATATTCCTCGCCTGCCGTCTTACTCCAGCTCAACATCCATGCCGTTTTTGTCTTATTTCTCCCGGTATGTCGAGTTTTTGCCTTAGCACCGTGGGCTGGTTAAGTGCTAACAGCTGGTCCCTGTTGTACTGCCTCCCGCTATAAGCAGTGGCTCTGTCCGCTGGCTCAGGAGACATTTGGGCGATCTACGTGTCTGTGATGGATAAGGTGTCGCTGGATCAGAAAGTTTAGAAGACAAGCCAGATAGTAAATAAGAAATAGGAAGAAATTGAGCCGCTGTTGCAAAAAGGCAGCTGACTCGTGTGGCACCGGAAGTCGCTTTACTTCAAAAGTAGTGGCATTACAGTAACGTGTTTCTCCCCACACTGGTTATAAGATTAATATTGGAGATGTGAAGGCTGCACAAACCGTCATATTCATGTTGTTGTGTCAGTTTTCCTCAGTCAGTTTTACACACACACGCACACACACACGCGTGCACGCGTGTACACACACACACACGTCAAGATTGGGACACCCACAAATTCTGACTCGCTGACCCAGTGACACACCACATCTAGGGACATTTCTTAGGGAAAAACATGCAGATTTATTCCTCCTGTGGGTCAAAAGACATAGAACCCTGAGGAAAGAAAGATATGTGAGAAGTAAGAATGAATGACAGAGAACAAAAGAAATGGTGAATGAAAAGTGAAACGGGAAAAGCAGCAAATATTGTGAAGGAAAGAAAGGAAAAACAACTGTTATACAGGACTTTTGGCCTGTGTGGAGCTGTCTGTTTACATGGATGCCCTGGAGGCACACATACACACACACAGAGACACACACCACCACATGTCCTCTGGTCAGGCTGTGTGCTGTGTACCATAGAGTGAAAGGACAGGTGGGTATTCAAGCGAAACCTCCTTTCTGTGTCACTCCGTGTGTGCAGCTTTGGATAAGAGTTATGCACTTACGTACAGTTATTGCCAATGTGCACTCAGTGGTGTGAATGAATCCTTCTGTCATCCACACACAAACACACACAAATGCAAAGGCATTGTCACTGTGTCTGTAATCTATGCCATATCTAATGTGTCAGTAAATACAACCTTTTTCTTTCCTTAAATCACCCCCCCAACACCACACACATGAGTAGAGAAGTGTGAGGACAAGCCAGTGTCATAGCTTTTGTCAATGCCTCTGTAGCAGTGAGGACAGCGTCTTTACTCCATCCATCTTTTGAGGCAGAGAGGATGTCCCATCTCTTCCTAATTCATACATGGACACGTATGCTACATACAACATTGTACTGTATATGGTACCACCATCCAGCTTTGTGATTGTGTGGCACAACTTAATACAATGAGAGCAATGCTCATGCTGTGTATTTGTTTTGTTTTTTTCTTCCACTGAGCTCTGGTCTCCATACAATTAATAAAAAGCAAGCTCAGACTGACATTTTAGGGAAATGCGGGATTTGTTCAAAGGTGGGGCTGCAGATTAAAAGACTGGGAGGGACCAGGAATAACTAAAACCAAACACTAATTTTATTATATTTTCCGTAGGTCACATTTAACTAGACTAAAGTGAATCACTCCCTCCGTGGATCACAGCAGCCTCTCTCTACGTGGGTCTAATCACTTTTTCCTCCTCCACACTGACTGATTCCTTTTCTGTTTGCCACACATTTGGAAGTGAAACAGCCCATGTGCCCAGGCTTCCATCACCAGGGCCCCATCATCATCCAATTAGGAAGGTTTAATGTGCATTGCCACCCTGTCATTGTTGTGGGTTTGTGTGCCCCAATGATCTCAGGAGATACGTATGTTGTCGGTGCAAACTTGGCCCTGGTAGCGTCTCCCAAGACAAATTGGTCGTGGGTGAAGGGTGATACCAAGAGCCTGCCATGAAAAAAGTTACAAGAACCCACTGTACTCAGAGGGGCCACATGGGTCTGGCCTCCAGTGGGCTCATCACCTGCAGGAAGGATCATGGTGCTATGTGACTGAGGAGGCAGTCTGGGTTTCTCTACTGGAACTGCTGCCCTTGCAACCCAGACCCCGGGAGATGTGGTAGAAGATGGATGGATGGACTGTTTCGATACATATTTTGTTACTTCTCTTGAACTATTAGCAACAAACTTTTGAATGACAGCTGGCACCAACCAGCCATGCAGCCTGGAGTCAAAATGCAAGTCTGATCAGGGGTTACCACTTCAAGCCTGTGCTCTGCTCAGCAGTCACACGCACATACGTAGGTAGGGCGAAGCTTACACAGCTGGACCCATGGAGGGAACCACGCTGAACAAAAAACAATGTGAGTGTGGGCTGGTGCAAACCCCCACCCCACCCCACCCCACCCCACCCCACCCCCCGCGTGCTGACTGACGAACAGAGTGCCATTTGACTTTGCATGGAACAAGCCAAATGGCACCAGGTAGAACACACCCTTATGATGTCAGGGGCAACTTGCCCTTGGTAGGGTCTCCCAAAACAAATTGATTCCCTGGGTAAGCGGTATAAGATGACTGAATCAGAACTGAATCATGCATTTTCATAGTTCTGTGCAGAATCTGCATGTTGTTGTTTTTTTGAGTGGGTTTCCTGCCACAGTCCAAGGACATGATTGCTGGTTTAATTGGTGATTTTAAATCAGTTATCAGTCTGTCTCCCTTATAAAAAAGTTGAGCTGCATTATGAGGTTGGAGAATGTGGTTTGTAATTACTGCAGAAAGGAATGGTGAGGTAGACTATAAGCTCAATGAATCCCAGTCATTTGTCCCTTGTTGCTTATATTATGTACTTAGGAATGTATCTTTGATAGTTACCTTCGCCAAGGGAGGAGGTAATGTTTTTGACAGCGTTGGATTGTTTGTTGGTTTGTCTGTCTGTCTGTCAGCAATATTGCTCCAAAAGTTATAAATGGATTTTGATGAAATTTTCAGGAAATGTGTGTAATGACACAGGAAACAGATGATTAGATTTTGGTGGTGATCTGGATCATAATCTGGATCCAGGAATTTTTTGAAAATTATTTTATTGAGCTTTTCATGTACTTCCCCTTTAAGACGTGCTCATGGAGTTACACGCGTGGCCACACGCACCTTTGCAACCCGGAAGCAGTGCACTCAGCACTGTTTAACACCAAACACACCAGCAGACTGGAACGAAAAGGAATGTGATCTCCATACACATAGTATGTAATGAGTGACATTATTTCATCTGAAGACGGAAAGAAAATGGAAGCAAAGTGTGCAGGTTGAGATGGGGTTTGGAGTGCATGCAGACGTACTGTAACTCTGGCCAACAGACAAGCTAAGGATGTCGTTGCAGCCACATGACCCACACGGTATGTAAACACAGTAAACGTCAGCGCTGGACAGTGTTTAACTTTTTTGTTTGTGAAATCACAATAGGCCTGTTCTATTATGCTCATTCACAATGCACCACAGTGGTATGATACCGCACTGTTGTGTAACACTGATGAAGACCTAATGAAGACCCTGGAGAGGCTGCTCCTTGCCCATCTCCGCCCCCTGGTGGGACCAGCGATGGATCCACTCCAATTCGCCGACCAGCATGGCATCGGGGTGGAGGATGCAGTGATCTTCCTCCTACACCGTTCCCTGTCCCACCTGGAGAAGCCTGGAAGCACTGTGAGGATCCAGAAGAGTGAGAACATCCAACCAGTGATCCTGAAAGACAAGCTACTGTGCACAGGGGTGGACTGGCACCTGTCATCGTGGATCCTGGACTACCTCACAAACTGACCACAGTTTGTGAAAACCTAGGACTGTGTGTCTGACACTCTTGTCTGCAGTATGGGGGGCCCCCAGGAAACAGTTCTGGCCCCCTTCCTGTTCACCCTTTGTACTGTGGACTTTTCACACAACACAACACACTGCCATCTACAGAAGTTCTCTGATGACTCTGTGATCATCGGCCTCATCTCTGATGGAGATGAAGCTGAGTACAGAGGACTTATCCAGGACTTTGTGGACTGGTGCCAACGGAACTGCCTCCAGATCAATGCGAGGAAAACTAAGGAACTGGTGGTGGACTGCCGCAGGCAAGGACAACCCCTCACAGCACCAGTAAACATCCAGGGAATAGACACTGAGATGGTGACATCCTACAAGTACCTGGGTGTTCATCTGAACAATAAACTAGACTGGTCACACAATACCGACGCACTCTACAAAAAGGGGCAGCGCAGGCCTACCTCCTAAGGAGATTTAGGTCTTTTGGAGCGCAAGGAGCACTCCTGAAGACCTACGATCTGGTGGTGGCATCAGCCATCACATTTGGAGTGGTCTGCTGGGGCAGCGGCATCCTGGCAGCCGACAGGAAGAGACTGAACAGACTGATCAAAAAAGCTAGCTCTGTTCTGGGGAGACACCTCAACCCAGTGAAGGAGATAGGAGAGAGGAGGATGTTGGCTTAGCTGTCATCTCTGCTGAAGTCCGAGTCCCACCCCATGCAGGACACGATGAATGCACTGAGGACTCATTTAGCAGTAGGGTGTACCATTTTAGGTGCACGACCGAGAAATTCCGCAGGTCCTTCCTACCTACAGTTGTCAGACTTTATAACCTAACCAGGGCTGCTCATAGAGGCCGCATTGAATGTACAAAATGTAACAACCTTGCACAATAAATGGTCCTCTCCATTGTACAACTAGGATAATATCAATCATTACTGAGGGTGACAACATGGCTGATTCAAATATGAAATATACTGTATGGGTACATATTCATATTCTGCGGGGTAACTGAACAGACCGTAATGCTACAGAGACTGCTACAGAGGGACTGCTACAGAGAGGTCAAATATCGGTTTAACAGAGAGCTGAGGAGAGCTAAATCTGTGTATTCTGAGAGACTCCAGCAGCAGTTCACTGCTAATGACTCGGCTTCTGTGTGGAGAGGACTGAGGCAAATCACCAACTATCGGCCTCAGGCTTCTAAAGGTCAGGATGACAAAGCCCTTTGTCAAAAACTGTCCCAACATTACGCCCGTTTTGACACCTCGTCAGCTGTGTCCAACTCACCCACTCCACCCAGCTCCACTGCCTCCTCGGCCCCTAATTCATCAAAAGCGGTCCCCCCCTCCTCCTCCTCCTCCTCCTCCTCCTCCTCCTCCCCCCCTGCCCTTGTCATCAGTGAGCAGGACGTGCACAGACAGTTCTCCAGACTGAATCCGCGCAAGGCCCCCGGGCAGGACGGTGTGTCTCCCTCCACCCTGAGACACTGTACGAAAGAGCTGGCTCCTGTCTTCACAGACATTTTTAACACCTCCCTTAAGCAATGTCACGTGCCGACCTGCCTCAAATCCTCCACCATCATCCCTGTCCCCAAGAAGCCACGGATTACTGGACTTAACGACTACAGACCTGTAGCGCTCACCTCTGTAGTCATGAAGTCCTTTGAGCGCCTGGTCCTGTCTCACCTCAAGTCCATCACCACTCCCCTCCTGGACCCGCTGCAGTTTGCCTACCGTGCTAACAGGTCTGTGGACGACACAGTCAACCTGGCCCTCCACTCCATCCTGCAGCACCTGGACTCCCCGGGAACCTACGCCAGGATTCTGTTTGTGGACTTCAGCTCCGCATTCAACACCATCCGCCCCGATCTGCTCCAGGACAAGCTGTCCCTGCTCGATGTGCCTGACTCCCTCTGCAGGTGGATCACCGACTTCCTGACGGACCGGAGGCAGCATGTGCGGCTGGGGAAGTCTGTCTCGGACTCTGTTAGCATCAGCATTGGATCACCCCAGGGCTGTGTACTTTCCCCCCTACTCTTCTCCCTTTATACCAACTCCTGCACCTCCTCCCACCAGTCTGTTAAGCTGATTAAGTTTGCGGACAACACCACCCTCATCGGGCTCATCTCCAACGGCGACGAGTCCGTCTACAGGAGAGAGGTGGCCCAGCTGGTGTCCTGGTGCAGCCACAACAACCTGCAGCTGAACGCTCTGAAGACAGCGGAGATGATTGTGGACTTCAGGAAAGTCACAACCCCCCTGCCCCCCCCCCCCCTCACCATCACAGGCTCTCCCATCACCATTGCAGATTCCTTCCGCTTCTTGGGCACCACCATCACCCGGGACCTCAAATGGGAGCCAACCATCAGCTCCCTCATCAAAAAGGCCCAGCAGAGGATGTTCTTTCTGCGGCAGCTGAGGAAGCTCAAGCTACCCACCAAGATGTTAGTGCAGTTCTACACGGCCATCATCGAGTCCATCCTCACCTCCTCCATAACTGTGTGGTATGCAGGAGCCACTGCCAGGGACAGACTAAGGCTGCAGCGCGTCGTGCGCACTGCTGAGAAGGTGATCGGCTGCAAGCTCCCATCTCTCCAGGACCTGTACATCTCCAGGACCCGGAGGCGTGCTGGCCGGATCATAGCCGATTCTTCACACCCTGGTCACGTACTGTTTGCCCCCCTCCCCTCAGGTAGAAGACTTCGGTCCATTCGGACTAAAACCTCCCGGCACATGAATAGCTTTTTCCCCTCTGCCATCAGACTGCTGAACATTAAGTGACTTATTGACTCTCGTGCACTATGTACAGCAGCTCAACCAGACTCATGACATTCATCACTGTTTTTCTGTTGCATTATCAACTGCACTGTGGTACCCCATATTATCTGCTACTTGCTAATTTATTTAAAACTGCCTTGACTAGTATTACTCATTATTACTATTATTATTATTATTATTACTTATTTTTCTACACTTATTGCACGTTTTTAGTCCTTTAGTTTTTTAGTTTATCTCTTTATCTCATCATGTTTTTAATGTTGCAGCATGGCACCGAGACAAATTCCTAGTTTGTGTACTACATGAACAATGGCAATAAATCTGATTCTGATTCTGATTCTGATTCTGATGCTGTCTATACCATCGAGCTGCAATGCTCCCGCACTGTGTATATATCTGTGTACATATGTATATTCATTTGTTCTTATCTTATCTGATCTTATTAATTATTGCTCTGAGTGCTGCTATCCCTGTGCTGCTGCAACCCTGGACTAATAAAGGCTTATCTTATCTTAATAATTGTGAACCTTGTCAGTAAACTGTAAGGGAGAAGAGAGGAGGAAAAAAACAAACAAACAAAAACCGACCTGAAAGATTCAATAAACCATGATGCTGATTTAAGGTGGAATTGCCCAGCCCCAATGTATGGTCAATACAGTTATGACAGTGTTGTTACCTCCGCCAAGGAGGTTATGTTTTCATCGGCGCTGGTTTGTCTGTCTGTTTGTTTGTTTGTTTGTTTGTTAGCAAGATAACTCAAAAAGTTATGGACGGATTTGCATGAAATTTTCACAGATTGTCAGAAATGGGGTATTCTACAGATGATTAGATTTTGGTGGTGATCCGGATCACCGTCCGGAAGAAAACCGCCATTACGGAAAATGCCATTTTCGTCAATAACTACTGAACCACTAATCCTATCATTGTCAATCCAATTGCTAGTCATATGTTTTCATGGTCAAGGAATCTGAAAACGTACACACAAACACTGTATGGGGGAAACTGTGGCACTTGGCGGAGGTCTGCGCTCTCCGAGTGCTTTTCTAGTTATTATAATGTGGTCATATAATGTAGTCATATTGTTTGTGCTGCCATTTGTCTGTCTGTTAGCAGGATCATGTAAAAAGTCCTAGATGGATTTGGATGACATTTTCACCAGAGGTGGCTCTTGGCCCAAAGATGAACTCATTAGATGTTGGAGGTGATCCATGAGTGCATACCTCCGCCAAGGCCGTATCTCACAATGTACAAATGGATGGCGATATGAACGGTGAAAGGGATGGAGGGGGGACAAATGGAGGGAGGGACGGAGCCTTGGCGGGGGTATGCGCTCTCTGAGTGCCCTCTAGTTTTTTTGTTCATTGAAACCAGTGGCTCTTAAAGTTTTTTTAGTCACCATTTTGGGGAGCCAGATCATTACCAAGCACAACTACACATAGCTATTTCTCTGTCCCTCCACACCCACAATGAATGCAAGATCAAGCTAAGCCTTGTCATATTTCCTTTTCATCTTGACTTTTTTTGTTAATTATCATCCAAAATTTCTCTTTGCTTATCATTTTGATGGAGACAGTTTTAAAAATTATTTCATGATATAGCTGAGTATAACCGCTGCTCCTCCATACTGAAAGGAGTCAGTTGAGGTGGTTTGGGCATCTGATCAGGATGCCTCCTGGACGCCTCTCACTTGAGGTGTTTCAGGCACATCCCACTGGGAGGAGACCCCGGGTCAGACCCAGGACACGCTGGAGAGACTATGTCTCCCAACTGGTCTGGGAATGTCTTGGCATCTTCTCTGAAGAGCTGCAGCAGGTGGCTGGGAGAGGGAAGTCTGGACTTCTCTGCTTGAGCTGCTGCCTCTGCAACCTGGACCTCCGGAAAAGCGGTAGAAGATGGATGGATGGAGGTCATGATATAATTTTATCCATTTATCCATCATCCATCCATCTTCTATACCGCTTAATCCTTTTTGGATCACGGGGGGGGGGGGGGGGATTTTCCCAGCATCTTTGGGGAGAGGCAGGGTACACCCTGATCAGATCTCCAGTCCGTTGCCAGGGCTGATATAATTTTATCAGTAATTTTAATTCTAATATGATAAAACACCAAGAAGGTTTTATTTTCATTTGCATTTCCAGTTTTAATTGTGAATCTTTTGAGTTTGAAGAAAATTCTCTCCCCCCCCTTCCCCCCCGAAGGCTTGCATGCAAATGTGGCCCTCCGGGAGTGAGGAAAAAATTTTGTGGCCCTCACTACTACCAAAGGTTCTCATCATCCCTGGTCTAGATTATGTTAGATATGGCTAGTTTACATTTCCTTTTTCTCAAACACTTACCAGTTTATTCAATATTGAATCCCAATTCTGCCGTGGGCAAGAAGATGAGTGATTGATAATGAACCAGGGCAGTAAATACACAGGAGTACACTGAATATGCATTTCTTAAAAACGTGCCTCAAGTTTCTGATGATACCAAAACACGAGGGACTCAGGATTTTTATTTTAGACCTTACTCCTTTCTGAATGGATGGTTTGGCTGAACTGAATGTGCTGCAAGGTCTCACAGTCAATTAAATCATTGGAATGAAATTCTTTCAATGATGTGTATATTTGCAGTCTTTATTATATGTATTTTTACCTAGGCAGCAATCTTAAATTCTTGTTAATGTTGTAATTGGGGGGAGGCAGTTGGGGGGTCAGGGATTTTCCCCTGAGATACATCAACATGGCGCTATGAACTGCAAACCACACAGATTTACAGAAAGTGGAGATGAAGGGCTCAAAAAGTCCATGAGCAAGGCTTTACAGTTTTAAATTTGGACATCCTTGGACCTCATCCATTTAGCGGGAACGTGCCTCAAACCTGTGAGTCTATAAGGGTGGAGATCGGGATTCCTCTGTCTTTCCCCCCGTCCTTCCTTCCTCTCCTTGTTTCCTCCCTCTCACTGTATCCTCTCTAACTCCTTGTCTCCTTCTTCTCTCCTTCATTTTTTTCTTCCCTTGTCACTGACATGGTTATGTGACCCAGTGACAAGACACGGACTCAGAATTGATACAATTAAGTTTATTAACAACAAATATGGTGTTGGTGCGTGTGAGTGTAGGATGGAACTGCCGGAGACAAAGTGGGACACCATACGGCCTGACAACCCTAGGAACACACAGCGAAAAGGGATTACTGGAAGTCACGGATGGAGGTAAACAGTTACATTGTGCTTTCTGTGGGAGCAGATGGTAGCGGCTCAGGTTCAGCATGGTGACTGCAGCTAGGGAGACAGTGCCCTTCCGTGGGTGGTGTGACTCTGGCAGGTGAGCGTCCAAGTGGAGTTGGTGAGGTGGGAGTGCGGGGGAAATCCGCCGCCAGGAGGATAGGAGGAGGATTCTGCCGCCATGGACTACACCTGTGCACAGGGGATCTGAAGACAAAGGTGAGTAGGAATTGGTGAGCTTACGTGGCCAGCTGGAGGGATTCTCCGGCGACGATGAAGTAGGCTTTGGCTGGAACTTTAGTAGACAGGAGGAATTGGCGATGAGCTCATCAGGAGCGCTGAGAGACATCTCCGCACCGCCATGACGGGTAGCGCGGAAGATATAGGCCAGGCGTAATGAGGACCAGGTGTGCGCACAGCTGGGAATGACGAGCAGACAAGACCATGACAGTACTCCCCCCCCCAATGAGCGCCTCTTGGCGATCGTCCCAGCCTACCTGGATGCGTCCGATGGAACTCCCTGATGAGGTCTTTATCAAGCACAAGGGCAGGACACACCCAGGACCTGGACTCCGGCCCATAGCCCTCCCAGTCCACCAGGTATTGCAGACCGCGACCCAGGCGGCGGGCGTCCAGGATAGCAGTCACTCCCCATGCCGGGCTTCCGTGGATCATCCTCGGAGGAGGTGAAGACCTGGGAGGAGGACACAGGGGACTGGAAAACACAGGCTTAATTTGAGAGACATGAAATGTGGGACATATGCGGAGGGAGGGGGGGAGATTGAGCCGCACAGACACAGGGTTGATGATGCGGGAGATAGAAAAAGGCCCAATAAAATGCTGCGTTGTCTTCCTGCGCTCACCCTTCACATTGATGTTCTTAGTAGAAAGCCAAGCCTGCTGGCCCACCTGGTATGACGGGGCTGGGGTCCGGTGGTGGTTGGCCACTGAAGCGTTGCGTTCAGCCGTGCGAAGCAGCGCGGTCTGGGTTGCTCTCCACAGACGTCAACAGCATCTCAGATGCGCCCGGACTGATGGTACGGCAATGTCACCCTCTTCTTCGGGAAATAAAGGAGGAGAATACCCAAGTGAAGCCTGAAAAGGGGACATACCTATGGCAGAGGACACAGTCGAGTTATGGGCATACTCAATCCAGGGCAGGTATGAGCTCCAGGAGGCTGAGTTGGTCAAAACCACACACCGCAGCGCTGCCTGCAACTCCTGGTTGGCCCGTTCACACTGACCATTAGACTGCGGTCAGTGTGAACGTTGACCATTAGACTTCACCATCACTCACGTGATGGTGAAGTCAAACCGACCAAAAAACAAGGACCAGTGGGCCTAGCGGGCATTCAAGCGCTTGGCCGTCCAGAGGTACTCCAAGTTCCTATGATCCGTCCAAACCACGAACGGCTGTGAGGACCCCTCCAGCCAATGGCACCACTCCTCCAGGGCCAGTTTAACAGCCAGCAGCTCCCTGTGACCGATGCTATAATTCTGCTCTGCAGGGGACAGCCGCTGAGAGAAGAAAGCACACGGTCGGACCTTGCCGTCCGCCGGGGAACGCTGAGACAGGCCAGCCCCCACACCAGAATCCAAAGCGTCCACCTCCACCAGACATTGCAGATTAGGATCCACCTGCACCAAGATGGGAGACTCGGAGAACTGCTTCTTAAGATCCATAAAGGCTGCAGCCGCCTCCTCAGTCCACCGGAAAGGGACCTTCGTAGATGTGAGACACATCAAGGGGAGAGCCAAACTGCTGTAGTTCTTGATGAACCGGCGGTAGAAATTAGCAAACCCCAGGAACTGCTGGAGCTGTTTCCTGGAGGACGGAACCGGTCATTCCACCACTGCCTTGATCTTGCCAGGGTCCGGGATAATTTCCTTATGTGAGATAATGAAACCCAATAAAGACATTTTGGAAGTGTGAAACTCACATTTCTCCGCCTTGACAAACAGCTGGTTCTCCAATAGCCACTGCAACACACATCTGACATGCACCCAGTGTTCCTCTAGAGATTGGGAAAAGATCAAGATGTCATCCAGGTACACAAACATGAATACCCCCAGAAAATCTCTTAGAACATCATTGATCAATTGTTGGAACACAGCGGGCGCATTGGTTAATCCGAAAGGCATTACCAGGTACTCAAAATGACCACTGGGAGTGCGAAAACCTGTCTTTCATTTGTCATCCTACCAGATGGTAGGCATTGCGCAGATCCAGCTTCGTGAACCATGATGCCCCCTGGAGAGAGTCAAACGCAGAATTAAGCAAGGGGAGTGAGTATTTATCCTTGATGGTGATATTGTTTAATTCTCTGAAATCAATGCATGGTCTTAGCGAAACGTCCTTCTTGCCCACAAAAAAACCAAAAACCCAGCCACCACCACCGAGGAGGACGGGCGGATGATGCCCAAACTCAGAGATTCCTTGATGTAAGCCTCCATAGCTGCCCGCTCCGGCGGTGACAGGTTATATAGCCGGCTAGATGGAAGTGGAGCCCCCGGGCGGAGATTTATGGCGCAGTCATACAGACGGTGGGGGGGTGGGGGGAAGAGATAGGGCCTGGGCCTTACTAAAAAGGCCTCCAATGCCATGATATTCAGGGAGAACTTTAGCCAGGTCGAGGAGCGGGGCGGAGGGAACCCACAGGGGCAAGGATGGCCAGTATGCGGATGACTGGAGACAGGCACTGAGGCAAAACGAACTCCATGATCTGATACTCCAGAGCACCAGTCAATGTTGGATTATGGAGGTGTAACCAGGGGAAACCCAAGGATGACAGGAGAGGAAGCGATCGGCAGCACAAAAAACTGAAGCTAATCCCGATGGTTACCAGACACAATGACGGACACTGGGGCGGTGTGCTGGGACACAATGGCCATGGGGGCCTTGGACAGTGCTATCAGCTGTAGCGGAGTCTTAAGGGAAATGCAAGGAAGCCCCAAACGGGTTGCCAGGTCCTTAGAGATAAAACTCTGCTCTGCCCCAGAGTCGATTAATGCCTGTGTAGGAATCTCAGTGTGTTTATGTATGAACTGGCTAGGGAGAAGAAGTCTGCATAGGGGATTAGGCTGAGGTGAGTCCGTGAGCCCCCGTACTGCGGCGCATGGACTCCCCCTTTTGGCCGAAGCTGACAACACGAGACCTCATGCTCCTCGCTCCCGCAATAAAGGCACAATCCCAATTCGCGGCTTCGCTGTTTCTCTACCGCAGACAACCTGGACTGCCCTACACTCATGAGTTCTGAGGTAACAGAGGCGTCAGAAGATGGTAGAGCCAATAGGGAGGCTTGAGGAGTGGGGTGAAGCTGATTCCCTGACGGACCATAGGCCTTACGTTCAGCCGCCCACTCTCTCAGTCTATTATCGAGGCTAATGGCAAGCGAAATTAACTCAGAGAGCCTAGAGGGCTTCGTTAGAGGGGCTAGCTCATCCCGAAGGCTAGGGCTAAGGCTCCTAATGAAAATGCTACAGAGGGTAGTGTCTTCCCACCCCACTTCAGTAGCCGCTACCCGGAAATCAACAGCATAATCTGCCACAGCCTTAGTCCCCTGTCTCAAGTTCAATAACAGAGTGGTGAGAAAGCTATCTCGGCCTGAGTGATCAAACACTTCCTACTAAATTCCTGGATAAACTGGCAAAAGGTCAGACTAGCATAATTAGCTCTAGCCATAACTGCATATGCCCATGCTAGCACTCTTCCCTCCAACAGGTTGATAACATACCCAATCTTACTGTGGTCCAAGGAAAAGTCCTCAGGTACCCGCTGGAACACTACCTCACACTGCATGACGAACCCCCGGGCCTCTCCAAGTTTTCCGCTAAAATGGTTGGGGGTAGGAACAGGAGTAAGGCGAACTGGAGGTCCTAGCATGGGCGGGTTAGCTGGAGGGCTAGCGGTTGCTGAGGAGCTGCTGAGAGAAGGTAAAGCCTGGGAGCTAGTTAGCTGGTCTAACCGGTCTGTGACTCGGGCTAATTGGGTAAGAATGGACTGCTGCTGAATTGATCAATTCTGTTCTCCATGTTGTTGACAGGGCGCACCAAAGCGCTGTCAGCTGGGTCGTTCTGGCGGAGATGTACTGACATGGTTACGTGACCCAGTGACAAGACACGGACTCAGAATCGATACAATTAAGTTTATTAACAACAAGTATGGTGTTGGTGCGTGTGAGGGTAGGCTGGAACTGCCGGAGACAAAGAGGAACACCGTACGGCCTGGCAACCCTAGGAACACACAGAGAAAGGGGATTACTGGAAGTCACAGCTGGAGGTTAACAGTTACACTGTGCTTACTGTGGGAGCAGATGGTAGCGGCTCAGGTTCAGCATGGTGACTGCAGCCAGGGAGACAGTGCCCTTCCGTGGGTGGTGCGACTCTGGCAGGTGAGTGTCCAAGTGGAGTTGGTGAGGCAGGAGTGTGGGGAAATCCGCTGCCGGGAGGATAGGAGGAGGATTCCATTGCCACGGACTCCGCCTGTGCACAGGGGATCTGAAGACAAAGGTGAGTAGGAATTGGTGAGCTTACGTGGCAAGCTGGAGGGATTCTCTGGCGATGATGAAGTAGGCTTTGGCTGAAACTTCGGTAGACAGGAGGAATTGGTGATGAGCTCGTCAGGA
This sequence comes from Pholidichthys leucotaenia, assembly GCA_020510985.1. NCBI lineage: Eukaryota > Metazoa > Chordata > Actinopteri > Cichliformes > Pholidichthyidae > Pholidichthys > Pholidichthys leucotaenia. The sequence continues at coordinate 17,166,970 of CM035848.1, read as the reverse complement.
GTGCTGAGAGACATCTCTGCACCACCGTGACGGGCAGCGCGGAAGATATAGGCCAGGCGTAAATGAGGACCAGGTGTGCGCGCAGATGGGAATGACGAGCAGCCCAGACCATGACAGTCGCCTCCCCTGACGTCCTTGTATCTCATCTTCTCTCACCATCCATCCCATGTTTTCTCTTCGTTTGCCTCCCCTGTGTCCTTGTTTGATATCACTATGTCTTTTCTCCTCTTCCATTCCTTTCCTTTGCCCCCATCTCCTTTAGCCCAGGTGTACCTTAGAGCCAGCTTAGTCAGAGTAGAACTGTGACAACTAACATCACAACTAGCACTAACAGACCAAATATATTGAAATATGATCTTCCTGATGAATCACAGTTACTGAAAATCTTTAAATGCTATTAGGTTTAAAGGTCTGATGACACGTTTTTGACTTCATCTAATTTTTCAGCACATAATACAATATGACGGAATAGGTTAGTCTGTGCAGTTCTAAGTCAAACAGGCTTTTTTTCACAGAAATATCCGACGTTTTCATGAGCGCCACATCACCAATTGCGTCAGTGGCTGGAAGACCCCACGGCCATGTTGTAACATCATCAACAGAACACAGCGCTTGGCTGCCCATTGTACACACAGGATGGAAGCGGTAGATAACATCGACGATGGTTCCAGCACATGTAGTCTGGAATTGGTTTGTGTTGTCCAATCTTCAGACGATTATAGTTCCGAAGAAAGAATGACAATGAAGAATCTGGTGGCATCAGACTGTATAAGTTTGAGCCGTGCCAAGCGGGCATCGTGCCTAATGAGTCAGACTCAGAGAGTGGCAGTGGAGGGGCACACTTAGCTGGCACAGCAGCAGCAACAAACACATGGCAGGGGAACACCGAGTGTTATGCTTTTGTTACAGATATTGCAACAAATTATTTGTTCATAAATATAATTCACGTTAACCCGATTTTTCAATAAAATCATAGTAGTGTATTCTCTGTGGCTCAGGCATCGGGTTTTTTATGTACTATCTTTATGTATTTAATGTATTTATGTATTATGTATTATCTGGTGAATCCTGTGCATAAAACCATTCATCATGATCCTCTGTGCGCTCTTACGCAGGGCACGGAGAGGGAGGATGAAATAATGAGGATTTACGTGCAGGGTTCACCACAGCACATTTAATAAAGAAAGAGACAATTCCCAAAAAGGTGAAGATGTACAAAAAACACAAACACACTTACTGATGGTGTTCGGGGGCCTGCACCGGCCAGAGAACGAATGAGAGGAGACGTGTTAGCCACTGGTGCGCCCCAGAGCCGACATTGCTTCAAGGACGCACAAGAACCACAGCGAACATGGAGTGACTAACACGTCGTGAGAGTGCTGAAAATACTGGCAGACTAACAGCACAGATGACAATACTATGGACCAGCAGTGCGTGACTGGCAGACGGCCACTAAGTACACGCACTGCTGGTGATGGTGTGATGAGAAGCACCTGGGTGAAGACCGGGAAACATGATCAGCGGGAGTTTGAATCAGCTGGTGATAATGATAGAGGGGACGTGGCCAGACCAGTGAGCGTCAGCATGCGATCACAGAAAGTAGGTCAAAGCTGGGCGTAAATCCATTAATCCTTCCCCTCCTCGTGCGCTCCTCCTGCGTAAAAGCGCACGAGGAGCGCACGAGGAGGCTTATGACAGTTGAGGCTAAAGCGTGTGATGTGGTCTTTCACGGCCTGCTGTTTATCTAAGCCTGCGACACAACGCGAAGGCATAGCCATAAAATAGCCATAAAATTAAAACAAGAAACCAGAGAAACTGTGAGCTACAAAGCTGCTGTCATTCAAAAACACCAGAGTCCATTCTGTCGCTTATGTCATGGTGGTGCCGCCCTTCATTCAGTGGGTGGCACCACAGTTCAGTCAGTGGCTGTGGTTTTTTGATGATAACTAGTTTATGCAGGCGCGGTTGTAAATATTATATTGATCATCGACAATGACTTTTGGGTTTACACAACATGCTAAAAAATGTCAAAATCATGTCACCGGACCTTAAAAGTAGTAGTGAGTGCATTAACCATGACTGCTCAGTGTGATTAATGGTGATTAAAACTCTATCTAATTACAATTAGATATTAGGCAATTAGGCGTGCAAAAAAAGCGGAACTTTTGAAACACAGGTAGTGTTTCTGTCAGACAGTCTGTGGCGTGACTCAAAACGGAGATGCATGAAGCTAAATTCATGGCACAAACTCCTCATTTCTTTTTGAATGCTGGGTGTTCAAATCATTTTGGAGTATTGCTGTCATACTGTGGATATATGGACCATATATCCACAGTATGACGAGCCTTGCTCGTGGACCACAGTCCTGACCTGAACTGAACCTCACTAGATTAAAAACATACTAAACAGTGTGTTAGTGAAAGAACAATAAAGCCACTGACAGACTATTCAACACACATCTCAGGATGCATCACAAACTGTTGGTTGGTGGGAGCCCTTGGTGTTGCTGTTACAAAGAGGTGGCCTTCTGAGGAGGACTCTAGTGCAGTCTCATACAAAGCCACCGTGTCCGTACGTGAAGGTAAGCATGATAACGGCGAGAAGGAAGAACCACGACATCCACAGATTTAGTTTTTCTTTTGTACATGTCACTTTCAGTTGCTCCTTAGATAAAGACATGAAGATGTGCTTCCATGTGGGCCCCACCAAAGGTTAAACTGGGCTGTCTTCTGGCTCCAATGTGGGTTTGTCTGTGGCTTCCATGTTGGCCTCAACTGGGTTGGCCCACATGGACTTTACCTCTTTACCTATTTTCAACTTATTTTCTCATAAATTTGCAGTTTTCTTGTAAATTTGTGACTTTTCCCCCTAATTTGATACATTTTTCTTGAAATTTTTAAGCTCTCATAAATTTCTTATTTTTTCTTGTAAAATTGTGATTTTTTTTCTAGCAAATTTGCGAACTTTTTCTTGTAATTTTGGATCTCATAAATTTGCCTTTTTTTTTTTTACAGTTTTTTTCTCATAAATGTGTTACTTTTTTCCTTATAAGTTTGCTATTTTCTTGTATTTTTTTTAAATTTTTCCCATAAATTTGCAACGTTTTTCTTGTAAATTTGGAACATTCTCAAAAATTTTCAACGTTTTTTTACTGTAAATTTCCAGCTTTTCCTCATAAATTTGGGACTTTATTCTCATAACTGTGCCTGTGGCACCAGTGTTACTGAACCCTACTCACCCACATTGAACCGATGTGGGACCCAGTTGGGTTTAAAGTGGGTAAACAGACCACAGGTAAAGTCCATGTGGGCAGACACAGAAGGGGCCAACATGGAACCCGTGGACAAACCCACATGGGACCCAGGAGACAGCCCTGGTGGGGCCCACATGACCATGCTGGCTGTGTTATCTTAAAACATTAAAATTACTTGTTAGGGTGGGTCATGTGATGCCAAGTGAGCAGGGGTATTTGGGCCGAGCTACCAGACTAGATAATATAAGATAAGCCTTTATTAGTCCCACAATGGGGAAATTCCAGGATTGCAACAGCACAGGAATAGCAACACTCAGAGCAATAATTAAGAAGATACGGAAGATATAAATAAGAGCAGTGGATATACATACATACACATCAATATATAAATATATATACAAAGTGCGGAGCATTGTAGCAAGATGGAATAAACAGCATAACCGTCTACTTAGTTATCCTACATAGTATGAATATGTACCCATACATATTGTCACCCTCCGTAGCGACCGATACTGTCCTAGTTGTATACTGGAGGGGACCATTGTGTAAGTCTATTGCATCTTTTGCATTCAATACTATTCGGTCGTCATGTTTTCTATTTGGAATAATCTAGAGCAAAATTAAGAAAATGGTTGAAACGGCCTCATTAGAAGAGCGAGCTTTGGTGAAAAGCAGCCAAGGACAAACCAGGGCATCAGTTTAAACCCAGAAGCACTGAACTGAAGGCAGTGGTGGGAGAAGTTGTCATAACTTACCGTGCGCTTTTATGCAGCGCACAGAGAGGGGAGAAATAATGAGGATCTATGTGCTAGAGTTACACCACACGCATTTATTAAACACAAAAAACTGATGACAAACAGTTCCCAAACAAGGTGAAGACTTACAAGAAAAAACACAAACACTTATGGTTGGCATTCGGGGGCCAGCATCGCCCCGCGAACACATGAGGAGAAACGTGTACCCACACTGGCGTCCCACAGCCAGTATCGCTGAGTGGGCGCCAGAGAACCATGAAGAGCGCGGATTGGATACACGTCATTGAGGTCCTGACACAGACCATACACTGACAAAACAATACAATGACCAGCAATGTGTGACTGGCACAAAGCTGCTTAAATACACACATTGGTGGTGATGGTGAAATGAGGAGCACCTGGGCGAGGCGCGGGAAGATGGCACACGGGAAAGGGAACAGCTGGTGAAGATGAGAGAGGTGGCGTGGCCGGACCGGCGAGCTGTCAGCAGCGCTCACAGAAAGTTGGTCACAGTGGCTGTCTAACAGCTGCCGGTCAGACAGTGGCTATGGGTAGGGAAGGCAGACTGAAATACATAATATACACATATACAGCAGCAACTAGACTCACAGAGAGGGCAGGACTGAGCCAGGGAAACCAAGCGGGCTCGGCTCCTGACAGAAGTGAACAGGGTGGCAGACAACCCTGAACTTAAGACTCTGGCTCAGGAGATAAGTGAGGCTGTGCTTGTTGAGAATCTCTCTCTCATTGAAGCTAAACTGGAACAGACAAACAGATCAGTGGGCTCCCAGAGAGAGCATGAAAGCTGTGAATAAAACAGTGGAGGACGCAGAGCAGAGAATGTTGAACACAGACAATGAGGAAACTCAGTTGTGGGCTGATGATGGACAGCATCACGGCTGATGTGAAAGAGGCTGAGATTCAGCAGCATAAAGATGGTTGACCTGCCTGACTACACAGACGACAGAAAAGGATTTCATTGAGACGTGGACAACAAAGACCGGCTCTTACAGGAAAGACAGACAGGCTGGAGCTCACCTTGGACCCACACAGTTTTGTTGGAAGCATGTGGGCCTTGTCCTATGATCATTTCTACACACTTTAGATAAATGAGGGCCGACCCCTCTTGGCTGCAGTGCCAGGCAGGGTTTAAATTCCCCGACAAGCCTCTTCCTCACTTGTCTGATCATGAGGCTCTGATTTGTTTCTCTTGCCGCTTTGTCTGTATGAGACAGCAAACAATTCTGCTTCTGAAGATTTACAAACCCTGACCGTTTTTTCCCCTTTTGAATTAATTGATCATGGATTGATTCATAGGTAATTAAACTGGTCACAGCCCAGCCAGCATGCCCACGTGGGCCCCACCAGAGGTTAAACGTGGGCTGTCTCATGGCTCCCATCTGTGTTTGCCCACATGGACTTCACCTGTGGTCCAGGTGAGCGTGGAACCTGTTCACCCACTTTAAAGCCGCCGGGCCCCACATGGGTTTAAGATGGGTGAGCAGGCACCATGAGCACAATTACATGAAAAAAGTCACACATTTGCTACAAGAAAAATCACAAATTTCTGAGGAAAAAAGTCCCAAATTTATGGCAAGAAGTTACAAGTTTACAGTAGAAAAAGTTGAAAATTTTTGAGAAAGTTTCAAATTTTCAAGAAAATGCCTTAAATTTATGGGGAAAAAGTGACAAACTTACAAGAAAACTGCAAATTTGTGAGAAAAGATGAAAATGGGTGAACAGGTAAAGTCCATGTGGGCAGACACAGATGGGGCCCACATGGAAGCTGTGGACAAACCCACATGGACCCAGAAGACAGCCCAGTATAACCTCTGGTGGGCCCACATGGGCGTGCTGGCTGGGAGGTGTTGTGCTGCTGCAGAATGGCTTCAGCTAACACTTCAGTCGTGGAACACAAACTCTCTGCTTTCCTGGGATTCTCCTCCCCTTTCCTGTGCTTGTTTTTTTCCACTCTCTCCTACCCTCTCAATCTGTGTACTGTTCTATTTACTGCCATTTCCTCCTGTGTTGTACCGTTGGTTCTTTTCCTTTCTACCTCTGATTTATTTCTTTCATTGTGTTGTCTTTGCTCACTGCGCCAGCTGTGTTTCCTGGTTCCATCTCATCCTCCAGTGGTCCCGGCTCCCCCTGAATTCCTCTTTGCTTCTGGGTTGATTTGAGCTGTTTCCGTCGTGTCAGTTGCCTTCGCGTGTCCTGTATTCAGATCCTCACTCCAGCATTCATTTACTTTATAAAAACATCCTGTTTCACTGGAGCCACTGCTGATTAACTGGCCTTCATTCAAAGCAGTGTTTAAATCTACAATCCATCAGCATGTTCTCACCTAAATTTGTTTGTACTCTATGAGGAAATTTAGAACTTCTTCAGACCATAGCAATGAACAAATAATGGAGTCTAAACTGTCATGGAAAATTTGGAAAGTAAATGCATCATCATCATCATCATCATCATGAATATACAATGACTTGGTTCTCGTGAGCTGGTGGAGCAATAAGAGAAATGGTGCAAAAAGGCAACAATCAGTGCAAAAGATAAAATCAACAAACACAGCACAAAAAGAACCTGCTGTCCCAAATAAGGCACGGCAGTTCAGAAAATCTGCAGTAAATGAAGTAATTATTATTGTAAAGCAATACTTTTTAAATTAATCGGAAATTAGTCACTGGTGGTCTGATATTTTGGGGTTGCCTGAAGCAACACCCACTGGCTGAAGCGAGCTGCTTCAGCCAGTGGGTGTCAGGAGTGTCTGTACTGCAGAAGACAGGAGACGACAATAATTTTCTCCTATCCACTCCTTCACCCCAACACCTTCTTATTATGACAGTCAAGTCTGTTGTTGCAAATAGACCGACTCACTTTTATGGATTCAGTGATTTTTTTTTTCAACAGAGAACACAGATGATGGTTTTGATAGCGCAGACTTCTGTTGTGCAGGTGGTGATGACAACAAATGATGGACCGCTCGGCAGTCAAAACTGTTCTGTGTCTTGAGTAAAATTATCTCAGAAGAACATAAAGCAGCTCCTGCGATGTGCTTGCTTGTCTTGTTATACCCCCGTTAAACAGGGGTGCAGATCACCCAGAGATGGAAAAATACCCCTCAGCTGCTTGCTTTGCTGTGGAGATGGCATTTTAACCTTGACCTCTGACCTTGCGATCCCATAAACATGGTGGTAGTTCAGGGTCAGAGAGTGAACCTGTCTACAAAGTTTGGAGACCCTAGCTCAGGGCTTGGCGACCTGCACTCCACAAAGAGCTGCTGTGAGTGGTTGCTGAATAAAAAAAAATGCATGGAGCCACAGAAATACGCGAGCCTAAAAACTAAGATGTAACAGCAGAATTACAGCTCCAATCTGTCCCGACAACATCAGGATTTGTCTGGTAATTTTTCAATTATTTGCCAAAAAAAAAAATGTCTGTCTTTTTTCTTCCAAAATTGTGTTGGTGTTTTCCTCATTAAACTGTAATTTTTTTTCAAAAAATTTGTTTTTTTTACATAAATGTGTTTTTTTTTAAATTTGTCAAATTTTCTTTACAAATTTAAAACCTTTATTGTGTAAAATTGAAAACCTTTTCCATGTAAATTTGTGACATTTTTCCTAATAAAGTTATAAGCTTTTTTCATAAATTTTGATATTTTTGGCACAATCTTCATCTTTTCTCATAAGATTGTCTTAACTGATTGCTACCTTTTTCAAATAATAATGGTGCCTTTTTCATATAAATCTGCAATTGTTTTCTAATACAATTCTAGCTTTTTGGGGTAAATTTGTGACTTTTTCTCTTGCCAATTTGTGGGGAATTTCTCCTCATAAAATTGCTAAATTTTAAAGATTTTTTTTCATAAATTTTCAGCTAGTCTCATAAATCTATTTTTTCTTTGCAAATTTATTAATTTTCAGGAATTGTATTTTTCTCATAAAACTACAACTTTTTCGATTAAATTTGTGATTTATTTATTTTTTTTTAAATTGTGTGACTTTTTTCTTACAAATTTGTGGGTATATTTTCTTGAGAAAACTGCAAAACATTTTTGAGATTTTTTTTTTCTCCAGATTTTCTCATTTGCTGCTTTTAAGGATATTTTTCTCATGAATGTGCAACTTTTTTTTCTTGTAATTTAATTGCTTCTTTTCTTGGATATGGATGAGGTTTTTGTTCTTGTTTTTTCCTCTCAGGGAGCCACCATCTATGGGCAAAAGAGCCACATGTGGCCCCAGAGCCACAGGTTGCATACCCCTGCCCTAGCTTCACTTGTTCTATAGCAATAGTGCAAAGGGAATGTTAACATTGATCTTTGACCTTTTGACCCCAAACCCATAGTCAGAGGTCAGGGTCTAAAGGTAAATTCACACCAAATACGAACGGGCAGCGCAAATCCATAAAAATTGATGGATTTGACCACATTATTTGACCACTTGCAGGGAAATGGCTTATTTGAAGAGTTTCAATCTGGGTTTAGAATCCATCATAGTACTGAAACAGCCTTAATGAAGGTCACTGATGACCTCCTGATCGCATCTGATAATGGACTTGTTTCTGTACTTGTCCTTTTAGACCTTAGTGCAGCTTTTGATACTATTGATCATAATATTCTACCTGATAGATTAGAACACTATGTTGGACTTAATGGAACTTCAGTGCAGTGGTTTAGATCTTATTTATCTGATAGGTTCCAGTTTGTTCATGTCAATAATGAGTTTTCTTTCAACTCAAAGCTCAGTCATGGAGTTCCACAGGGATCTGTGCTAGGTCCTACTCTTTTTAGTTTATATATGCTTCCGTTAGGCAACATTATTAGAAAGCACTGTATACATTTTCATTGTTATGCAGATGACACACAATTATACCTGTTAATGAAGCCAGATGATAGTAATCAATTAGCCAAGTTAGAAGCCTGTCTTAAGGAAATCAAACTTGGGTGACTTGTAATTTCCTGCTATTAAATTCAGATAAGACTGAAGTCATTCTTGTTGGTCCAAAAAAATCTTAGAAATACCTTTCCAAATCAAACTTTTAGTTTGGATGCAGTTACTCTTTCTCTTAATAGCTCTCTGAGGAACCTTGGAGTTATTTTTGATTAAGATCTGTTTTTCAGTTCACATATTAAATTCGTTTCTAAGACTGCCTTCTATCATTTGCGTAATATTGCCAAGATTAGGAGCATCTTGTCTCAGAGTGATGCTGAGAAACTGATCCACGCTTTTGTTAGCTCTAGATTAGATTATTGTAACTCTTTATTATCAGGTTGTCCTAAAACATCTCTAAAAAGTCTTCAGTTGATCCAAAATGCTGCAGCAAGAGTTTTAACAGGTACTAGAATGAGAGGCCATATCTCTCCGGTTCTGGCCTCCCTTCATTGGCTTCCCATAGAGTTTAGAATTAAGTTTAAAATCCTTCTTCTCACTTTCAAAGCTCTAAACAGTCAGGCCCCTTTTTATTCAAAAGATCTGATATTACCCTATTAATCTAACAGAGCACTATGCTCCCAAAATGCTGGATTACTTGTAATACCTAGAATCTCCAAAAGTACAATGGGAGGCAGAGCCTTCAGTTATCAAGCTCCTCTCTTGTGGAACCAGCTGCCAATCTGGATTCAGGAGTCAGACTCGATCTCTGTTTTTAAGAATAGGGTTAAAACCTTCCTTTTTTATATAGCCTACAGTTAGGGACGGATCATGTGTCTCTGAACTCTCCCTTAGTTATGCTGCTAATAGGTTTAGACAGCCGGGGGACCTCCATTAATTGCACTGGGCTTCACTCCTTTCTTCACTCTCAATGAAATATATATATTTTTTTTGCTGGTCATTAACATCTGTTTGTTCTCTCCCATAGATTGAGTCCCCCTCGTGCTGTTTGCTCTCTACATGTCTGTTCTTTTCATCTTCTCTGTCCCCTCACCCCCCAGCCAGTCGCAGCAGATGACTGCCCCTCCCTGAGCCTGGTTCTGCTGGAGGTTTCTTCCTGTTAAAAGGGAGTTTTTCCTCTCCACTGTGGCCAAGCGTTTGCTCACAGGGGATCGCCTGATTACTGGGGTCTTTCTGCAATTGTGGGGGTTTCCCCTACAGTTGAAAGTGCTATGAGATCTTTTTTTTTTTTTTTTTTTTGATTTTCTATACTTTATTGATCCCCAGAGGGGAAATTGAGGGCATCCACCTGGATGGATGAAGCAGCCACGGTACGGTGCTATCCCTTTACCATTCACACACACATTCACACCTAGGGCCACTTTACAGTCTCCAATTAACCTAACCTGCATGATTTTGGCCTGTGGGAGGAAGCTGAAGAACTCCCGGAGTAAACCCACGCAGACACGGGGAGAACATGCAAACTCCACACAGATCACTGTTGGTCAGGGGCTGGGATCGAACCAGGGATCCCATGGCCAAGTGTGAGTTGCTGTGCTGCTGCAGTGATGACTGTTGTTGTGAAAAGGCACTATATAAATAAAGTTGAATTGAACTGAATTGAACTGAACTGAATTGAATTGAACTGAAAAAGTGAATGGGAAGACACGAGTACGCACGTTCACGTCCCAGGCTAGCTAGCTAGCTAGCTGCTAGCTTTGAGATTCTGTCGTCACCAGAGTAAAGGTATCACCATTGCAGAGTAAACTAGTTTGAAAATTTGACTCACTCACCTGGAGACTCAGGAGGACTGGGAGCCCTTCAGCTGAATTGGGATATCGTTGTTATTTACCCACGGTGTCCTGTCACGGACAAGCTAGCAAGCTAGCAACGTAAACGCCCCTCATCTTGTGAACTTTTGGAGGCTTGAAACAACATTTTCAGGTGAGCCCCAGCTGAATAATGTAAACATAAGCATGACGTTATTTAGGGAATTTCCACAGCAGGTTGAACACAGCTGCAGAAGTTTTAAAGGCAACTCTGCATCATCCCCATCAGAGATGAGGCCGACGATCGCACAGTCATCAGACAACTTCTGTAGATGGCAGTGTGGTGTATTGTGTGAAAAATCAGCAGTGTAGCGGGTGAACAGGAAGGGAGCCAGAACTGTTCCCTGGGGGGGGGGGGGGGGCTGTACTGCAGATGATGATGTCAGACACACAATCAGAATCTCACAAACTGTGATCAGTCTGTGAGGTAGTCCAGGATCCACGATGACAGGTGCTGGCCCACCCCTGCAAACAGTAGGTTGTCCCTCAGGATCACTGGTTGGATGGTATTGAAAGTACTGGAGAAATCAAAGAACATGGTCCTCACAGTGCTCCCAGGCATCTCCAGGTGGGACAGGGAATTGTGTAGGAGATCACTGCATCCTCCAACCCGAAGCCATGCTGGTAGGCAAACTGAAGTGGATCATTCTACTTCAGTTTGCCTACCAGCAAGGTGTGATGTGTGGGCCACTGGTCTGTAGCTGTTCAGGTCCTTGGGGTGCGGGGTCTTCAGTACAGGTACCACACAAAATGTTTTCCACAGCTGTGGTACCCTCCCTAGCTTCAGGCTCAGACTGAAGATATGAATGAATGAATGAATGAATGAATGAATGAATGAATGAATTTATTTCGGATAGTACAGTACAGGTTAGAAGAAACTGAATAATGTAACAACAAGGTCAAATTAGACAATGACTCCTCTGATTATACAATTCAACGTAAGTTATCCGAAATGGGTGATGGCTGAAGCCGCAGCTTATATTGCCCACCCATATTCCATCCAAGAATTCAAAAGAGAAAAAGAGAAAACAGACAAGAGTGATTACAATTCAAAACAAAGCTAAGACAAAATGTGACAGAGAAAAAAAACAAAAACAAAAAACTAAGCTAAGCTAACTTAAGCGATTACTATTCAAAAACAAATCTAAGACAAAATGTGACAGAAAAGAAAAAAAAAAAAACTAAGCTACAACACAACACAGGCTGGATATGGCAATCCTTATGCGATTTTACATGTCGTCTTGTAAATATGTTTGGAGTATTTCTTCCTTTAGTTTTTGTTTAAATTGTCCAAGCGTTGTACATGATTTTAACTCAGGTCCAAAATCGTTCCATAATCTGACTCCTTGCACTGAAATACAGTGTTGCTTGGTGGTAGTTCTCACTGTAGGCTTTTGAAATATACATGTTCCTCTGAAGTGATATCGTTTCTCCCTTATTTGGAACAACTTTTGGATATTTGCGGGCAGTGATAAATTCTTCACTTTAAACATTATTATTGCAGTTTTAAAGTCAACCAGATCTTTCAACTTGAGAGTTTTTTGTTTAAGAAAAAGTGGGTTTGTTGGTTCCCTGTAAGCTGCTTTGACCAACTGCTCCACAATCCCACACAGCTGGCCTGTGCAGGACTTGAGGAGCCTCAAGCTGATGCCATCCGGACCTGCAGCCTTCCTAGTCTTGAGCTCACCTTCAGCTCAGCTCTCACCTGGGTTTTAGTGAGAGTCAGGTTGGGGCAGGGGGAGCTGTGTGCTGGGGGGGGGTGTTGGGTCTGTGGGGGGAAAAACAGTAGGGGATTACAAGGGGGATGGGGGGAGGGCAGTGGACAGCGGGACTAGATGAAGGTGTAGGCAGCAGTGGTTGGTGGGCAGGCGGAGAAGAGCGCAGTTGGTCAAATCTGTTAAAAACAGGTTCAGGTTGTTCACCTACTCACTACCCCCTGTGGCCTGGGAGGAGGTATTCTGGTGCCCAGAGATGGTTTTGAGACTTCTCCAGACACTGTTGATGTCACTCTGCTGCAGTTTGTCCTCCATCCTCTTCCTGTAGCTGTCCTTCCTCTCTCTGATCTTGTCTCCTTAGCTCCCTCTGTAGGGACTTCAGCTACTCCTTGTTCCCCAACCTGAAGATCTTTTTCTTCCTTCAGCAGTGACTTTATCTCAGGGTTGATCCAGGGTTTGTTGTTTTGGAAAACATTTTATGGTCTTGGTGAGTATGGTGTTCTCTACACAGAAGCTGATGTAGTCTTTGATGGTGTGTCATCGATGTCCTCACCATGTGGATCACAGAGCTGCTCCCACACAATGGATTCAAAACAGTCTTTCAGCGTGTCCAGCACCTCCTCAGACCATATCTTCACTGTGTGGGTAACAGGAGGTTGTCTGTGTACCAGGGGTTTGTACACAGGCAGGAGGTGAAACAAGTTGTGGTCCGATCTTCTGGGGGCGGGGGGGGGGGGGGGTATGTGGCATGTGGCATACTGGGTGAAAGTGGATAGAATGGAGGACAGGGAAGAATGGTTAAAATCACCAGAGATGAGCTGGAGGGCATTTGCATGCTGTGTCTGCAGCCTGCTGGTGACTGAGTGGATGACGTCACACGCTGCCTCAGTGCTCGCAGAGGGGGGTACATAAATAACAATCACGATGACATGTGAGAACTCTCTGGGAAGGTATGCCGGTCACATGCTAACGGCTAGCAACTCAATGTCCTTGCTGCAGTGTTGTTCTTTAATTGTGATGTGTCCAGGATTACACCATCTCTTGTTCACATACATTGTCAGCCCCCCGCCTCTGCTTGTCCCGCTATCTGGTGTCCGATCTGTCCGTATGAATTGATGTTCAATTTTTTGCTTGATCAAGCCTGAGATACTCATATTTCAAGTGACCATGTCTTAGAAGCTGAACTGGAAATATTAACACATATAAACCAACAGATGAAAAGTTGTTTTTCTCATTATTAAAACAATTGGACGTATCCATTTTTGCAAACAAACTCTTCACATGTACATAAGTATTCACAGCCTTGATCATGAAGCTAAACATTGAGCTCAGGTACATCCTGTTTCCACTGATCATCCTTGAGATGGTTCTACAGCTTAATTGGAGTCCACCTGTGGTAAATTCAGTTGATTGGACATGTAGTTGTAGTTCAACTACATGTAGACATGTAGTTGATTGGACAATCATATAGACACACACCTGTCTATATAAGGTCCCACAGTTGACAGTGCATGTCATAGCACAAACCAAGCATGAAGTCAAAGGAATTGTCTGCAGAACTCCGAGACAGAATTGTCTCAATGCACAAATCTGGGGTAGGGAACAGAAAAATTTCTTCTGGTTTGAAGATCCCAGTGAGCACAGTGGCTTCCATGATCTGTAAATGGAAGAAGTTCAGAACCACCAGGACTCTTCCTAGAGCTGGCTGGTCATCTAAACTGAGCGATCGGGGGAGAAGGGCCTTAGTCAGGAAGGTGACCAAGAACCCGGTAATCACTCTGTCAGAGCTCCAGCATTCCTCTGTTGAGAGAGGAGAACCTTCCAGAAGGACAGCCATCTCTGCAGCAATCCACCAATCAGGCCTGTATGGTAGAGTGGCCAGACAGAAGCGACTTCTTATTAAAAGGCACGTGGCAGCCCACCTGGAATTTAACAAAAGGCACCCGGAGGACTCTCAAACCATAAGAAACAAAATTCTCTGGTCTGATGAGACAAAGACTGAACTCTTTGGCGTGAATGCCAGGCGTTATGTTTCGAGGAAACCAGGCATCACTCATCACCAGGCCAATACCATCCCTACAGTGAAGCATGGTGGTGGCGGCAGGATAGATAGATAGTTAGATAGATAGATAGATAGATAGATAGATAGATGTACTTTATTTATCCCAAACTGGGAAATTACAGTGTAACAGCAGCATGACAGTAGACAACCAAACAATAGAAACACATACACAGCATAATAGACAAAGGGATTACCCATGCAAAGTAAAACTGCTAAAAACTTATATACATCATAAATGAATGGATGGTCAGCATCATGCCGTGGGGATGTTTTTCAGCGGCAGGAACTGTGAGACTAGTCAGGATAGAGGGAAAGATGAATGCAGCAATGTACAGAGACATCCTGGATGAAAACCTGCTCCAGAGTGCTCTTGACCTCACACTGGGGCGACAGTTCATCTTTCAGCAGGACAACGACCCTAAGCACACAGCCAAAATATCAAAGGAGTGGCTTCAGGACAACTCTGTGAAAGTCCTTGAGTGGCCCAGCCAGAGCCCAGACTTGAATCCAATTGAACATCTTTGAAGAGATCTGAAAATGGCTGTACACTGACACTTCCCATCCAACCTGATGGAGCTTGAGAAGTGCTGCAAAGAGGAATGGTCCAAACTACCCAAAGATAGGTGTGCCAAGCTTGTGGCATCATATTCCAAAAGACTTGAGGCTGTAATTGCTGCCAAAGGTGCATCAACAAAGTACTGAGCAAAGGCTGTGAATACTTATGTACATGTGTTTTCTTAGTTTTTTTGATTTGTAATAAATTTGCAAAAATCTAAAAAAAAAAAAAAAAACTTTTTTCACGTCATTATGAGGTGTGTACAATTTTGAGGAAAAAATGAATTTACTCCATTTTGGAATAAGGCTGTAACATAATAAAATGTGGAACAAGTAAAGCACTCCTCTTTGGTTGCCCAAGAAACTCTCAATGACCCCTAAGTGATCTCTCCTGGTCTCTCAGCAATCTCTCCTGCTCTCAATGATCTCTCAGGGATCTTTCAATGATCTTTATAGACCACTAAATTAGCAGAAAATTGATTTTTTTTTAATCACACAACAATCTCCCAAACATTTACACAGAAGCAGCTTTTCAAGGATCTAGGAGCATGTATAACTGTCTAGTATCTATCTGTGCTGACCCTGTATTGAAATGAAAAACTGTTGTCTCAGCCTGTGACAGCTATGGTATGCACCAGCCCAACCCATGCCCTTAAGCTGGATCACAGCACTGAAGAACATGGATGGATGGAGGGTGATGAAATACATTTGGATAATAAGATAGTGTGTGTGTTTTTTTAGTGGTTAAAATACAAACAGACCAAATGAATTTACAGAAATGACCATGGAGTTTGTTACAATCAGTTTTGCAATAAAACCTAGAACTGCAATGATGAAGAAACTGATGACACTCTTCTTGCAATTACCTGCCAACAACTTTTGCAATAACATTATTGTAATTCTAAATGTCTGATAGTCCATACTTTACTAGTCTCTGTTAAATGTGTCAAATTTGGTGATATTTCTTCAATTTTTAATGTGAGAAACACAAAATTGGTCATTTTCAGTGAGTTACTTTCTTTGCAGATGAGCCCCATATCAGTCAGGTCAGGAGTGGAACACTGGACTTCCTGCTACTGGTACCATGTAAACCAGTGCTACCTGTGTCATGGTCGGGTGGCCTAAACCGGCTCCCCTACCTGAGTTCCAAGGAATCTCAGGTGTGGAAGGTTTCTGGGTAACCCTGCAGGATTAGAAACAACACCTGTCAAAGGGCGGATGAGCACATTAGAGTGCCAATGGCCAACCCAGGGACGACTGTTGGGTAAGGCCTAAACCTGTTCAGCCCCACTTGTCAAGGTATTACCAAGCTGCTGGTAGGAGGGCGGTGGATTTTGGTAGACCTAGGTGGTAGTATGCTCAGTACACCAGTTAGGCTACCACAGTGCTCGGTGTACATCTGCATTGATGTACTCGGCATGGACAACCCAGTCAGTCAGTGACCACTGCGGAGCAAATTCCTCACCATCTAGCTCTGTTGTGCGCCAGTGCACCTCTTGTTTCTTGCTGTGGAAGTCCGTATTCCTTTACTACTGCACAAGACATGTTTGGTGTAAAGGGTGTGTAAAGCAGATGCACGTGGTACATATTGATCCCAAAACTTGGGAAGAACAAGCAGAGTCCAGACCTGTCCGGCACAGCATAGTCAAGAAAACCACCACTGCGATAGAGAACAAGCACACATGAGACAATCAGGTTGGACATGACAGAAGACGCACCACCCTGACCCAGTCTGTCCTTCAGTGCAGACAGTGTGGGGGGCCTTGCCACTCCAAAGCTGGTCTAGCTGCATATGAGCGTGCATGCATACTGTGACTATGCCATTCAGTCAACATCTAAAGCGATGGACTGTCGATGATGATATCAGCCCTGATTAGACTTCAATGTCATCTTGGTATAGGGTAGAAACATATTTGGAATGATTTAGAACACAGACGAATGAATGAATAAGGATTTTATTATTCTTGGAAAAAGTTTATTGCAATTCTGTTTTATTACAAAACTAGCTGCAAACTTAATTTAACTCCAACCAGTTCTGCAATAAAATTATTGCAGTTCTGGGTTTGAAAGCAAAACTGGTTGTAACACAGCTTTGGCTGTGGCATCAAATAAAAGGATATTAAATAATTACGTTGGTTATTTGTATCAACGGACCTGTACCTATATAGCACTTTTCTAGTCTAGCCGGGAACTTGCATTGAGACATTCAGAGATAAATTAGTCGAGCTGTACAATAATATTACTAGTAAGAAAATGGTAGTAATTTGTGGAGATTTCAGCATTGATTTACTAAATCCATATCAACAAAATGTAATTACAGAGTTCATGAATTCTATGTACAGCATGAGTCTATATCCCACAATAACACATCCCAGTAGAATCACAGTTCACACTGCTACACTTATTGACAACCTGTTTGTTAATATTATTGATAAGAAAATAGAAAGTGGATTATTGATAAATGATATAAGTGACCATTTGCCAATCTTTGCACTTATCCATGGCCACACGGGGGCCAATACAGAAAAAATTTTAAAATCGTTCAGATACAAATCACAAAATGCAATCAGTTCTTTTAAAGAAGACTTGCTGAAGCAAGACTGGACAAAAGTCTATGTATCAGATGTAAATGAAGCCTGTGACACATTTATAAACATTGTAACCACTCTTTATGAAAAAAAAATTGTCCATTAGTAAAGAAAAAGCTTAAACATAAATTTGCCGATAAGCTATGGTTAACCAAAGGATTACAAAAGGCGTGTAAAAAGAAAAATTTATTACATAAAGCTTTTCTAAAGAAAAGGACAAAAGAAGCAGAGCAGCTGTATAAAACATACAAAAATAAGTTAACATATAAGATAAGATAAGATAAGATAAGCCTTTATTAGTCCCACAATGGGGAAATTCCAGGATTGCAACAGCACAGGGATAGCAACACTCAGAGCAACAATCAGAAGGCAAGAAAAAACAAGAGCAGCGAGTATACATATGTACATATAAACATAAATATATAGACACACAGTGCGGAGCATTGTAGCTAGATGGAGTAGATATATAAATATATAAACACACAGTGCGGAGCATTGTAGCTAGATGGAATAAATATGTGAATATATAAACACACACACAGCGTGGAGCGTTGTAGCTAGATGGAATAAATATATGAATATATAAACACAGTGCGGAGCATTGTAGCTAGATGGAATAAATATGTAAATATATAAACACACACAGTGCGGAGCATTGTAGCTAGATGGAATAAATATGTGAATATATAAACACACACACACAGTGTGGAGCGTTGTAGCTAGATGGAATAAATATATGAATATATAAACACAGTGCGGAGCGTTGTAGCTAGATGGAATAAATATGTAAATATATAAACACACACAGTGCGGAGCATTGTAGCTAAATGGAATAAATATGTAAATATATAAACACACACCTGGTTTACACCTGGTGACACCTGGTTCCAAGGTTGTCATAGCCAGGAGCGGCACTGGGATTAAGCTCCCAGTGCTCATAAAATGCTCCTTATGGCGTGCGTCTCGAAAAGCCTCTGACAACTAAGTCCAACTCCTAGCCTGCCCGTGTGGTTTAGTCTCTAAGCCCGGCGGAACTGCTTTTACTAATAGGAGAAGGGGTGAGGGCGGATCTCTGGCGCCTTAAAACCAGATGCTTCGGGTAGATGGTGGCTCGTCAACCTGAGAAGGTAGCCCATCTAGGGTAAGGCAAACCCTGATTTCAAACCTCCGCTGCCTTGCGGCATACCTGGTCACGGGAAAGGCTTCGGGAGTCAACCCTGAGGAAAAATCCGGAGTCGGAGCCCCTAAGGCAGTTCTATGTTGTGCTCAACATCGTTCTGGCAGCTCCTGCAACGGCGCTGGTGCCAAACTGTAGCAGCCCTGCTGTTCCTTTGGATTCATCAGTGACGTGGAGAGGGGGGACATGCTGCATGGGCAACATCTTGTCCTCCATATCTTCCTGCCCAGGCTTGAATCCTACCAACGCCCAACGCTGGAAGGTAGAACACTGGATCACTGGAGAGGACACTCCAGCTTCGCCTTTGTCGTAGACAAAACACGGGGAATGACAGTTACCGGTTATAAGCCACCGCTCAATTGGCGTAGAGCGCGGCGCCAGGGGTTGTTCCCGACGGTGGGAGGGATCATCGGATCTCACTGGACAGCTACCGCCCGCCTCAAGCTGGGCAGCCCCCAGCCAATAAGGTGTTGTCCCGCCACAGCTTGCTTTCCTCATTGGGTGCATGGGGATGAGGAGAAATCCGAACAGCAGGCTGAGAACCTTCGCACCAGGCAAGACAATAAAACAAAAGAGACCAACTCTAAAACTGGGAACTTGAAACGTCCGCACTATGATGACAGGACTCGCTGCTAACCTCAAGGACATCAACGACACCAGGAAGACTGCCATCATCAATAATGAGCTGAAGAGACTGGGAGTGGATATTGCCACTCTCCAGGAAACACGGTTGGCTGACGCAGGCACACTGAGAGAGAAGGACTACACGTTCTACTGGCAGGGAAAGGGCAGTGACGAACACAGGGAACACGGAGTGGGCTTCGCAGTGAAGAACACCTTGCTGAAGATGGTGGAACCGGGCAGCACTGGCTCTGCACGACTCCTCACCCTCCGCCTGAACACCACTCAAGGCCCAGTCACCCTCATCAGTGTGTATGCCCCAACACTGACAGCCACACCAGAGGCAAAAGACGAGTTCTACGAGAATCTCGCAACAACTGTCAGGATCATCCCCAACTCTGAACAACTCATTCTCCTTGGAGACTTCAATGCCAGAGTGGGTGCTGACCACGACTCCTGGCCCTCCTGTCTTGGACCTTTTGGCGTAGGCAGAATGAACGACAACGGACAGCGGCTGCTCGAGTTCTGCACATATCACGATCTGTGCATCACAAACTCGTTCTTCAAGACCAAGCCCCAACACAAGGTTTCCTGGCAACATCCGCGCTCAAAGCACTGGCACCAGCTGGACTTGATCCTGACCAGGCGCACCTCACTGAAGACCGTGCTAATCACCCGTTCGTTCCAGAGTGCAGATTGCGACACAGACCATTCATTGGTGTGTTGCAAGGTCAAGCTGCAGCTGAAGAAATTCCATCGTGCTAGACAGCCGGGAAAGGCACGGATTGACACCAGCAAGATGGCTCAACCAGAACTTGTTGAGCAGTTTGCCTCCACCTTTGAGAAGGAACTTGGTGTACCACACAAAGGAGAATCTGCAAAGCAGAAGTGGGAAGAGCTGCGAAACACCATCCATCGCACAGCCTTGGCTACCTTTGGGAGGAAGACCTCGAAGTCACAGGACTGGTTTGATGCCAAGTTGACCGAGATGACCCCCGTCATTGAAGCCAAGCGCTCAGCACTTGCTGAGTACAAGAAGTACCCAAACGAGAAGAATCTCCAGATTCTCAGGGCTGCGAGAAGCAAAGAGAGAGAAGCAAAGTTCAGCAGACTGCTCGGCGCTGTGCCAACGAGTACTGGACTCAGCTCAGCCAAGACATTCAAACCGCTGCCATAACAGGGAACATCCGTGGTATGTACGATGGCATCAAGAAAGCACTTGGTCCGGCTCAGAGCAAGACGGCCCCCCCTCAAATCTTCCACTGGGGAGATGATCATAGAAAAGAACAAGCAGATGGAGAGATGGGTGGAACACTACTCCACCTCTACTCCAGACAGAACACCGTGACACCTTCAGCCCTTGATGCCATCGACTGCCTGCCATCCATGGACGAACTTGACGCCGAGCCAACCATCGACGAACTCAGCAAGGCCATTGATAGCTTGGCTGCTGGCAAGGCACCCGGCAACGACGGCATACCCCCTGACCTGATCAAGCACTGCAAGACCGCCCTACTGCTGCCATTGCATGACGTCCTCTGCCAGTGTTGGAAGGAAGGTGCCGTACCACAGGACATGAGGGACGCCAAGATCATCACCCTCTACAAAAACAAAGGGGAGAGAAGCGACTGCAACAACTACAGGGGCATCTCCCTCCTCAGCGTTGTTGGCAAAGTCTACGCACGAGTTGTTCTCGTTCGTCTACAAAAGCTTGCCGAACGTGTCTACCCCGAGTCTCAGTGTGGCTTCCGCGCTGAGCGATCGACGGTAGACATGATATTCTCCATCCGCCAACTCCAGGAGAAATGCAGAGAACAGAACATGCCCCTGTACGTCGCCTTCATCGACCTCACCAAAGCGTTCGATCTGGTCAGCAGAGAGGGCCTTTTCAAGATCCTGCCAAAGATAGGATGCCCACCAAAGTTGCAAAGCCTCATCAAATCGTTTCACACCAACATGCAGGGGATAGTGCAGCACGATGGCAACGTCTCAGAGCCATTCAACATACGCAGTGGAGTGAAACAGGGCTGTGTACTTGCGCCAACCCTCTTTGGGATTTTCTTTGCTATGCTCCTGAGGCATGCCTTCAGCACAGCAACAGAGGGAATCTATCTGCACACAAGATCTGACGGCAGGCTTTTCAACCTCGCCCGCCTGAAAGCCAGAACCAAAGTACGCGAGGCTCTAATCAGAGACATGCTGTTCGCAGATGACGCTGCAGTCGCAACCCACACACAGCAGGAGCTTCAGACCCTGGTGGACCGCTTCTCCCAGGCATGCAAGGACTTCGGGCTTACCATCAGCCTGAAGAAGACTAACGTCTTGGCGCAAGGCATGGAAGCACCACCAACCATCACCATCGACGACTACGAGCTGGAGGTTGTGAATCAGTTCACGTACCTGAGGTCCACGATCAGCAACAACCTCTCCCTTGATACAGAGATCAACAAGAGGATTGGAAAATCAGCCTTCACACTCGCTTGCCTCACCACACGAGTGTGGGAGAATCCCAAACTCTCTGTCAAGACGAAGATGGCAGTGTACAATGCCTGCGTCATCAGCACACTGCTCTATGGGAGTGAGACGTGGACAACATACGCCCGGCAGGAAAAGAGACTGAACTCCTTCCACTTGCGCTGCATTCGCCACATCCTGGACATATCCTGGCAGGACAAAGTGCCCAACACAACAAAAGTTCTGTCCCGCACCGGCCTTCCCTCCATGTTCACTCTACTCAGGCAGCGCAGGCTCCGCTGGCTAGGCCACGTTCACCGTATGGAGGATGGCAGAATCCCCAAAGACGTCCTCTACGGAGAACTGGCAACTGGCAGGAGAGACGTTGGCCGCCCACAGCTGCGCTTTAGAGACGTCTGCAAGAGAGACATGAAGGCCCTGGAGATCAACACAGAGCGCTGGGAGGACCTTGCAACGGACCGCTCCAAATGGAGAGGCACCCTGACCAGACAGCTCAAGGCGGGTGAAGAAAGACTGACTGCTGCAGCAGATGAAAAAAGGACCTGCAGGAAGAACCGCCACAGACCCAGCAGCACGGAGACCACCCACAAGTGCGACCTGTGTGACAGGGACTGCCATTCTATTCATCATAGACCAACGGAGGCCGACGATATAAACACACAGTGTGAAGCATTGTCGCTAGATGGAATAAATATATAAATATATAAACACACACAGTGCGGAGCATTGTAGCTAGATGGAATGAAACAGCATAACCGTCTACTTAGTTATCCTACATGGTATGATTATGTACCCATACATATTGTCACCCTCTGTAGCTACCGGTATTTTCCTAGTTGTATACTGGAGGGGACCACTGTGTAAGTCTATTGTGTCTTTTGCATTCAATACTATTAGGTTGTCACGTCTTTTTTGCTACCTCTGTGAGCAGCCCTGCTTAGGTTATACAGTCTGACAGCCGTTGGTACGAAGGACCTGCGAAACCTCTCAGTTGTGCACCTAGGATGATGTAGTCTGCTGCTAAATGAGCTCCTTAGTGCATTCAGTATGTCCTGCATAGGGTGGAACTCGGACTCCAGCAGAGATGACAGTTTAGCCACCATCCTTCTCTCTCCCATCTCCTCCACTGGGTCAAGGCGCTGCCCCAGGACAGAGCTAGCTTTCTTGATCAGTTTGTTCAGTCTCTTCCTATCGGCTGCTGTAATGCCACTGCCCCAGCAGACCATTCCAAAAGTGATGGCTGATGCCACCACCGTGTCGTAGAATGTCTTCAGCAGCGCCCCTTGTACACCAAAAGACCTGAGTCTCCTCAGTAGGAACAGCCTGCGCTGTCCCTTCTTGTAGAGTGCGTCAGTATTGTGTGACCAGTCTAGTTTATTGTTCAGATGAACACCCAGGTACTTGTAGGATGTCACCATCTCGATGTCTGTTCCCTGTATATTTACTGGTGCTGTGAGGGGTTGTCCTTGCCTGCGGTAGTCCACCACCAGCTCCTTAGTTTTCCTCGCGTTGATCTGGAGGCAGTTCCGATGGCACCAGTCCACAAAGTCCTGGATAAGCCCTCTGTACTCCGCTTCATCTCCGTTGGAGATGAGGCCAACGGTCGCAGAGTCGTCAGAGAACTTCTGTAGATGGCAGTGTGTTGTGTTGTGTGAGAAGTCCGCAGTATAGAGGGTGAACAGGAAGGGAGCCAAAACTGTTCCCTGGGGGGCCCCCGTGCTACTAATGATCGTGTCGGACACACAGTCCCGGGTTCTCACAAACTGTGGCCGGTTTGTGAGGTAGTTCAGGATCCATGATGACAGGTGCTGGTCCACCCCTGTGCACAGCAGCTTGTCCTTCAGGATCATCGGTTGGATGGCATGTGACATACTGGGTAAACGTGGGTAGAATGGGAGTGAAACATGGTTGAAATCGCCTGAGATGAGGAGAAGAGCATCTGGGTGTTCTGTCTGCAGCCTGCCAGTTACTGAGGGGATGACGTCACGCGCTGTCCCAGCGTTCGCCGTCGGATTTGCATAAATAACAATGCAGATCACGTGTGAGTATTCCCTCGGGAGATATGTAGGCCGCATGCTAACAGCTAGCAACTCAATGTCTTTGCTGCAGTGTTGTTGTTTAACAGTGATGTGTCCCGGTCTGCACCAGTTGTTATTAACATAGATCAACATATATAATATATATAATATAATATAATAACATATATAATAAGATGTAGTAAAAGAGACTATTACAGTAAAGAACTGGAGAAAAACAGAGACAATATTAAAAATACATGGACAATACTTAACAATATTCTTGGAAATAAAAACAGAAATACAAGCTACCCGACCAATTTTTCAAAGAAATAATAAAACAACTCAGAGTGTGAATGCAGCTTCACCTGCAGATGAATTTAATAACTTTTTTGTTAACATTGGTCCTAATTTGGCTCGAGAAATACCCATTACGGCACCCACAGGTGATACAATAAGCAAAAACACTGCTATAAAAGACCCAATTTTCATAAAGAACACAGACGAGAGAGAGGTCATTGAAATTGTTAAATCGTTTAAAAGTAAAACATCTACAGACTGTAATGGTATTGACATGCTCTTAGTCAAAACTATCATTGAATGCTTAGTGAAACCACTGACGTATATCTGTAACCTGTCTCTCCAAACAGGTATATTTCCCAATGCAATGAAAATAGCTAAAGTAATTCCAATATACAAGACAGGTGACAGAGGGGAATTCTCAAACTATAGACCAATTTCACTATTGCCGCAATTTTCCAGGATACTTGAAAAAATATTCTATGAGAGAAATGACAACTTCATACTGAAGAATAATTTATTGTGTGAGCAGCAATATGGGTTCAGACACAAGAGGACAACTGCATTTGCTCTAATGGAATTTATAGAAAAAATATCAACTGCCGTTGAAAATAAAAAGTATTCAGTTGGGGTATTCCTGGATCTTAAAAAAAGCATTTGATACAGTGGATCATAATTTATTATTAAAGAAACTACAAAATTGTGGTATTAGGGAAGTAGCACTGTCCTGGTTATGTAGTTACTTAAAGAATAGATATCAGTATGTATGTGTTGGTAACAAAAACTCACAGTTACTGAAGATTACTTGTGTAGTCCCACAGGGTTCAGTTTTGGGGCCATTGTTATTCAATATGTATATAAATGATATACTGTATATAAAGTTTCAGAAAAAATGCATTTAATATTGTTTGCCGATGACACTAATTTATTATGCAGTGGATGCAATTTGGAACAACTTTTGGATACACTCGGAAAGGAATTAGGAAAGCTTAAACTGTGGTTTGATTCAAACAAATTAATGATCAATTTAAGTAAGACAAAATTTATAGTTTTTAACCATCACAACAACTTAGTATCTAAACTCAGTGTAAGTGGTGTAGAGATTGAAAGGGTATCCAAAACTAAATTTCTTGGTGTAATAATTGATAATAAACTGTGTTGGAAGTCATATATTAATTATATTAAAGGTAAAATATCCAAATCAATTGCAATACTACACAGAGTGAAATATTTGCTGAATCAACCCACACTATATACTTTGTATCATTCATTGATACTCCCATACATGACATATTGTACTGAAGTATGGGGAAATACATATAAAACAAACGTATATCCAGTCTTTATGCTTCAGAAGAGAGCTATTAGAATAATAAACAAAGCAGCTTACAGGGAACCAACAAACCCACTTGTTCTTACATTAAAAGCTCTCAAGTTGAAAGATCTGGTTGACTTTAAAACTGCAGTAATAATGTTTAAAGTGAAGAATCTATCACTGCCCGCAAATATCCAAAAGCTGTTCCAAATAAGGGAGAAACAATATCATTTCAGAAGAACATGTATATTTCAAAAACCTTCAGTGAGAACTACTACCAAGCAACACTGTGTTTCAGTGCAAGGAGTCAGATTATGGAACAATTTTGGACCTGAATTAAAATCATGTACAACGCTTGGACAATTTAAACAAAAACTAAAGGAAGAAATGCTCCAAACATATATACAAGATGACATATAAAATCACATAAGGATTGTCATATCCAGTCTGTGTTGTGTTGTTGCTTAGATTTTTGTTTGTTTGTTTTTTTGTCACATTTTGTCTTAGCTTTGTTCTGAATTATAATCGCTCTTGTTTGTTTTTCTTTTGAATTCTTGGATGGAATATGGGTGGGCAATATAAGCTGCGGCTTCAGCCATCACCCATTTCGGATAACTTATGTTGAACTGTATAATCAGAGGAGTCATTGTCTAATTTGATCTTGCTGGATTTTCTTTCCCCCTTTGTTATATTATTCTGTTTCTTTTAATCCGTACTTTTAATCTATCCGAAATAAAGATTGATTGATTGATTGATAGTCTCACAGACAACTCAAAATGCTTCACTAGTACTAACCCTCAGTTGAATGAATGAATGAATGAATGAATGAATTTATTTATTTCGGATAGTACATTACAGGTTAAAAGAAACTGTATAATATAACAACAAGGTCAAATTAGACAAAGACTCCTTCTACTATACAATTCCACGTGAGTTATCCGAAATGGGTGATGGCTGAAGCCGCAGCTTATATTGCCCACCCATATTCCATCCAAGAATTCAAAGGAGAAAAAAGAGAAAACAAGACAAGAGCGATTACAATTTAAAACAAGGCTAAGACAAAATATGACTGAGAGAAAAAGAAAACTGAGCTAGTCTAAGTTAAGCGGTTACTATTCAAAAACAAATCTAAGACATAGTGTCACAGAAAAAAAAGAAAAACTAAGCTATAACACAACACAGGCTGGAAATGTCAATCCTTATGTGAGTTTACATGTCGTCTTGTAAATATGTTTGGAGTATTTCTTCCTTTAGTTTTTGTTTAAATTGTCCAAGCTTTGTACATGATTTTAATTCAGGTCCAAAATCGTTCCATAATCTGACACCTTGCACTGAAATACCTTGCACTGAAAGTTCTAAGGGCCTATAGGAGACAGATTCATAGGAACAATTTAGAATTACCAATGAACCTAACATGCATGTCTTTGGATTGTGGGAGGAAACCTGAGCACCCAGGGTAAACCCACACAGCACAGGGAGAACATACAAACTCCACATAGAAAAGTTCCTACCCTTGTCAGCCTGGGGATTCGAGCCTGGAGCCTTCGAGCTGTGAGGCAGCAGTGCTGACCAGTGTAACAGTGGTCAACATTTCTGAGCAGCTGGAAACTCTTCTTTCTTAATCAAAGACAGCTATGAAAACAGATTTTAATCTACTTCAGAAAGTCAATGTCAGGTCAGTTTCCCATGTCCCTACCCACACATACCCACGTATACACTATTCATGAATTCCCATTCACAGATCACTTTACTAATGGCTACACGTTAAGTGCCAGATGAACTTGACTGGACTTGCCTTAGGGGGCTTAAATGTGTTTTCTTAGCTGAATGAGTGGAAGTGTTTTTCTTTTTCAGGTCTGAGGTCATTAGTTTGGTTTCACTCTTCACCACATTCACCATGCACAATCCCCTCTGTGCACTGTGGTCCTAATGCATGGTGCTTGTGTCATATTAAGGTCTTTTGTACTTAAGGGACAATGGATTTTTCCATTGTGAACACCAAAGTTCCTTTCACTAATTTTCTTTTAATATCCTATAAACTTTAAACCACAAAGAGGCATTATTTGTGTTCCCAACTGTTTCTTTGGATGGTGACAGGTCTAAAAATCACAATATTGATTGTGTGTAAGGTACTGTGAGGCGCGCTGCATATACAGCTGTACCCTGTATTGATTTCAGCTCAGGTGTATGTTTCAGCTGTTGGTGGATATGAAGGCTATCTGTTTGCTGTGGTCAATGCTGGTGCCATGCATTTTAGAGGTAATTAATACCAACAAAGAAAAAAATATTCATCTTCACAACCAAATGTGGAAAGAAAAATAAAAGACAAAAACTTAACTGTTTCAAATCCAGAGGCTACCCACGAATGACTCTCTAAATGTCATTATCCTTTCATTTGTTCACACTTCTGGGTCGTACAGACTCTAAAGCTACAGTCACAAATACCCTTACAAACAGCTGTGAACGTACAAACAATTTTTGGACCATTTCGTACGGTTTTCTTAAGGCGGCTGTAGGCGAATCCAGCGTTCGTTGACCATTCTTAAGTTCATGACCAGGTCAATGGTCTGGTACAAGATTTCTATGAACGTCCCATGAAAACCCCTTATCGTAGGGCGGCTGTACAAATGCCATAGGAACAAAATGCAAGAACTACGCAAGATGTTGGCCATAAGTATGCTTTAAGAACACCTTAAGTTGTTCTTGAGGGCACATTACAGCGGTCATAGGAAACACTGATTCATACAGCATACACTCATAAGGTGGAAGTACGTCATTCGTGCGACATTTGTGGCAAAAGCCATAAGATCTTCCAATCTACCAATGACTTGAGAGTGCTGTGAGCTGCACAAAAATTTTCATAAGATGACAGTAAGTATGCCATAGGAAGATCCCAAGGCACCCTTACGAAGAATGTAAGAACTCTAGGGCCATCGTAGGACAGAAAAGCACCTCATTTCTCAAGAATGCCTCAAGTTGTTCTAGCGAATTGGACGTCAGCCGTGAAAAACTATGCCCCCCTCCACGAATGTCTACAAACTCCAGAATTCATAGGAACTGGGAGATTCTTATGAACCCATCATTCATAAGAATCTTTGTGACTGTAGCCTTACTTGGAACAACGAACCAAAGTGGCCCTTATTTCTTAGTCAACCTACATCAGAGTAAAACAAAATTAAATTTTGTATAAATAAATAATGATTGTATACAAAAATAATAATAAATAAAACAATATTAATAAATAAATAAACTATAAATGTTATAGTATTTGGTAACTGCAAAATGAAGAATTAAATTCACATACAAATTTGTCATGAACGGCCCTCTCTGAGGGCAAACAGGATGCCAAATGCAGACTGTGAGTTTGTAAATTTATTTACTAAAAAGAAACAACATACTAACACACAATAATGAAAAACACAGCTTAGAGGCTGGAGCGATAAATGCGAATAAACAGGAACGTGAGCAAGACAGAAAAAACAATAGCTTAACTTGGCAAGATGTCCAGGGGATTCCTGACATGAGCTGTGTTGACGCCGCTGCACCAGGGAAATGGTGCCCACGGCTTAAACAGGCCACCCCTGATTACAAACACCTGCAGGGTCCTGAGTGGCGATTATTGCTGGCAGCCGTGACAGCCCATGAACAGAATCTGACAGCTGGAATTGATGCGCGAGCTGTCACAGTGCCAGCAACGATCAACACAATAAACCAAAGAAGGAAATCCAGAAACTAATAATGAACTAACCAAGAACAGAAACCAAATACAGCCAACAAGGAGAACTGAAAAATAAACAAACAGAGAAAGATAAAATTAATCTAATAACAAAGCACGGCCCCCACCCGTGCACCGGATCATGACAGAGCCCCCTCCTCAAAGGGTGGAACCCAGACACCCCAGGTAACATCACAAAAAACAACCCGCCCACACACACAGAAGACCCCCCCCCCCAAACATGACACTATGTCCATGACATGTGAAGAGTTTGCAAAAACCGATAAATGCCACTTGCATGAAAATTTCACTCTTTACATCAAACAACTGTTAGCATTAGCTACTTATAGAAGTTCAAATTGTTTTTTCTCAAAATCCGATATGTCCTATGTTATAGAAACTACAAATTCATGTTTTTTTCAAAAGCCGATAAACGGCGGGAGGGGTTGTTTTTTTTTTTTTTTTTTTTACAAAAGCAGATAACTCCACAGGGCAAATCAGCGCGTGGTATTTGGGTCACATGACTCATCTTGGCTGCCTTCCCCGTCTGCTTGCTCTGACTGATTTCCTTGGCTGTGTTTGGAATGTTCACTCACTTACTTCCTCCCTACTCGCTATACAGTGAATTTAGATATAGTGGACTATACAGTAAACTCAATATAACAATAAAATTAACTGCTATCAGACACTACTGGACACTACTACCAGAGTGGTGGCTCAGTTGGTAGAGCATCCGCCTCACACCCGAGAGGCAGGGGTTCAAATCCCGGCCGGGTCATGCCGAAGACCATATAAAAGCGGACCTTCCTGCCGTCCAGCTTGGTGCTCAGCAATAATGGAATGGAGAAGGGAAATCTGTGGCGGCGCCTTGCATGGCAGCAACCCTCTGATTCTATATATGGGTGTGTGTGTGATTAACACTGTAGATAAGAGAAACACAATTTCATTCTACTGTACATGATTGGCTGTATGGTATGAATGACAATAAAGGGTGATTTAATTTTAATTACTGGGCTTGTTTTCGTGGCACGGTTAATGACGTCATCACATGAGACAGTAAAATGTAACAGACTAACGGTGGTAAAAAAAAATGAATACCCGCATATAATTTGTAGTAAATATGTATTAAATCAAATCGTTTTTTGCTGAGTTATTAAATATAAATACCTTAAGGTACTTTACGTTGTGATGTGAAGCTTTTCTCTCACTGCTCCGTTGGCTGCGCATTCACTATATAGTACACTATATGGGGAAGGAGTTTCTTTTTTTTTTTCCAGCCTTATTCCTTTTCTTTTTATACTGTGCACACCAATGAAAAGAGAAACACCATTTCAGTTCTCCTGTATGTCCTGTACGTATAGTAGTACTGACAATAAAATCTTTGAATCTTGAATTATAGCTTTATTATAGCTATATTATACCATTTTACTGAGTGGATATGCCTAAATCGGTGTGCCAATCATAATACATTGATGCTTATAGACATTCAAGTATGTTCCAGATAAAATAACATGGTTTTTCGGGACTTGTCTGTTTTTGCAAAAAAAAAAAAGTACTAATAAATTGCCAAAAAGTAACAATGAGTTGATGTTTGATTTTTTGCTTTGTTATGTCTGAGATACTCATATTTCAAGTGACCATGTCTTAGAAGCTGATTTGGAAATACTAACACCTATAAACCTACAGATGAAAACGTGGTTTTTCTCAACACAACTGGACTTATCTGTTTTTGCAAAGGAACTCTTCACGAGCATAAACTAAAGCGAGGCATGGCCAGGTTCAAGACCAAATAAAAAGGCAAACATAAATAAAACAAATCAAACCATATCTAGGACAAAAAATAAATACTAATAAATAAGACAGTAAAGAATTAAGCTAAGACCAAGATATAATCAAACTGAGGGTGAATGTTCAAAATGTAACAAAAAGACAATAAAGCCAGTCTAAAATGAAATATGACAAAGGCTCCAAACTTGAGATAATAACTCAAAACAAATCAACAAAAACAAAAAGTTCATAGTCCTAACAGGAACTCAACATCTCAAAGGCAAGGAGAAAATAAGAACTAAGCATATTCAGAAAAAGATCTCAGGAAAAAAAAAAATTCATTAAAAGGAAAACATAACATGAAATGACCAGAAAAACAACCCACCCCGGCGGGGAGGAGGGGGACCCCAGGCATGGAGGGACCAAAACAAAAACACACAACCCAAAAACAAAGGAAAACCAAAAGAAAACACTCGAGACCAAAACACAGAACAACAATAATAATAATAATAATGCATCAGATTTATATAGCGCTTTATCATAGACACTCAAAGACGCTTTACAAGTAGATACATTATTCATTCACTCCATACAAACAATGGTAGTGGCAAGCTACTTCTGCAGCCACAGCTGCCCTGGGGCAAGCTGACGGAAACGTGGCTGCCAATCTGTGCCAACGGCCTCTCCGGCCACCACTGACTATTTATACACATTCATACATATTCATACCCAGTGTTATGGATACTGGAGGCAAGGTGGGTGAAGTGTCTTGCCCAGGGATACAATGGCAGAATATCTGGGGAGAGCGGGATTCGAACCGCCAACCATCAGGTTATTAGACGACCTGCTCTACCTCCTGAGCCACTGCTGCCCCAACAGGTGGTAAAAGTTCAAGGGCATCAGAGGAGAAACCAAGGCAGCTTGGGCGGCCTGCCAAAGTCCCAGTATCGCCAGAGCATACGGTCAAAAGCGTTTGGTGGCCACCCAGAGCTCTTGAGCCACTTCCCAGGGTGGCCTGGCCCATTAGGTGGCCGCCCACAGAGCCTTAAGCCACCCGCCCGGAGGACCCCATCTGTCAAGCGGCCTCGCAGAATCCCTGCGCCTACGGGCCGCTAACACCCCCCCCCCCCCGGGGGCGGCAGCCGGACCCAGCGCCCCACAAGAACCACGGGAGCCAGGAGGTGACATCCTTCTGCAATGAGTGGCTGACCAGTGGGGACCTCCAGCGGTACCCGATGACCCTTGACAAGCTCCATCGAAGACAAGAGACCGTCGGCAACCTCACGGCGGCCTTGGACTGGGGCATGGCTGCACCCGCGGCGGCCCTGGACTGGGGCACAGCTGCACCTGTGGCGGCCCCAGATTGGGGTACAGCTGCACTCACGGTGGCCCCGGACTGGGGCATAGCTGCACCCGTGGCGGCTCTGGGCTGGGGCATAGCTGCACCTACGGCATCCCCAGACTGGGGCATAGCTGCCCCCGCGGTGACCACAGACTGCGGGATAGCAGTACCCTTGGAGACCACAGACAGCGGGACAGCAGTACCCTCGGAGACCACAGACGGCAGGACAGCAGCACCCTCGATGGCCTCGGATGAAGGCGCAGCACCCGCAGTGGCCTCGGATGGAGGCATCACACCCACGGCAGCTTCGAGCTGAGGCAATGCACCCACAGTGGCCCCCGGGCTGGAACGCAGCACCCTCAATGGACTCAGGCTTGGGTGCAGCACCCACGATGGACTCAGACTGGGGCGCATCATCCACGACAGACTCAGACTGGGGTGTATCATACATGACAGCCCAGATTGGGGGGGGGGGGGAGCACCCACAGAGACCTCAACCAGCGGGGAGCAGCACCCATGGAGATCTCAACCTGAGTGGGCGCAGCACTCTCAGAGACCACAGAAAGAGGGGGAGCAGCACCCTCGGAGACCACAGATGGCGGGACAGCAGCACACTCGGAGACCACAGATGGCGGGACAGCAGCACCCTCGGTGGCCTCAGACGAAGGTGCAGCACCCGCAGTGGCCTCAGACGGAAGCATCACACCCATGGTGGCCTGGGGCTGAGGCAACACACCCACGGTGGCCCCCGGGCTGGAACACAGCACCCTCAATGGACCCAGGCTTGGGCGCAGCAACCATCACGGACTCAGACTGAGGTGCATCATCCACAACGGTCCCAGGTTGGGGTGCATCATCCACAACGACCCAGATTGGGGGGGCAGCACCCACGAAGACCTCGACCTGAGGAGGCGCAGCACCCTTGAAGACCACAGACGGAGTGGAAGCAGCACCCACAAAGACCTCGGTGACCCTAGATGGTGGCTCAGACAAAGGAACAGAGACAGGAATACACAACAGATCAGGGTCATCGACAGCGGCGGGGGAAACCCAAGTGCGGCTGAGGGCTGCACCTGGTTCCCCCCACCAAGAGCCAGGCAAGATTTCTCGTGGCTATATAAGAAGAGGTAAGGACTGCAGCAGCTGATGGTGAAAGCTCAGCCAAGCCGGGCTGCTGTGACTGAGCTTCCCCACTGGGAATAAGGCAAAGTGTTTCATCATAGGTTGATAAAAAATGAAAAGACACTTGCCTTAACTCCCGGAGCTTGGTGGTGGCTGCTGTTTGACCAGACAACGTCTTCCCAAGGGCTGTGGAGTTCGTCTGGTGCAGTGGGTGGAGCACCGGAGTCGAGGAAAGCTCCGCCGTAAACTCAGGCTCTTTCGGGGCTGGTGGGGCTCTCTCCAACTGTGGCAGTAACTCAGGGAGGAACCACGGCATGTACTCCATCAGGAGCTCCATCTCCGCTGCCACCACCCGTTGACGCTCCGCCTGCTCCTCCATGCTGGGTCCCTTAGGACGCATGAAGGCTGCATATCTGGTACAGCTGGCTTTGGGACTCGGCTCAACTGAGTGGCGATTATTGCTGGCAGCCGTGACAGTCTGCGAACAGAATCTGACAGCCGGAAATGACTCGCGAGCTGTCACAGTGCCAGCAATGATCAACACAATAAACCAAAGAAGGAAATCCAGAAACTAATAATAAACTGACCAAAAACAGAAACCAAATACAGCCAACAAGAAGAACTAAAAAATAAACAAACAGAGAAAGACAAAATTAATCTACTAACAAAGCACCCGCCCGTGCACCAGATCATGACAAAACTGATGGTGTAACTATTGAAAGAGTGATTGAAATACAATTTTTGGGAGTGATCATCAACGATAATGATAAAATATGCTGGAAATCTCAAATTTTGTACATTAAGAATAAATTGGCTAAAAGTATTTTTATTTTATCCAAAGCAAGACATGCAATCTATGAAAAATCACTTTTTATTCTGTATTGTTCCTTAGTGTTACCATATTTAAGTTACTGTGTGGAGTTCTGGGGAAACAGTTATAAAACTAACTTACAACCATTGTGTTTACTGCAAAGAAGAGCTGTGAGGATCATACATCGAGTCAGTTTTTTTGAACATACTAATACACTTTTTACAGTCAAAAATATTAACATTTTTTAATCTTGTTGAATTTAAAACAGCAATTTTAATGTATAATAGAAAGAACCAGGTTTTGCCTAAACATATTCTAGATTTGTTTTCTGAAAGAGATGGTGGTCATAATTTAAGGGGCTCATTAACGTTTAAGTTACACGGTTGTCGCACAGCTAAAAAAAAGTTTTTCTATTTCGATATGTGGTGTAAAGCTTTGAAACTGGTTAAGTGAGTCCCTGAAACAATGTCCAAACATTATTCAATTCAAAAAGAATTGTAAAAACATTATTTTCACCAGATATGAGGAAAATGAAAGATGTTAACTGCAGTATAGGTGTTAAAATGTATTTTTCTGTTGTTAGGTTTGTGGTATATATTTTTTTCTGAATTTTTGTTATTTTATTTAAAATTTGAGAGCTTTTGGTTTAAAATGAATCTATGATTTAAGGGGCAGGATTAAATAAGTGTTGACTTCATCCTACTCCTTTTCGAGCACGTAGCTTGTGATGCATCTGAATGAAGAGAGAAAATTGTAATTTATTATGTTCTATTTTTGCCTTGTGTTTTACTGATTTTACATTTACATGTTTGAAATAAAATATTCAGTCAATCAGAAACAGTATTGTTATGTCTGGCTGCTGGGAAGGCAGAGATGACGGACTAATGTGCAGGTGTGAGTTCAGTATTCACAACCAAGGGTGCAGCATGGGGGCTAGAAAAGCTCGACTAAGCTTAAACACAGGAACAATAAACTAAGGACACAAACCAGGATGCAGAGGAGAAAACCAGACTAAAGTGGAGACAGAATAATCTGAAGCATAACGAGAGTTTATGTATCTTGTGACGGGGAACAAAGGAATGAGGGGCGTTAAATACGAACACTAATGATGGTAGACAGGAAACAGCTGGTGGACAGTATGTAACAGAAACGTAAAAGGCAAATCATGATGGCAAACCGGAAGGAGGACTACAACAATAAAACTACAGGACATGAAACAGGAATGATTTCAAAATAAAACCAAACACAGGACCTAGGAATAACTAAGCTGAGAGAGTAATAATAATAATAATAATAATAATAATGACAATGATAACAACCAAGAATACACAAAAACACAGATAATGCTGGGTATGGAGTCAAGCCCAGACATTGTAAGTATATGATTGACCCTCCTGTAGTCAGCCAAGAAAAATCCGATCTATTAACCATCCACCCACCACACCTCCACAGTGTCTGCTGTTTTAGTCTTATTTAAGGAACCAGTTAATCTCAGAGTTAATCACAGA
This sequence comes from Pholidichthys leucotaenia, assembly GCA_020510985.1. Taxonomy (NCBI): domain Eukaryota; kingdom Metazoa; phylum Chordata; class Actinopteri; order Cichliformes; family Pholidichthyidae; genus Pholidichthys; species Pholidichthys leucotaenia. Next base: position 17,131,177 of record CM035848.1, on the reverse strand, counting down.
GTACTATTTATTGACCAGTATAAATGGTATCACTTTACAGCAGTTTTGATCAGTGGAGAGATAATCAATTCACTGTAGAATGGGAGTCTTGGGTGAAAAATGGGCTATGAAACATGGGCCATAGCCCATGTCCTTGCTTTGAGTTTGTTCTTGGGGTTTTCTGTATTCATTATTATGTCTGCATTTGTGTTCCATAGAATTTGTTCCCTGTTTGATCCTCAGTTGGTCATTATTATTTGTTATTATATTTATCTTGGGGTTCATGGTCTCCTCTCCCCTGGGTCATTGTCATTATGTCACGTGTATTCTCTGTCAGTGATTGTCTGTTCATCTCAGCTGTCCTGTTTTCCCATACCGGTCGTCATTGTTTCCCCAGGTGTTTGTTGTCAGTCCTGATTGGTCTCCCTTCCTGCTCTGCTCTGTGTTTCAGTAATTATTTGTTGTCTATACTATGTCCATTTTCCTCTCTTACTGTAGTTCCGTTTCAGTTTCATTCCCTTATGTTATCGTTTAATTGATTATTAGTTTCAGCTGTGTGTACTTTAGTTAATTCCCTTGTTCCTGTTTATATGCCTGTCTTGTGTGATTCTGTGCAGCAACATTGCAGGATTTTTCCTCTGGTTCCCCATTAGTCATTTTCCTTGTAACAATGTTATTAGCTTAGTTGGGGCTGCACGGTGGCGCAGTGGTTAGCACTGCGGCAGCACAGTTTACCCTTGGCCGGGGGATTGTGGGGATCGTGGGATCGTGGGTTCGATCCCAGCCCCCGACCAACAGTGATCTGTGTGGAGTTTGCATGTTCTCCCCGTGTTGCGTGGGTTTACTCCGGGATTTCTCCGGTTTCCTCCCACATGCCAAAAACATGCATGTTAGGTTAATTGGCTGTTCTAAATTGTCCCTAGATATCTGTTTCCTATAGGCCCTTAGAATAGAGGGTTAGTATTAATGAAAGTGCTTTGAGTGGTCTTTGTGACTAGAAAAGCGCTATATAAGTGCAGGTTAGTTAGTAGTTAGTTAGTTAGTTGGCTCTTGTTTTGTTTGCAGCCCCTGTGCTGAATTTATGTGCATGTTAATAAATCATGTTAAACTGGAATTCTGCCTGCATACAGAGTCTCTCATTTGTGTTGACCGGAGGTGGCCCTGACAGACTAGTAGTGTCACTTTAATCACAATTAATAGCGGTTGATTGCGGTTAATCACAATTAATTGCACTTATTGTGATTAAACACATGGGGCAAGTTAATCCCAATTAAATGCATGAAGTATGATGCTACGGCATGCAATTAATCATGACTAATGAGACACCACTACTTCTGATATTTAATGGCAAGAATATGGTGGTGGCAGGGACCTAACTAGGCAAGGGGTAATTACACTGGTCAACACCAAATTTATTGTCTAAGTTTTTTTTAGCTGATTTAGGACAATTTTTATGTGCTGAATCTAAAAATCACATTAATTTTGCTCAATCAGGTCAGCTTTTTGAATTATGGCCACATGTTGTTTTATACATTTTTGTTAACATGTATGGGTATTTTCGCTTTATATGATGAAAAATTCTTTTTTATGTCTTGAAATTCTCTGAATTTTGAACAATGATGATGCAACATTCAATTTACATTTCATCATCATCATCATCATCATAGCAGTCTGTCGGGGGCGACAATGACTGTTTCATTTAGGTCTGATCAGATTCCTCCACACAGCTCTGTCCTTCGCCCTCCGCTGCCAGCAACTCCTGGCCTTGTTAACCCGGGCGACGTCCGAGCCGGTATGAGTTGCTTTCTGACTGACCATTTCATGAAACTGCTTGCAAAGTATTTGAGTACCGCTAGCTTATGCTGGACTAGTGGCACATTCTTGGCAGATAGAGGCATTATCAGTGGCAAGGACAGGCCAAGACAAACTGACTCCAGTATCTGTTGCAGTGACTGACCAGATGATAGGTTTGTTTATCTCTGCTCTTTGTGTAGTGCATGTCACGATACACCGACTGGCAAAAGTCCACCACCGACCTTGTGACAGGTATGCTTATCTGCCAGGATGTCCAGTCTCACTCCGTGTAACTGGGAGTGGTCCACCAATTTACATTTACTTACCTTTATATAAAGGTAAGTACATGCACAGTACTAAGTAAGTACTAAGTAAGTACAGGTTTTTACCTAGCACCTGATCAAAAGAAACGGATGTAATTTTCGGATTCAGCGGTGCAAAATTGTCTTAAATCAGTTGAAAAACACAGACAACTTACAAAAAAATTATTTTTGTAACCCTGTGTAATCAGATGGGAAACAGCTGAGGGAGAATACAGGTGGGAACAAGGGGACAACAAGAGAGACAAGACAGAAACAAGGCATTCAAGGACCAGAGGAAGCAAAGGAAAGATAGCCTAACCTAAAGCACGTATCTCCCAGATCAGCGAATGCTGGCAAATGCTGATGAATGTTGCCAGTTTTGGGGTTTCGTCAGGGTTCGTAAAAGGTTCCACAACAGTTTTTATGGACGCAAACAGTTTTACTTGGCACAAATAAATATTGAAATTGTGAGAAGAAAACCTGTATGTAAATACAGTTAAATAGTGTAAACAGTATAGAGCGCTTAATTTGTAAAGTTGGAGGTCCTGGAACACAGACAGGCTGATGTTCCTGCAGCTCAGTGGGGGTGTATAGGTACCGGAACGCACCCACTCAAAGAAAAAACAAGTTAACTGATAATACAAAAATGACTAATCGCACTAAGAAAAACATTGAAGAAAAAGAAATAAACTGTGCAGGCTAAGTGAAAAAAGTTTTCAACTAACATTATTTTAAAATTCATATGCAGTATTTATATTATACAATATTATAATATCTCTCTCTACATATATTGCATATAGATAGACACAGACATATAATATTATGATATACGTATATACATATATATATATATATATATAGAGAGAGAGAGAGAGAGAGAGAGAGAGAGAGAGAGCGAGAGAGAGAGATTTAAAATGGAAGTGCAGCAAGGCACACGTCATTACCCCATGTGATGATACGTCATTATCAGCTGATCTGACCATTTTTTTTTCCATTAATCCATGTCAGGTCATGCATTGGTTTGCTTGCTACCAGATAACCATGAAAACCGGTACTACCTGTCTCATGGGTTGGGCCGTTGGCGACTCAACTGGCAACCCTGCCCTTCGTAGGGTGTGGAGGTTGAAACTGGGCATCCTGGCAGAACTAAAAACAATATCTGTCACAGGTCTGTGGTGGACCGCTCCCAGTTACACGGGGTGAGATTGGACATCCTGGCAGATAAGCACATCTGTCGCAAGGTCTGTGGTGGACTTTTGCCAGTCGGTGCATCGTGACATGCACTACACAAAGAGCAGAGATAAACAAACCTATCATCTGGTCAGTCACTGCAACAGATACTGGAGTCACTTTGTCTTGGCCTGTCCTTGCCACTGATAATACCTCTATCTTCCAAGAATGTGCCGCTAGTCCAGCAAAAGCTAGCGGTACTCAAATACTTTGCAAGCAGTTTCATGGAATGGTCAGTCAGAAAGCAACTCATACCAGCTCGGACGTCGCCTGGGTTAACAAAGTGAGGAGTTCCTGGCAGCGGAGGGTGAAGAACAGAGCTGCGTGGAGGAATCTGATCAGACCTAAATGAAACATTCATTGTCGCCCCCAACAGACTGCGATGATGATGACGACCATTTTTTTCCATTTTGTAAAATCAAGTCATGTAAAATGACAAATATATGGAAAGAAACGCGACACCTACCCATCCCACTTTTACACACAGTTAAATATTTTTGTACTAAAAAATTAAAACCATTTTTCCATGTTTATATGGTCTATCAATGTAAAACAAACATTGTGTTTTGAATCTGTATGTTTGCTTCATTTCATTTTCAGTTTTTACTGTTTTTTGCTGCTCCAAAAGTGCACCAAACATGACGAAAATATTCAGAAAAGCATGACTTTAACTATTTTCTCATAACTCTGGTTTTACGTGCCTGATCAACACAGTTTAAAAACTGAGAGTTTCAAATCTCCACTTTCAACAGAAGCTGAAATGGCGGCGCTGTGACACTGTGTTCTTGCTACACCATCTTAAAATGATCTTGTGATGCTCTCGCGCATGTGACTTCAATACACATGAAGAAAAAGCGGGAAAAATAAGTAATAACATGTAATAAATAATAATACGCCACCATTTTTCTCATTAAGCATATTTCTGATGGAGCCCTTGACCTGAGATTTTCATAAGATATCAGTAAGAACCCAAGTAATCCATACATACAGAGAAATCAAGGCAAATGCGCTCACAAAACAAGTTATATTTAATAAAGTGGAATGACACAGGGAATAAGTATTGAACACACCAAGAAAAAGAGGTGCAAAAAGGCATAGAAAGACAAGAAACCAGCTGAAATCCATCAGAATTTAGGAAGTCATCCCATCCCCCATCAGTACAAATTAATTTCAGCTGGTTAAGTTCTGACTGATAGCCTTTTAGGTCTAAATTTTCATCACTATCAGACTATTAACTGGGGTAAGAAGAAGAAGCCATCTCTGCTGTCATTCAGTCCATACAGTCAACCATGTACAGTAGAATGAATTTACATTTCTCCTATATACAATATTTATCACATGTAGAATCGGGGGGGGGGGGGGTGTCACTGCCATGCAAGGTGCTGCCACAAACAACAGTAAATCAACATTCTTACCTATAAATTCTAATTTTTCAATTTTTTTTATTTTGTTTTGTACTTATTTTGTACCCATAGGTAGATTTGTTTTGCAGTCTGGTGACAAACCACCAGCTGCCGGTTGCTGCGTGCGCAAGTGCCCCGTATCCCTAACCTGCATGTTTTTAGCAATATATCCACTATTCCAGTACAATCAGGTAATATTAAATATTTAGGAATAAATATTTCTCCCAGGCTCTCAGAGTTGCTGCGACTAAATCACATCCCCCTTCTAAAAACAATACAAGATGACCTTTCACGTTGGAGGACATTACCTATATCACTAATGGGAAGAGTCGCAACCGTTAAAATGATGGTCCTTCCTAAAATCAATTATCTATTTTCAGTGATTCCTACCCGACCATCTATGGCCTGGTTTAAGTCTCTAGACTCAAATATAAGTAAATTTTTATAATTTTTTTTAAGGATAAACCATCACGGATCAATTTAAAAACTCTTCACAAAGCAAAAGAGTGCAGAGGTTTAGATTTACCAATTTTTTTAATTACTTCTTAGCCAATAGACTGCAGTTTGTTTCTAACTGGACAAAATCAACACCGCTAGGAAACCCATGGTTAGATGCTGAACAGGCTCTCTGTGGGTCGCTAAATAACTCTGACTTACCTTTCATGAGTCCCTGTATCAAACACCATGACTGTTTTAAAAGCATTAACATTAGCTCCTCTTTGACAGCCTGGTGGAAATTTTTAAAAATAACGGGGTTTTCACTTGTCCCTGGTAAACTCACGCCCATTTGGAACAATCCTGATATTCTGCAACAAAAGAGGATGTTAAACTTTCCACTATAGTGTGAGAAAGGAATGAAAAATCTAGAACATCTTATTCGAGGTGGAAACTTTATCCAATTTCAGGAACTGGTGTCACAATATGACATTGGTGATAAAAAGTTCCTTGAATACCAACAGCTTAAATCCATAATAAAAGCAAGATTCAATCTCAATCAGACAGTTTTAGAGGTACCAGTTAAGGTGACAGATTTTCTAAAACTTCATTCTCCTAAAATGATATTGAAAATACACAATTATCAAAACTGGATGAGTCAGTAACTCTTCCAAAATCAAAATGGGAGACAGGCCTATCAATTAATAAAAATGAAAGCTTCTGAACACAAATATGTTTAAACACTTTTAAGGTGACTAAAAACTGTAATTTACAACTCATACAGTACACAGTTCTACATTGAACTCATTACACAGGACAAAGGATGTTCAAAATGGGCCTGAGCCACACAAATATCTGTTCCCATTGCACCAGCAACATCCCGGAGAGTTATATGCATGCTCTGTGGTCCTGTGCACCAGTCCTAAAGTTCTGGCAGAAGATATGTGAAGACTTATCGGCATGGCTTGGGTATCATATACCATCCTCTCCCACACTTTGCATACTAGGTGATTTAAGTGAAATGAATATAGAGGTAAGGATGTCACACATGGTTCTCACTGCCTTATGCATTGCAAAGAAAACTATCCTCATGAATTGGAAATCAAGAAATAATTTATGTACAACTCACTATAATAACCTACTCTCAGATTATATTAGCCTGGAGAGAATGTCTGCCTCCTCTAAAAACCAATTGGCTGAATTTAATCCTCTCTGGTCCCGCTTATTAATTCTATAACCTGAGGGGTGGCGGGTGGTGGCTCGCTCTCCTTGGCGCCTCTGGCCGCTGGCTGCGCCCTGACCATGAGGGGTTTCTGTGACCCACTTGGGCTGGGGTCTGGGGGCCCTGTCCTGGATTAGCTGGGACAGGCTCCCCAGGCCAGCTGGCCTTGCCTCCTGGGTGGAGCTGGGTCTGGTCCTGGGCCCATGGTGTTGGGGGAGGGGTTCCCCCTCTGGGCCGTGGTCAGGCGTGCGCCGGCGTGTCACTGCGCGGCGGGGTCGTGCCCTCCCTGGGGCCCTGGCAGTGCTCCGGGGGCTGGTGCCTGCATCCCGAGGGGTGGAGGTGGGGGTCGCTGGCCGTTTTCCTGGGCTTGCGGGTGTGTGTGTGTGTCCGTGTGTATGCGTACATGTGTAAGTGTGTGTGCGCATGCGTGTGTGCAGATGTACATGAGTGTAGGGGTGTGAGGGTTCGTGTGTGTGTGTGTGTGTGTGTGTGTGTGTGTGTGTATGTGGGTGTGTGCACGTGTGTGTGGGTGTGTGGGTGTGTGTGTTGTGTGTGGGCCTGCGGGGTTGTGTGTGGGTGTAGGTGGACATGTGTGATGGTGAGTGTGTGTGTGTGTGTGTGTGTGTCTGCACATGAGGGTGGGCGTGTGTGTGTGTGGGTGCGGGTACCTGTGGGTAGACGTGAGGGGGTGGAGGGTGTGTGTGTGGGCGGGGGGACTTTGTTCGGTGTCGGGGGTGGGGCGGGCCATCTGGTGGCCTGGGGGTTGGCAGTTGGGGGCCTGCTTTTCCCGGCCGTCCTGCCGTTGTGTCACGGGGCGGGGCGCTTTCCTGCATTGCCTCCAGTGTCCTTGGTGCTGGGTGTGGGTGTGTATGGGTGCTAGGTGGTGGCTGGGGGGATGTTGATGTGGGCTGGTGGCCGTGTCGCCGTCGGTTTGCCCCAGGGCAGGCTGTGGCTGTGGCTGCTGTGGCTGCCACTGTCGGAGTGTGTCTGGGATGGGTGGTTCGTGGGCATGCGGTGGGCGCTCTGGGGTGTCGCTTGGCATGTGGGGCGCCATATGGGTTTGGCCCATTGTTCATTATTGTTATGATTGTTGTTGTGTGTGATTGTGTGTGCAAGATGTGTAGGAGTGGGTGTGGCTGCTCCATCATGACTGTGGTGCTGGGAGTGCCGGGGTGTGACGCTGGTGGGTCCTGGGCTGCTCGGCCTGGTGGCCCATGCCCTGGGTTGGGATCTGGGGGCAGTGGGTGGCTTCCTGAGCCAAGCTGGCTTCTGGAGGGGGGGGGCAGGCTTCCTTTTGGACCGCCTCCCTCCCAGTCATACCTCTTACTCCTCCCCTCGATTCTGGATGAAACATACCTCTTATTGGACACACTTAGGGTTTTGGGGTGGGGGTGTGCCGTACTGTGTCGGTGAAGGGGATCCTTTTTTCTGCTGTGCAGTAGGGTCGCCCTCACCTCAATTTTATTTGCACGATAGACACTGAGGGCTTGGGGGGATGGGAGCCCCACTACCTATAGCAGTGGCTAGTGGTGCTCCAACCACCATCCCCCAAATTTTAACTGCACTCTGGTAGTTCACACACCTGCACAGAATCACACCGAACAACTAACACGCACCCATCATGATTCGTGCATGGGGTGGGGTAGGCGGGGGTCTTCCCCCACCCCTGTTGCCCTCCTTCTCCTTCCTTCTGGGGGCCCGTCATGTTGTCAAAATCCCTGGGTGCTGCCGAATGAATAGGTGCGAGCAAGGGAGTGAGAGAGTGACTGAACAAGAGAGTAAGCAAGAGTGAGGGAGTGGTGAGTGGAGATGGTGATGGTTGGTCACTTTTGTGTGGCGCTTTGCATGTTGGGTGGCATCTCGGAACCCTTGTGGTGGTCCGCTGATCAGTCACTTTGTGTGGGCACTGGGGATGGTGGTCTGCTTCTATGGCCGCGGCCACCCTGGGGTGGGTTGGTGGGGGTGTGGCTGCTGGCCTGCACTGGCAGTCTCCCGCTGCCGGGAGCTGGTGTGCATTCATGCTTGCTGCATCTGCACCACAGCCACCTCAAGTAATAAGAGTGAATGAATGTGGGTGAGTCTGTTGGGGAGAGCATGAGTGGATGTGAGTGGGCTGGAGCACGAGTGAGAGTGTGTGTGTATGGGTGAGCGTGAGTGGGTGCGAGTGACTGTGAGGGCGAGTGGGAGTGGGAGTGAGATTGTGTGGGTACAGGAGTGGGAGAGAGTGGGTGGGTCCGGGAGTCCAAGTGTGGGATTGTGTGGGGGAGAGGGTGAATGAGTGTATGAGGGTGCGTATGAGAGCATAAGGGGGTGAGTGTGTGGGAATGGGTGTGTGTGCTGGTCAGGAGGTGCTGGATTGAGCGGGTAGCACCTCCTGGCTGCATGGGCTCCCCTGGACGGGGGGGCTGGTCCCCTGTGGGGACCCTGTGCCCTGATGCCACCGTCTTTGGGTGTGGGGCGTGAGGGACCCTGGGGTGTGTGGCGGTGGCGCTGGGATGTGGGTGGGCCGGCTGCAGGGGTGTCTGGGAGGATGTGGCACTGGGGGTGTGGGCCAGTCTCCAGATCAGGGGTTTGGGGTGCTGGCCTCTAGGTGCCTGGGGCCCGGGGCCTGGCATTGGCCCCACTGGGGGGCGGGGGTTTGCTGGTCCGGGGGCATGGGTCTGCTGTGCCGGCCGCTTGGTGGCCCGGCCTTCCTTGGCTGTCCCTCCTGGGGCAGATGCCTGGCTGTCCTGGGGCTTGTTATCCTTGGGACATTTGTGCTCTGTGGGGGTTGGTTGCATTGAAAAGGTCTGTGCATATCAGATTGTCACACCACAAAGAACTCATGATAGGTAGAAGCAAAGAGCTCTCTCTAGACCTTCACAACATTATTGTTGCAAAACATAATGATGACATTGGTGACAGCACATTTCTAACGACCAGCACCTCCTCGCAAGATTTCTGACAGCGAAGTCAAAAGAATTATCAGAAGAGTTACCCAAGAGCCAAAGACCACTCATGGTGTGGTTTGCTCTCCAGCTGTGTGGTTTGCTCTCCAGCTCTCCAGCCACTAGCTAGCCACTAGCTATGGCTACTACCTCTCTTTCCTCTCCTCTGGTGTGCTCTCTCTGTCAGATGTTTAGCTACACCTCTGCCTCTTTTAGTGATAACGGTAAATGTAATAAATGTTGTCTTTTTGAGGCGCTCGAGGCGAGGTTGTCTGATTTGGAATCCCGGCTCCGCTGCATTGAAACACCGTCTGCGCCAGTTAATCTCGACGGACGCCCATTAGCTGCAGCGGAGCTAGCTAGCTTAGGTCCCACTGTCAGTGGTTCCCCGGCTCTCCTCAGCAGCGAGGAGACTGGGTGGGTGACGGTGAGAAGGAAGCCTAGTCGCAAAGCCCCGGTTCACCACCAACCTGTTCACGTTTCTAATCGTTTTTTCCCCGCTCAGCGACACACCCGCTGAGGAAAAAACTCTGATCATTGGCAACTCTGTAGTCAGAAACGTGAACCTAGAGACTCCAGCGGCCATAGTCCAATGTATTCCTGGGGCCAGAGCAGGCGACATCGAGTCAAATTTGAAAATGCTGGCTAAAAGTAACTGTAAATACTCCACAATTGTTATTCACGCCGGCATTAATGACATCTGTCTCCGGCAGTCGGAAGTCACGAAACTTAATATAGAATCGGTGTGTGAGTTTGCAAAAACGATGTGTGCCACTGTAGTATTCTCTGGGCCCCTCCCCAATCTGACCAGTGATGACATGTTTAGTCGCTCGTCATCCTTGAACCGCTGGCTGTCTGTGTGGTGTCCTAAAAATGACGTGGGCTACATTGACAATTGGAACTCTTTTTGGGGAAAACCTGGTCTTATGAGACGAGACAGCATTCATCCCACTTTGGATGGTGCTTCTCATTTATCTAACAATCTGGCATCTTTTTTATCCAAATTTCCAAAACCGTGACTACTCAGAGTTGGGACCAGGAAGCAGAGTCGCAGTCTTACACGCTTCTCTGCAGCTCCCCCTCAGCTTAGCCCCTGTCTTCCCCATCAGAGAATCATTGTCTGCTCCCTCCAAAGTAAATAAAAATATAATGTATAAGCATCCCAAAGTGATAAAGCAAAATATTGGTAAAACTCAAATTAAACATAAAGCCTCTAAATTGAATGATTTGGCCTCTGTTCCTCCTCATAATTTAAAAATTAAATGTGGTTTATTAAATATTAGGTCTCTAACTCCCAAGTCTCTGTTAGTCCATGATCTGTTAATTGATCATCAGATTGATTTAATTTCCCTTACAGAGACTTGGTTAGGGCAAGAGGATCATGTTGGTTTAAATGAATCAACTCCCTCTGGTTATTTAAACTGTCAAAATCCCAGAAGTTCTGGTCGTGGAGGAGGAGTAGCAACAATTTACCATTCCAAATTACTAGTTAATGTAAAGCAAAAAACATGTTATAATTCCTTTGAGGGCCTGGTCCTCAGTGTTGGGCACTTTAGCAATTTCAGGTTAAACCCAATTTTATTTGCCATAGTTTATTGTCCCCCATCAACCTATTCAGAATTTTTATCCAAATTTGCTGATTTCTTAGCTGATTTAGTGCTGAAATCTGATAGAATAATTATAGTAGGGGACTTTAATATACATGTGGATGTAGATAGTGACTGCCTTAATGTGGCTTTTAATTCAATATTAGACTCGATTGGGTTTTCTCAGAAAGTAGGAAATTCTACTCATTACCTCCACCATACATTGGACCTTGTTCTGACATATGGCATAGAAATAGAAAATCTTGTAGTGTCTCCTCATAACCCTGTACTGTCAGACCATTGTCTGTTAACCTTTGATTTGACTATTTCTGACTATTTGGCTCCTAAAGAAAAATATTATCACAGTAGATGCCTCTCAGATGATGCTGTTTCCAAATTTATGCAGATTGTTTCCTCTATGCCATGTGTCAACACAACGGAAATAAGCTATAGACAGCTTGCTCCTTCTGTAATTGATAACATGGTGGATAGTGTTTCAGCTTCTCTGCATCAGGCTCTAGACTTGGTGGCCCCCTTAAAAAAGAAAAAGTCTAATCAGAGATTTTTAACTCCTTGGTTCAACACAGAAACTCGTAGCTTAAAACAGAAGACTCGTCAATTAGAAAGAAAATGGCGCTCTACTAATTTAGATGAAATCTATTTAGCTTGGAGAAATCATCTTTTAATTTATAAAAAATCTCTTAGAAAAGCTAGAACGAGTTATTACTCTGCATTAATAGAAGAGAACAAGAATAATCCCAGGTTTCTTTTCAGTACTGTAGCCAGGTTGACAAAGAGTCAGGACTCTGTCAATCCTAGCATCCCCTTAGAGCTTACTAGTAAGGACTTTATGAACTTTTTCAATAATAAAATTTCATCCATCAGAGATAAAATCAATCAGATTCTTCCCACAGTTAACTTAAATACTGTAAGATAAGATAAGATAAGCCTTTATTAGTCCCACAACGGGGAAATTCCAGGATTGCAACAGCACAGGGATAGCAACACTCAGAGCAACAATCAGAAGGCAAGAAAAAAAAAAAAAACAAAAAAAAAAAAAAACAAGCAAGCAAGAGCAGCTAATATACATATGTACGTATTACTATAAAATATATATATATACACACACACACAGACACACAGTGCAGAGCATTGTAGCTGGATGGAATAAATATATGAATATATGAACACACAGTGCAGAGCATTGTAGCTAGATGGAATAAATATGTAAATATATAAACACCCACAGTACGGAGCATTGCAGCTAGGTGGAATAAATATGCAAGTATATAAACACACACAGTGCGGAGCAATGTAGCTAGATGGAATAATATGTAGATATATAAATATATAAACACACCCAGTGCTGAGCATTGTAGCTAGATGGAATAAATATGTAAATATATAAACACACACAGTGCAGAGCATTGTTGCTAGATGGAATGAAACAGCATAACCGTCTACTTAGTTATCCTACATGGTATGATTATGTGCCCATACATATTCTCACCCTCCATAGCGACCGGTAAGTTCCTAGTTGTATGCCGGAGGGGACCATTGTGTAAGTCTATTGCATCTTTTGCATTCAAAAAACTATTAGTTTGTTACGTCTTTTTGCTATCTCTGCGAGCAGCCCTGCTTAGGTTGTACAGTCTGACAGCCGTTGGTAGGAAGGACCTACAAAACCTCTCGGTTGTGCACCTGGGATGATGTAGTCTGCTGCTAAATGAGCTCCTCAGTGCATTCAGTATGTCTGCATAGGGTGGAACTCGGACTCCAGCAGAGATGACAGTTTAGCCACCGTCCTTCTCTCTCCTATCTCCTCCATCGGATCAAGGCGCTGCCCCAGGACAGAGTTACTGTAACTATTACAACTCCTTCTATTGATGTCTGTCTTGATGAGTTTACTCCAATCGACCTTTGTGAGTTAGACAAAATAGTTTCCTCATCCAAACCTTCAACTTGTCTTTTAGACCCTATTCCTACCAGGTTATTTAAAGAAGTCTTGCCACTTATTGGTAGCTTTATTCTTCATATAATCAATTCTTCATTAACTTTAGGCCATGTACCGCAGGCTTTAAAAACAGCTGTAATTAAACCCTTACTCAAAAAGCCAACGCTAGATCCAGGAGCTTTAGCTAACTATAGACCAATCTCTAATCTCCCTTTCATTTCAAAAATCTTAGAAAGAGTTGTTGCTCTGCAATTATTCGACCACCTGCAGGGAAATGGTTTACTTGAAGAGTTTCAATCTGGGTTTAGAATCCATCATAGTACTGAAACAGCCTTAGCAAAGGTCACTAACGACCTCCTCATTGCATCTGATAATGGACTAGTTTCTGTACTTGTCCTTTTAGATCTTAGTGCAGCTTTTGATACTATTGATCATAATATTCTACTTGATAGATTAGAACACTATGTTGGACTTAATGGAACTTCAGTGCAGTGGTTTAGATCTTATCTGATAGGTTCCAGTTTGTTCATGTAAATGATGAGTTTACTTTCAGCTCAAAGCTTAGTCATGGAGTTCCACAGGGATCTGTGCTAGGCCCTACTCTTTTTAGTTTATATATGCTTCCGTTAGGCAACATTATTAGAAAGCACTGTATACATTTTCATTGTTATGCAGATGACACACAATTATACCTGTCAATGAAGCCAGATGATACTAATCAATTAGCCAAGTTAGAAGCCTGTCTTAAGGAAATCAAAGCTTAGATGACTTGTAATTTCCTGCTATTAAATTCAGATAAGACTGAAGTCATTCTTGTTGGTCCAAAAAACCTTAGAAATTCCTTTCCAAATCAAACTTTCAGTTTGGATGCAGTTACTCTTTCTCTTAATAGCTCTGTGAGGAACCTTGGAGTTATTTTTGATCAGGATTTGTCCTTCAATTCACATATTAAATTTGTTTCTAAGACTGCCTTCTATCATTTGCGTAATATTGCCAAGATTAGGAGCATCTTGTCTCAGAGTGATGCTGAGAAGCTGATCCACGCTTTTGTTAGCTCGAGATTAGATTATTGTAATTCTTTATTATCAGGCTGTCCTAAAACATCTTTAAAAAGTCTTCAGCTGATCCAAAATGCTGCAGCAAGAGTTTTAACAGGTACTAGAAAGAGAGATCATATCTCTCCGGTTCTGGCCTCCCTTCATTGGCTTCCCATAGAGTTTAGAATTAAGTTTAAAATCCTTCTTCTTACTTACAAAGCTTTAAACAATCAGGCTCCTTTTTATTTAAAAGATCTGATACTACCGTATCATCCTAACAGAGCACTACGCTCCCAAAATGCAGGATTACTTGTAATACCTAGAATCTCCAAAAGTACAATGGGAGGCAGAGCCTTCAGTTATCAAGCTCCTCTCCTGTGGAATCAGCTGCCAATCTGGATTCGGGAGTCAGACTCGATCTCTGTTTTTAAGAATAGGGCTATAACCTACCTTTTTGATATAGCCTACAATTAGGGAGGGATCATGTGTTTCTGAACCCTCCCTTAGTTATGCTGCTAATAGGTTTAGTCAGCCGGGGGACCTCCAGTAATGCACTGGGCCTCACTCCTTTCCTCACTCTCTATGAAATATTTTTTTTTTGCTGGTCATTAACATTTGTTTGTTCTCTCCCATAGATTGAGTCCCCATCGTGCTGTTTGCTCTCTACATGTCTGTTCTTTTCTTCTTCTCTATCCCCTCACCCCCCAGCCAGTCGCAGCAGATGACTGCCCCTCCCTGAGCCTGGTTCTGCTGGAGGTTTCTTCCTGTTAAAAGGGAGTTTTTCCTCTCCACCGTCGCCAAGTGCTTGCTCACAGGGGATCGCCTGATTGCTGGGGTCTTTCTGCAACTGTGGGGGTCCCCCTACAGTTGATAGTGCTATGAGATGACTGTTGTTGTGAAATGGCGCTATATAAATAAAGTTGAATTGAATTGAATTGAATTGAATGGAGAGCTCCAGAAAGACCTGGAGTTAGCAGGAACTGCTGTTTCCAAAGAAAACAACAAGTAATGCATTCAACCGACATGTGCTCTATGCCCGCTCACCTTACAAGACTCCATTGCTGAAGAAAAAGCATGTTGAAGCTCGTTTAAAGTTTGCTGAACATTTGGGCAAGCCAGTAAAATACTGGAAGAATATAGTCTGGTCAGACTATAGCTCATTCTGGCTTTGGCAGAATGAGGTTAAAAAAAAACAAAAACTTGACAAGCAATACTACCTTAATGTCATTGTAGTGTCAATGTCAGCAAAGACACAGCTGTAACACTATCCATCGGCCATAAAGTGGAAGTTAATCCCTTCTCCAGGACTTAGTCATTCTCTCTTTTCTGCTCTTTGGCAAAGGAATGTTTCAAATTGACAGATTTATGGGTGACATAATCCAGACGTGGGAGTCAAGATTCTCCAGTAAACAACTAGACAGCTTCACAGTGCCATCTGGTGGATGAATCAGGAATATTTAATATTTTTCTCTTTGAGTGGAATTTATGCAATATGGACAAATAAATTAATTCATAATCTTTCGCTCAAGACAGTATCTGCTACTGAAGACATGTTTGAACTCTTGGGCTGGACAATGTGGTTTCAAATGCTTTTATTGATATGATTTGATATGTGTTGCTTTATTTTCAGGAAGAAATAAATTTTTGTATGCTTACTATAAAAAATTAATTACAGTTACAATGTAGAGACATTGTATGTTCCCTTATTATTGAGTAGAATATCTTAGTCACTAAAGTTGAAGGAATTTATGCTTTATTCAGCACACATACTTAAGGGGGGGAGGTCTCACTTCTCATATCAAATGTCTCTCCCCCTCCTTTCTCTGCTCTCTGAGAGACCATAGCTGCACTTTAACTGACCAATAGCGCTCCAGGCTTCCTTGCATTTCCATTTTTAGGTTGAGTTTACGACTTCTATTGAATGAAGCTCAAATGTAATTGGTTCAGCTCAAGTTCCATGAAATTCAGTGAAATTCTGCCACACCCGGAAAAACTTTCCTTTGTTCAGTTTTAGGGTGTTGGTCAAGCTGTGAGGAGCAGATGTCTCTGCTCTCCTATTTCTTCCTATCTTCCAAGTAAGGCCCAGAGCCTGTCATGCTCTGTGAAAATTCTTCTTCTTCTCTTTAAAGTTCATTTTCTTTCTTATTTTAATCTCTTTCTTTAAATTACTGTGCAAGAAGATTTTGTTTGATTTTTTCTAAGCTTAAACCAACTCATTCAAACCACCAAAATTGGAAGAAACAGATTTGTGGTGTTTTTGCCTCAATTCTGAATTTCTGATGGGACTTTGTACAATAAATTAATTCCTTCTTCAGTGCATAAGAGAAGACCTCACCCAGCTTGCTGAAGAACAACCGATTGTGATCTCGGGAGTAGGCCATAACCGTGGTAAGCAGCCTGACTGCCAGTCTCCCAAAAGAAACCCACGCTGGTCCAGTTGAACAGAAAAGTGGACCGCCTGCTACCTATTGGGACGCAATGACTCTGTGGCTGACGGTCTGTTAAATTTAAGCTTAAATCTTTAGCATATTCCTGGTATAAGTTCTTTTAACTTAATTTCATGCAAACCCCCATCAGAATTTCAAAATGCATTTTGTCCTTTCATTAATTTACGTTCTTTTTCAGAGTAACACCAATTTCCCATTTTTATAAATAGTTAATCATCACTTTCTTTATAAAATTGCATCCACTTTTCCTAACCAATGCTATTTTATGGTTTTCCAATTTCCATTATACTGACGGAGACGTAGTCTCTCCAGCGTATTCTGAGTCTGCCCCGGAGTCTCCTCCCAGCCGGACATGCCCGAAACACCTCAAGTGGGAGGCGTCCAGGAGGCATCCTGATCAAGATGCCCAAACCTGTGGTGGTCTGAGCCTTGATCCTGTCTGCACTCAGGTCACTAAGTATTTCCCCTTTACCATCATGTTACTCCGGGGTTGTTGAATAAATATTTGCATATTTATTCCATCTAGCTACAATGCTCAGCACTGGGTGTGTTTATATATTTATATATCTACATATTATTCCATCTAGCTACATTGCTCCGCACTGTGTGTGTTTATATACTTGCATATTTATTCCACCTAGCTGCAATGCTCCGTACTGTGGGTGTTTATATATTTACATATTTATTCCATCTAGCTACAATGCTCTGCACTGTGTGTTCATATATTCATATATTTATTCCATCCAGCTACAATGCTCTGCACTGTGTGTCTGTGTGTGTGTGTATATATATATATTTTATAGTAATACGTACATATGTTTATTAGCTGCTCTTGCTTGCTTGTTTTTTTTTCTTGCCTTCTGATTGTTGCTCTGAGTGTTGCTATCCCTGTGCTGTTGCAATCCTGGAATTTCCCCGTTGTGGGACTAATAAAGGCTTATCTTATCTTATCTTATCTTATCTTATTAGGACCGCTCAGGGGCTTTTATTATGACAGCGTCACGGCCGTGCTTCTGGCTGTCAAAGTCAAGCTGGTGCCGTGATGGCTGTTTGTCATTTCTGTTAATTACGTGACCTCTTTTCTGATTAGTTTATGCTCCGTATTTAAGGAAGCAGCTGAGGCTCACTCCTCGCTGTGACCTACACAACGGTACACCTCGTACCTTTGAATTGGAGCCCTATTCCCGACTCCGGTCTTTTTCCTGTGTTTTGGACTTTTGGCTACTTGGCATAGTAAGTATTTTTGTACAGCACAGACTCCGTCTTCGATGCCTCTCCTAGTTTATTCTTCAGAGTTGTTTATTGTGTGTCTCAGTTTATGTTCGTGTTTGCCTCACATGGCTGTTTATCTTGTCATTATGTCTTCTCGTAAATAAACAAGCAAATCTATTGTCTGGTATCTGGAGTCTCATTAATGCCCTGCAAGGGGCATTCATAACAGTAGGCCGCAGCCAAACGAGACGCTAGCCACAGTAAGTTTGTTTTAGGTTTCAGTTTTTTCCCCTTTTTTCGTGTGCCAGTGAACTTTGGGAAATGGCGTCACCAAGGACAGGTTATTCTTTGGACTGGGGCTACGAGCTGATTGTAGCTCTGATAGAGGTAGATGACCTCCTCTTCCACGCTCGTGGGCACGCCACCCCTGAAGAACTACGCTGGTACCTGGACCTCGCAGAGGTGGCAATTAAGCGAAACCCTTGCCTTGCTGATCACGTTGAGGGCAGGGGGAGGATGGCCAAAGTTGTGGCACTTTGGAGGAGATTCCGTGGGCTGCAGAAAGAGCGCAGCAGGAAGCCAAAACCAGAGTCGATGGTGAGGCATCTCCGCTCCTCACCTCGGGACCGGGTTCCTGCCACCCATCCAGCCCAGGGTTCTGTGTCACCAAAGGGCCGCCTCCATCCGCAGCAGAGGAAGAGGACAGCCGGGACCCCCCGTGAGGAGACATAGTGGGCAGCTGAGCTCATCAGGGGCCGCGTGGCTGAAGCACGCTCTTCCTCTCATCCTAGCAAGATTCTAAAGAATGTGGTGGCTGCAGTTAGACTGGTGGAGGTCAATCCTGAACTTCATAGCAATCCTGAGTACGCCGAGCTGCTGGCCTCCGTCTCTGTGCAGCAGCGGTGCTTTCCGGATTTAAATGTAGCCTTGCCCTCTGCCGGGAGATGTCGCCACCCTGCTGGCGATCAGCCCGTGCCAGATCCCCGTTGGGATCCTGTCCCAGGCCACCACCAGAACTCTGCCTCCCAGCCAGCTGTTTCCCCCGTGCCACGTCGGACGGTTGAGACAACAGCTTCAGCCTCAGGGGCGCCTCCCCATGCTGTTCCATCAACTGCTCGTCCCCAGACTGCCTCGGCTGCTCCTTCCTCTTCCTCGGCGCGCTCTTCAGCTGCGGTGGGTTCATTGAGTCCTGCTCTGGCTACACCCGTCACTGGTCCCGTGAGAGCGGTTCCTCCTTGTCTTCCCGGGGGGTCCTCAGTCACCATCCTTAGGGGAAAGGGGAGAACCAAGCCCACTGCAGCAGCCACCATTGTCCCTCGGGAGGTCAGGCAAGTGTTTCATTCTCACTCTCAGTATAATGAATTACCTTGTCTGACTCCTGCGGGTGGAGCTCGGGGTTCACATTCCTCTGAGCTTCCACCACCTGCTGCAGCCACTAACATTGAACCTGTTACCTCTGTGTTTCCTTTCCCTCTCTCTGAGCGTCCCCCGGGGACTGGAGTTGGCCGTCGGGCGAAGAAGAAGCCTGCGGCCCTGGAGAGCCTGCTTCCAGCCCCGCAGCCACGTTATGGGCAGAGGAGGAGACCGGAGTGCCGTCTGGAGCCTGAGCTGACGAGTAATTGTCCCCAGGTCTCCGTGGAGGAGCAGTCGAGCCCAGCAGGTCATGGATCCCCTGCCTCCATGCCATGTGGACCTTCGGCGTGGGCTCCAGTGCCTGGGGTGTTCCAGACTGTGGCGACCACCACACCGGCTGCGGAGCTCACCGCCGTCGAGCCAGAACCCGGGATGGACCTCCGGATCATTGAGCCTGGATCGTTGGAGTCCTGGACGGCGGTGGAGCCCGAGATCAGGCAAGTGCTCTATTTTGTCTTCTTACTTTCCGTTCTGGAGCATTCTTGCCTGTCTCTCCGGGAGGCGAGCCAGGTGCAGCCATCCACTGCATCTGAGCTCGTCTCGCCGGGCTCTGCCGCTGCTGGTGATCCTGATCCTGGTTCTCTTTGTCTGTCTGAGCTGTCTCCCAGGGTCACCGGAGACGAATCAGCTCCGGTCATTGAGGCTCCAGTGTTGTGTTCGGAGGTCATCGATGATGCTGCGCCGGTCCAATTGGGGCCCATTGAGGGTGCTGCGCCAGTCCAATCAGGTCCCATCAAGGGTGCAGTGCTGGTCCAATTGGGGCCCATCGAGGGTGCAGTGCCGGTTCGGCTCGGGGTCGGTGAGGGAGCTGCAGACTCCCTTTCGCCGAACACCGGACTGGTTCCTTCTCTTCCCTCCTGTTTTTCTCCACCGGGTGCCACTGGGGTCCCCTTTATTTGGGTCGGCTGTTCCCCACTGTCCCTCTTGGCAGGGAGGCCGCCTCCGAGCTTCCCCTTCTGGTCCTGGTGGTCTAACGATGCGGGTCGGCCGCCTGAAAAACCACCTTGTTGGGTCGGTGACCTGGTTCGGCCACCCAAAAGACTGTTTGGCTGGTTCTATGTTTTGGGTTGGCCGCCCGAAGGACGGCCTTGTTGGTTTGGCGACCTAGTCCGGCCGCCTGAGGTACTGTTTCCCCAGGATTGGGACTTTGGTAGGCCACGCATTCCTGAGATTGTGTTTTTGTTCTCTTTGTGTTGGTTCCATGGATATTGAAGAATTCTCTGTTTCCTGTCTGGATTGTCGTGTGCATCATGCAGATTCTCCTTTCGCTAGAAGGGTACTCGCGTAGACTGGTGTTAACTTTTGATGCAAATTACTCAATTACACCAAGAGGAGACCCCAAAGGGTTACTTGAATAGGAGGGGTTACTGGTCTGGTAAAAGAGTTGCTTGAATATTAAGTAGCAACTTTGCTCTTGGTTATATATATATATTTTTCCTAAATTTGTGGGGGGGTTTTTGTCGGGTTACATCATTTCATTGGTATTTGTGACCTTACTCTTGTCGGTTTGGGAGTCTGTTCTTTTTTTTTTTTCCCTCTAAATCTGTGACTTTTCTGAATCTGTGGGTGTATTTCTCACGTTTTTGCTGAATTTCGTAAACTTTTTTCTTTGCAACTATTTCAATATAAGAAGACTGTATATTCACTAAACTGACTATACAGTAGATGCATTACTTATACAACTCAAATGTGGACATTTTTAACCAGTTTTCTGATCGGGGAAATCAAAAGCAACACTTGATTTGGAATACATTGTTTTATAAGTGAGGAGGGGTGCTGTGTGATAAAACTGTTCTAAGTGCAATTTCGTGAAGTTAAGTGGAATAAGTGTGACTAGTGACAGAGAGACTAGTGACTAGTGATTAGTGTGACTAATAAGTGTGACTAGCCTTCTTCTGCCCATGTGATTTGTCACCCACCTTGCCTTTGATGCTACTGGACCACACGGTTACGTCCGCGTTTTCAAAGTTTGGTGTTGCGCCCACTAGCTTTTCAGTAATCCGCAACTTCTCACAGGCAGATTTTTTTTTTTCTTTTCCTTTTTTTTACAGACTCTGTCACCACATTTTTTCTCTTGCTTATTTTTTGGGACTTGGAAGTTGTATTGTTTTCAGAGAACTTGGTACACCAGTTACCGGATTAGACACTCACCTTTACCTCATGAGCATATTTTTTGTCAGTTGACGTCATATTTTGTATTACCATGTGCACCTTGCAGATGCCTTTTTTTTCCTTCTTCCCCTTGCTTGTTCTGTAGTGCTTGATGTTTTTTTTTTTCCTTTTTCCGTGTCTTGTCTAGTTGTAGTGTTATTAGGTTCTGAAGTATTTTTGAAATATACCTGTATTTTGGTTTCCTCTCGTTTGTTTTATTGGGCTGTACCTTACTTTTCTTTGTTTTTGTTTGTTCTGCTACATGTTATTGTAGTTTGTGTGTTACATGGTCCTTATGTAGGTTGAAGGGGTACCTGTATCTTGGGTAGTCATCTTAGTGCTGTTGATTGGGTTTTTGGTCATTTGTGTTAAGCCACGCAATTCTATGTTATCCATATTTTACCCGTTCGTTGTGGGGGTTTTTTTTCCTCTTCCTCTGGGTGTCGCTATTGCTTTGTGTTTTTTGGTTCTCTCCCTCCTGGCCTGTTTTCCCCCTCCGCCCTCCCTGGGTCAGTTCTGTTAACCTCCTGGTTGGGGGGACCCTTCAATGTCACATTTGGTGCCTAGAATGCGCCCTTTGAACGGAAGGTACTGTGGTGGTCTGAATGCTGATCCCTTCTGCGTTCAGGTTGCTCAGTAGTTCCCCTTTTCCGTCATGTTACTCCGGGGTTGTTATTAGGACCGCCCAGGGGCTTTTATTATGACAGCGTCACGGCCGCGCTTCCAACTATCAAAGTCAAGCTGGTGCCGTGACGACTGTTTGTCACTTCTGTTAATTACGTGACCTCTTTTCTGATTAGTTTATGCTCCGTATTTAAGGAAGCAGCTGAGGCTCACTCCTCGCTGTGACCTACACAACGGTACACCTCGTACCTTTGGATTGGAGGCCCTATTCCCGACTCCGGTCTTTCCCTTGTTTTGGACTTTTGGCTACTTGTCATAGTAAGTGTTTTTGTACAGCACAGGCTCCAACCTCGCTGCTTCTCCTAGTTTATTCTTCAGAGTCATTTATCGTGTGTCTCAGTTTATGTTCGTGTTTGCCCCACGTGGCTGTTTATTTTGTCATTATGTCTTCTTGTAAATAAACAAGCAAACTTATTGTCTGGCATCTGGCGTCTCATTAATGCCCTGCAAGGGGAATTCATAACAAAACCACCTCAACTGGCTCATTTCAATGTGGAGGAGCAGCGGTTCTACTATGAGCCTCTCCCGGATGATTGAGCTCCTCACCCTATCTCTGAGGATGCGTCCAGCAATCCTATGGAGAAAGCTAATTTCAGTCGCTTGTACCATATTTGCAATCTTATTCTTTCAGTCATTACCAAAGCTCATGACCATAGGTGAGGGTAGGAACGTAGACTGACAGGTAAATTGACAGCTTTGCCTTAGAGCTTAGCTCCCTCTTCACCACGACAGACCAGTACAATGTCCACATCACTGCAGATGCTGCTCCAATCCATGTGTTAATCTCTCGCTCCATTCTCCCCTCAGTCATGAATAAGACCCCAAGATCCGTAAACTACTCCACTTGGGGCAAGAGCTTGTCCCCAACTCGGAGAGAACAATCCACCTTTTTCTGGCTGCGGACCATAGACTCATACTTGGAGGTGCTGATTCTCATCCCAGTCACTTCGCACTCAGCAGCAAACTGTCCCAGTAAGACCTGTAGGTTATTGCTGGATGAAGCCAACAGGACAATATAACCTGCAAACAGCAGAGATGAGATCCTGTGGTCACCAAGCATGACACCCTCCGTTCCTTGGCTGTGCCTAGAAATCCTGTCCATAAAAATTAGCAACAGGATTGGTGACAAAGGGCAGCCCCGGTGATGTCCAACTCTCACTGGGAATGAGTTTGACTGAGTGTTGGCAATACGAACCAAACTCTCACAACTGTCGTATGGAGACTGGTTATCTCGTAACAACAAGCCCGATACCCCATACTCCCAAAGCACCTCCCACAAAAAACCATGAGGGACGCAGTCGAATGCCTTCTCCAAGTCCACAAAACACATGTAAACTGGTTGGGCAAACTCCCACGAACCCTCGAGGATTCTTGAGAGGGTAAAGAGCTGGCCTGATGTGCCATGGCCAGGTCAAAAACCACATTGCTCCTCATGAATCCGAGATTCAACCAATGACAGGACTCTCCTTTCCAGTACCTTGGCATAGACCTTCCCAGGGAGGCTGAGGAGTGTGATCCCTCTAAAGGTTGGAATACACCCTCTGATCCCCCTTCTTGAAGAGAGGAACCACCACCCTGGTTTGCCATGCCAAAGGCACTGTCCCCGACCTCCATGCAATGTTGCAGAGGTGTATCAACCATGACAGCCCTACAACATCCAGGGCCTTGAGGTACTCAAGGTGAATCTTGTCCATCCCTGGGGCCCGGCCACCATGGAGCTTTTTAACCATCTTGGCAAATTCAGCCCCTGTGATGGGCGAGTCGCCCCCCTTGTTCACAAGCCCTGCTTCCTCTGTGGAAGCTGTGTCAGTAGGATTAGGAAATCCTTGAAGTATTCCTTCCCCCGGCCGACGATATCCCCAGTCAAAGTCAGCAGTGCCCCATCCGCAACATAGACAGTGATGGACAGGGCACTGCTTCCCCCTCCTGAGACACCAGACAGTTTGCCAGAATATTTTCAAGGTCCACAGAAAGTCTTGTTCTATGGCCTCACTGAACTCCTCCCACACCCGAGATTTTGCTTCAGCAACCACCCGAGCTGCACTCCACTTGGCCTGCCAGTACACTTCAGCTGCTTTGGGAGTCCCACAAGCCAACCAAGCTCGATAGGACTCCTTCTTCAGCTTGATGGCCCCCCTCACCACTGGTCTCCACCACTTGGTCTGGGGGTTGCCACCACAAGATATACCAACGACCATGCGGACGCAGCTCTGGGCAGCTGCTTCAACAGTGGAGGTGGAGAACATGGCCCATTCAGACTCCATGTCTCCAGGCTCCCTCGGAATGTGGTTGAAGTTCTTCTGGAGATAGAAAACTCATTCTTGAATAAAAGGAAAACTATTGCCAAATGAACACAAATAGGTATTTTTCCTACACTACAGAGAATTAGAAAGGATAAAAAAGGAAGAGGCATCCATAAACAGCATTTACAGGAATTATGGCCACTATACACTAGCAGGTTTTGCCTTTGGCGACACAGCATGTCTGTCTATGGAGAAAACTGTATAAGATGGGAAATCCACACTAAGTAATGCTGACTTGGTAGTTTTACATGGAAAATAAAAAGAGATTGGGGACCATAAGATTGAACCATTTACACACACACACCTACCGTCACATGCACACGCGCGCGCATGTGCGCGCGCGTGCACACACACACACACACACAAAGATGCAGATATACTCACAGCTCATTGTTCTCCAAGGCAGTTTATCTCCTCTGTTGCCAGTTTTATGTTGTCAGGAGCTCTGGTTTCTGTCATCATTGTGACAGCTGAGCTTCTTCACACAGTGCTACTACATCAATATCTATAAAACTCTTTTTAGAGAAAAATGCCTCCAACTCTGCCTGAGCAGAAGCAAGAAAATACCCTTTTCAATTACTGGTATGGCAATTTCAAACACAGAGTGTTATCAATGTGAGTTTAGACACTGACTCAGCAAAATGCAGGAAGAATTTTAAATGGGATGAAAACATTCATTTGAAATCATCACCCTTAAGCAGAATTGCATTCACAAATCTATCATTTCACTGGCCACTCTAAAAGGTACACCTGTTCAACTGCTTGTTAATAATGCAAATATCTAATAAGTCAGTCACATGGCAGAAGTCAATTCAGGCATGGAGTTATGGTCAAGGAAAGCATTCGAATTGGAAAGAAAGGTGATTTAAGTGACTTTCAATGTGGCACAGTTGTTGGTGCCAGACGGGCTGGTCTGAGTATTTCACAAACTGCTGATCTCCTGGGATTTTCATGCACAACTATCTCTAGGGTTTACAAAGAATGGTCTGAAAAATAGAAACTTGCCAGTTAACCCAGCCACAGATGGCAGCAGGCCAGCAACACCTCATGACATCCCAAGTCAGGATAAACAGGGAGCATTGCATCAGGAAGGCACGGTGGCGCAGTGGAGCAGTGGTTAGCACTGCGGCAGCACAGTTTACCCTTGGCCGGGGGATTGTGGGGATCGTGGGATCGTGGGTTCGATCCCAGCCCCCGACCAACAGTGATCTGTGTGGAGTTTGCATGTTCTCCCCGTGTTGCGTGGGTTTACTCCGGGATTTCTCCGGTTTCCTCCCACATGCCAAAAACATGCATGTTAGGTTAATTGGCTGTTCTAAATTGTCCCTAGATATCTGTTTCCTATAGGCCCTTAGAATAGAGGGTTAGTATTAATGAAAGCGCTTTGAGTGGTCTTTGTGACTAGAAAAGCGCTATATAAGTGCAGGTTAGTTAGTTAGTTAGTTAGTTAGTTAGGAAGGGCATCCAGTGACAAATCTTCACTACAAACACTATGAACATGGCAGATAAAAATCTAGACCTGGCTAGTGTGTCCCCTCCAAATGACGTGCAAAGACATGACTGTACACTTGTGAGAAATGAACAATAGATTCTGTATCAGGAGTTGATACAACTATAGAAGATACCTCAAAAGAATACTGTAAATGGAAAGTGGAGAGAGAACAGAAGACTATCAGGCTATGCACCATGGATGAGGAGAGGATGACCATAAAAGGACAGAAGCTTGTAGACTTGATGGAGTGAAGGATAAGTAACATCATGTGCATCTAAGAAACAAAGTGGAAGGGCAGTAAAGCCAAAGCGATAGGAAACATGTTTAAACTGTTTTTGCAATTTGTGGATGAAGACAGAAATGGAGTGGGTATCATCTGGAATGAAGAGGTGAAGAAATGTGTAGTAGTGAAGAAAAAATCGGAACAGACCATCTGGAGGAAGTTGGATCTGAACAGAAGCTGTTAACATCATGTGTGCCTATGCCCCACACACAGGTTGCAATGAGGAAGAGAAGGCCAGATTGTTGGAGAAATTCAATGGAGAGTTAAAAAATATTTGAATTTGTGGATTGGTAGAGATTTTAATGCCTGCTGTAGTAGAGATAATAGTGGAAAGGATGTCACCATTGCAACAAGACTGGAGACAACTTTGAAGCATTTGCAATGGACCATGACCTGATAGTTAAAATACATTCTTTCAGAAAGCTGACAAATACTTTTTCACACCACTGTTATCTGTTAAACTGCAGCTATTGACCTGTATGTGTATTTTGAACAAATGAAACTGCAAGAGATGTTTATTTTTTTTGCTTTGTTTAATGTTCTTACAAAACTTTGCAATATCAAGGTTTTTTAACATTTCTTTCTAAAAGGAATGTTTCACACTTTCACACAACTCAACTGTAGCAGACCTTGTTGTTGATTATGAACATTCCAGTCTTCATAAGCTATAGAAGTGTTAAAAGTATTGCAATACCATCTATAACAACTAAGAGCAACCCACACAGATACACAGCGAGTGCACAGAAACCAAGAGAACTTTAGTGATATGAGGGCATAGTGATAACCACTATACAATATTCAACTTTGTCTGGCTGAGTTTTGCATATTGTTGACTACAAGAGTTGGCTGCAAGATTTATAACGGTTTCTCTCTGTTCTGTTGCCAGCTCAAGATTGATGTATTTCAGGTTCTTGTTTAGAAAGAAGCAAGTATTGGACAAGATTTAGGGTTAGGGTTAGGTTTTCTAACATTTCTTTGTAAAAAGAATGTTAACCCTAACCCTAACCCCTAACCCTGTGGCCCAGCAAGAATTAAACCTGATTGCCAGATATGTCGTTACAGACTGAAGATGTGATATAAACAGTGACTTTCCATCAGACAGCTGAGACTGTGATCCACTGAAGTTAAAAGACATTTACTTGCTACCTGGGTAAGATTATTCAAAAATGGATTTTGATTTCCACAAGGAATTTGAGGGACTTGATCATGTCTCTGTCAAAGCAGACATTTGGACTGTGGATAATGGACATTTTCTTTGGATCACTGCAGAGCGGATTAAATCCATGCCATAAAGGTAAGATAAACATGGACAGCGTTATGCAGTGTTGCCAGTTCTTACTCCAAAATGAGGAAATTACTGGCAATATCGTGTTTGATTTTCTTCAGATTTTTCCACAATAAGAAGCTCTCAAGGCAGGATAAAGCAGAGTGAACATGTTCTAAAAGCTCTGTCTGAAACAGTCTGTTTTAAATCTGACATTGAGCCAGGTAATGTAATAAATTAATTAAATGACTTACTATGTGTGCAAGATGATTTAAGTATGCCATTTAAAAGTACCGTGAAATTTACTTTTCCAAGTAGTTACTTTAATCATGCAATAATTGGTTAAAGTAACTCAATCACTTTTGAAAAGCAGTAACTAGTAACTGTAATTAGTTACTATTTTTTAGTAACTTGCCTAACAATGCTCCTAAGACATCCTCTCACTCTCCAAGATTGTGTTAAACAATCTGGTTAAAAAGTCCACTGCCATCTCTCCTAAACATTTCCATACCTCCACAGATATGTCATCAGGACCAACTGCCTTTTCTTTCTTCCTCTTCTTCAAAGCTTCCCTCACTTCCGCCTTGCTAATTCTTGAGACTTCCTTGTTCACCATCTGTCCTTCATCCATCCTCCTCTCTCTCTCTCTCTGAGTGGGCATGGTGGTGAGTGCGAGCTGGGAGCGTGTGACAGCGTGAGTGAGTTGTCTCAAACTTTTCTCCATCTTTTTTGTGTTTATGCTGGTTTTTTTTGTTAAATAATCTTAAGTTTTGTTGTTTTCTGTAGTTGGGGTGGGGTAGGTGTTAAGGGAGGGGGGGGTTTTCTGCTACCAGCTTTGCTGGTCAGCATGGTTTTGCAGTGAGGCTCCAGTTTCGAGAAGTTGATATGCCGGCAATACTGTCATACTGGCTCCTGGCTGTCAGCTGCTTGGTGGAAGAATATAATCTGGCTGTGGGGGAGTTGGTTGGCTATGAAAGTGTCAGGTCGGCTTCTAGAATGAATAATGGCCTTGGTAGTTTTTCTGGACAGTGTTGAAAAAGTTAATCAGGTGGTGGAGAGCGGTGGTGGTAAATGAAAGACACATTAGTTCCTGTTCTGTCTCTGATAAATCCCGCAAAAAGAATCACAATATCAAATGTCCCCACCGTTTTTAAAGAATGAGCTGTTGCAGAAGGAGCTGTCGAGATATGGGCAGCTTTTGTCCCCCATTAAGCGCATCCTCTTGGTTGTAAGTCCACGCATTTGAAACATGTCTTTTAGATGACAGGTGTTCATGATTTTAAAGAATAGTGAGGAAAGCCTAAACCTCATATTTTAAGTACCGGATTGATGGCTTTGATTATACCTTCCACGTCACATCTGATAATATGAAATCTTTTGGCTGTGAAATGGAGGGACATTTGATCCGTTCATGCCCTCAGGGAGTGGAGGATGATTGCCCCCGGGGGAGGCCACTAGTGCAGCCTCACCATCGGGCGCTGTGGCCACGGGACCCTCTGGTGGCGGGGCAGCTTTGGCCACCCTCCGTGGCTGCAGGCACGGCCTCGCTGTGGGTGTTCTGGCCGCGGGGGCCGTCGAGTGGCGGAGCGGCTTTGCTGTCCTCCGTGGCCAGCCTGTCAGTCATAAACGGAACAACTACAAGAGTTAAAGTACATCGCAGGGTTAGTACACAGATAAACATTGTGGACAAGGGTGAGATTATAGAGAAGGATCATGCTCAGGATAAGACAGAGCAAATGATGCACAGGTAGAACGGTGGGGACAGTAAAGATGATATAAGAGCACAGCGGAGGGTGAGTGAAAAACAAACAGAGACTTGTATAGTGTGATGGGAAGAAGAGACAGCTACTAGGGTGGCTGAGTCAGTGTTGGAGGATGAGGATGACATTGAAATAGATGAAGAGTTATCTAAAGTTTCAGTCAAACGGAAGAATTTGGAAAACAAACAGCAGAGGAGTAAAGTGAAAAGGGCTGTAAAAGAAAGTTCTGAGGCTTCTCTATCTCAACCAGATTCTTATACTGGGTCTGAGATAGAGAGTGATGGTGAAACCAGTGATGATGTGGTCAGTGGAGGTGGTTACTCCTTCACAAAAATACAGAAGTTTTTGCAGGACACTGAGGGATCCAGGATGGTTAAAGTTGAAAACTTTTTTTCCTGACCTAAAATGCTTTGTTGACTCTGCTCGAGGCTACATGAAAAATAGGGGAGAGCTTGAGCTGGAAAGCTTCACTGATCAGGAGATCTACAGACTAAAAAAGGCTTGTACCAAAAGTTAAGAACCTAATTGTCCAGATGATTAGTTTTTTTTATTGCTCATTTTCTTCTCTGTTTTTGTATTGGTTTTGCCCTTTAATACACATGCGTAGTTTTAATTTTGGCACACGCAATATCATTGGAGCAAGAGAAGTGTCCAAACGAGCGTGTGTTCTTAGTCTTGCAGAATGTAAGAAAATTAATGTTCTGTTTGTTCAGGAAACATAGTTCTGAGGACAACGGTGCTGACTGGAGGAGGGAGCTTCAAGGGGAAGTTACCCTCAGCCACAAAAATAGCAGCAGTGGTGGAGTGGGTATTTTATTTTCTCGAGATTTTATTCCACTTTCTTATGACATTGATGAGATAATTGCAGGCCACATTTTAAAGTCTGTCCGAGTACCCCACGACATGACCCCAACAATCGTAGAAAGGCTGAAAGCAGCCGATCCTCCCAATCACACCAATATGACCCCTATGAAAAGAAAATGGGGGATCCTGCTTCAACTGTCCCAAGAATACAAAAAGTATTACAAGGAGGTCAGCCAGGGTCACGGAGTCATCAGAGCGCACACGCTCCTGTGGTCAGAAAGGATGGTAACAGACATGGCTGATGAATCAGAGGACTGAAAGCAGAATAATATTGAAACATATGCCATGAAATGCAATATCTTGTATGTAATCGGTAAAACAAATGTATACTCATTGATTAAGAAGTATGTTATCAACAAAATCCCTTTATACTGCGGACTTCTCACACAACACAACACACTGCCATCTACAGAAGTTCTCTGACGACTCTGCAATCGTCGGCCTCATCTCCAACGGAGATGAAGCTGAGTACAGAGGACTTATCCAGGACTTCGTGGACTGGTGCCATCGGAACTGCCTCCAGATCAACGCGAGGAAAACTAAGGAGCTGGTGGTGGACTGCCGCAGGAAAGGACAACCCCTCACAGCACCAGTAAACATACAGGGAACAGACACTGAGATGGTGACATCCTACAAGTACCTGGGTGTTCATCTGAACAATAAACTAGACTGGTCACACAATACCGACACACTCTACAAGAAGGGACAGCGCAGGCTGTTCCTACTGAGGAGACTCAGGTCTTTTGGTGTACAAGGGGTGTTGCTGAAGACATTCTACGACACGGTGGTGGCATCAGTCATCACTTTTGGAGTGGTCTGCTGGGGCAGTGGCATTACAGCAGCCAATAGGAAGAGACTGAACAAACTGATCAAGAAAGCTAGCTCTGTCCTGGGGCAATGCCTTGACCCAGTGGAGGAGATAGGAGCGAGAAGGATGGTGGCTAAGCTGTCATCTCTGCTGGAGTCCGAGTCCCACCCTATGCAGGACATACTGAACGCACTGAGGAGCTCATTTAGCAGTAGACTACATCATCCTAGGTGCGCAACTGAGAGGTTTCGCAGGTCCTTCCTACCTACAGCTGTCAGACTGTATAACCTACGCAGGGCTGCGCGCAGAGATAGCAAAATAATGTGAGCGACCTCTAATAGTTATTGAAATGCAAAAGACGCTATAGACTTACACAAATGGTCCCCTCCAGTATACACTAGGAGAATATCAGGCGCTACGGAGGGTGACAATATGTATGGGTACATAATCATACTATGTAGGATAACTAAGTAGATGGTTATGGCTGTTTAGTCCATCTAGCTCCAATGGCTGTATGACATTATACAGCATTATATAACAACTGGTAATATATACAATATATATACCATGTGTGTATATAATTTGTATATTTATGTGCTGCTCTTGTTTTTTCTTGTCTTCTTGATTGTTGCTCTGAGCGTTGCTGTCCCTGTGTTGTTGCAATCCTGGAATTTCCCCATTGTGGGACTAATAAAGGCTTATCTTATCTTATCTTATCTTATCTTAAAATAATAAGTGTAATCAACCTATGTGATCATATGTACATTTTAACTGCACAAAGAAAGGTTTATGTGGGCTCAGATTGTGAAATGTTCTGCAAGGCCTGTTGACAGGGAAAGCATGTGAGAAAAAGGGGAACTGAAACTGGTGAAGGCAGCAGAGTTGATTTATTTTGGTGATGGAAAGTCAGCAGAGTGAGCAGAACTGAGGGACAAAGTACTGAGATAAGCGAAACCAGACAGCCACGAGGGCAAGGAGTGAGCAGTGCATGAGCAGTGTGTGGCTGATTACTGGAAGCAGGGGGGTGCGTGGCACATGGCTGATTACTGGAATCAGGGGGAGAGACATGTGCAATGAGGTAATCGTTATAGAAAAAGTTAGCATTAAGCCAATCACAGAAGCCAAAGAGCCTATGGGGAGATTGCTAGCCAATCACAATTGAGTGTAAAGAAGTTATAAAAACTCTGTTCGAAAGCCCCGAAATGTTCATTTTCGGCGGACTCCACGACACCACTCATCCCATGGCAGAAGACTGAAGAGAAGGAAGACCGCTGCTAAGAAAATGAATCAAATGCCATCTCAACTCTTCAATTCCTAACAACTTTAAATCTTCTGCGGCAAGAAGGGAGAAATCAACACTTAGGTGAAGACAGAAGAGGAAGTGGAGGCCCACCTTCCCTTCCCCGGCTGACGGCTTCCCCCGCCTGCTGCTCTACAGACCACGGGTCCCGCTGACGGGAGAACAGGAGTCAGAGCCTCAAGAGTCCTTTGCCCGGGCCTCCTGCTTCCAAGCCTCTTCCTTCCTTCCTTTTCTCCCCGTGAAGAGGAGCATCGAAGAAGATGACCGGCCATTGATCATCCTTTTCAATCTCCCCAGCAAGGCTTTTTAGACATATAACCCCAAATGAGTTACATGTTTTTACCAGGTTTTATTATCCAAAGGTTTTTTTTTTTATTATTTTATTTTGGACTCTTTCAGATTTTTTATATTTTTGATTGATTTGAAATTTTGATTTTCTTGACTGATCATGGTGATTTTAAACTTTTATATTTTTGAATGATTTCACTTTTTGATCAAATGAATGATTTTACAAATACCATCTTTTAAATCAAGGTTTTTCAATCAGTTTGGGTTTTTTTGGTTTTGAATCCCTTTTTCCTGATTTTTGGGTTGATTTTGGAAAATTATTATCTTGATTCAATTGACTGTTTTTTATACAAGTATAACCTTTTTGGCTGAGCTTTGCAGACTGTCAATAAATACTACAGCATAGTTTTTTTTTGCCACAATATTTTTATTGAACCTTTTTTTATAACAAACATGACACCAACAATTCAAAACCCTAACACTAAAGTAAATTAAAAATAAATGTTCTAAAAACAACCAACAACCATTTACAAAACAAGTCAAACAATGCTACTCTGTTTAGCCTAGGTAATCCATTGCATAAGTATACATATTATACATTCACCAATTTGGAATTTACAAGGTCCCACATATCATTCACCTTCTTCTTCAGAAGTTATGTTTAGTTTCTTTACATAATCAATGAAAGGTCTCCATATATTCTCAAACACATTTTCCTTTGATTTCAATATGTATGTTATTCTTTCTAGTGATAGGTTTGTTAACATCTGTCTTATCCACTGAGTCACATCTGGTCTATGAGTCTTTTTCCACAGTAGTGCAATACATTTTTGGGCGTAGAGCAAACTGAGGTCTATGAATGTTCGTTCCCTCTTATTAAAGTTATGCTTTTCTGGATACAGACCCAACAAAAAACAATTTAGGATTCAATATGATTTGTTTTGAAATTATTTTTTCAAATTGTTACCCTCACCTCTTCCCAAAACATTCTAATTATTCTACATTCCCATAAACAATGAAATAGAGTTCCTTTACTTTCCATACATTTTGTGCATATATCTAGTATGTTTTTGTTATATCTATTTAACTCCACCGGTGTAACATACATCCGCATTAACCATTTAAAATGTATCAATTTAAGACGTACATTTATTGATTTGGTTTGAGCTTCTGTGCAAGCCAATTCCCATTGTTCCTCTGAAATTTCAATTTGCAGGTCTTCTTTCCAATAATTCATTCTTTTCTGTGAGTTTTCACTTGAGGATAATATCAGTGAGTTATAGAACTCTGAAATAATACCCTTTCTCTTACTATTTTTCGTCAAAATTTTTTCCAAGTATGAATAGGTAGGTCGGGTGAGAGCATTATTTTGATTTGATCGAATAAAATTCCTAAGCTGAAGATATTTTTAAAAAATGTGTTCTATTAAGATTAAATTTGGCCCTCAGTTCTTCAAAAGACATTATGTTGTCTGAACGTTCCAAATATAAGTCTTGAATCTTTTGAATCCCTTTTAAATTCCATAATTTAAATACAGCATCCGCTCTCCCTGGTGTAAAATATCGATTACCCCATATTGGGCTAAATTGTGATAATAAGTGCGGTTCTGTTAAATATTTTTTGATTTCATACCCTATTTTGATCATATGCTTTACAATAGGATTTTTAACTTGTTTCTGTAATTTTTTAGCCGAGTCTGAGTATATGAATAAGTGAAGAGGTAAAGGTAAATTGTATGATTCCATCTCCGTCCAGTGAGGGAGATCATTTGATGAAAAATAATATGTCATAGACCTCAGTTGTGCTGACCAGTAATACAACATAAAGTTTGGACATTTCAGACCTCCACGATCAAATGGTAAATATAGTAAGGACAGACGTAATCTAGCCTTCCTATTGTTCCATATAAATTCCACTAACTTTTTTTAAATTCTTGAGAATAGATCTGAAGGTGGTGGTAAAGGAATGTATTGAAATAAATATAGTATTTTGGGTAAGATATTACTTTTAAGTATATTAATTCTCCCGATCATCGACATTGGTAGTGACATCCATCTCTGAAGTAACTCATTAATGTCTGTCATTAAGGCTTCATAGTTGATACTAGCGGCTGATTCTAACTTAGGCACAATTTGAATTCCTAAGTATTTAAACTGATTTACAACATTGAATTGATTTACCTCAGGAGCTGGGTGCTTTCTCTGGGTCTCATGTAACATTAATATTGAAGATTTAGTTTTATTTATTTTATATCCTGATATTTCCCCAAAGTTCTTTATTAAATTCAACAAGGTCGGAATTGATTTTTTAAGATTCGACATAAACAAAATTATGTCATCAGCGTACAGGGAGATTTTATGTTCTGTTGGTCCTACTTTAATTCCATATATTTGTGAATGTAAACGTACTGCCATCGCTAAAGGTTCAATTGCCATAGTAAACAGTAAAGGTGAAAGTGGACAACCTTATCGACAACCTCTATTAATTTTTATTGATTTTGAGATATTGCTATTTGTTAGGATTTCTGCTGTAGCATTATTGTATATTATCTGAACCCATTTTATGAAATTCTTTCCAAGTCCAAACCTTTGTAAAACTTCAAAAAGAAAGGGCCATTCGACCCTATCAAAGGCCTTTTCAGCATCCAATGATAGGAGAGCTGTATCCGGCACTTCTTTATTAGAATAAATAATATTAAATAGTCTTCTTACTTTATGGAAGCCTTGTCTTCCCATTATAAAGCCATTCTGATCTCGGTTAATAATATTTGGTAATATTTCTTGTAGTCGTCTTGCTAAAATTTTACAGATTATCTTAAGGTCTGCATTTAATAGACTTATTGGTCTCATGTTTTCACATTTATTTGAAGGTTTACCTGGTTTTGGCAACAGTATAATTGAGGCATTGAGGCATATATGGCGGTAATTTACTATTTTGAAATGCTTCTAAAACCATTTCCAAAAATGGTTTTATTAATTTATTCTTAAATTTTTTATAAAGGTCAACTGGAAGACCGTCAGGTCCCGCACTTTTTCCTGATTTCATATTATCAATGGCTAGCCCAACTTCTTCTTGACTAATTTTTGACTCCAGTATCTCCCTATTTTCATTTGGAATACACGGTATAGATAATCTGTCCAAAAACCCATTTAGTTTTGTTAAGTCAGTTTCATTTTTTGTATCATATAGTTTTTCATAATAATCTCTAAAGGCACTGTTAATTTCTAAAGGATCTACGACTGCCTGTCCGTTACTTATAATACTGGTAATTGGTGTTTTAAATTCTACTTGTTTAATCTGCCATGCCAATAATTTTCCTGATTTTTCACCTTGTTCATAAAATGTTTGCTTCAATCTTAGAAGACTCGAGGCAGCTCTATTTGCTGATTTTTTGTCATATTCAGCTCTCAGAATCAGTAATTCATTCTCTAATTTGGGATTACTTCCTGCATACACTTTTTCTTGAAGAATTTTTATTTTATGTTCCAATTGGACTCTCTCCTCTCGAGTCTTCCTAGATTTTGAACCTGTGTAACTAATAATATGCCCCCTAATAAAAGCTTTGAAAGCTTCCCACTTTATACATGCTGATGTTTGTGTAGTATTGATATCAAATAACTCATCTATCTGTTTTACTATGTACTTAACAAATTCCTCATCTTGAAGCCATTTATGCTGAAATTGCCACCTACCAGGAACCTTTGTCAATTTCTTATCTACATATATTAGACAGCAGGGTGCGTGATCAGAGATCACAATGTTATCATAGAAACAATTTTGAATCTTGGACCTTAATTCTGTGGAGATCAAAAAATAGTCAATACGTGAAAATGTCTTGTAGGTGTTAGAATAACAAGAATAGGCTTTGACTTGTGGTTTCATTTCTCTCCATATATCTAGCAATCTCAATTCTTTCATAAAATGATTAATGGTCATCCTACATCCATTGTGCGTACAGTCCTGTCCTGTTGACCTATCTATACTGGGATTCAATGTACAATTAAAATCCCCTGCTATTATATATAGCCCTGTGAGTGATGCTAAAGTAAGAAATAAATTAACGAAGAAGTTTTGATCATCTATATTGGGACCATATAAGTTCACCAGATTTATATTTTCTAAAAACAAAGATCCTTGGATGATTAGATATCTTCCCAATTTATCTCCAATTACATTTTTCACTTGAAATGGGACTGATTTACGTATGAGAGTCATGACTCCCCTGGCTCGGGATGAAAATGATGAGTTGAATACACTTCCCTGCCATCTACTCCTTATTCTTTTTACATCCTCCTCTATTAGATGAGTTTCTTGTAAAAACACAATTTTTGAGCCTATGTCTTTTATTTTATTCAAAACTTGTTTAAGTTTTTTTAGATTTTGTAGACCTCTGCAATTCCATGATGTTAAATTAAGCTTAACGCTTTGGTCTATGATCAATAAAGAGTTTGAGATTACCTTGCAATATAAACATGCTCATACAGAGAAGCAAAAACATGGATGGTTGAACATTCATCCCACAAACTACACACAAATTCCCCCTCCCCACATTCGTGGTAATCCCCCCAAAATAAAAAAAAAAAAAAAATTCCGTCTCCCGTTATAGCCTGAATCTGCTCCTCCCCTGTGAGGATCAGTCAAACCACTCACTCTTTCTCCTCTCAATCACCCTGACTCTGCTACTTTTAATGACATGACAATAACTCTCTTCTGTAGTTTTTCCAATTTAACTCCAAAATTTTATAGCAACTTTGTACATCATAGCTTTTTTTTAAATATATAATACAATCTATATTTTGTAGACATGCTATATGTTTCAAATCAGTCAGGTACTTGAACACTTGCTTAAATATTCTACCTTTTATATCTTGTTCTTGCTTCATGCTTGGCTCTCGCCAGTCTCTCCTTGGATCTGCTTAATGAGTTCCTGCGCCTCCTGAGGGGTCTTAAAGACTTGGGTTCTCCCTTTATACGTGACCAGCAGTCTTGCAGGATAAATCACTCCGTGACGAATCCCAAGGCTGCGCAGCTCTTTACGGGCGGGGTCAAACTGTTTCCTTAATTGTTGGATTCCTGCGGCCAAATCTGGGTAGAACCGCACCTGTTGATCCTGGTATTTAATTTCTCCTTTAGTACGCGCTGCGTTGGAGACCGTCATCTTGTCCCTGTAGTTGAGGAACTTCATAATCAGCGTCCTCGGTGTTGTCTTCTTATCTCTCGGTGGGCCTATTCGGTGTGCGCTCTCCAAGACGACTGATGACTGCAGCTCTGCGTTATTCAGCGCTTCTGGAATCCACTTTTCCAAAAAGGAACATGCATCCTGTTCCTCCGCCCCCTCCGGAAGGCCCACAAGCCTTAAATTATTCCGTCTCGACCGGGATTCTAAGTCCAAGACGTTATCTTCCAGACGTTTATTTTTTAATTCCAATGTTTGGACCTTTAATTGCAGGCTGTTGACGTCATCTTCAGCGTTGGAGATCCGGAGCTCTGCCTGCAATATTCGCTCCATACAGTCGCTTAATTCTTTTCTCATAGCTTCTATCGCAGCTATAATCCCATCAAACTTAGACGAAAAGTCTGTTCTCATAGCGCTAATGGCAGCAAGGACCGCATTCGTTCCTTTGGCAGTCACCGCACCACCGCTAGCTCCCTCCTCAGCCATGGTCACAGGCGATTTATCTGCTGCGTCACGAGCGTGGAAATCTGTTAACTTGGCTTGTCTCGACGAATCAGTTTTTCCTCTGCCTGATTTCACAGCCTTAGTTTTTACCATATCCGCCCCCAAACGCTAGAATAGGTTTTTGTTCCAATTGGGAGAGTTTTAGCCTACTTTTTTATCATTAGGAGCAGTGCAGAGTGGAGCACACCCTCCTACGCGGCCGCCATAACCGGAAGTCTACTACAGCATATTAAAAGACAGTATGGGAGTTTGTGAGATCACTGATTCAGTGTCCATCTTTTCTGGTTTTTCAAGAAGGTATTTTTCTACAAGAGGTGTTACATTTTTTATGAGTTTTTAAAGGTTACTCTTTAAGGTGTTTTTAAAACAGACCTCCTATAGATCAATTTTCCTGATCTTCAACATTCACCCAGATTAACAAGAGCAAAGCAAGATCACGAGGGGCTGTCATTAATACTAAGGGGGTATTCCAGGTGTCTGACTGAACAGGTCACTCAGTCAGGGGTCTGGTATACAGGTAAGCGGAGGTCGCCTGGTAGATGAAGACAGTGGAGCTGGGTTAACCCTCACAGTCACCAAGCACTCACACACACACATGTGACAGAATTTCCTATGAGGAAAATTCCTCTAGGAATTGCAAGCTGGTGAGCCTAAATTCATTCTTGGGGTACAGGGTCAAAGGGTCTTTGACAAGTCCTAGCTGTTTTTGAGAATGTGAAAGTTGTTTTTATAAATGTGTATGCTCCAACCATAGGCACAGAGAGATTGGCCTTTTCAAATATTTTAAATGACACAATAAAAAAGTGCAGTAATGATGATTTTTTTATTTGTTGGACGTGATTTTAATTGTACAGAAATCCTTTCATGGACAGGAATCACCCAGAGCCACATGCTGCATCCAAGAGACGCTTAAAGGGTCTTATAGAAGCTCATGATCTGTGTGATGTGTGGAGAAATTTTCATGGTAGGACTAGACAGTACACATGGAGCCATAGCAAGGACAATATTCTGTCCTTAGCTAGACTAGATAGGGTTTACAGTTTAAAGCACCATTTTTGCATTTTTAAAAGTTCTTTTATAGTTCCTGTTGGTTTTACAGATCACTCTCTGGTTCAGTGTTGTGTTTTTATCAAGAATATAAAGTGCAGTAGTCCATACTGGCATTTTAACACATTGCTTTTATTGGATAATAGTTTTAAAACTGCTTTTAGGTTTTTTTTGGAGTAATTTTAAATTAACAAAACCAAATTTTAGTTCTTTGCAGCAGTGGTGGGATGTAGGGAAAAGTCAAATAAAGAATCTGTGCCTAAAGTATACTCGCAATGTCTCTGGAGACTTGACCAGATCTGTCAGGGACCTAGAGAGAGAAGTAATGGAGCTGCCACAAACGCTCATACATAGAGAATAATGCACTCGTTTAGGGGCACCAGCTCACTATCATGAACAATTAATAATTAATTAAACTTTATACCTTTTTAATCAATCAGTCTAAAAAAAATTCATGAGTTCTACTGGGGACTTAGAACCTTGACAGAAAAAGCAAAAAAGCTCAACAACTTCTCTCATTTTTACAAATTTATTAAATGAACTGTGATTAAATGATCTTACATTCAAATAACTTGTGAGCAGGTGAAATGACCAACATATTGAGTATCAGATTCAACCTGTATAACTGATTATTAATCAACAGAGTATGATCACATTTGCAGAACCAGGGTGAAAATGTGAGCTGAATTAACTGGGATGAGGATATGAATAAACTGGACGCAAATTTATGAAGAAAATTAAACTATTGGAAAAATTCTGAATTATTCTAAGAAAGGAAAAATGGAATTTAAGGAAAACTAATTATTAAGTTCTCTAATTCTGTAGCTCTGATCAGAGTTATAAATTAGTTTTAATTCTGAGACAAATCATGGCATACTTCAGATGATGGGACATCAACAGCATTAATCAGCAGAAGAAAATATAGCTCACCTGAATCCTGGTGCATCTCCAGGGTGTTGGGGTTCTTGTGGAGCTTTACTGAGATGGTACCAAAACCAGAATATCTTGTCAGCAGATATTCGGGCAAAGTTCAGTCACAGGCTGAGACTTAACTGCGGTGATGAGGTTTCTGCACTCGCCAGGTGGGAGCTCTTACCCGGGCAGCTATCACGGTTCAATGGTCCAAGCTGAGGTTTGGCAAAGATGGTGGCTTCTGCTGAAGCTGGCTGCATCATATGCCATGCGGAAAACTCGGGAATTTCTTAGCAGCGTTCCTGAGCTTGATTGAAATGGAATTTAGTTCAGAGTCTGATTAAAGTCACAGAATTAGAGAGGCCAGATCAAAGCTAGAGTCACAAAATATATTCAAATTCTTCTGATAGTGTGGAGTTGAAAACAGCTTCCAGTGTGGAAATGAGTGATCCGTCAGTCTGTCTCTTTAAACACACAAAAACACGGTGAATTTAAGAAAAAGTTAACAGAATAAAATTAGAAATAGAAACGCCGAGAAGCATGAAGTTTGACTTCATTTAACCCTTTGAGTGTGAGATTTCACGTGCCCCTAGTGGCAGAGAGCAGCGCTGTGCCTGTTAACTAATTCTGACATCCTTGTACTACCCAGCTATACTGACGATTTGTACTGATTGTATCAGTTCAAAAGGTGGCAGACACATGTTGGAGGAATCATGGCTGACATGTAATACACCAAAGAAGAAGAACTCCTTATTTCTCCTGTATTCCCTTCTTTTAGCTCAGAAAGCTAATATGGCTGCCACCCATCATCGTGCACCGTCACTTAGACGGCTTTGTACACGGAAAATAGCAGCAGGATACAAGCGAAATTTATGTGGGATAATTATAAGACTTTGTAGATGTGGTAGAGAGTGTAAATGACCGACAGAATGCAAAATAACGACCACGATGGATGAAAACCGCTGACCACGGCAGCGAGCGAGTCCCCTTAGTCACCGGTAAGTGACAAATTTCTTTGTTTTTTTTTTTTTTTGCATTGTTCTGATTTCTTGTTCATATACTTTGAAGATAAGATGATAACGTACCCCTGTACAAAAAACGGTGTCAAAAGACTGAACCATTCTTTGTGTAAATATGCCCAAAGCCCGCTTTTGACTGAGTTATGTAATTCAATATAGCTGTTATGGCATTATGCAAATTAGATGCATAAAATCACTCATATCTGAAACTTTGGATCATATTTTACATCTTTCTAATTGACAGTAAGCCATTATCTCTTACCACTTTAAAGTTATAGCCTTGGAAAGTTCTGATATCTGATCTGACTAGTTTCTTGGAAAAAAATCTTTACCACTGTTGAC
The DNA here is from genome assembly GCA_020510985.1 of Pholidichthys leucotaenia. Lineage (NCBI taxonomy): Eukaryota > Metazoa > Chordata > Actinopteri > Cichliformes > Pholidichthyidae > Pholidichthys > Pholidichthys leucotaenia. Next base: position 17,090,039 of record CM035848.1, on the reverse strand, counting down.
CACTAGGGGTTATGTCGCAATTCGGCGACAGTCACATTCAAAGCCTTAACAAGTTGAGCTCAAAGAAGAAGTAATTTCTGGACGTTTAAAGAAAAACATTAAAACATACAGAGACTTTCTCAAGACAATGGCAAAAACTGAACTGTCTCTGACCTGAAGGAGGGCGTCTCCCTGCTAAAGACTGAGGAAGTTTTGCGCCGAAGCTCTGATTGACATAATCGATAACCAACTGTTTCCCGTCGTGGGCAGGTTTTATGAACTTTAGTCCAATGAGCAACTAGTCCTTTGTTTGTAACTGACGAATAAGATGGAGAGAACTGTTGTCCAGCAGAATCTGACTGGGATTGGCTGAGCGAGTCAGATGACTAGTATTCTCACAGGATGACACCCATTTTAATATTGAAGATTCCTTAATATACTTATGTATAAAGTTTAAGCTAAGTCAGTGATTCATGCACTTTTATACTGGTACTTATACAATTAATATTGTAACGTCGGGGCCATTTTAAGGGAGCCAGGGATTTCCCAGCATGCTTTGCCAGTTTGAAACGTTACTGTGTGTGTTAAATGTGTTACTTCTGAGTTATACTGCTGTGTCATTATAACTGCATTATAATGACCCAGCAGTGTTTAGCAGGATTAGGGCAAGATGTATCATGTGTGTGTAACCATGATTGAAACGGAGGTCTGGGGGAATGACCTCCACTCCTCTGTGTGCTTAGAAGCAAGTTGGGGGTTGGGGTGTACAAAATAAATCTGGTTGATCACAGCCATCTGCTCCATTTTCTTTGTGTGAACCTTGCAAACGTCACAATATGCATTAAAATAAGATATATTTAAGCATGGGCGGCACGGTGGCGGAGTGGTTAGCACTGCGGCAGCACAGCAACTCACCCTTGGCCGGGGGATGATGGGTTCGATCCCAGCCCCCGACCAACAGTGATCTGTGTGGAGTTTGCATGTTCTCCCCGTGTCTGCGTGGGTTTACTCCGGGATTTCTTCGGTTTCCTCCCACATGCCAAAAACATGCAAGTTAGGTTAATTGGCCTCAAACTGGGGATTCTAAATTGTCCTTAGGTATGACTGTGAGAGTGAATGGTTGTCTGTCTCTCTGTGTTGGCCCTGCAATGGACTGGCGATCTGTCCAGGGTGTACCCTGCCTCTCGCCCAAAGATGCTGGGATAGGCTCCAGCCCCCCCGCAACCCGAAAAGGATGAAGCGGAAGAAGATGAATGAATATTTAAGCATAAAGAAAAAAAACATTCATGCACATATTTAAAATCAAGATTAATGAAATTCTTTCAAACCCAAATGCTTGTCCACACGGAATGGTAGACAAGAGTCCATTTGTTTTTCCATGGTGTCCTGGAAATTATTCTGAGGAATGAAACTTTGAAGAGAGAACGGATTTCAGTCAAAGATACACACAAAGTTTCAAGGCTGGTTAAATCCGACATGTCCCTGAGTTTTCAGAAGGTGGCAATGTTGAGCTGTGGATAATCCTAGGGCTTTATGAAAGTCAGTCAAATTTTATGGGATGCAGTCTGGTAAATGTCAGATAACTGATAACCAATAAAACAGTCAAAGTTGGAGGAAGTTTCCAGTTTATTTATGATGTAAGTTAATCCGTTGAAAGCATTCATTATGGCTTGCTTAACAAAGGAATGTTGTTTTCCACAGTGGTTCTGGGGTGAAGAAACAGTCCTGAGACCACACTTTTCCTGGGTTAAACAATGTCTTTAAGAGGAAAAATAAATTTATAGATTTAGACAAAGCCAGATGATGCTACATCTGTTTTAACTGACTTACTGGGTGTGGCCACTAGGGGCACTGTGGTACATAGTAGGTTCCAGAACATCGCACTAATGGATGTTCCATCTCATTTTTTCTTTGGTTTGGAGAGGAAAAATGGACAGAGGAGGATGATCCACTCTCTCAGCTCAGAAGACAAGCAGCTGATCCATGAGTTTGCAGAGCTCCATTGCTTTGCAGCTGCTTTCTGTAAAGATCTTTTTAAGAAAGAGTTTGTTGAGAAGCCGCATGTGCTGAGTTGTTTTTTGATGGACTTACCTAAGGTGATGGCTTGTATGAATGCAGAGTTGGAGAGTGAGATCACTCTGCAAGAACTGTCAGTAGCTGTCGAGTCTCTTCAGTGTGGCAAAGCCCCAGGGCTAGATGGTCTGCCATCGGAGTTCTACAAGATGCTTTGGTCTGAGATCTGTGAGGACTTGTTGGAAGTACTGTTTGACAGTCTGCAGAAGGGTCACCTGCCCCTAAGTTATAGGAGAGCAGTCCTCACCCTCCTTCCCAACAAAGGTGACCTAAAAGACATTAAAAACTGGCGTCCGGTAGCCCTCCTCTGTACTGACTACAAAATTCTCTCCAAGGTTTTGGCTAACAGGTTGAAGAAGGTGATGGAGCAGGTCATACAGTATATGTAGACCAGACTTACTGTGTACCTGGTAGGTTGGTTACAGACAACATTTTTTTTAATTTGTGATGTTTTGGACCTCTCCAGCTCATTGGTTAAGGAACTTGGTCTCATTTCAATAGACCAAGAAAAGGCGTTTGACTGAGTTGAGCACCCATACCTTTGGCAGACATTAGAAGCCTTTGGGTTCAGCTCAGGTTTCATTGCCAAGATCCAGGCCTTGTATAGAGACATTGAGAGTATTCTTAAGATTAACGGTGGTTTGAGTGCTCCTTTCAAAGTTGAAAGGGGTGTCCGACAGGGCTGTCCCCTCTCAGGTAAGCTGTACTCTCTTGCCATCGAGCCCCTCCTTTGTAAACTAAAGCAAGGCCTCACTGGTTTTAAAGTCTCCAACTCTGACTCTGTTTTTAAAGTGTCTGCATATGCTGATGATATTGTTGTTTTTATAAGAAATCAAAGTGATGTAGACTACCTTTTAAGAACTGTTAATTTTTTTGTGGTTTTAAATGTCTTGGTGTGTTTTTAGGAGATCAGACTTTTCCTGGGAAAAATTGGAAGTATGTTTTGGGAAAAGTTGAAGGAAGATTAAAAAAATGGAAAAGGATTTTGCCAAACTTGTCCTTCAGAGGTTGTGTTTTCATTATTAACAACTTGATCGCTTCAATGCTGTGGCATCGACTGTCTTGTGTGGACCCTCCAACCAATCTGCTGGCCATAATACAATCTATAATTGTGGACTTTTTCTGGGACCGTCTTCACTGGGTTCCACAGAGCATCTTGTTTTTACCTAGGGAAGAAGGTGGTCAAGTAGTCTGGTCAGCAGGGGGGCCGTCTTTCGCCTGCAGTTCATTCAGCGACTGCTGAGTGGCCCTCTGGATCTTGTGTGGAGACCTAATCCCAGAGCTGTCCTGGCTTGCTGTGGGGGCTGGGACTAGAGGAGTCATTGTTTTTAATGGACTTAAAGAACCAAAAACTCTCAGAACTTCCTCAGTTTTATCAAAGTGTTTTTAAATTCTGGGGACTTTTTAAAAACAACTCTCCCCAGACCTCCTTGTCGCCTTTTTGGCTTTTAAAGGAACCACTTGTGTTTGGGACCCATTTCGATGTAGGCAATGTTTTAGGACCTTCTGTTTTAAAAAAGTTCCTTTCTGCAAAGGTTACAACACTGGGACACTTGGCATTTCTTCAGTCAGGGTTATAATGAACTTGCTGAAAGATTGAAGAGACTGCCTCTCCACAGAACACTCTGCCATTGTTTTACACTGCAAAGATTCTGTGCAAACTGCTGATGAGCCTTTTCCTTTTAGTATTTTATCTCCTGATTTTAAAGATGGCACTGGTGTGTTTTTAAACTCTGAACCCATTAACATTTGTGACTCTTCTGGTAAAAAAATAAATGGACTCTTGGTGAAAGTTCTAAATGTGAATAAATTAAAAGGTCAAGCTGATACACCATGGATGAAACACTTGGGTTTGGGTTCAGAGGTAAGGCCTGCCTGGGGAGCACTTTATAAACCACCATTATGTTGACCGTTCTTGCCTTTCGTCTCCTAACCGTGGTTGGGGGACGCAGGGGAGATCTATCTTCTCCAGGGCCGGAGACAGTTTTTCCTCTGGGGTCAACTCCCAAGTAACCTCACACTTGTTAAAAACGGTATTGTGGTGCACAGAAACACAGGCCATTTTGCTGAAGCGCTGGGGCTTTATTCACAGACTGCACTGTTATTAGCAACAATTTCTACCTGCTCCGGTCACCTCGCTCTCTCTTGTCTCATCCGCACCAAATCACAGACACCGTTCGCTCTCGGGGTCATTCCACACACACCCGGGGCGCGCGCCTCGGCCGCGCGCACGCACTCACTCACGTTCACGCATTGAGCTGCCCTATCTAAACACATGAATTAGGCACATCTTACAACACTACCCCCACCATGGATTGGCAATTAATACTAATTCCATTCCATCTAAATAATATAAAACTGGTACACACTCTCTACATTCGTACGCCTAGCAGTAGCAGTAGCAGTGTCCAATATATAACATGAACCCAAATAGGTAGGTAGGTTACGAGTGTCTATGCAGTGGTAAAACTAGCTCATTTAGCAGTGAAAACATGAGGGACAAATACATTGAAATACCATTGTTTCTAATTAAACAAGGAGTACATTACATTTTGAAACCCTATTCCTTGGCGACCGGGAGTAATACTGTCCAACTAACCAAAATACAATACATTCAAATGAAATAAAGTGCATGTTGGTATATGAAAGCATTGTCACTTCAGCTTTTTTTTTTTTCTAAACAAACATATAAAACATTATAACTAGACTAGAGTCCAAAAATATGAACTGGAGAGTCTCTAGTGCAAATGTGAACTGCTACAGTTGGTTCACTCAGTAACCCAGTCCCCGTAACGGTCTGGTCCTCTGCGCCGACGTTTGGGCCGTGACACGTGCTGAGCCTGATGGCGTGGTTCTCCCACCGCACCCCCACCATGGCCAAATATCACATGGGAAGGAGTGGGTGGAAGAGACCCGATCACATTGGGAGCATTAGCAGGTGGAGTAGACGGCCGGGAATTGCTGGGGCCATCACTGGAGGCAGTAGCGAACAAGTTGTACAGGCTGAGGTCCTGGTATGCTGGGTCCCTGTCCACAGCCGGTGGCAAATTGAGCGGGGCTGCCGAATGGCGCGAACAAATCCTCTCCATCAACAAGTGTGCCCGCGCAGCTCTCATCACACAGAAATGGGCCACAATGTCCACACCCTGTCTCAGCCCGACGTTCATGAGCTTCCACAGTACCCCGTCTGCATTCCTGACCATTAGCCAGCGACGTGAACGGGTTTGGTCTCTCTCTCTCTCTCTCTCTCTCTCTCTCTCTCTCTCTCTCTCTCTCTCTCTCTCTCTCTCATTTTCTTTATTCATCAGCTCTTCAAAGTACTCCTTCCACCTTCTCAACACTCTTGTCATTTGTTAGTACATTACCATTTCTGTCCTTAATCAACCTAACCTGCTGCACATCCTTTCCAGCTCAATCTCTCTGCTTATCCAATCGATAGAAGTCCTTTTCTCCTTCCTTAGTGTCCAGCCTCTCATACAACTCACTATATGCCTTTTCCTTTGCCTTTGCCACCTCTCTCTTTGCCATGCCCCTAGATTCTAAATATTCCTGTGTATGTAGTTTCTTCATCTCCCTGCCTATCCCATTTTTTCTTTGCTAACCTCTTCCTTTGAATATTTTCCTGCACCTCCTCATTCCACCACCAAGTCTCCTTGTCTTCCCTCCTCTGTCCACTGGATAGACCACATACCTTTCTACCCGTTTCCCTCAATACTTCTGGTGTACCTTCCCAGTCATCTGGTAATTCTTCCCTATCACCCAGAGCCTGTATCAACTCCTTCCTGAACTCTGTGCGACCTTCTACATTCTGTAGCTTCCCCCACTTAATCTTTGGCTCTGCCTTCACGCTCTTCCTCTTCCTGCTTTCCAAAGTCACCCTACGGACTACCATCCGATGCTGTCTAGCTATATTCTCACCTGACACCACCTTGCAGGCACAACAAGAATCCATGTCAAATAAATCTAAATTCACTGATACCTTGGTTTTTCCTCAGTATGGATATAATATATTCCACCCTTTCCTACGGGATTCATGGCTGCATGATCATGTCTTATCTTTAGCCTGTTCTTATGCTCCTGGAACCAGAGATAGGTCCACTGGTTTTCGTGGAATCCTCCTGTCTTCTGGGTCTTTCAGCATCATACACCCTCCTCCAGGAGACCAGAAGTGGTGAGTAAGTAGTTCCATTAACTCTGTCACATGTAACTTTATCACAAATGTGTACTTTACTGAAAAGTTTTAAATGAAATGCTAAATGTTTTCTGATGTGCATACATGTAGGAGGGTAATTTACCCAATTTTATACATGTGGTCACTATTCAGTGCTACTGGGTCTGAGGTACTCAGCTTTTTAAGACATGTCACCACTGCACTATGGTGATTTTTGGTACTAAAATAGATCCTCTCGGCGCCACACCAGTCGGCTGCCTTTTGCAACAGCGGCTCAATTCCGAGTTTTTTTTCCCTTCCTCTCTCTTTTGATCACTTTTTTTTTTTCTCACCCCACTTATATCACAGACACACAGATCGTCCCAAATGTCTCCTGAGCCGGTGGACGGAGCCACTGTTTATAGCAGGATACGATACAACAGGGAAGAGCTGCTAGCATTTAACCGCCACCCGGTCCCACTGGAAAAACTCGACATACCGAGAGAACTGAGGCGAAAACGCCGCGGCTGCCGGGCTGGAGTAAGGCGGAGGACAAAAAATATAAGGTACAGACCCTCCCTTCCATCTGTTGTCATGGGAAATGTACGGTCGATACTGGGAAAGTTAGATGAGCTAGCGGCTATCTCCCGTTATGATAGCACTTACCAGGAGTGCTCTCTCCTTTTGTTTACTGAGACGTGGCTAACTGAACTAGCAGCAGATGCTAACATTGAGCTGGAGGGTTTTCACATGATACGAGCTGACCGAACACCAGAGAGTGGCAAAACTAGGGGCGGTGGAGTGATAATGTATGTTAACAACAACTGGTGTAGACCGGGACATATCACTGTTAAACAACGACACTGCAGCAAAGACATTGAGTTGCTAGCTGTTAGCATGAGGCCTACATATCTCCCGAGAGAACACTCACACGTGATCTGCATTGTTGTTTATGCAAATCCGACGGCGAACGCTGGGACAGCGCGTGACGTCATCCATTCAGTAACCAGCAGGCTGCAGACAGAACACCCAGATGCTCTTCTCCTCATCTCAGGCGATTTCAACCACGTTTCACTGTCTCCCATTCTGCCCACTTTCACCCAGCATGTCACATGCCACACTAGAGACAATAAAACACTGGATTTGTTCTACGCAAACACTAAGGAGGCGTACACCTCATCACAACTCCCCCCACTTGGGAGATCGGATCACAACTTGGTTCATCTCCGACCGGTGTACAAACCCCTAGTGCACAGACAACCTCCGGCCATGCACACTGTGGAGTTATGGTCTGAGGAGACAATGGACACTCTAAAGGACTGTTTTGAAGCCACTGCCTGGAAGCAGCTCTGCGATCCACATGGTGAGGACATCGATGGCCTCATTCACACCTTCACGGGCTACCTCAGCTTCTGTGTGGACAAATCCGTTCCCACCAAGACCATACGGCGTCACTCAAACAACAAACCCTGGATCAACCCTGAGATAAAAACACTTCTGAGAGAGAAGAAGAGGATCTTCAGGTCGGGGAACAGGGAGATGCTGAAGTCCGTACAGAGGGAGCTGAGGAGAAAGATCAGAGAAGGCAAGGACAGCTTCAGGAAGACGATGGAGGACAAGCTGCAACAGAGCGACATCAGCGGGGTCTGGAGAAACCTCAAAACCATCTCGGGGCTCCAGAATACCTCCCCCCAGGCCACGGGGGGCAGGGAGTGGGCGAACAACCTGAAACTGTTTTTCAATAGATTTGACCAACCGCCCTCCCTCCTGTCTGCACAACAACCACTGCTGCCTCTAAGAAATCAAGTCCTGCTACCCACTCCCCACTCCACCGACACCCCCCCCCCCCCCACTCCCAACACACAGCCCCCCATCCTGACCCTGACCAAGACCCAGGTGAGGACGGAGCTGAGGAAGATCAAGGCGAGGAAGGCGTCGGGACCGGACGGCATCAGCGCAAAGCTCCTCAAGTCCTGTGCAGACCAGCTGTGTGGGATTGTGACGTATATCTTCAACATGAGCCTGAAACTGGGGAGGGTACCACAGCTGTGGAAAACATCTTGTGTGGTACCTGTACCAAAAACTTCCCACCCCAAAGACCTGACCAGCTTCAGACCGGTGGCCTTGACGTCCCACTTGATGAAGACCCTGGAGAGACTGCTCCTTGCTCATCTCCGCCCCCTGGTGGAACCAGCGATGGATCCACTCCAGTTCGCCTACCAGCATGGCATTGGGGTGGAGGATGCGGTGATCTTCCTCCTTCACCGTTCTCTGTCCCACCTGGAGAAGCCCGGGAATATGGTGAGGATCATGTTCTTTGACTTCTCCAGTGCTTTCAACACCATCCAACCGATGATCCTGAAGGACAAGCTGCTGCGCGCAGGGGTGGACCAGCACCTGTCATCATGGATCCTGGACTACCTCACGAACCGGCCTCAGTTTGTGAGAACCCGGGACTGTGTTTCCGACACGATCATCAGTAGCACGGGGGCCCCCCAGGGAACGGTGCTGGCTCCCTTCCTGTTCACTCTTTATACTGCGGACTTCTCACACAACACAACACATTGCCATCTACAGAAGTTCTCTGATGACTCTGCGATCGTTGGTCTCATCTCCAGCGGAGATGAAGCTGAGTACAGAGGGCTTATCCAGGACTTTGTGGACTGGTGCCATCGGAACTGCCTCCAGATCAACGCGAGGAAAACTAAGGAGCTGGTGGTGGACTGCCGCAGGCATGGGCAGCCCCTCACAGCACCAGTAAATATACAGGGAACAGACATCGAGATGGTGACATCCTACAAGTACCTGGGTATTCATCTGAACAATAAACTAGACTGGTCACACAATACTGACGCACTCTACAAGAAGGGACAGCACAGGCTGTTCCTGCTGAGGAGACTCAGGTCTTTTGGTGTACAAGGGGCACTGCTGAAGTCATTCTATGACACGGTGGTGGCATCAGCCATCACTTTTGGAGTGGTCTGCTGGGGCAGTGGCATTACTGCAGCCGATAGGAAGAGACTGAACAAACTGATTAAGAAAGCTAGCTCTGTCCTGGGGCAGCGCCTTGATCCGATGGAGGAGATAGGAGAGAGAAGGACGGTGGCTAAACTGTCATCTCTGCTGGAGTCCGAGTTCCACCCTATGCAGGACATACTGGATGCACTGAGGAGCTCATTTAGCAGCAGACTACATCATCCCAGGTGCACAACCGAGAGGTTTCGTAGGTCCTTCCTACCAACGGCTGTCAGACTGTACAACCTAAGCAGGGCTGCTCGCAGAGATAGCAAAAAGACGTAACAAACTAATAGTTTTTTTTGAATGCAAAAGATGCAATAGACTTACACAATGGTCCTCTCCGGCATACAACTAGGAACATACCGGTCGCTATGGAGGGTGAGAATATGTATGGGCACATAATCATACCATGTAGGATAACTAAATAGACGGTTATGCTGTTTCATCCCACCTAGCAACAATGCTCTGCACTGTGTGTGTTTATATATTTACATATTTATTCCATCTAGCTACAATGCTCTGCACTGGGTGTGTTTATATTTATATATCTATATATTTATTCCATCTAGCTACAATGCTCCGCACTGTGTTTTTTTTTTTCCACAATATCTTTATTGAACCTTTTTTTTTTTTAACAAACATGATACAAACAATCAAACACTAACACTAAAGTACTACAAAAAAAAAAAATGCACTAAAAACACCAACAACCACCAACAAAATCAAGTCTTCAACAATGCTCCTCTGTTTAGTCTAGACAATCCAATACATAAGTATACATATTATGTTCACCAGTTTGGAATTTACAAGGTCCACACACATCATTCACCTTCTTCTTCAAGAGTTATGTTTAAATTTTTTACATAATCAATAAAAGGTCTCCATATATTCTCAAACACAATTTCCTTTGATTTCAGTATATATGTTATTCTTTCTAATGGAAGGTTTGTTAACATCTGTCTTAACCACTGAGTCACATCTGGTCTATGAGTCTTTTTCCATAATAGTGCAATACATTTTTTGGCATTAAGCAAACTGAGGTCTATGAATGTTCTTTCACTTTTATTAAAATTATGCTTTTCTGGGTACAGACCCAACAAAAACAGTTTAGGATTCAATATGATTTGTTTTGAGATTATTTTTTCAATTGTTACCCTCACCTCTTCCCAAAACATTCTTATTAATCTACATTCCCATAAACAATGAAATAGGGTTCCTTTACTTTCCATGCATTTTGTGCATGTATCTGGTATATTTTTGTTATATCTATTTAACTCCTCCGGTGTAACATACATCCGCATTAACCATTTGAAATGTATCAATTTAAGGCGTACGTTTATTGATTTGGTTTGAGCTTCTGTACAAGCCAATTCCCATTGTTCCTCTAAAATTTCAATTTGCAGATCTTCTTTCCAGTAGTTTAATCTTTTCAGTGAATTTTCACTTGAAGATAGTGTCAATGAGTTATAAAACTCTGAAATAATACCCTTTCTTTTACTATCTTTCATCATCATTTTTTCCAAGGATGAATAAATAGGTCGAGTGAGAGCTTTATTTTGATTTGATCGAATAAAGTTTCTAAGTTGAAGATATTTAAAAAAATGTGTTCTATTGAGATTAAATTTGATCCTCAGCTCTTCAAAAGACATTATGTTTTCTGCACATGGCAAATATAAATCCTGAATCTTTTGTATCCCTTTTAAATTCCATACTTTAAATACAGCGTCCGCTCTCCCTGGTTTAAAATATTGATTACCCCATATTGGACTAAATTGTGACAATAACTGTGGTTCTTTTAAATAGTTTTTAGCTTCACACCATATTTTGATCATATGCTTTCGCACTGTGTTTTTATTTATCTACATATTATTCCATCTAGCTACATTGCTCCGTACTGTGGGTGTTTATATATTTACATATTTATTCCATCTAGCTACAATGCTCTGCACTGTGTGTCTGTGTGTGTGTGTGTATATATATATTTTATAGTAATATGTACATATGTATATTAGCTGCTCTTGCTTGCTTGTTTTTTTTCTTGCCTTCTGATTGTTGCTCTGAGTGTTGCTATCCCTGTGCTGTTGCAATCCTGGAATTTCCCTGTTGTGGGACTAATAAAGGCTTATCTTATCTTATCTTATCTTATCTTAAAAGAGAGAATATGTAGATTGTCACCAAGGGAGGGAAGGCTGGCAAACACCTCAGAAAAAACTACAAACAAGCCCATGACCCATTTTTCTTTCTTGTTTTGGTCTTGACCTGTCATTAAACGCCTGCAGCAATGAGAATATTGAAGAAAGGGGATTGAATTGCCTTGAATATCTAAGTGGAATAGAGGGCTATCCTCTGTGTGATATTTTGAATCCCAAGCCAAGCCATTTGACGGTTGCTGTATTTGAAGAATCACAGGAGGGGGCTGCTTGAAAATCCCCTACTGTGGCGGCTCTTTAAACTTTCTCAGCCTTGGACAGAAATTGAATAAATTCTGCTTCTCCCATGGACTCAGGCTCATTAGGAATCTCTCTTGTTATGGTTGGACCCACCATAAACATGGAGCATGACCCACTTTTAAGGGTTTCCACTCATAATGTGAAGCAATGTTTCACTTTGGCTTCATCATTTAAGCCAACATTGCAGTTTATTGTCTCTGCTAGGTAGATTTTTTTTAAAAAAATCACAACTTCAGAATTTAGCACAATTTGTTTTAGGGAACAAAGGGGGACTTTCCTGAAAATGGAAACTATGATGAAAAATTAATACTGGCATTGACTTGACCTGCAAGTGACATAACTCACCAGTCCTGATAAAATCAGAATCAGAATCAGAATCAGATTTATTGCCATTGTTCATGTAGTACACAAACTAGGAATTAAAAGGAAAATAAATGAACAAAATATCAGAAAAGAAAATCAATCAAGGTTAATGTGCACATTAACATGTTAATCGTGTGGTAACTCAATGCCCCTTTCATCGTGAATTAAAAAAAAAATCATGATTAATCACGATTAGTCGCAGTAGAACTCTTGAAACACAGGTACTGTTGTGGCAGGGGAATCTATGGCGCAACTCAAAACGGGTGTGGCGAAGCCCTATACATGGCACAAACTCCTCCCTTCGTTTAATTCTGGGTGTTCAAATCAGTTTGCAGGCGTTTTTGCTGTCATACTATGTGGACATCTGGACCATATCAATGCACAATCCCAGCCTGAACACTGGGGTCTGGGACAGGGCCGTGGACAATGCTGGTCCACTGATTTGTCTCTTTAAAGATGAAACATGCCCCGCAATCCAAACAGCAAAGCACGGCATTGTCACTATGTCAATACAGTTACGTTACTGCCGTGAAAAGCAGACGTGAAAAGAGATGACAGCTGACAGCTAAAGTGAAAGCCAACCCCGGGTGAACACCACTTCTATCAGTTCTGGACTATCTACTACTGGAACTCACATTGAAAAGCGAGATGAGAGACTGCTGTGGCTCGGTGCTGTGTGTGATTGTTGTGTGCAGCTGCAGAAAACAAGCACATTTGTCTACTCCCATATTAATAAGAGTATGAAAAACATGAAAAATTAAAGGTTTATGTTACAGTACATGGATTTTTTTCCATTTAATCGCAATTAATTGCAAGCAAATGAAAAATTCTTGCGATTGATTTTTTTTTTTTAACTGTTGCCCACCACTAGTTAATATCATGATTTTTGCAAAGCTCAATTGGTATAGATAATATCAAAGGACACAGAATTTTTAATATTATAGACATAAATAATGAAGAATTTGATGATTTTTTTAAAATCAACATACAGCAGGGAAACCTTTAGTGAGCTAAATAATAATGCTCATTTCCGGTAGAATTTTGTAAATCACATGAAAATTTGCTCTGTGATTTTCAGCCATTACACCAGATTTTTGCGGGTTGCTTTGGGAGTTGAATTACTTGTTTGAAGCCACAGTGCAGATCTGAGCGTATTAAATGCACAGTGAAGTTTTACAGACTGGTCCAGATGTGTTTCAGATGCGTTTTTTACTGTGTGTGATTCGACACCTGGAATCACTATAATTGAGTGCATTATAGTGTGCATCTGCAAATTCTACTTCTGTGATCAGGTAGCATTTGTAAGAAATTTGACATATGAGGCATAGAAGGGAACGCTGAGACTGACGGACCAGACGGTATTGTGACTGCTGATTCCTGTGGGTCCTTCAGAAAAGGCCATGTCTCCAACACACTGACGTGATTTCCATAGCTATTGGTTGAGTCATAATATTTGAGACACTCGTGGGACTAATTCTTTCATTTAAAGAATGGTTAGTGAGTGAGAGAGAATTTAAGAAAAGGAAACACGGTTTTTCCAGTATATGTCCACGCTGTGAATGATAAAAAAGGACTGAAAACGTTGAAAAAAAGAGAGAAAAACAGAGCTGAATGACCTTTCCCTGTCAAAGCCAACTTTCAGACAGACGTACTTGAATCAATCTAGTGCCATAAAAGATACAGGAGACTTTTCAACTGGATGTGAATCTAACCCAGCCAGCATGTCCACATGGGCCCGACAATAGCTCAAATAAGGGCTGTCTCATGGGTCCCATGTGGATTTGTCCAACGATTCCATGTTGATCGATTTATGTTTGCCCACATGGACTTTACCTGTTTGCCTATTTTCAACTTATTTTCTCATAAAACAGTTAAGAAAGAAAAACGGGCAGCTCGGTGGAGCAGTGGTTAGCACTGTGGCAGCACAGTAAGAAGGTCAGGGGTTCAATCCCACCCCAGACCATCGTGGTTTCAATCCCGCCCCCTGAACATCAGTGACCCTTCTGTGTGGAGTTTGCATGTTCTCCCCGTGTCTGCGGGGGTTTAGCCCGGGTACTCTGGTTTCCTCCCACAGGCCAAAAACATGCAGGTTAGGTTAACTGGAGACTCTAAAGTGGCCCTAGGTGTGAATGCGTGTGTGAATGGTGAAGGGATTGGCACCGTACCGCCGCTGCCTCATCCATCCAGGTGGATGCCCTGAATTTCCTTCTGGGATTAATAAAGTATACAAAAAAATAAAGAAATCTGCTGTTTATTTGTGACTTTTCCCCCGTAATTTGACAAATTTTTCTTGAAAATTTGAAGCTTTCTCATAAATTTGCAACTTTTCCCTCATAAATATTTTACTTTTTTCCTTGTAAAGTTACTACTTTCTTATCTAACTAACTAACCTGCACTTATATAGCGCTTTTCTAGTCACAAAGACCACTCAAAGCACTTTCACTAATACTAACCCTCTATTCTAAGGGCCTATAGGAAACAGATATCTAGGGACAATTTAGAACAGCCAGTTAACCTAACATGCATGTCTTTGGATTGTGGGAGGAAACCGGAGCCCCCGGAGTAAACCCACGCAGCACAGGGAGAACATGCAAACTCCACACAGAAAGGTTCCAACCCCTGCAAACCTGGGGATTCGAACCAGGAACCTTCTAGCTGTAAGGCAACAGTGCTAACCACTGCACCACCGTGCTGCCCACGGTGGTGCAGCACATGGTGCACCACCGTGCACTTATAGCACTTATACATTTGTGATTTTGTTTTCCATAAATTTGCAACTTTTTTCTAGTAAATTTATGACATTTGCTCATAGATTTGCAACTTTTTTGCAAATTTGTCACTTTTTTCTTACAAATTTGTGAGAAAAAAATGTGAAAATTTATGACTTTTTTGCATAATTTGGCACAAGTGTTACTGAAATCTGCTGACCCATTTTAAGCCGTGTGTGACCTTACCTGCACCACAGATAAAGACAATGTGGGCACACACATGGGGCCAACATGGAACCTGTGGACATACCCACATGGGACCCAAAGACAGCCCAGTTTAACCTTTGGTGGGGCCCACATGGACATGCTGGGTGGGCAGTATTTTCATGATTGATATTGCAGTATACTGGTCCAGCAATGCATATAATCACATTTGAGGACTGTTCTTCTAAAACAGTCTAGAAGGTCTTTTGACTCTGAGCTGCGTCTGTCATATAGAGGTGATCTGCACAATATCTTCAGGTAAGGCACACAACTCCGGTGTGAGCACAGTATCACCGCCTACATGCAGTTTTAACCCTTAACCCCTTTTATTCTTTGGCTGTGGGCATAATGGTAGGGAAAAAAAGTGACTGCCTAATACAGCCACGTCCATCACTGCTGAAATAAAAAGCTGCTAACTTATTTTCAAAGAAACAGACTTTCCACTAGGGCAACCATCTTGACCCTTCGAGGTCAGCCACAGAAGACTGAAAATAGCATCAACAGAAAGCCCAGACCCCTATACAGTATGCATTCATATATATATATATTTTTAAATGTTCAGTTCATGGAGTACTTGATCCCCTCAGACTGAAATGTCACATGGTGTAACAGGGAAACGAGCAGATGCCCTGCCTTCACAGTCTGATTGGACCCTTCTGTTTTTTGTTCACCACTCTGCACAGCAACTTCTTATGTGACATGGGGATGTGGTGGTTGTTAGCCGCTGCAGCAAAAAAGCCCCAACGACTACCTACTGGCATTTCCTTACAACTTTTACTTCAAAGCTGTGACAGAGCTGAAATGTTAACATGGAAGCTAGGAAGCAGCTGGAGTGAGCCCAGTGATCCTGTGTGTTTTCACATAAACTGTGAGCGCAGAACTGCCTCAGGTCTGCAGGAGCATGCAGTGATAGCATCCAGAGCCAACATTAGGACCAGCAGCTGGACTTAAAAACAAAGCCTAAAACTCACTCTACCAATGAGAAAATGGTCTGTTATCTGCTTCCATGGAGTTACTCTGATGCTTTTTGATTTGAGTGACGCTACGGTCGCAAAGATTCTTACCAACGATGGGTTGGGAAGAATCTCCCAGTTCCTACACTACTGCCTTACACACGCTGTTCCAATCTCCGTATGAATGAGGACTCGTACGATGTTTCCTACAATCACTGTAAGGGCCCCTCAAGAACAACTTAAGGCAGGGATGGGCAACTAGCGGTCCACGGTCTGCATGTGGCCCGCCCCCTCATCCACTACGCCCGCCAGTCCATTTCCAAAAATCAATTTATATCGCATTTGGAACCGCATTCTTAAATGCAATTATATAGTCCACCAGCAGAGGGAGTGGTACTCAAAAACGAATGCCGTTCTCTGCGAGTGATAGAACATAGAGCAAGAGTGAGGGCGCCACTAGCAGGAGTAGCAGTGACCGTGTGCTGCGCATTCGAGTCTTGTCAGGTATGTTTTGCATGGTAAGACTGCATTAACAGGCTGTAAACAGCACTAAATGAACAAAGTCCAGCTGAGGAGTTGTTTGGCAGGTGAAGCCCATGTCAGCAATAAAAGTTCAGAGACTGGTCATTGTAATCTGCTGACTTTTTTTTTCTTTTGTTGTTAATTTATACCTGTGGCTCTCAAACTTTTTTTATTTAATTTGTGGAGAGTTGTGAAGGACGAGACTGAGTGTATTCCTCAGGTTCAGCTTTATTCACAATGACATTCTCCAACATTCAAAAGCAGAAAAAGAGGATGAATCTTCTCACATCTGTCCTTTTATACCAGGACATCAAACATACAGTCACATGGTACTTAATCCCAGTCACAATGTAACTTCCCCCGATCTTCACACCATCCACCTCCTAGTCTCCGGTGGTCAGGAAATCTCTCAAGGCCATCTCCTTGAAACAAAAGGCCAGATCTCACACCCTCCCGTTACCCCTGGAAGGCTCAGCCCCTTTGTTCCCCTGAGACGTGAAGTATACAATAAGCATACAGTGATATATCTGTGGAGCATCTAAAATCAACATATGTGCATATATGTGTGCCACAAATTCACCATTTTGGGGAGCCAGACATTACCAAGCCCACACAGCTATTTCTTGGCCTCTTTTGTTATTTACCAATTTCTCTTTGCTCATCATTTTGATGGAGAGTTTTAAAAAATTAGGTCATGATATAATTTTATCCATCCATCTTCTACTGCAGGGCTATTCAATTACAAAATCAGTTGGGCCACAATCTGAAATCAAGGCATGTAACTGGGCCACAACATGTTCAGCGATATGTTGAATATGACAAATTTCAGACCAACACAGATCAATCCATCCACCTTCTTCCACTTAATCCTTTTCAGGTCACGTGGGTCGGGGGGGGGGGGGCTGGAGCCTATCCCAGCATCTTTTGGGTGAGAGGCAGGGTACACCCTGGACAGATCGCCAGTCCATCGCAGGGCCAACACAGAGAGACAGACAACCGTTCACTCTCACAGTCATACCTAAGGACAATTTAGAATCCCCAGTTTGATGCCAATTAACCTAACTTGCATGTTTTTGGCGTGTGGGAGGAAACCAGAGAAATTCCGGAGTAAACCCACGCAGACACGGGGAGAACATGCAAACTCCACACAGATCACTGTTGGTCGGGGGCTGGGATTGAACCCAGGATCAATATGAAGAAAAATATGCACTTTTTAGTCATTGTCTTGGTTTTAAATGTGCGCTTGGCACATGACAAAGGCACATCAAAAGTGCATAAAAACACAATAACAGTGCTGGAGTTGAACAGAACTTGAAGTAGAAATATTTTTCCTCTTGAACAACAATTAAATAAATAGAATGGAAAAAAATAAAATTCTGTAAATAAGCATTTTGGTCACATGTTACTCAGGCATATCTCAAAGTGCATAAAAACTCAATGTGCACTGCAAGGAGCATTAACATTTGTTTCCCTTTTGAAATAAAATATACTACATCCTGGTCATAACTGACCTTGGCACATCACAAAGTGCATTTAGCTGAATAAAAAATGAACTGTCAAGCACTTCAGAGCACAACCCCCCCCCCCAAGAAAAGATTGATAATATTAACAAACCTTGCACATCCACTGTTGTGGTTTGTTTTGTTTTTTTTCCACAATATCTTTATTGAACCTTTTTTTTTTTAACAAACATGACACAAACAATCAAACACTAACACTAAAGTACTGCAAAAAAAATGCACTAAAAACACCAACAACCACCAACAAAATCAAGTCTTCTACAATGCTCCTCTGTTTAGTCTAGACAATCCATTACATAAGTATACATATTATGTTCACCAGTTTGGAATTTACAAGGTCCACACACATCATTCACCTTCTTCTTCAAGAGTTATGTTTAAATTTTTTACATAATCAATAAAAGGTC
Source organism: Pholidichthys leucotaenia (assembly GCA_020510985.1). Classification (NCBI taxonomy): domain Eukaryota; kingdom Metazoa; phylum Chordata; class Actinopteri; order Cichliformes; family Pholidichthyidae; genus Pholidichthys; species Pholidichthys leucotaenia. Next base: position 17,071,632 of record CM035848.1, on the reverse strand, counting down.
TCCATATATTCTCAAACACAATTTCTTTTGATTTCAGTATGTATGTTATTCTTTCTAATGGAAGGTTTGTTAACATCTGTCTTAACCACTGAGTCACATCTGGTCTATGAGTCTTTTTCCACAGTAGTGCAATACATTTTTTGGCATTAAGCAAACTGAGGTCTATGAATGTTCTTTCACTTTTATTAAAGTTATGCTTTTCTGGGTGCAGACCCAACAAAAACAGTTTAGGATTCAAAATGATTTGTTTTGAGATTATTTTTTCAATTGTTACCCTCACCTCTTCCCAAAACATTCTAATTATTCTACATTCCCATACACAATGAAATAGGGTTCCTTTACTTTCCATGCATTTTGTGCACGTATCTGGTATATTTTTGTTGTATCTATTTAACTCCTCCGGTGTAACATACATCTGCATTAACCATTTAAAATGTATCAATTTAAGACGTACATTTATTGATTTGGTTTGAGCTTCTGTACAAGCCGATTCCCATTGTTCCTCTGAAATTTCAGTTTGCAGATCTTCTTTCCAGTAGTTTAATCTTTTCTGTGAGTTTTCACTTGAGGATAGTGTCAATGAGTTATAAAACTCTGAAATAATACCCTTTCTTTTACTATCTTTCATCAACATTTTTTCCAAGGATGAATAAATAGGTCGAGTGAGAGCTTTATTTTGATTTTGTGGTTTGTTTTGTTTTAAATCACCACATGTGTGTGTAGGAACCTCAGGGTACACGCTGGACAGATCGCCAGTCCATTGTAGGGCAGATATAATTTTATCAGTAATTTTAATTCTAATATGATGAAACACTGAGTAGCTTTTATGTTCAATTGCATTTTCAGTTTTAATTGTGAAACTTTTAACTTTGCAGGAAACAATACCCACCCCATGGCAGGTTTACATGTACAGTGGATATAAAAAGTCTACACACCCCTGTTCAAATTCAATTCAATTGAACTTTATTTATATAGCGCCATATCACAAATGTCAGGTTTTTGTGATGTAAAAAATGAGACCAAAATAAATCATTTCAAAACTTTTTCCACCATTAATGTGACCTATCACCTGTACAACCCAATTGAAAAACAAACTGAAAGCTTTTAAGGGGAAAAATAAAAATAAAAAAAATTAAAAAAACTTACAATAACCTATTTGCATAAATATGCACACCCTCTTATAACTGGAATGTGGCTGTGTTCAGAATTAACCAGTCACATTCAAACTCATGTTAAATGGGAGTCAGCACACACCTGCCACCATTTAAAGTGTCTCTGATTAACCTTAAATAAAGTTCAGCTGTTCTAGTAGGATTTTCTTGACATTTTTGTAGTCACATCTTACAGCACAAGCCATGGGTGCAGAGAGCTTCCAAAGCATCAGAGGGATATTATTGTTCAAAGATATCAGTCAGAAGAAGGGTACAAAAGAATCCCCAAGGCATTAAATACACCATGGAACACAGTGAAGACAGTCATCATCAAGTGGAGAAAATATGGCACAACAGTGACATTACCAAGAACTGGACAGCCCTCCAAAATTGATGAAAAGACGAGAAGAAAACTGGTCAGGGAGGCTGCCAAGAAGTTGACAGCAACATTGAAGGAGCTGCAGGAATTTCTGGCAAGTACTGGCTGTTTAGTACGTGTGACAACAATCTCCCGTCTAGGGTGGCGAGATGGAAGCCATTATCTTACGAAGAAAAACATCCAAGCCTTGCTACATTTTGCAAAAATGCATTTGAAATCTCCAAAACACACATGGGAAAATGTGTTATGGTACGATAAAACCAAGGTTCAACTTTTTGGCCATAATTCCAATATATCTGGCGCAAACACAACACTGCTCATCACCAAAGGAACACCATACCTACAGTGAAGCATGGTGGTGGCAGCATCATGCTTTTGGGTTGTTTTTCTTCAGCTGGAACTGGGGCCTTATTCAAGGTAGAGGGAATTATGAGCAGTTCCAAATACCAGTCAGTGTTGGCACAAAACCTTCAGGCTTCTGCTAGAAAGCTGAAGATGAAGAGGAACTTCATCTTTCAGCACAACAATGACCCAAAGCACGCATCCAAACAAACAAAAGAATGGCTTCACCAGAACAAGATCAAGGTTTTGGAATGGCCCAGCCAGAGTCCAGACCTGAATCTGATCAAACATCTGTGGGGTGATCTGAAGAGGGCTGTGCACAGGAGATATCCTTACAATATGACAGATTTGGAGCATTTTTGCAAAGAAGAGTGGACAAATATTGCCACATCAAGATGTGCCACACTGATAGACTCCTACCCAAAAAGACTGAGTGCTGTAATAAAAGTCAAAGGTACTGCAACAAAGTATTAGTTTAAGGGTGTGCATATTTATGCAAACAGATTATTGTAAGTTGTAAGTTTTTTTATTTTTCCCTTTAAAAGATTTCAGTTTATTTTTCAATTGGGTTGTACAGGTTATAGGTCACATTAATGGTGGAAAAAGTTTTGAAATGATTTATTTTGGTCTCATTTTTTTTACATCACAAAAACCTGGAATTTGAACAGGGGTGTGTAGACTTTTGATATCCACTGTAAATCTGGCCCTCGGGAAGTGAGGAAAAATTTTGTGGCCCTCACTACCACCAAAGTTGCCCATCCCTGACTTAAGGTGTTCTTGAGTCATATGTACGGCCAACATCTTGGGTAGTTCTTATGTTGTTCCTATAGCATTCGTACGGTTGCCCTACGATGAGGGTTTTTGTGGGGAATTCGTACAAATCTTGGACAAGACCATCAACCTGGCTACAAACTTACAAACGGTCTACAAATGCTGGATCCTCCTACAGCCACCTTAGGAAAGCTGTATGAAATGGTCCAAAAATCGTTTGTATGGTGTTCACAGCTGTTTGTAATGATATTTGTGACCGTAGCTTTACTAAGTTTAATTATCAGCATTATTTTTCATCATAGAGGCCTTAAACTCAGCCTCTGCTTGTAGACTTATACCGATTAGGCATAACATTATGACCACCTGCTTAATGTTGTTTTGGTCCCTCTTTTGCTGCCCTGACTTGCCGAGGCATGGACTCCTCTAGACCCTTGAAGGTATGCTGTTGTGTCTGGCACCAAGATGTTAGAGGAGGTGTACTGCACACCCTTTAATGGAAATGGTATTCCCTGATGGCTCTTTCAACAGGACAATGCATTGTGCCACAAAGCAAAAATGATTCAGCAATGATGAGCTTGAGGTGTTGGCCTTCAAATTCCCAAGATTTCAATCCAATCAAAGATCTCTGGGATGTGGTGGACAAACAAATCCATTGAGGCCTCCACCTCACAACTTACAGGACTTAAAGGATCTGCTGCTAACATCTTGGTGCCTGATACCACGGAACACCTTCAGGGTTCTAGTGGAGTCCATGCCTCAATGGGTCAGGGGGGCCAACACAATACTAGGCAGATGGTGATGATGTTATGCCTGATCAGTGTATGATGGTGTCTCTAGATCTTTATTACTGACTGGCATTACTGCACAGCAATGACAAAACTGTTACACAATCAGATTAGGATCTCATTGATGGAGGCAGATGATCCCCTAAAGTGAGCAGTTGAAAGAAGAGTGAGGAGAAGAAGAATAAGAGCTCATTAATATCAATGAACAAGCCAAAAACTTTTGTTTCAGAGAGAGCTGCACAAACTTGCTCTCATTGTGAAGAGCTAATCTTATTATTCCATCTTGTATTAATTGACAAAAAATAGATAAATAAATGATTGAAGGTTCAGAACTAGTTATTCACTTATTACTTATTCACTGTGCTCTTACCCACACATGACTACAGTCAAGTACATAGTGTGACATTAACATCTAAACTAAAAATCACTTTTAACAAAGACTCCCAGTCGTTGCAAAAGTATATTTGACTTTTGAGAGACACATCCCCACCACCATCACCAAATGCCAAAAACTATTTTGAGGATAAATTTGGGCCAAATCTTCTGGACTATTTTTTGCCCAATTTTTCACAACTTTTTTTCTGATTAAATATGGTTTGTGGTAGATGGACTAACACAACCCAATTTTCAATGTCTATTTTTGGGTTAAATGTGGTCCATATTAGATGGACTAACATAGCCCAGTTTTCAGCATCTATTTGTAGGCTGAATTAAGGCTTGGACTGATGGATCTAATTTAGCCCAAAATACCATGTCTAAATATATGGCTTGTGCTGGGGGGAGGGGGGACTGCAAACATCTAGCAGAAATTTTGGAAACTCCCTTGCGAATGCCATTCTTCAACTCGTCGCAAGCCGTCATAGCCCAATGACATACTCCCTGAAGGGCTGCACAGAAACACTGTCAGCAGAATAGTTCAACGGGTTACTACATCGCTGACGAGTCCTATAGGAAAGCAATACTTCCTAGAGAGGATTATTTGTTACTGTCATAATCTGGGCATGATCATGGGGTCATGCCCATGCTTTATGTTCATTTTTGTTCTCCCTGTAATTATGCTATGATAACTGTCAGTATTATTTGTCTTCTGTGCTTAACTAACTAACTAACTAACTAACTAACCTGCACTTATATAGCGCTTTTCTAGTCACAAAGACCACTCAAAGCGCTTTCATTAATACTAACCCTCTATTCTAAGGGCCTATAGGAAACAGATATCTAGGGACAATTTAGAACAGCCAATTAACCTAACATGCATGTTTTTGGCATGTGGGAGGAAACCGGAGAAATCCCGGAGTAAACCCACGCAACACGGGGAGAACATGCAAACTCCACACAGATCACTGTTGGTCGGGGGCTGGGATCGAACCCACGATCCCCACAATCCCCCGGCCAAGGGTAAACTGTGCTGCCGCAGTGCTAACCACTGCGCCACCGTGCAGCCCGTGATGTAACCTGTGATGTTAATTAGAGGACACATCTTGGTTGAACATGTCCCTAAGGTCACATTATTTTCAATCTTTTCTAGGGGTACCATCATTTTTGTCCAGGCCTGTTTCATGAGTTTGTTTTTTAAAATAATTCTGTTGAACCACAGTTCAAAAGCATTGTCTGATTTTCATTGGTTAATTTTCATAGAATTTTTATTTATTACCACTTTTGTCAGATTCAAGTTATTTCTGTGACTATTGTGGGTTTTACTTTCATTAACAGAGGGGTACCAACAATTTTGTCCACGTCTGTATTTGACCTTTGAACACAGTAAAAAAAAAAAAAAATCTGCTGTGTATGTCTGTTCTTAAGTTCCTCATAAACATACACAATCACAACCTCCATCAAAAGTTGTGTAATGCTTTTGTCAGTGATAATGTAAATAGACTTGCCTTTATAATGCACTTTTACAGGGATTCTTGTTAACCACACGACTCAAACTTGCCCAACACTGCTCAGCAGTGACGACGAAACACTCCTTGATGTCGTGTCCAAGTCAGCGCTGCCTGGGCCAAGTGGCATCAGGTAACTGGTGTCCTCAGCGACCGTGATCAGTGGTCTGTCCTGTTGCCCCATAAGGATGTGAATGCTGGCCAGCTACAGTGAAACATGAGCAAACGCTCCACAGAACGGAGAGGTGTATGTTGCGCTGGAGCCTCGGCCAGACCCTGCACAAGTATATGAAGAATGAGAACATGCGAAATGAGGATGGTATGAACATGTTGCCAGTGAAGAGGACTCGGTGGCAAGAACGGCCTTGTGCCTCAGAAAATATGGGGAGACACCAGGAGGACGGCCAAAGAAACAATGGCTTGACCGGATCAAGGAAGACATGAGGACTGTGAACATCACCCCAAGGGCGTCCTCGATCGAGCCAAGTGGAGACAGGCATGCGAGCACATGTGGCTATGCGGGATTAACGCAAGAATGGTAAATGGTAAATTGCGTTCACTTATATAGCGCTTTTTCTCATCTCTAGATGACCAAAGCGCTTTACAGATCCTGCTATCCACCCATTCACACACCCATTCACAGACTGATGGTGGCAGAGCTGCCATGCACCGGCACTGGCCTGACCCACCAGGAGCAACTGGTGGGTCAAACCCTCCAGTCAGGGTCAGGGGTTCACAGAATGAAGAAGAGTATAGTTCAGTTGAGTGTGGTACCGTATATCTACCCTTCAACTTCAAGAAGTTGTGATTGGCAGCAAAATACATCCCATTTTTAGCACCCTTGCTGTCGTACTGAGCACAGTCGTCCAGATCCTAAAGGGTGGAGCTAGACACACTGCAGTCCATTGATTGGTTGACAAAGACTCATCTCTTTTCTGCCACATGCCATTTCACTGTACAATAACTCACTCTAATGTCGAATCTTGGTCATAACAATGCTGCCACACTGCACTTTACAGTCAAATTGGTACCTCACATTTCACCCTGTGCCTTATAACCCTTCTCTGTACAGTCAGTACTAGCCATAGATTCATACGGATCATCATCTATTTAACTTAGTAGTAGTCTGTGTAGTATATAAAGTTATCTAAGCATTTTTACTTCCCTGGGTAACTCCTTTTTCTATTCCCTACCCTATTATGCTGTGTGTATTTCTGTTGATTTGGTTGTCTTACTGTGTCATGCTGCTGTTACACAGTAATTTCCCAGTTTGGGATCGATCGATAGATAGATAGATAGATAGATAGATAGATAGATAGATAGATAGATAGATCTATCTATCTATCTATCTATCTATCTATCTATCTACCATGTGACAGTGGGAGTGGAATGGGAAAAAAATACAGTATGTGCCATTTTAAATATGCAATATGCATATTTCATCTCTGAACTCATGCTGGGTTGCATGATGTCATGCTGTTACACTGTCAGGATATTTACATACAACTTTCACCACCATGCCTCTTACACACACCCTGTGGTGGAACTGTAACCTGGATCAGGGTTTGCCTTTACAAACTGTACTGTGAAGACAAAAGTAAAATAGAAAGATGTCTTTACCTTCTTTACATGTTTCAACTGCACTGCAGCCTTCATCAGAAGAGTCAGCTGATTGCTGCCAGGTGACATTTATCAGCTGATTTTCGTAGGCGGGGCCAGCTCAGCAGATCTGTCAGATCCGCCGAGCCGGCCCCGCCTCCCGCCGTCAGATGGTCTCTGGAGAATGTGGTCCCAGGTGTGAGAAAGCATAAAGGCCCCCTCATCTCGGTTCATGGTGTCTTTTCCCCGCTTTCTGATCTCTATTGCCTCCTTGATCCAACGTTTGTGTCTGTTGCTCTCCGATCCAATAATTTTTGTGTTGTCCCAGTCCATGATGTGATTATTTCTTTTGAAGTGGTCCGATATAGCTGATTTTAATGTTTCTTGTTCTGCTTTTTCTTTTTGTGATCTTGTGAGTCGTCCTTGCGTTTCCTTCTCACATTCCTTTGAGAAAATCAGCTACGAAAATCAGCTGATAAATGTCACCTGGCAGCAATCAGCTGACTCTTCTGATGAAGGCTGCAGTGCAGTTGAAACATGTAAAGAAGGTAAAGACATCTTTCTATTTTACTTTTGTCTTTCAAAGGAAAAAAAAAAAAAAAAAAAAGGATAAATAATTGAAAGAAGACAAAATGAACCTGTTTGACGTATGTACTGTGAAGAGCTGAACTGAATGGTACCAATTGGTAGAAATGATAGTTTAGAGTAGGGCTGCACAATATATTGACATGTGGTTATTGTTATTATGCCTTGGTGAAACTGAGAGGCATACGGTAGTCAGTTAGTGCGTCTGTTTGTGGCTGTATGTATGTGTGTGGTGTGTGTGTGTGTGTGTGCACATGTGTGTATTTGTCCATCCGCCTCTTTGTTTCAGCTCGCCCGATCAAAATTAAGTGGAACTAAAGGCTTGTGTCATTGTATCACCATATTTTCTTGACTTTTAATTTCCCAGAATTTCAAAATAATGCTTTGTTTTTGAAATAAACACCAAAATAGCTCACCTTTACTGTCAATGGAACAGTACTGCACATGTGACCGGAAAGTCCCGCCAGAGAAAAGCACTGACTAATCCGCCAGTACTGTGTGAACAGATGTTTGTTTTTTTGCCCATCTGTTTTCTTCCTCTGCCACTCAACAGCAAAAGCTCCTGTTCATCTTGATTGTCATTGCATTCATGTACTTCCATCACTTCTGCCATTTAACTCTTTAGCCGTCCCAGTCGCTGTATGGCGACTGGAACAGTTAAAAGGTGGTCAAGGCCTCTAGTGGTCAAGAGTGGTAAAAAAAATTTGTCAGTAAAATAGTTCAGTATAACTTGAAAGTTGCAAGAGATAATGGCTTACTGTCAATTAGAAAGATGCAGAATATGAGCCAAATTTTCAGATAGGAATAAATTTATGCATCTAATTTGCATAATGTCGCAGCAGCTATATAAATTACATAACTCAGTCAAAATTGGACTTTGTACATATTTACACAAAGAATGGTTTGGTTTTTTGACACCATTTTGTCTACAGGGGTATGTTTTTATCTAATCTTCAAAGTATATGAACCAGAAAATCAATAAAATGTAAAAAAAACCCATTCGTCTCTTACCTGTTCGGGGGGGGAGGGCTCGCTCGCTCACGTGACCGGTCTGTTTTCGTCCATCGTGGTCGATGTTTTGCGTTTGCTCGGTCATTTACACTCTCTACCACATCTACAAACTCTTATGATTATCCCACGTGAATTTTGTTTGTATTACCTGGCTATTTTTCCCGTTTCATGCAGTTTCAGTCAGAATTGCCACCGTCATGATTGGTCACATTGGTGTTATCGGCTCAAAGCGGAAAAAGGAAGAAGAAAAAATGAGGATTTCTTCTTCTTTGCTGTATTCCATGTCAGCCATGATTCCTTCGGCACGTGTCTGCCACCGTCTGAACTGTCAGATCAATACAGATCAGTACAAATTCTCAGTATAGCCGGGAGGCATCAATAAGTTGACAGATGCAGTTGCTGCCCTGTACCACTGGGGGTGCACGACCTGTCCATGCAATGTGGACAGTTAGAGGGTTAAAATGTCTGCCACTGTGCTTTTCTTCTGTGTTTGGATTGCAGCTGTTCAAATCAGATTGTTGGCTCTTAGCTGCCGCCAACAATATGTGCATGTGAACTGCAGATTATTTTCACTAACATGCGTGTACTCCAAAACTACTGGATGGATTTAGATGACATTTTTACTAGAGGTGGTTCTTGGGCTAGAGAGGAACCCATAACATTTTGATGATGATCCCAGAATGCATACCTCCACCAAGGCTCTTATCTTCCCACACTGTGTTAGCAAGAATCCTCCAAAACAAACCCATTACATTTTGGAGGTGATCCATGAGGGACGGAAGGAGCCTTAGCACAGGTATGCATTCTCTGAGTGCTTTTCTTGTACTTTTCTTGTTTCACTATGGATTTATTCCGAAACCTTCAAAAGTATGACTTAGGTTTCACCAAAAAGCTTATTCTTAAGGATACCTTTTGGAATCCGGCTCAATAAACGAGAGAAGAGAACCAAGTGTGAGCAAAATGATTATTTAATCTTTTTGGCCAAAAAGAGACACAGTCATACTCAGCCTAAGTGATGAGCATATGTGTAACAATCACTGACCGGACTCCTTTTTAAGCTACGCCTAAAGCACACACAGCATGAGATAATTATTATCTTATTGAGGCACATAGTAAGCATATGGTGCATTTATCTATACTACATGACTTTGAACCACAAGGCCTTCACATGTCAGAACATTGGAATCACAAAAGGCACACACACACACACACACACACACACACACACACACACACACACACACACACACACACACACACACACACACACACACACTGCTCGTCTGTTTGGCTCCTCTGAGGCCTAAGAGTGACTCAGCATATTTCATCATATTCTCCTATGACAAACACAGAGTTCATACTAAAAAAGAAATTAAGATAAAGAAATATAACCTAATAAACACAATCATTCCTTCAATACCGCTGTCCCCACACAGGTGAACCAAATATTTAGCAAATGCACAATATCGTGCATAGTACTGCTGTGCTCATGAGTCCTTCACATACTGTTCAACCTCTCCCTGATGCACGCCACTGTCCCCTCCTGCCTCAAGGCCTCCACCATCATCCCCATCCCCCAAAAGGCTGCAATTGACAGCCTGAACAACTACAGACCCATAGCACTCACATCTTTAGTCATGAAGTGTTTTGGGGGACTGGTGTCCCAGCACATCAGGGACTGTCTTCCCCCCTCCTTCGACCTCCATCAGTTCGCCTACAGGGGGAACTGATCTACAGAACACGCCATCACCACCACTCTCCACAGAGCGCTGAGCCACCTGGAGAACCCAAGGAGCTACGTGAGGATGCTCTTTGTGGACTACAGCTCAGCTTTTAACACCATCATCCCAGACATCCTGATCAACAAACGGCACCTCCTGCAGTCCCACCCCACCACCACCACCTGCTTCTGGATAAAAATCTTTCTCACCAACCACCCACAAACAGTCAGACTTGGCCCCCACCACTCCTCCACAATGTCTCTCAGCACCGGCTCCCCCAAGGGCTGCATGCTAAGCCCTTTACTGTACTCCCTGTACATCTTTGACTGTATTCCAACCCACCCAACCACCGTCATTGTGAAATACACAGACAACACCACCTTTGTTGGGCTCATCACTGATGACGATGAGAAGACACACAGAGCAGAAGTAGAGAATCTGCTGCTGTGGTGCCAAGCAAACAACCTGGAACTGAATGTCCAAAAAACCAAAGAACTCGTACTAGACTTCAAGAAGAACAGACAGGAGCCCCCCACCCCCACCCCCTTCCTCATAAATGGCGACTGCGTGGAAAACGTCCCCACCTTCAGGTTCCTGGGCATTTACATGTCCTCTGACCTCTCCTGGACTGTCAACACCAAGGCCCTGGTGAAGAAAGCCCAGCAGTGGCTGCACTTCCTCTGTGTCCCGAGGAAGAACAGCCTGGACCAGAAGCTGCTGCTGGCCTTCTACCACTGCTCAGTGGAGAGTGTGCTCACCTACTGTCTGGATGTGTGGTACACCGACTCCACGGCTGAGAACAGGAAGGCTGTGCAGAGGGTCATCAACACCACCCAAAAAATTATCGGCAGCCCTCTTCCCTCCCTGTAGGGCATCTCCAGATTGTCCTGTCTCAGAAGGATCAAGGCCATCACAGGAGACCCCTCACATCCCACCCACCACCTGTTTGACCTGCTTCCTTCTGGATGACTGTTCAGATCGATCAGGTCCCACACTTCCAGACTGACAGTTTCTTCCCCTGGGCCATCCGGACTGCAAACAGTCAGAGGCCCCACCCGCCTCCCTCTGAATGCTCACATGCTCCAAACTGAGGACCTATTAATTATCACTATAACACACCGGTCTTTTCACTCCACATTTTCATGTTCATTGACCCATCCGTGATACCACTACTGTGTATATTTTCCATAATCCTTGGACCATTTTATTCAATTGTGTGTCTGATTGTGTGTTCTGCACTCTGCACTCTTATGTACACAGTTCCACCCGTGTAGCCACTACTAGACCTGTGTATAGTTCCATAATCCTTGGCCATTTTTATTTTACTTTTATTTCAGTCGTGTGTTTAATCGTGTGTTCTGTAACAGTGTTTTATCTAATCCTACTTTATTGTGCAGTAGCCTGGTGGAGCACCCACAATTTCATTGTACTGTACTACTGCACAATGACAATAAAGCCTATTCTATTCTACTTGTGCTGCATGGCTACATATGCCAAATCATCATCGGTCCCTCCACAATCACAGTAGCATTAAGTTTTAATTTTATAGACGTTAGATCTTCATTATACTCTTTATCTGGTCACATTTGGTGCCTCTCATTTCCCTGTTTTGTGTTCCGTGATCAGTCAAACTTGGGCCATGTACCCAGCCAACATATCCATGTGGGCCCCACCAGAGGTAAAGTCTGAGCTGTCTTATTGGTCCCATATGGGTTTGTCTGCGAGTTCCATGTTGGCCCATCTGTGCTTACCTACATGGATTTAACATGGATTTAACCTCTTTTCCTCTTTTCAACTTATTTCCTCAAAAATTTGCTATTTTCTTTTAAATTTGTGACTTTTCCCCCTAATTTGATATGCTTTCCTTTAAAATTTGAAAAAACTTTCTCATAAATTTGCAACTTTTTTCTCATAAAATTTATTATTTTTTTCTTGTAAATTTGCAACATCTTCCTCATAAATTTGTTAGCTTTTCTTGTGAAATTGTAACTTTTTTACTTGTAAATTTTCCATTTTCTTGTAAATTTGTGACTTTCCTCATAAATTTGAGACATTTTTCTTGTAAATTTGGAACTTTTTTTACTATGAAGTTACTACTTTTTATTATAAATTTGGGATTTTTCTCGTAAATTTTCAATTTATTTACTTATATATTTGCTACTTTTTTGTTAATTTGCAACTTTTTCTAATTTTTTTCCTCATAAATTTGACTTTTTTGCATAAATTTGCTAAATTTTTCTTGTTGCAGCATTTTTCAGCTAAATTTTTGCTTTTTTTCTCATAAATTTCTGACTTTTTCTAGTAAATTTGTAATTTTTTTCTAGTAAATTTGCTACATTTTTTTCATGAATTTGTCACTTTTTTTTCACATAAATTTGTGACTTTTTTCTCTTCATTTTGCCGATGGTGCCAGTGTTGGTGAAACTTGTTTCCCCACATTCAACCCACATGGGACCCAGAAGACAGCCCAGATTTATCTTTGGTGGGGCCCACTTGGGCATGCTGACTGGGCCTGTAGCTCACTTGTGATTGGCTGTGCCATGCATGTCAAGTCACAAGGCTTTCACCCAATCAGATTAGTGGCTCATGAATAACGAGGCCTGAAAGACAGTGCTTTCTGGGAGAAATCAGAGCAGCATTCTAGATCTCGTAAAATGACACAGAAATGATTTCCAAAACCTTGCTGAAAGCCACCCTTTGAAGCTATAACAGCTTCAGCTCTTCAGGGAAGGCTTGCCACAAGGTTCATCCATGTCTTTATGAACCTTGCTTTCTGTATTGGTGCCCATTTATTTGGATGGGTGTCCCAGTACTTTTTACCTCAGCCAAGGAGGTAATGTTTTCAACCGTGTTGGCTTGTTTGTCTGTCAGCAGGATTATGCAATAACTACCTGATGGATTTGGATGAAATTTTCACCAGAGATGACCCTTGGCCTAAGGATGAATGCATTATATTTTGGTGATGATCTGAGAGTGCATACCTCCACCAAGAGTCTTAGCTTCTCACAGTGTGTTAGCAAGAACACTCCAAAACTACAGGACACAGTTTGATGCAGTTTTCACCAGAGGTGGCTCTTGGCCTACAACACGAACCCATTACATTTTGGAGGTGATCCATGATGGGAGGAAGGCACCTTGGCAAAAGTATGTGCTCTCTGAGTGCTTTTCTAGTTTGCAATATAGTGATGATGATGATGTCAGAATTTGAGATAATCAATGAAAAAGGCAATAAATGGGAACTAAACTGGCAAAATCTGAAGAAAAATGTTTCAAGTGTATGACAAAAACTAAACTCTACAAATCTGCAAAAAGTCAAAGAAGCAAACTGAGAGAAAAGTTCAGTGATGCAAGGGGAAAAAAAAAAACTTGCCTATAGTACTGACAGCCCAGTATGCATTTATAACATAATATGATTAACATTAATTTGAAGGTGTAAATTACTCTTTCCCTGGTCTCTGATCCCTGGGTTAGATGTGATGACACACAAGTCACAGTGCATGCTCTTTGGTCTCTTTAGCATTTCCTCTAACAGTCTCTTCATCTAACACTAGTTAATTTGAGCAGTTTCAGCTCAGGCAAAAATGCTTTTGAATTTTTCATAAATCACTCGACCTTCTTCTTCTCCTTTTGGCTGCTCCCTTTAGGGGTCTCCACAGCAGAACATCTGCCTCCATCTCATCCTATCCCCTCTCCATGTCCTCCTTTACTACACCCATGAATCTGCTCTGTGGTCTTCCTCTGTTCCTCCTGCCTGGCAGGAGAAAGATCCTTTGTCCAATATCTCCACTATCCCTCCTCTGCACATGTCCAAACCATCTCAGTCTTGCCTCTCTTACTTTGTCTCCAAACTGCTCAACCTGAGCTGCCCCTCTGATATACTCATTTCTAATCCTGTTCTTCCAATGAGAATCTTAGCATCTTCAACTATGCCACCTCCAGCTCTGCCTCCTGTCTTTTTGTCAGCACCACCGTCTCCAAACCATACATCATAGCAGGCCTCACTACCGTCTTGTAAATCTTCCCTTTCACTCTAGCTGCTATCCTTCTGTCACAAATCACCCCTGACGCTTGTCTCAACCCACTCCACCCTGCCTGCACTCTGTTCTTTACCTCTCTTGTGCATTTTTGATTGCTCTGGGTGGTTGACCCCAGGCAGCATGGTGATACAGTGGTTAGCACTGTTGCCTCATAGCTTGAAGGTTCCAGGTTCAAATCCCCAGGCTAGCAGGGGTGGGAACCTTTCTGTGTGGAGTCTGCATGTTCTCCCTGTACTGTGTGGGTTCACTCCGGGGGCTCCGGTTTCCTCCCACAATCCAAAGGCATGCATGTTAGGTTAATTGGTGACTCTAAATTGTCCCTAGGTATCTGCCTCTGATAGACCCTGAGAACAGGGTTAGTGTACCTACTAGTTAAGCACTCTGAGTGGTCTTTGTGACTAGAAAAGTGATATATAAGTACAGGTCCTTATCCTTTAGGTAAATAAATCATAAATCACTCGGTTATTCTTTGATAATCTGTTGTGGAAGTGATTCACATTGTAGCAGGTGAGTAAGCATTTGTCTGTTACGGCCACATTTTGGTGATCACAATGAACAAATCTTAATCATTTCTGTAAAAGTAATCAGGATTAGAATGAGACTCATTTCACCAGAACCAGATGAAAGTAGCAGATGGTCAAAGTAAGGGGTTGACATTTACATCATGGGGAGTCCTCTTACTCTGCATCTTCCTGTCTCTTACAGCGGTATAGCCCTTATGAAAGTTCTGGCTCTGTTTTCAGCTGATAATCATCTTTTAATTGCTATCCTTTCCACTTTTTCTTATAAATGTCAGCCTTCTTCCTTCTTCTTTCACACTTTCTTAAAATCTGTCACGAAAGGTCAGAATATCTCGAGTGAGATGCTGCATGCAGTGGAGATGGTGCTGTGGTAACTGGTAAGCAAATGGAATATCAAGGAAATGGTGAGGATGGATGGAGATGACAAACCAAGGACAAGCCATAAATTTGTCCCCTTGCAGGGTCGAGGAAGTGTGTCTCTCTGCCTCTCCTCAGCGGTAGAATCAAGACGAGCAGTGCGAGCTGTTTGTGAAGGACTGCGTGGACACCTGTGCAAGTGAAGTTATGCATATGTGCGTGTGATAGCATGTGTCTGAGCTACAATCTCTCTCTGTCTGGGTCAAAACAGCAGGCAGTCTGGACGCCACACCCTGCGCTCTCTACCCATAATCCCCTTCTCCCCAGGCGCTTCATTCTGCTGCAAGCTGCTCCCATGCTGCGATAAAGTTATCACACTGCGCACTCCCCTGGCTTGTCCACCCCTGAGTCAGGGTGTTTCATTGCACAGTGAGTGCTCTTACAAAAGCTAGAGCATCACTTCTCTGTCTGTGCAGAGGTCCGTGTCTGTTTACTGCATAACAAGGCGAAGCTACAATGAACTCCTCCCAACTGATGGAACATGGGAAGAGTTGAGAGTCTGTAAACAGTTGGGGTTTCACCACACAAGATAACACACTTTGCTCCTCTTGCCAGTGGTTTGCTCATTTCTGGAGGAGCTTTACTCATTTTCACAATTCCAAGTAACAAGCGACTTTGCGTTTGTAGGAGTGGTGTCCTTTAAAAGGGGTGCTACTGGACTCAGCGTCAGCACATTTCTAGATTATAGCTGCACAGTGATGCTGCACTTTTGATGAACAAAAACCACATCTAAAGTCAGCAGCACATTATCAGTCCCTATTTGAGTGGTGCATTTTAAAAATGTGCAGGAACAGCAGCCCTTCCTTAGATGAGGCTCTTGTGCAGTTTCATTTTGTACATAAGCACATTTGCTTCCTTGGTGTCACCTCTCCTTTTACTCGTAAAGGAGAGAGGACAAGCCTGATTGGTATAATGCAGGGGTCTGCAACCTCTACTTCACAAAGAGTCACTGAGTGATTTTTGTGGAAAAAAAATCTGCACTGAGCCACTGAAATATGACAATGTCACCTGATGACATCAGGATTAGGAGCATAATTGTGATAAATTTGCACCATTTTTGATTGTAAATTTGATACCCTTTTTCCCCACAAAATTGCATCTTTTTCTAGTAAATTTTTGATTATTTGTTTAAAAAAAGTGACTTTTGTCTTGCAAATTTGTGTGTTTTCCTCATTAAACTGCAATGTTTTTCCAAACTTTGTTGCTGCTGTATTTTTCTTTGAAAATTTAATACCATTTGTCAAGTGAAATTGAAGACTTTTTTCCATAAATGTGGATATTTTTGGCATGATCATCTGCTTTTATCATAAGATTGTCTTTTTTGGGGGAAAATTTGTTATTTTTTTTCAGGTAAAAATGCAGCATTTTTCCCATAAAGTTGCAACAGTTTAGAATTTTTTAAAATTATGGTAAATTTGTGAATTTTTTCTTGCAATTTTTTCCTCACAAAATTACAACTTTTTCCCAAAATTTTTAATATTTCTGGCACAAATTTTTGGTTATTCTCATAAATGTATTATTATTATTATTATTATTATTATTATTATTATTATTATTATAGTACATTTATTACCTTTCATGAGTAAAACTGCAGCATTTTTAAAAAAAACTTTTTTGACATAAAATGCCAACTTTTTCCAATTATTTTGTGACTTTTTCCCAGAAATTTTGTGGCTTTTGCCTTGCAAATTGTAGGTATGTTTTCTCCATAAAACATCTTCTCTTTGAAAATTTTTTTTTTCTAAAAGCCTGGAGGAGCCACTGGCTATGGGTAAAAGAGCCACATGTTGCCCCAGAGCTGCAAGTTGAAGACCCCTGGTTTAATGTATGTTACACAAAGAAAGACAACAACAATTAAGAGTTTTTTTTGTGTTTTGGTTTTTTTCTGTGCTTTTCACAGTGCAATGTGTAATGGCAAAATGGACTTAGACATGCCCATGTTTTTGATGTCACACTTGTTACTGTCAGAACATGGGCTGGGCCCATGTCCTCGCCCGCCTTAATTTATAGTTTGTACATTCTGTTTCCATGGAAATCAGTGATAAGTAGGTCTTTGCAAAGGTGAAGGGACTAGAGATCAAATCTTTGCACTTTGCATCATAATCCAGAAATTTAGAGAGTACTGTGTGGAATCTGTGGGATTCTACCTCAGCTATGTGGACTATGCCAAAGCATTTGACAGCGTCATACACTTGAAATTGTGGAACACCATGCGCAACATGGGGTTCCCAGATCACATCATTAGTTTGCTTGAAAGTCTGTACAAGAACCAGGAGGCAGCAGTAAGAATGGCCGTGGGTACAACAAACTGATTCAAACTGAAGAAAGGAGTGTGACAAGGCTGCTGCCTTTTGCCTCAGTTGTCTAACATCTACACTGAGCAGATAATGAGAAATGTCTTGGCAGCAGAAAGTTATGACACAGTCACAATCGGTGGAAGAGCAATATCCGAGAAGCGATACGCTGATGGCACAGTTCTTCTATCAACCAGTGAAGATGGGCTATCCAGACTCTTGGAAAGCAACAGATTGCACAGTGAAGATGTGGGCTTACTGACCACATCTGAATAAAACTAAACTCATGAGACCGGACAAATCACCAGCATGATGGGAATAAGATTGGATGGCCAACAGCTGGATGAGGAATCTAGCTTCGAATACCTCGGGGTACAAATCCAAAACAACAGGGACAATTTTCAAGAAATTAGAAGAAGAACTGAACTGAACTGGAAGAACTGTGGAGCTTATGGAAGGACACTGATGTGACAACCAGAATCAAAATTCTGAAAACCATCATTTTTCCATTGGCAACTTATGGCTGTGAAGCATGGGTGTTTACCAAAAGGTGTAGAAGACAAAATCACCATGTTTGAAAACAAGTGCCTAAGAAAAATTTTAAGAATGCCGTTCACTAAACACGTGACTAATGAGGAAATCAGGAAAACGTGCAAAGTGAATGACAAGGAATTACTGAGAACAACAAAACAAAGGAAACTGAGATTCTTTGGTCACACAGCATGACACTACAGTCTGCACCGAATGATTCTGCTAGGAGGAACGGCGGGTCGCAGAGGACGAGGAAGACCAAGGCAACGGTGGGAGGATGACATTCGCCAAATGATGGAAATGCCCCTCTATCGCTTCAGGCAGCTGGCTAAAGACAGGGACAGATTCCAGACAGTCATCATGACTGTTATGTCCAAGTCTGGATGAGCACACACACAATCTGTTTTAACTGGGACTAAGCCCATGTCCTTGCCTTGAGTTTCTGTATTTTGGGATTTTCAGTGTTTATTTTCATTTGGTTCATAGTCTCTGTTTATATGATTACTATCCCTGCCTCAGCCTCAGTTCTTTGTGGTCATTGTGTTTTTTATTATTAGTTTCATGGTTTCTATGTTCTGTCTTATTTGGATCCCTGCCTTGTCCTTAATTCTTGGTTGTCATGATTATTCTAGTCACATCTTGTAGTTTATTCCTGCCATTATCTGTAGTTTTGGTTTGATCTTATATGTTGACAGTGTCTTTAGTGATTTCCGCCTTAGTGTAGTCTGATTGTTGTCCTGTTAATTTCCTGAAAGTCCACACCTGTTTGTATTTATGTTCATTAGCCTGTTTGTATTTAAGGAACGCCGCTCCTCACCTGGGCACCGCTTCCTCATCATCTGGTGTGAGTCTACACGCTTCTGCCTTGTCATGTCATGTACCCTAGACTTTAGTTCTTGCCTTGCCTTGTCAGTTTGTTATTTTTGTCTTGCCTCGCCTTAGTCATTTCTTTAGCCCGCGAGCTGGCTTTTGGTTACCTGCTCAATAAATAACATCAAGTTTGAGCCTCACATTTGAGGCCCACTTTCTGCCCAGCCCAGGCATCCCTCTGTGACAGTAGGACACCGTCATCATGGACCTTGCGGACTCAAAATTTATTGAAATGGGCCTCGATGAAGAGGAAGTTTGGGCTGCCTCCATCGAGTGCTGCGTTGAGGACACCCACTCCTTCAACTCACCAGAAAGAGCCCTCAGGATCCTTGAAGGCACCTCCCGAGTGATCCAGGACTTTCCAACTTTGTAACGTCATCCCCAGCTTGCTGGACACCTGCGCCTCGTGCACGATCTGCAGCTGATGCCCCAGGGGCTGGTGGAGACATCGTGGGTGACTGGGGTGGAGTGGAGGAAGGAGAAACTACATTGAGCCGGGGGAAGACGCGGCTCGCGCTGGCACTGGGTAGCACAGTGACCTGGCTTCTCTCCTGCATCAGAGGCACTGCAGACCTCTGTACCCTCCTCCCTCGGCTCAGAACCTGCACCACAACTTCGTGCAGCAGCTCCTCGTCAGATGGGTTCCGTCATCTCCTGGGAGGACTCATCTGACTCTCCAGCTGCAGCAGACCGGGAATAAGGGCAAGTACCTTTTCATTCTTAACATCATTTAATGAAAGGTGTTGCCTTTGTTCTGGTAAGGGAGCTCAACGACAGCTACCTACCTCCGCTGAGCTCTCTCCACCTGTCTTTGCTGTTGCCTCTGCTGCCGCTTCCATTCATCTAGCCTCACCTGCATCTCCACTCTCCCTTCTCCCAAGCGCTACATCTGATGGGTTCCAAGAAGCTGTAGCCCCCAAGTTTGGTCATCCCTCAGCTGCTCCTGTCTCCACATCTGGGGTTCCGCCAGCACCTGTCTCCACGTCTAGGGTTCCGCCAGCACCTGTCTCCACGTGTGTGGTTCCGTCTGCTCCTGTCGTCTGCTCTGTATCTCCAGTGCCGGCTCCACATCACTCCCTAGCTTCAGTGCCTGCCACCACACCTGTTGCTGTCACCCAGCAGCTCCTCTAGAAGCCATCGCTCCAGCAGAGGAGACACTGGGGTCCTCGTCAGAGGTGGAGAAAGAGCTAAGGCAAGTCCCTCTTTTTGTTTCTTCTACATCTTTACGAGGGGGGTCTTGCCTAGCTTTTGGCGGGGGGACCAAGTTGCAGCTGCCATCTGCTCCTTGATTCTCTCCTCCGGGCTCCACCGCTATTGTTGATAGTGACCCGGCTTTTGTCTCTTCCTCTCCGTCCGAGGTGGCTGTGTTGGGGATAGATCCCCAAGTGGCCGGGCTCAAGGTTCTCCAGCCTGAGTCGCCTGCACTCACCAATGATCAGCCTGCATCATCTGGGTCCACTGATGATCAGCCTGCATTGTCTGGGTTTGCCGCTGATCAGCCAGCTTCATCAGGGTTTGCTGCTGATCACCCTGCATCATCTGGGTTCACCACTGGTCAGCCAGTTTCATCTGATCTCATCGCTGGCCAGCTGGCTTTGTTTGTTGTCGCCGTTGGTCAGCCTGCATCGTCTGTTCCTGAGTTTAGTGCACCCCAGCAGCCGTCTGTTCCTGAGTTCAGCACGCCCCAGCAGCCATCTGTTCCAGAGGTCAGCACATCCCAGCAATCTGTTCCTGAGTTCAGTGCACTGCTGTTGTCTGTTCCTGAGGCCGGCACGTCTCAGTCCTCCATTCCTGAGTTCAGCATGCCTCTATCGTCTCTTCATGAGTTCAGTGCACCGCTATTGTCTGTTCCTGAGCTCAGCGCGCCCCAGCCATTTGTTCCTGAGATCAGTGCACCCCAGCTGTCTGTTTCTGAGGTTGGTGCACCTCTGTCGTCTGCTCCTGAGGTTGGTGCGCCTCCATCGTCTGCTCCTGAGGTTGGTGCACCTCAATCACCAGTTCCTGAGGCCGGCGTGCCTCTGTCATTCGCTTCTGAGGACGGCGCACCTCTGTCGTCTGTCTCTGAGGTCAGCATGCCACTGTCATCTATTCCTGAGTTCAACGCTCCTCAATCATCTGTTTCTGAGGTTAGAGCACCCCTGTTATTTGCTTGACAGTTTAATGCGCCTCAGTTGCCTGTCTCTGAGGTGGAGCTTCCCTGTTACTGTCCCCCGAGCTCCTTGCTCCTGCACCATCTTGTATTCCAGTCTGGGGGCCCATAGCCTCGGTTCTTGGTGGTCATTGTGTTCATTATTATTAGTTTCATGGTTTCTGTGTTCTGTATTATTTGGATTCCTGCCTTGTCCTTAGTCCTTGGTTGTCATTATTATCCACATCACATCTTGTAGTTTACTCCTGTCATTATCTGTAGTCTTGGTTTGGGCTTTTATGTTGTCAGTGTCTTTTGTTATTTCCATCTTAGTGTAGTCTGATTGTTGTCCTGTTAATTTCCTGAAAGTCCACACCTGTTTGTATTTATGTTCATTAGCCTGTTTGTATTTAAGGAACACCACTGTTCGCCTGGGCACGGCTTCTTCGTCATCCGGCCTGAGTCTACACGCTTTTCCTTTGTCATGTGATGTACCCTAGCCTTTAGTTCTTGCCTTGCCTTGTCAGTTTGTTATTTTTGTCTTGGCTCACCTTAGTCATTATTTTCAGCCCTTGAGCACTGAAGCCCCTTTGGTTACCAGCTCAATAAATAACATCAAACTTGAACCTTGCATTTGGGTCCTACTTTCTGTCCAGCCTGGGCACTCCTCTGCGACAGTTACTCAGCCATCATAGTAGGACTCATACCGTTTCCCTACAATGGCCTCAGTGAAGTGGTTTTTGCTGTTTGTGTGTATCGCCTGTATGTGTACGTTTTTCACTGTAACACTACTATGACCTATTGTGATAGAAATAGCCCTGATATCAAGTAAAGTCACTGTTGGAATACAGTTACTAAAACATTAGGTTAAAAAGGATCCTAATTAGTGGAAAAAGTTCTTTCATCTAATGGTGCTTAAAAGATATGCTTGAATTGGGGGTATAATTTTATGTCATTAACAGGTACTTGAAAGAATGATCATATCTCTCCTGTTTTTGCCTCCCTTCATTGGCTTCCTATGGAATCTAGAATTAAATTTAGAATAAATGCACTTACAAAGCTCTAAATTATCAGCCCCCTTGTGATTTAAAAGATCTTATTGTACTGTATCACTATGCTCCAAAAATACAGGATTACTTGTAACACCTAGACTTTCTAAAAGTACAATGGGAGGCAGAACTTTCAGTTATCAAGCTCCTTGCCTGTGGAACCTGTGGACAGGCTTGATCTCTGTTTTCAAAAATAGGGTTAAAACTTTCCTTTCTGACAAAGCTTATAATTGGGGTAGGATCAGGTAACCCTGAACCTTCCATTAGTTATGCTGCTATAGGTTTAGACAGCCAGGGGACCTCCCATGATGCACTGGGCTTTCACTTCCTCACTCTCAATATGTTTTGTAATAATTCAGCTCTTCATTAACATCTGTCTATTCTCTCCCACAGATTGAGTCACCAGCATGTTGTTTGTTCTCTATGTTTACTACTACATACTACGATGTTAGTACTGGATTTACTGTATGCCAATGTTAGAGATGCATATAGTGCCACAGCTTTACCCCCCCATTGGTAAATCAGATCACTGCATGGTCATGGGCATCGCGGTGGCGAAGTAGTTAGCACTGCGGCAGCACAGCAACTCACCCTTGGCCGGGGGATCCTGAGTTCAATCCCAACCCCCAACCAACAGTGGTCTGTGTGAAGTTTGCATGCTCTCCCCATGTCTGCGTGGGTTTACTCCGGGATTTCTCCGGTTTCCTCCCACATGCCAAAAACATGCAAGTTAGGTTAACTGGCATCAAACTGGGGATTCTAAAAAAAGGCAGCCTGCTTATACATGGACTGTGAGGAGGTGGACACAGGAGGCTGCTGATGCACTTCAGGACTGCTTCGAGACCACAGACTGGGGCGTACTCTGTGAACCACATGGGGTGGACATAGACAATATGACCGACTGCATCACAGAATACATTAGATTCTGTGAAGACATGACCATGCCAGCGCAGACTGTACGCTGCTTCTCCAACAACAGACCATGGGTCACCAGTGACCTGGAAGCACTTCTGAACAAAAAGAAGAGAGCTTTTAGGGCTGGAGACAAGGAGAAGCTGAGGGGAGTGCAGCATGAGCTGAGAGAGATGCTGAGGAGGTGCAAGGACAATTATAGGAGGAAGTTGGAAGAGAAACTCAGGCAAAATAACACTAAAGATGTGTGGGAGGGAATGAAACAAATAACTGGGTACAAGGGGAAAATCAGGCACCCATCTGGGAGCCAGGAGAGAGCTGAGGAACTGAATCTGTTTTTTAATAGGTTCAACTCACAGTCTGTCACCCAAGCAACACAACCAGACCCCCATGCACCCCTTCCCACCCACGGTCCCATGCAGAACCTCTCTCAATCTAACTAACTAACTAACTAACCTGCACTTATATAGCGCTTTTCTAGTCACAAAGACCACTCAAAGCGCTTTCATTAATACTAACCCTCTATTCTAAGGGCCTATAGGAAACAGATATCTAGGGACAATTTAGAACAGCCAATTAACCTAACATGCATGTCTTTACCTAGGGCCACTTTAGAGTCTCCAATTAACCTAACATGCATGTTTTTGGCATGTGGGAGGAAACCGGAGAAATCCCGGAGTAAACCCATGCAACACGGGGAGAACATGCAAACTCCACACAGATCACTGTTGGTCGGGGGCTGGGATCGAACCCACGATCCCACGATCCCCACAATCCCCCGGCCAAGGGTAAACTGTGCTGCCGCAGTGCTAACCACTGCGCCACCGTGCACCGTGCAATCTCCCCCCTCCTCCTCCCCAGGGGGCACCAGGACCCTCCCTCACTTCACGGTGACTACAGATCAGGTGGAGAAACAGCTGGAGAGACTCTGTCAGCGGAAGGCTTCGGGCCCTGACGGCATCTCCGCAAGGACCCTGAGGACCTGTGCCAATCAACTAGCTCCGTTACTGAAACACCTGTACAACCTGAGCCTGAGTCTGGAGAGAGTACCGGTGCTGTGGAAGACATCCTGCCTGGTTCCTGTCCCCAAGAAGTCATCTCCATCGGATTTGAATGACTACTGACCAGTTGCCCTCACATCTCATGTGATGAAGGTTCTGGAGAGACTGGTCTTTGTCCACCCGAGGCCGCAGGTGAAGACGTGGCTGGATCCTCTGCAGTTTGCATATCAGCCCCATTTAGGAGTTGAAGATGCTGTCATCTACCTGCTGCAACGAGCCCATCTGCACTTGGATGGTGGAGGAGATACTGTGAGAATCACTTTTTTTGATTTCTCCAGTGCCTTTAACACCATCCAGCCACTACTGCTGGGCGAGAAGCTGCGGGTGATGGGGGTTGACAGCTCTGTGATCTCCTGGATTACCGACTACCTGACGGGCAGACCACAGTTTGTCAGGCTGGGCAGTGTCTTGTCTGGAGTGGTGGCTAGTGATACGGGAGCGCCACAGGGGACTGTGCTCTCTCCTTTTCTTTTTACCTTATACACCACCGACTTTCAGTACAACACTGAGTCATGCCACCTGCAAAAATTCTCTGATGACTCAGCTGTTGTGGAGTGTATAAGAGGAGGAGAGGAGGGGGAGTACAGGGCACTGGTAGACAGATTTGTGGAGTGGACGGAGCAGAATCACCTGAGGTTGAATGTCAGCAAGACCAGGGAGATGGTGATTGCCTTTAGGAAGAGGAAGGCTTTTTTTCAGCCACTGCAGATTAGGGGGAAGGATGTGGGAGTGGTTGAGGACTACAAATATCTGGGTGTCAGGATCAGCAGCGGGTTGGACTGGAGATCCAACACTGATGCGGCGCACAAGAAGGGGATGAGCAGACTCTACTTGTGTGTGAGTCCGCCGGAACCGGTGGCGCCACATGAGTTGGCTGCCTTTTGCAACTGCCTTTTTTTTTTTAAGCTTCCTTCTTCTTTCTACACCTTTCACTCTATATATATATCATGGACACACAGATCGCCCCAAAGGTCTCCTGAGTTGGCGGACGGAGCCACTGTTTACAGCAGGAGACGATACAGCAGGGAAGAGCTAGCTAGCACTCAACCGCCACCTGGTGCTAACGGAGAAACTCGACATACTGGGGAACTGTAGCGAAAACGATGTGGGTGCCGGGCTGGAGTTTAGGCGGCGTGCAAGAAATATAAGACAGAATAATAAAGAGCGATGGCAAGAACCAAGCAGACCGCCCGTAAATCTACTGGAGGAAAAAGCCCCCCAGGAAGCAGCAAGCCACCAAGGCTGCTCGGAAAAGCGCTCCAGCCACCAGCGGAGTGAAGAAGCCTCACCGTTACAGGCCCGGTACCGTGGCTCTGAGAGAGATCCGTCGCTACCAGAAATCCACGGAGCTGCTCATCCGTAAGCTGCCCTTCCAGTGCCTGGTGAGGGAGATCGCTCAGGACTTCAAGACCGACCTGCGCTTCCAGAGCTCCGCCGTCATGGCTCTGCAGGAGGCCAGCGAGGCCTACCTGGTGGGTCTCTTCGAGGACACCAACCTGTGTGTCATCCATGCCAAGAGGGTCACCATCATGCCCAAAGACATCGAGCTGGCCCGCCGCATCCGCGGAGAGAGAGCTTAGACTTTCTGCTGCACATTCACCAACCACAATGCTCCGCACTGTGTGTCTATATATATATATATATATATACTGTATATTTATAGTAATATGTACGTATGTATACTAGCTGTTCTTGTTTTTTCTTGCCTTCTGGTTGTTGCTCTGAGTGTTGCTATCCCTGTGCTGTTGCAATCCTGGAATTTCCCCATTGTGGGACTAATAAAGGCTTATCTTATCTTATCTTATCTTATCTTACTTCCTGAGAAAGCTGAGATCCTTCAACGTGTGCAGCAGGATGCTGGAGCTTTTCTACCAGACTGTTGTCGCCAGCGCCATCTTCTTTGCTGCGGCCTGTTGGGGTAGCAGTATCAGGGCCAGAGATACCAACAGACTTGACAAGATTATCAAGAGGGCTGGCTCTGTAATTGGTCTCAGACCGGAGACCTTTGAGACAGTGGTGGAGAAGAGAACACTAAATAAACTGCGATCCATCATGGACAATCCTGATCACCCCCTCCACCACACACTAGATAGACAGCAAAGCACTTTCTCCAGTAGACTACTACAGCTTCGTTGTCGAATGGCCAGGTACAGGAAATCTTTCCTGCCACATGCAGTTTCACTGTACAATAACTCACTATGATGTTGTATTCTGGTCATAGCTATGCTGCCACACTGCATCTTACAGACTAACTGGTACATCACTTTTCACTCTGCTCCTGATAGTCCTTCTTTGTGCAATGGGATGATTCATGTGTTTATACGGGTCATCATATATTAAGCTATGATGTATATAGGTTCTATAGTCGTGTTAGTTTTTACTTTCCATGGGTAATTCCTTTGTCTGTCATGTGTGTGTTTCTGTTGTTTGGCTGTCAACTGTCATGCTGCTGTTACAATGTAATTTCCCAGTTTGGGATCAATAAAGTACATCTATCTATCTATCTATCTATCTATCTATCTATCTATCTATCTATCTATCTATCTATCTATCTATCTATCTATCTGTCTGTCTGTCTGGCTGTCTGTCTGTCTGTCTGTCTGTGTTTGTTGTTGTTCTTCTTCTCTATCCCGTCACCCCCCAATCAGTCATTGTTGGGGTCTCTTCCTGTAATTGTAGGTTCTTTGCCCGACAGTTTAAAGTGCTCTGAGATTACTGCCATTGTGAACTGGCACTGTATAAACAAAGTTGAATTCAATTGATTGAGTCATCTATTTATTTATGTATTTATTTGAGAGGTTTGTGGCAGATCTGAGTATACATTACTCACTTATTAAGAAGTTTAAATCTTTCAAGGGGGCTAATTGAAATACTTGGAATTTTAACGTTCATTTTTAGAGGATATTAAATGTGATATTAGATATTAGATGTCTCACACTTGTTCTTATGACTTTTGTCATCATTACATAATGACATCAAGGTATTATGCTCACTGACTAAATATGGTTTTGCACCTGTTAAATTCTGAGAAGATCATGCACTTGTAGCAGTTAATATCTTACTCTAAACTAAGCTTTTGAAAGCACTAAAATAGTGAAAAATTAGTCTCTCTTAGCAGACAACTGCATTAATCACTGTTGTTCTTCTATACGTATGTCATTATGTATGTATGCATTTTATCTTTATACTATTTTGGTGCTGCTGGATTTTCTATTTTTTTATATCTATTTCACATTTTTCTTACATTTTGGCTGCAGATATGTCCATAGGTGGCATCTCAGGTTTGCTCTAAACAATGTCTTGTGCTTGTGTGCAATGACAATAAAGTTAAGTAAGTAATGTGACAGTGGAGTTTAATTACAAAGAGAAACTGAATTAAATGTGAGATAAATAAGGTTAAATGAACACAATGTTCTTCTTCAAGGAACTGCCAGTGAAAAAGAAAGCAAATGACTAAGACAGACAGAGACTGGGGGGGGGGGGGGGGCAAACATACCTAAGGAAACAAAGATAAGAATAGAATTTCTAAGTGGAACTCTGTAGAGAATTGCTGTGAATGCCAAATGTCACCTCTGCATCTCCAAAGCTTTGGTTTGGCCTAGTTTGGTTTGAGATGCAAAACACAGAGCTTAAAAGATGCATCGGGTTAATTTTCATGTGGGAGGAAAAAAAGGGGGAAAAACTTTCATCTGTGGTTAAATCACAACATGGAGCACTGAAACTGGAGGATGGCCCATTCTGATGGACTGAAATGTTGATTTTCTCAAACCACGAGGACACTAGTGGTTTCAAAGACTCAAGGTAAAAACTTCAAAAGTGTTTTCTGAATAGGAGTGACCCATTCGCTGTCACGAGGGTTGAACCACTGTCATTTGCTGAAAGATCATTGGGAGACTGATGAGGTTGTTGAGTGTTCCTTTGAGATTGCTTTCCTTTGGTGACCATTGATACCCCCTTTACATAGGGGTGGAAATCATAGAGAACTCGTTGAGAGATCTTGGTGATCACTGAGAGATCGTTGAGAGATCTGGCCATGTTTTCATCACTCAACGATCTCTCAGGAATCTCAACGCCTGTAGAAATGGGGTAGAAGAGCACTAGAAATCTCTCAAATGCGTAGCAAACTCCTTGATTGCTCAAGAAACTGTCGATGGTCCCTCAGTGATCTCTCCTGCAAGGGCTCTCAAGGATCTTTTTAAGATCTCTATAGATCAAATGAATGATTGTACGAATGATTTTTGGACCATTTCCTATGGCCGCCTTAAGAAGGGAATCCAGTGTGTGTAGACTGTTAATAAGTTCATGGTCAGGTCGATGGTCTTGTTCAAGATTTCTGCAAACACCCCATGAAAACCCCTCATTGTAGGGTGGCCGTACGAATGCCATAGGAACAATGGAAGAACTATGCAAGATGTTGGCCGTAAGTACAGTATATATTAAGAACACCTTAAGTTGTTCTTGAGAGCCCCTTACAGTGGTAGTAGGAAACACCGTACGAATCCCTGTTCATATGAAGATTCGTACAGTGTGCATAAAACATTAGTGAGGAACTCATAAGGCGGAAGTACGTCATTCATGCAACACTTGTGCAGAAAGCCGTAAGATCTTCCTACCAATGACCTGAGAGTGCCATGAGATGCACAAAAATTTTCCTAAGATGGCAGTAAATATGCCGTAGGAAGATCCCAAGGCACCCTTACGAAGAACGTAAGAACTCTAGGGCCATCGTACAACAGAAAAGCACTTCATTTTTCAAGAATGTCTCAAGTTGCTCTTGTGAATTGAACAGCAGCCGTAAGAAACTATACCCCTCTCCATGAATGTCTGCGAACTCCATAAATCATAGGAACTAGGAGATTCTTACGAACCCACCGTTTGTAAGAATTTCTGTGACCGTAGCTTTAGCTGTTTTTGATACATTGTCCTTGTGTCCTAGAATGTTTTTTGATGCAAAACAGGATCCAGTGGTTGTTTAACAAGCCCTTGATGTTGATTTGAAAAGAAAAGGAAACAAATAGCAAAGGAAGAAACCCAGGTCATGGCAGACAGCACACAGAGAGTTCTTCACATTTGAGAGTTTGTGATATAACAATGCCTTCAGAGGTTTGGATAACAGGTGCCAAATGTCAGCAGCTCCATGTCCACAGAGCTTGTTGGCCTAGTTTGTCCTGAAATGCAACTTTATGCTCAGTAATAGAGATGGCAAATAAGTACCAGAGGGGGTTGTGAAACCCCCCCCCCCACACACACACACTCACACACAGAAAGGCATATGCATTCCCCAAACACAGGTAATGTATACAGCTACTGTAGACTTAAACTATGTAAACTATGTTACACATTGAATTGCAATTCCAAGTTGAAGAGAGGAATATACAGTATAACACTGTGTATGCACTCAAACACCTAAGCATACACACAGTGAGCACGCACAGTGTGATGTCATACCTGAAGTGAAAAATAGGACAGCATGGATCCATACCACCCCTTGGTTTCTGGTAAGAGTGACTGTCAAACTCCTGTTCCTTCTGTCGCTCACTTTTCTGTTTCACTTGTTAGTCCTTCACAAAGAGAATACTCTCTCATTTACAAGCAAGCTGAATGCAGAATCAATGGTGTTCTCAGTCAAATTATACTTCATTTATAAAAGGGCCAAATCATGACAACCGTCATCTCAAGGCGTTCAAAAAAACAGCCAAGAATAAAGGCCTTTACATAGTCCGCAAGAACAGAGAATTTTTTTTCTTTTTATTGAGGTGGCAAGAACAAGAAGTTCTTTCTGGTCAGGACATTTCATACTTCACAAGAAATTCAAGTGCAGAACTCCTGGGAAGTTCACATTTCTGACCAGTCGCACAATAGTTCTTGGATACCACACAAGAAAAAGGTTCTGCCGCAATGATGTGTCAAGAACAAGCTGCAAGAACTCCCAAACCAGGGCTGCAAGAACAAAATTATGTCATTTTGTTCTTGCAGCTCTGGGAGAGAGAACACATTTCTCTGTTCTTGCAGAGTATGTGAAGGCCTTAACCCGAACAATCAAATGATCCATTATTGGAGGTGGGTAGTCCCGGGTCCGGAAAGTAAAAGTCCTACCCCATATTTGTCAAAGCCATTGACTTCCCCAGCTGATTCTGTTAAGCACAGCTATTATGGACCACATTCATGTGATGTTACTGCTCTCCTGACTTTGTTTATTCACCATTTTGGGTATGATGCTACAGGAGCTGCCTCATAACTTTGTTTAGGTTGTGTGTCATCCAAGTGCATAAAAATGCTCTAAACCTGTTTTCCTGCATCACTCCAAGCTTTTGCTGTTATGCACTGATCATGGTAACTCTTTTTTCAATAACTGATCAGTTAATAAACCTGGTTTTTAACATGTCTAGCAGGATGTTTACAGACTCCAAATGTGAGGAATTTGCAGCTCACTTCAGCAGTAAAATAGAAACTATAAGGTCAGCTATTAGTCTATTACAACCTACTGCTTTTAATACAGCTGAACCTTTGTTTTTACGTGGTGAAACACTGGACAGTTTTGACCTGGTTGATGCTAAGGTGCTGGAGAAAGTTATCTCCCAGTTAAAACCAGCAACCTGCCTTTTAGATCCAATTTCTACATCATTTTTTAAATCCATTTGTAGCTTTTAAGTTGATGATGTTCTTGACATTTTAAATTATTCTCTTCAGACAGGAGTTTCATCTAGTGCTTTTAAGACAGCCATTGTCACGCCTATTCTGAAGAGAAATAGTTTAGACAATGAAGTACTGAACAATTACAGACCAGCGTCCAACCTGGCACTTTTAAGTAAAATCTTTGATAAAGTGGTTTTTAACCAGTTAAATGATTTTATGAAAACTCATGTTTTGTATGAAACATTTCAATCTGGTTTTTGGTGAAATCACAGTACTGAGACAGCCCTGACCAAGGTTTTAACCCTTTAACTGCCCAGATTAAATGGACGGGGCACACGCCCCCAGTGGTACAGCGCAGCAACTGCACATGTCAACTTATTGACGTCTCCCGGCTATACTGAGAATTTGTACTAATCTCTATTGATCTGACAGTTTAGAAGGTGGCAGACACGCGCTGAAGGAATCGTGGCTGACATGGAATACAGCAAAGAAGGAGAAATCCTCATTATTCTTCTTCCTTTTTCCGCTTTGAGCTCACACACCAATGTGTATGCCTTCATGATCGGTCATCGCGGCAGCGATGATGACGGAAACTGTATGAAACGGGAAAAATAGCTGTGTAATACAAATGAAATTCACGTGGGATAATCATAAGAGTTTGAAGATGTGGTACATGGGTGTAAATTCCTAAGTAAAGGTGTTACATCGAGGTCAGTGTAACAAAAAACTGAGCTCCCCATGCCAAGATGGCGGCACCCACGGGCGGCATGAATTCCCACAGGAATAATGCACCAAACAGAAAAAATAGCCACGTAATACAAACGAAATTCATGTGGGGTAATCATAAGAGCTTCTAGATGTGGTACACAGTGTAAATGGCTGAGCAAACACAGAAACATCGATTATGATGGACGAAAACGTACTGGTCATGCGGGCAGGCGAGCCCCCCTCCTGGTAACAGGTAAGAGAGAAATGTGTTTTTTTGACATTTTATTGATTTTCTGGTTCATATACTTTGAAGATTAGATAAAAACATACCCCTGTAGACAAATCGGAGTCAAAAAAACGGACCATTCTTTATGTAAATGTGTCCAAAGTCCACTTTTGACTGTTATGTAATTTATATAGCTGCCGCGACATTATGCAAATTAGATGCGTAAATTTATTCCTATCTGAAACTTTGGATCATATTCTACATCTTTCTGGTTGACAGTAAGCCATTATCTCTTGTAACTTTTAAGTTATAGCCTTTGAAATCTAAACTATTTTATTGACAAAATTTTTTTACCACTCTTGACCACTAGGGAGGCCTTGAATTTCCCCAGGTGCCACACGGCGAATTTGGCAGTTAAAGGGTTAAATTATCTTAGAATTAACATGGATAAGACAATGCTCTCGGTCCTGGTCTTATTGGATCTAAGGACAGGATTTGACACAGTAGACCATGATAATCTTTTAAACAGACTGACCAATATGATCAGCCTCTCAGGCACTGTTCTTAACTGGTTTAAATCCTCTCACTGGCAGAGAATTTTATGACACCCTGGGTGAACCCTCCTCATCAAAGAGATACAACATTGATTGTGGTGTTCCTCAAGGTTCAATTTTAGGTCCAGTTCTTTTTAATTTGTACATGCTGCCACTAGGCAATGTCTTCAGGAGACACGGAATTAGTTTCCATAGTTATGCTGATGATACCCAGCTTTACATTTCTGTGTCTCCTGATGTCCCAGCACCAACTGATGTCTCTTTTAACTGCATTTTAGACATTAAGTCCTGAATGGCAGAGAATTTCCAACAGCTCAACCAGGGCAAAACTGAAGTTTTTAGTTATCGGTCCTGAAGCTCAAAGAGACAAACTTTTACCAAAATTACAAATATTGTCTCTTAATCCATCAAAACAAGTTAAAAACCTGTGTGTTATTTTTGACTTTGAGCTTAGTTTTATTCTGCATGTTAATATTTTAAAAATTTGATTTTATCATCTAAATAATACAATCAGAGTCCGTCCGTTTCTCTCTCGAGAAAACACAGAGGCGCTAATGCATGCTTTTATTTCCAGTCATATTGTTCTCCTTTCTGGTCTTCCTAAAAAGATGATCAGTAACTTACAACTATAACAGAATTCAGCAGCCCGTGTGCTGATGAAGACCAGAAAGAGAAAGCATATTACGCCAGTTTTAGAATCACTGCATTGGCTGTCTTTGAGTTATAGAATCGATTTTAAAGCTCTTAGTTTATAAAACTCTTAATGGTCTTGGTCCTTCTTATTTATTTGATTTGCTTTTACCATATCGTCCCTCGCAGACCCTGAGGCCCTCTGGTACTGGCCTTTTAATGATACCTAAAGTTAGGACAAAAACCCATGGTGAGACATCGTTGGAGTTTTTGGGCCCATGTCTGTGGAACAGCCTGCCAGAGGACCTCAGGGCTGCAGAGAGTGTTGATATTTTTAGAAGGAGGCTCAAGACCTCAAGATCTTTTTAGTTTAGCTTTTAACTAATTTTATCATTCATGTTTATATACCTATCTATCTATCTATCTATCTATCTATCTATCTATCTATCTATCTATCTATCTATCTATCTGTGGAGAATGTGTTGAAGGACGAGACTGAGTTTATTCCTCAGGTTCAGCTTTATTCACAATCACATACTCCAACATTCCAAAGCAGAAAAAGAGGATGAATCTTCTCACATCTGTCTTTTTATACCCAGGACATCAAACCTACAGTCACATGGTGTTTAATCAAACATACAGTCACATGGTACTTAATCCCAGTCACAATGTAACTTTCCCCGATCTTAACACCATCCACCCCCTAGTCTCCGGTGGTCAGGAAATCTCTCAAGGCCATCTCCTTGAAACAAAAGGCCAAATCTCACACCCTCCTGTTACCTCTAGGAGGCATGAAACCAACAAATGTGCCCCACATGACCCCCCCAAATGTCTAAGATGGAACAATCATAACTAAAGATGCATGTCATAATAAAATCACTACATATCAGTCCACCTGCCGCTTAGGCCTTAGTCTTCTGCCGTATTTGCTGTAAGCCGGCTTTACTGCCTCCGCAGTGTCCTCCTGCTGTGGGGCTGCTGTCTGTGGATTAGAACTGTTAGTCAATCTCTGTGGGTGTTCTGGGGAATGCTCTCTAGGGGGTCTGCCACGCCGGGGAGCCCTCACCGTTGGCGGTAGGGTCCTGAGGAAAAGGTGGGTGAAGATAAAGCTGTCATCTTTGGAGTCTCTCAACCTCAGCATTTTCCCCATCAGGTCTGCGGGTCTGTCGTTCTCAAACTCCATCAACGCCAGGAGCCCCTCTGCTCGCTGTTGCACCAAGGGGGTGAAGTGGCTGATAAGCACAGCCTTTAATGCGCTGTACTTGTCGCTGTCCGGTGGGTGGTTGACCAGGTTCTCCACCCTCTGGACTGTGTGGTTGTCCAGCTTCGCCACCACATGGTAGAACATTGTGTCGTCTCTCGAGATTCTCCGGAGGTTGAACTGCGCCTTGACCGTGCTAAACCAGGAGCGCGGACTGTTCTGCCAGAAGTCCGGCAGCTGGAACGTGGCGGCATTCGTCAGGCTGGCTTCTGACGAGTCCGGCTCGGGAGAATTACTTCTGCTCATGCTTCGTCGTAAGGTCACCAGTGTGGATAATGTGTTGAAGGACGAGACTGAGTTTATTCCTCAGGTTCAGCTTTATTCACAATCACATACTCCAACATTCCAAAGCAGAAAAAGAGGATGAATCTTCTCATATCTGTCCTTTTATACCCAGGACATCAAACCTACAGTCACATGGTGTTTAATCAAACATACAGTCACATGGTACTTAATCCCAGTCACAATGTAACTTCCCCCGATCTTAACTCCATCCACCCCCTAGTCTCCGGTGGTCAGGAAATCTCTCAAGGCCATCTCCTTGAAACAAAAGGCCAAATCTCACACCCTCCTGTTACCTCTAGGAGGCTCAGTCCCTTTGTTCCCCTGAGATGTGAAGCACACAATAAACATACAGTAATATATCTGTGGAGCATATGAAACCAACATATTTGCCCCACATATCTATCTATCTATCTATCTATCTATCTATCTATCTATCTATCTATCTATCTATCTATCTATCTATCTATCTATCTATCTATCTGTCTGTCTGTCTGTCTGTCTGTCTGTCTGTCTGTCTTTTTATTTTTAGATTATTTCAACTCAGTTTTGCATTACAATATATATATATATATGGGTATATGTATTATTCCGTTAACAATTTTATTCTCTTTTTATTTATTTTTATTCATGATCTTACTCTACTTCTTATTGTATTCTGTTGTATTTTATTTTATCTTAAGTTATTTTTAGCTTTAGTGTTTCCTCACTGGGGGGCTCTCAGCACTTGGAGCTGTAATTTGCTCTGGTGGTGGGGATGCTGCTGTGGTGGTGGCCCTGGCTTGGTGGGATGGGGGAGTTCAGTTCCTGTTGGTTGTGGTGTGGACTCCTCTGTCTGCCTGAGCTGGGGTGGCCCCTGTGGCAGTGTCTCTGCAGCTGTGGGCTGAGACCAGCTCCTGGTACTGACGGTCCCCCTATGATGGGGTTTCCTCACTCTGGTCCTCAGTGCTCAGCCATGTTTTAACTATGCCTATTATTATCTGTGGGTGGGGTGGAACAGGGTGAGAGGAGGTGGGCTCTGGGGTGGGTTGGGGGGGATCAGGTGGATGGATGTCTTAGATGAGAGTGGGGGTGGGGGAGGGCTCTCTTTGTCTTTTTTATTGTTTTGTTTGTGTTTTACCTGGAATTGTTTTTAACTTTAAATCACTTTGAGCTGCACTTTGTTGGATGAAAGGTGCTATATAAATAAATAAAGTTTAAAGTTTATCCTTTCAGCCCAATTCTGAACGGCCGATTAGAGGGGTGTGCTGCTGATGAGTGCTGCAGCACTCCATAGGTTGAACTTTTTTCAACTGTCAGTGTCATGAGTGCAGTGACAAGAAACGCTGACCCCCCAAGAGTGCAGACTGTGGCTGGTGAGCCATCCATTGTGGAACTTTTGTCTTGTTTGCACTGATCTTGAGGCCATTAGGCTGAGTGGAGCAGGTGATGTCATACAGAATATCTGTAGTCTTGATGTCAATGGCAAAAATAGGGCTGTCATCAACAAACATGAGATCAGTCATGAACTGACTGGTGCCATATTGGTGCTGATGACAACATTGAACAAGAGGAGAATAATCAAAAAATTGAGAGATTATTTTTATTTCCAACTGTTAAGTGATTTATTTTTATTTTTTTTATTTTTTTTGGGGGGGGGGGTAAGTTACATTTTTTTCTCCTCATGCTAAATAAGTGGTCCACTAAATCAGATTTAGTGGACCACCATCATCTTTCCAGCTTGCATGTCTCTTGCCTTAATTGACACTGTGTTCAACCATGGGTTCAGTGATCTAAGGGAGGACTTTTTCTTTTTTAAGAGAGGAGTAATATTTAGTGATGAGTATGGGGTGGCAGTGGCTTAGGAGGTAGAGCGGGTCATCCAATAATTCATTTCAATTCAATTCAACTTTATTTATATAGCACCATTTCACAACAACAGTCATCTCGTAGCACTTTCAACTGTAGGGGAAACCCCCACAATTGCAGAAAGACCCCAGCAATCAGGCGATCCCCTGTGAACAAGCGCTTGGCCACGGTGGAGAGGAAAAACTCCCTTTTAACAGGAAGAAACCTCTAGCAGAACCAGGCTGAGGAAGGGGCAGTCATCTGTTGCGACTGGCTGGGGGGTGAGGGGATAGAGAAGATGAAAAGAACAGACATGTAGAGAGCAAACAGCACGATGGGGACTCAATCTATGGGAGAGAACAAACAGATGTTAATGACCAGCAAAAAAAAAAAAAAAAAAAAAAATCATTGAGAGTGAAGAAAGGAGTGAAGCCCAGTGCAATTAATGGAGGTCCCCCGGCTGTCTAAACCTAATAGCAGCATAATTAAGGGAGGGTTTAGAAACATGTGATCCTTCCCTAATTGTAGGCTATATCAGAAAGGAAGGTTTTAACCCTATTCTTAAAAACAGAGATTGAGTCTGACTCCCAAATCCAGATTGGCAGCTGGTTCCACAAGAGAGGAGCTTGATAACTGAAGGCTCTGCCCCCCCATTGTACTTTTGGAGATTCTAGGTATTACAAGTAATCCAGCATTTTGGGAGCATAGTGCTCTGTTAGGACAATAGGGTAATATCAAATCTTTTAAATAAAAAAGGGGCCTGATTGTTTAGAGCTTTGAAAGTGAGAAGAAGGATTTTAAACTTAATTCTAAACTCTATGGGAAGCCAATGAAGGGAGACCAGAACCGGAGAGATATGATCTCTCTTTCTAGTACCTGTTAAAACTCTTGCTGCAGCATTTTGGATCAAATGAAGACTTTTCAGAGATGTTTTAGGACGACCTGATAATAGAGAGTTGTGGGGCACATATGTTGGTTTCATATGCTCCACAGATATATTACTGTATGTTTATTGTGTGCTTCACATCTCAGGGGAACAAAGGGACTGAACCTCCTAGAGGTAAGAGGAGGGTGTGAGATTTGGCCTTTTGTTTCAAGGAGATGGCCTTGAGAGATTTCCTGACCACCGGAGACTAGGGGGTGGATGGAGTTAAGATCGGGGGAAGTTACATTGTGACTGGGATTAAGTACCATGTGACTGTATGTTTGATTAAACACCATGTGACTGTAGGTTTGATGTCCTGGGTATAAAAGGACAGATGTGAGAAGATTCATCCTCTTTTTCTGCATTGGAATGTTGGAGTATGTGATTGTGAATAAAGCTGAACCTGAGGAATAAACTCAGTCTCGTCCTTCAACACATCTCCACACTGGTGACCTTATGACGAAGCATGAGCAGAAGTAATTCTCCCGAGCCGGACTCGTCAGAAGCCAGCCTGATGAATGCCGCCACGTTCCAGCTGCCGGACTTCTGGCAGAACAGTCCGCGCTCTTGGTTTAGCGCGGTCGAGGCACAGTTCAACCTCCGGAGAATCTCGAGAGACGACACAATGTTCTACCATGTGGTGGCGAAGCTGGACAACCACACAGTCCAGAGGGTGGAGAACCTGGTCAACCACCCACCGGACAGCGACAAGTACAGCGCATTAAAGGCTGTGCTTATCAGCCACTTCACCCCCTCGGTGCAACAGTAAGCAGAGGGGCTCCTGGCGTTGACGGAGTTTGAGAACGACAGACCCGCAGACCTGATGGGGAAAATGCTGAGGCTGAGACACTCCGACGATGACAGCTTTATCTTCACCCACATTTTCCTCAGGACCCTACCGCCAGCGGTGAGAGTGACCCTGGCCGGCTCACCTCTGTTGGCCCGATGAGACTACCACGAGCTGAGCCAGGAGGCGCAACGACTCATTGACGCCCACAAACGGAGCGCGGCTTCGGCCACGGCAGCAGAGCTAGGTGCAACATCCGGAGACGGCATGGGGCCAGAGGCTGCAGCACCAGACTCACCGACGACGGCAGCAGCAAGGGCCAGGCGACACGGAGCGGATGACGTCCTTTGCTTCTACCATTGCCGCTTTGCAGAGAGGGCACGCAAGTGCATTCCACCGTGCCATTTCAAGCGCTTGTGAAACGCCAAGACCGGGGGTCGGTAGCAGCTGCAGCCCTCGGGGAGGAGAACAAGCTGCTCTACCTGAAAGATGCACGCTCGGGGAGGCATTTCCTCGTGGACACAGGCTCCCAGCTGAGCTTCATCACGCCTTCCTATGCGGACCGGCTGGCGCCTTCCAGTGGTCCCCAGGTGTCAGCAGCGAACGGCTCAGCGATTAAGACCTTCGGTAAGAGGACTCTGCTTCTGTCTTTGCAGAGCCGTGCATTTGAGTGGACTTTTGTTGTAGCAGCAGTCAATTTCAACATGTTAGGGGCTGATTTTTTGTGCTCACATGGTTTATTGGTTGATCTTGCTAACAGACGCCTGGTTAATGCACTCTCCTTTTATTCTATTCCCTGTACAGCTCGAGTGGCCCCGCCAACTGCACAAGCCAACGTCACAGCTGCAGGTGGTAAGTTCCACACACTCCTCACTCAGTTCCCAGCACTCACGGTCCCAACGTTTTCAGCGACAGTGGCTAAACATGGGGTGGAGCATTTTATTACTACCACCGGCCCACCCGTTTTTGCAAAAGCTCGGCGCTTGGACTCAGCTAAACTGACCATAACGCGCAAGGAGTTTGCCAACCTGGAAAGACTGGGCATCATCAGGCGTCCGAAGAGCCCTTGGGCTTCACCGCTGTACATGGTCCCAAAGGCTGATGGCTCGTGGCGACCTTGCGGTGATTTCTGCAGGTTGAATAACGCCACAGCGCACGACCGCTACCCGATCCCGCACATCCAAGATTTTTTGGTTCATTTGGCGGGGGCGCGCATTTTTAAAAAAATAGACTTGGTACGGGGTTACCACCAGGTTCCAGTGCGCGCTGAGGACATACCCAAAACAGCGGTAATAACTCCTTTCGGGCTTTTTGAGTTTTTGCGCATGCCGTTTGGGCTTAAGGGCGCGGCGCAGACGTTCCAACGCATGATGGACGCGGTCCTGCGCGATCTCCCTTTCGTGTTCGTCTACCTGGACAATATATTGGTAGCCAGCGCGTCTGAAGACGAACACGAAAGCCACCTCACAGCAGTTTTCCGGAGGTTGACAGAGCACGGGTTAATAATCAACCCAGCGAAGTGTCAGTTCGGGGTGGCGCAGATTGATTTTTTGGGGCATCGCCTCTCGCCAGAAGGAGCGGTCCCTCTGCCCGATAAAGTGCGCGCAATAACAAATTTTCCCCAACCACAAACAGTCAAAGCGTTACAGGAGTTTTTGGGAATGGTTAATTTTTATAACCGTTTCCTCCCCCGCGCAGCGCAGCTCATGCAACCATTGTATGCTGCACTAAAAAAGCAAAAACCCACAAATAAAATCGAATGGTCTCCCGAGTAGGAGCGCGCATTCTCTCAAGTCAAATCAGTCCTGGCAAACGCTGCGTTGTTGGCACACCCAGCCCCAATGGCCCGCATGGCGCTCACTACTGACGCGTCAGATGTAGCCATAGGGGCGGTCGTTGAACAGTATGTGGCTGGAGCCTGGCAACCGCTCGTGTTTTTCAGCAAGACCTTGCGCGATAGCGAGCGAAAATACAGCGCGTTCGACAGGAAGTTGTTAGCTCTACACTTGGCCATCCGCCACTTGCAGTTCTGGCTGGAAGGACGCCGTTTCACCACGTTTGTGGACCACAAACCGCTGACTTTCGCGATGGCCAAGATTTCAGAACCTTGGTTGGGCCGGCAGCAGAGACAGCTGGCTGCGATATCGGAGTTTACTACTGATATTCAGCATGTGGCGGGTAAATATAATGTAGTGGCAGACTGCCTCTCATGTGCTGTGGCGGCTCCAGGCCCCGTGGGGGCAGACTCTGCAGCCATGGCCGCGGAGCAGGGTAGCGACGCGGAAGCGCGCGCGGCCCCGGTCCGCGTAGGTATAGATTATGCAGCCATGGCCGCGGAGCAGGTTAGCGACGCGGATGTGCGCGCGCTCCAGTCTGGACCAACAGGGTTAAGGCTGGTGGACAGGGTGCTGCAAGACGGTATGCCCCCCCTAATCTGCGATGTCTCCACGGGATGACCGTGTCTGGTGGTGCCAGCCGCGTGACGCCGCCGCGTTTTTGACTCGATCCATTCTCTGGCGCACCCGGGAGTGCGCGCGTCGGTCAAAATGGTAGGAGAGAAATTTGTATGGCCGAGCCTGCGCAAGCAAGTCAAAGAGTGGGCAGCAGCCTGCGTCGGAGAGGCTGTTGGCACAGATTGGCAGCCACGTTTCCTGCCCCAGGGCAGCTGTGGCTACAGCAGTAGCTTACCACTACCATTGTCTGTCTGTGGAGTGAATGAATAATAGACTTATTTTAACGAACTCTGGATATCTTGAAAGATGCAATATAAATGCAATCCATTATTATTATTATAGTGATGTGTAATTTATAGTGTTGTCAAATGGGACAATCGTAACAAAGTAAAATCACCAAAATTGACCTCCACTGTACAAACGCAAATTCTGGTGAAGTTGGGATGTTGTGTAAAATGTAAA
This sequence comes from Pholidichthys leucotaenia, assembly GCA_020510985.1. Lineage (NCBI taxonomy): Eukaryota > Metazoa > Chordata > Actinopteri > Cichliformes > Pholidichthyidae > Pholidichthys > Pholidichthys leucotaenia. Next base: position 17,030,834 of record CM035848.1, on the reverse strand, counting down.
TAAAAATAAAATACAATGATTTTGAAATCCTTTTCAACTTGTATTCATTTGAATCCACTACAAAGACAAAATATTTAATGTTCAACCTGTTAACCTTTTTTTTTTTTTTTTTACCAATATTCATTCATTTTGACTTTGGTGACACCCCTGCTTATTTCAGCAAGACAATGCTAAGCCACATTCTGCATGTGGTGCAACAGCATGGCTTCGTAGTAAAAGAGTGCGGGCACTAGACTGGCGTGATGCAGTTCAGATCTGTCTCCCATTGAAAATGCTTGGTTCATTATGAAATGCAAAATACAACAATGGGGTGACTGTGGCGCAGGTGTAGTGACGTTGACTTCTGATGGGAGGTCAAACTACGTTCCTACCCTCACCTATGGTCACGAGCTTTGGGTAATGACCGAAAGAATGAGATCACAGACACAAGCGGCTGAAATGAGCTTTCTCCATAGGATTGCTGGACTCACCCTTAGAAATAGGGTGAGGAGCTCAGTCATCCAGGAGAGGCTCAGAGTAGAACCACTGCTTCTCCACATTGAAAAGAGCCAGTTGAGGTGGTTTGGGCATCTGATCAGGATGCCTCCTGGATGCCTCCCACTTGAGGTGTTTTGGGCACGTCCCAGTGGGAGGAGACCTTGAGGCAGACCCAGGACTCACTGGAGAGACTATGTCTCCCAGCTGGTCTGGGAACGCCTTGGTATCCTCTCTGAAGAACTGGAGCAGGTGGCTGGAGAGAGGGAAGTCTGGACTTCTCTGCTTGAACTGCTGCCTCCACGACCCAGACCTCTGGATAAGCAGTAGAAGATGGATGGATGGATGGATTTAAATATAGACCCAGACAGTATATTTCACATTTGCATGAACAGTGTTGTTGCCACTCTCAATAATAATTGTAATTGTATAAGTTTTGTATTGGAGGGGATGATCTGTATTGTGCAAAGCTGTGGCATTTATTACGGTGTCTATGAGGTGCACAGGTTAGATTGTAAAGTCTGACAGCAGCAGGAAGGAAGGACCTGCGCAACCTCTCCCTCAAGTACTTAGGATGGCACAGCCTACCGCTAAATGAGCTCCTCAGAGTGTTCAGCGTGTCCTGCATGGGGTGGGACTTGGACTCTAGCAGAGATGACAGCTTAGCCACCATCCTCCTCTCTCCTATCTCCTCCACTGGCTTGAGGCATCACCATAGAACAGAGCTGGCTTTTTTGACCAGCCTGTTCAGTCTCTTCCTGTCGGCTGCCGTGATGCCCCAGCAGACCACTCCAAATGTGACAGCTGATGCCATCACAGAATCGTAGAAGGTCTTTAGGAGTGCCCCCCACACTCCAAAGGGAGATGTCACCACCTCAATGTCTGTTCCCTGGATGTTTACCGGTGTTGTGGGGGATTGTCTTCACCTGCTGCAGTCCACCACCAGTTCCTTGGTCTTCCCTGCATTGATCTGGAGGCAGTTCCGCAAGCACCAGTCCACGAAGTCCTGGATCAGTCCTCTGTACTCCATGTCATCCCCATCAGAGATGAGGCCAATGATTGCAGAGTCATCAGAGAACTTCTGTAGATGGTAGTGTGGTGTGTTGTGTGAAAAGTCAGCTGTGTAGAGGGTGAACAGGAAGGGGGCCACAACTGTTCCCTGGGGGGCCCCCATACCACAGATGATGGTGTCAGACACACAGTTCTGGGTCCTCACAAACTATGGTTGGTCTGTGAGGTAGTCCAGGATCCATGATGACAGGTGCTGGTCCAGCCCTGCACACAGCAGCTTGTCCCTCAGCATCACTGGTTGGATGGTGTTGAAAGCACTGGAGAAATCAAAGAACATGATCCTCACAGTGCTCCCAGGCCTCTCCAGGTGGGACAGGGAATGATGTAGGAGGAAGATCACTGCATCCTCCACCCCAATGCCATGCTGAAGTGAAGTGATCAACTGAAGTGGATCCATTGCTGGTCCCACCAGGGGACGGAGATGGGCGAGGAGCAGCATCTCCGGGGTCTTCATCAGGTGTGGTGTGAGGGCCACTGGTCTGTAGCTGTTCAGGCCCTTGGGGTGCGGAGTCTTCGGCATGGGTACCGCACAGGATGTTTTCCACAGCTGTGGTACCCTCCCCAGCTTCAGGCTCAGACTGAAGATGTGCTCCACGATCCTGTACAGCTGGTCTGCGCAGGACGTGAGGAGCCTCGAGCTGACGCCGTCCGAACCTGCAGCCTTCCTCGCCTTGATCTTCTTCAGCTCAGCTCTCACCTGGGTCTTAGTGAGGGTCAGACTGGGGCAGGGGGGCTGTGTGCTGGGAGGGGGGATGTTGGGTCTGTGACGGGACAGGACAGGGGATATGCACTGAGAGTTAAGGGATGTAAGGGGGGTGGAGGGAGGGCAGTGGACAGGGGGACTAGATGAAGGTGGAGGCAGCAGGGGCTGATGGGCAGGCGGAGGAGAGGGTGGTTGGTCAAACCTGTTGAAGAACGGGTTCAGGTTGTTCACCTACTCCCTACCCCCCCCACGGCCTGGGAGGAGGTATTCTGGTGCCCAGAGATAGTTTTGATACTTCTCCAGATGTGATGATGTCACTCTGCTGCAGCTCGTACATCAAGCAAGGATGGGAAAGAATGTGTCCTCGGTTCCTAAATGCTTATTGAGTGTTGTTAAAACCAAAGGTGGTGTAACACAGCGGTAAACATGACCCTGTCCAGCTTTTTTGGAACGTGTTGCAGGTATCAAATTCAAAATGAGTGAATATTTGCCCCCTCTTCAATTTTTTTTTTTTTTTATCAATTTGAACACTAAATATCTCGTCTTTGTGTGTATTTAACTGAGCATAAGTTGAAAAGGATTTTTAAATCATTGTATTGTGCATCCAACTTCACTGGAATCAACATTTATTTCTTACCATTCTAGCCAATTTCCCTAAAAATGTCTAAAAATAGCATTCACAAAGTAAATGAAATTCCTTCTTCACTGTGTGGCAGTAGAAAATTTAAAACGTCCCACAAGTGAAACTCCGGAATTTTAAGAGGTTAGATTAACACGGGGGTAATGAGGGCTCAGCAGAAATGATCCTAAATTGTAACAGCATTATATTGTGTAGTAACAGTATTTTTCTTTGGGAGGGGAGCACTTCAGAAATGTAAAAACATAAATTCAAATGCCAGCAAGAAGATAGTGTGGGAGTGGGAGGGGGGCACAAATTCCAAAGGCAACACCATATGTGAAGGGTGTGGCTGAGGAAGTGGGATGAACGGGAACAAGATGGTCGAGGTGTAACATGAATGCTGAAGTCATCCGTGATGACTGTTTCACCCCAGAATTAGCAATGATTCTGACAAAAACTGTGGCACTGATTTAAAGAGTTAATAAATATGAAACGGGGGATATAGGACAGTAAACAGAAATGCCTTCAGCTGTGGAGCCAACGGAGACTGGGCACTCAGAGGAGTTACAATAGAATCTGTGTTTTTCATTAATTAATAATTTAGAATGGAAGATGGCAGCAGCGCTCCCTGGACGGCCGGTGCTTCTGGGATTGTGGCAGTTGGCATGGCTTGAGGAGGCTGATTCCAGTCATTCTACAGAAACTCCCTCATGACAACAGTTCAGTCAGAAACCGTCACATCGGTGGTGAAAAACAAAGATATTATTTGTCACTACTTGTTTTGGTCCTCCTAGTGAATGCATGAATGATGAACCGGGTTTCTTCCATGTTTGTAGCTGTGTGTGTGCGTGCGTGTGTGCGCGCGCACGCTCACTGCTTGAGAATTAAAATAACATTTTGGCTCCGTTGGCTTTTCCGTGTTTTTCTATCAGCTATCGAGAACCTTCTGTTATGGAGAGAGCCATTATGAGCCACTTTTGTCCAAAAAAAAAAAAGCCCCAAAATGTGTTTGAGCTGTAAAATGCAGAAAATATCCAAATTGCATGCCCCCCCCCACCCCCTGAATATGAAACTGTCATGCATTTGCAGCTTCTTGTAAATGTTCATCCTTGTTACATTTTCTCAGAAAACTCACTCATGTTTGCATATTTTCTCATAGACGTCTGGTATTTGTTTTTGTTTTATTTTGTGTACTTTATTTATACCCAGAGGGAAATTCGGGGCGTCCACCTGGATGGATGAAGCAGCCACGGTACGGCACTGTCCCTTCACCATTCACACACACACGCCACTTTGGAGTCTCCAGTTAACCTAACCTGCATGTTTTTGGCCTGTGGGAGGAAACTGGAGAAACCCACGCAGACACGGGGAGAACATGCACACTCCACACAGAAGGGTCACTGATGGTCAGGGGGCGGGATTGATCCCGTGACCTTGTTACTGTGCTGCCACAGTGCTAACCACTGCTCCATCAAGCTGCCCTAATTATATTTCTTGTAAATTTACCATTTACCAGTTTTGTGACTTTTTCCTTGCACTTTGATTTTTTTCTCATAAATTTTATTGTACATTTGCATTTTTTCTCATCAGTCTGTGCATCAATTTGAGACTTTTTGGAAAAGAATAGCATTGTTCTCATATTATAAAAGTCCATCCATTCTCTGCCACTTGCTCAGGTCAAGGTCGTGGTGCAGGAATGTCCAGACTTCCCTATAGCCACCCCCTCCAGCTTATCCCTAGGGGAAGGGAGAGGTGCTCTTAGCCCAGCCTGGAGTCATAATCTCTCCAGTGTGTCCTGGGTCTGCCCCGGGATCACTCTGTAGTGGGACATGTGCAAAACGCCTCACCAGGGAGGCATCCAGCAGGATTCCTCGACAAATGACTTTCAGCTGGGAAGCTAATCCGAGCCCGTCTCTGATAGCTGAGCTCCTCTTATCGCCAAGTGTGATCCCAGCCACCAAATGTCTAAGCCCAATTTGACCACTAACCAGAGGGAGTTAGTTAGCAGTGGGGAGGGGAGGGCTTGCCTTTTCACCCGGCTCTTTCTTCACCTCATCATGTTCTTGCTCTCATTCCCAACCCAGAGAGGGCAACCCACCGTGGACACGGATTCAGTACATAATCAATAGAAACTGTCATTCTTTAAGATATTAGGACGAAAGATGTTTCTGGATCAACTTGGTAAAGCCTTTGCATTGATTTTCACTTGGGACCAAGCTCTGTTTTATCAGTAAACAGTGGAGAGAGACGCTCCTCAGGTGGGCCTGTGATTGACTGGGATCTGGCCACAGTGGACCCCGCCCTGGAACACACTGTCTAACAAATGTGGAACTTTTTTTATACTGTAAACTTGCAATGTTTTTCTCATGAATTTCTGGCTGTTCTTTCTTGTAAATTTGTGACTTTTTTCCTGTAAATTTTCAATTTATTTATAAATTTATTTACTCATATATTTGCTTGTTTTTTTATTTGCAACTTTTTCTAATTTTTCCTCATAAATTTGTGAGTTTTTTTCCTTTGAAATTTGCTAAATTTTTCTTTTAAGTTTATAGCTTGTTTCAAGTAATTTCACTTTTTGTTGTACTGTAATTTTCCCATTAATTTGTCACTTTTTGTCATAAATTTGTGACTTGTTTTCTCGTGATGTTGCCTAGGGCCAAGTGTCACTGACAGCTGCTCAGCCACATTAAACCCTGACGGGTTTAAATCGGGTCAGCAGATCACCTGTACCACAAGTAAAGTCCATGTGGGCAAATGCAGATGGGGCCAACATGGCACCCACGGACAAACCCACATGGACCCATAAGACAGCCCAGTTTTAACCTCTGGTGGGGCCCACATGGACGTGCCGGCTGGGTCGTGACCCAAAATGTTTACAATGCATGCTGCAGATTAAACTTTTTAAAACATTTCTTTGTAAAGTGTCTTCAAAGTTTACCCTTTAAATGTAGGTATAGGTTTAAAACAGCTGTTTTTTTTCAAAATGTGTTATTTTACATGAAAGCAGGGACACACGTGCGTTAGCTCTACGTAGCAGTGGTGGTATTAAAATATATTGGCAGTAACTGGTAGTAGTTACAGTGAGAGTCGATGAGTTTAAATACTGTTTGTCAGCTCGCGCCAACCTTTTGCTCTTTAATTTTTCTGAACAGAAACATTCACCAAGGACGTTAAAAATAAGTCACATTTAAGCTCCTTACTAACATGGAGGAGCTCTGAGTTTCAGCTAGTTACAGCCACTTCTGCTCACCCGCTGTGTGCAACATTATGGAGACCAGAACTACAACGTTTTTGCGTGGAAGTCCAGAGTTAGCCCCATCAGTGCGTGCAGCTGCTGATTTAACCGGAGGAGAAGTGGAAAGACGGCTGTGCTCTGAGAGAAAAATGCTTTCAGGTGCCCCCCTCCTTCCATCATCAGGGGAAATATACAATCTCTCCCCAATAATTTGGATGAGTTAACAGAACTTGCTGGACACAAATGGACAGGAGATTAGCAGATAACCAGGAGTGTAGTGGTGCTAAAGGCTAACGGACTGTTTTGCTGACCTACTGAGCAGGCAGAGGAAAAGGATTGCATGTTTTTGAACGACAGATAATGTAAATTACGGCTGTGCAATATGACGACATATATCGGGAGATGCGATAAAACCGTCTACCATTTCATATAAAACTGTATCGTTTATAACTGGATTTAAAAGACACACAATATAGTCTGTTTCTACTTGTCACCACCCTGCCTCTTCCCGCAGTGGCCAGGTGTGTGGGTTCCGGTGGTTAGCATAGCAGATAGCCGCTCCTTGTGGTTGCCGGGGATGTGGGACGGCTTCCCACCGTGCTGCGTCAGAGGGGACAGTCCTCTAACCTCATTTTAACTGCGGGGAAGCCACGTTAACACCATCTCTCTCTAATTATAAAACAGCAAACGCTAAATGACGATGCTAACTTGTCATTAATAGGAAACATTATAGTGTATCAGACCGTCGTTTCTTTGGTTTAAATTACTGCAGAGTTTCTTAATTTTCTCTGAAAAAAATATTACTAAAACTGCAAAAGTGTGACAGCACCCCCAAACACACTAAATAAATAACAATTAAAACATGTCAGAAGAGCAAACGGGCTCTTAATGTAACTTGATTTCTAACAAATTTTAAATAGTCAAGAAGTGATAATCAATCTTACATTAAAAACAATTTTATAACAACACTGCAAAATTAAGAGGGGAAAAAAGGTGCATAAAATTAATGACAGGTGAATCTGTACAACTGATTTATTTCATGATGATAGTCAAAATGTATAAAAGAGAGCTGGTCCTTTTTATTGGTTATTATATATAAATTTAGATTAGATTAGATTCAACTTTATTGTCATTACACATGTATGAATACAAGGTAACGAAACACAGTTTAGCATCCAATCAGAAGTACAAAGGACAGCAGTGCAGTATATACGGTAATTAACAGTATGTGCAATTTAGGAGTACTGTTATGTGCAAATAATGTACAATAAGTTAGATGTAGTTATGTAGTTATGCAGTTATGTACAGGTGAGGATGGTAAGAGATGATGGTAAGAGAGTCAGCGGGGAACTAAATGATACAATTTACAGAAAACATATATTGTGACATATATCTTTTATCATCAAATAAGACTACTTACATTGTGATATGAAATTCTGGTCACATCGCACAGCCCTACTGTAAATGTGTGCACGTTATCAGATACTTCCCCCCAGTTCAGTAACACCACATTAACAATAGCTGAAGTCTAACCAATGATAATTAATGAGCTCTAATAACCCAAAGTTTAAAGCCAGTCTTCAAATAAATCTCAAATATGTGACAGATAATTTTACAGGATTTATCATAGTCATATAAATATCATAAACTAATAGTTGTGTAGTTCTCCATCTGATTTTGTGTGTATGATAGAATATATATTCACTGCTCTGGAAAAGTATTTGCCCCCTTCCTGATTTCACACACACGCATATATATATATATATATATTTTTTTTCATTTATAAAGGAAAAAAAGCTATCCTAACCTACCTGGCTCTATGTGAAAAGTAATTGCCCCCTAAACCTAATAGCTGGTTGTTCCACCCTTGGCAGCAACAACTGCATTCTAGCGTTTGTGATAACTCATCACTACTGAGGAATTTTGGTCCACTCTTTGTTACAGAATTGTTTTAAATAAGCCACACTGGAGGACTTGAACTTGAGGTCATGAACTGATGGCCAGACATTCTCCTTCAGAATTTTCTGATAGAGACCAGAATTCATGGTTCCATCAAGTATGGCAGGTTGTCCACGTCCTGAAGCAGCACAGCAGCTCCAGATCATGACACTACCACCACCATGTTATAATCTGTTAATGTTGTCAGCATTCCTTTTTATTTTACTTTTTAAAAAAAATTATTTAACTGTCCCTTTACCTGGAAGTGCAAATATCATCAGCATATACTAATCAGTCAGTATTTGTATGCATTATTTATTTATTTATTGGCCTTTCACTGGTGTGCAGGAGCAGTAAAGAGAGACAGGAAAGACTGCAAAGGGATTTAAATCAACTTAAAAGTTTAAGGACGTCACCGCGACAAGTCACACATTCATGGACATGAAGCCCAACCTTTTCTCTGGCCCCATCAGTGTGGTTCATGTGATGACGTGAGTGTGCAGTGCATTCCGCCTTTTTCTCAGCTCAACCATGTCAACACCGGCCTGCCTAACGTTTTGTCAGTTGGAAGCTGAGGATTACCATTTTATGGGCGTTTACCATGTGTAGGCAGCTGATACATCTAGAAACCGTCACTATGATTGGGCTAGCTCCATCAATGTGATTGGCTGACCTACTCTGTAAGCAGCTCTGTAACTGGTTATTCCTTTGCATGCTTTCCAGTGGCGTCATGTGCAGTTGTCTGTCCATCTGGAAGGCAAACGCCTGCCGAAGGGATTTGAACCCGAGTAAGAGGATTTTCCATGGCAACACTGAACAGCCAATGAACATGCAGCAGGACAGCGGAGATACATAAGGATCAAGTGACATCACATCTTCTTTCACGGAAAAGGCAAATCAAAGACGGCTACTGCAATAGGGTAACAAATCAAGTTTTTACAAAGCACCAATCTTCAAATTAATGTCTGTTGTGTAACAGATGTTTTGACAGAAGCTGTGGTAAATCACTTAACAGCTGGGTGTACACACCAGCCCCAGAATCAGACAAAAGGACAGCAAGGCTTCCACCGTGGAGACGTGTATCCGTGTTGCTCTTCGAAAGTCTTTCAAGAAGCAAAAATAGAACCCAAATCTCCAGGTAACTTCAACTTCAGCAATGATGTGTCTCAGTTTTCACCCCCAAAACTGTTGCAGATTCGAAGCTATTCATTAATGCTATGTGGAGGCAGGTGCATCGGCGTGCAGCACGGTAAGATAATGAACTATCCGATTAACTCCAGGGGCATACAGACTTTTAAATGCTGTGTGGGAGCTGAGTGTAACATCGACTCACACTTCATTTTCTGTGGGATCACAAATGTCACACCTTTGACACTTAACTTTGACTGTGTAATGCCGCTGCTGGCAATTAAAGATTACACAGTGTGTGTATGTATATAACAAAACTGCATGTGACAAAATATAGAAAATATGAGCCTTACCTGAAGGTTAATGTGTGGAGTCTTCAGACGAATGTTTCCATTCTGTTGTCTTCTGATTTAAAAAATACTCTCCTTTCTTTGTCATCAAAACAGTACCCGCACCTGGAGGACAAAAACAGCCCAAGTTAAAAGCTAAATACTGTGATAAAAAAACAAGATCCTCTACAATGCATGGCAGGTAAATAAAGATTTCAAAAACACGGAAAGCTGAAGCAAATTCATTTTTTTCCTTGTTTTTTTTTTTTTTCACCTGGAGCTCAAATCTACCTAGACCGGTCTAATACAAGCCTTCACCCATGCTGTCAGCGTGATTGCGGAGAAAAATAGTTTCTTTGGAAACCAAGGAATGAAGATGGACTAAAGGGCAAGAAACGAATAAAAGCTTTCCATCAACAGGTTATGAAAGGGCGAGTGCTTCGACAAAACATACATGGCGTGAGGAGCGGGGCGATGTCGGCTGAAAGCACTGTAACCATCTTCCCTTGGTGTGCCTTGTCATGTGCATTGTGCCCGGCCTTCACAAGCCGTCATGTTTCCAAGCCCTCACAGAATGAACGGTCATGGGAAACTCAGTGGGCAGCGCACAGGCTCTGCAGGGAGACCGTGCTCAGTTGGACCCCCCAATGATGAGCACTGTCTCTCTGTCTCATTGTGTGCCACAGCACGGGATCATCCCCAGGGCAGCTGCTTCACGCACCCCAACAAAGGCAGGTACCTCTGCTTAATTATCAAGTCTTTACGTTCGCTGTCGTATGGACTGATGATGTGTGATGCCCCACGACACCCCCAACCCCGAGTCTGTCTGTTATCAGCTTTCATACCTGCCTTTCAGTCTTTTGGCAGCAGTTTTGTCGTTATATGTTTTCTTTGCTAAATCAGTCCATGACATTGAAGCCAAGGTCACAGTGACTATGATCAGTCCCTGCTTAAATGCTTCCACTTGCAGTAAGAAGTATTAGGACATGCCCAGTGTCATGCTAGCCATCCATCCACTCAGCCTGCAGTTGGTGACATTAGGACATATGTGAAGACTCAGAGATGTGGACCATCCAAGCTCTGAGCAGCCAATCACTTTCTTTTGTGAACCAAAAGGCCAAAATTTGTTCATTTTCGATAACCCAAGATATCCAGCATGTTAAACAAAAATAGTAACCAAATGTCCAATGATTGTAGTTATATGAGGAACAGACACAGCATTTTCTTTACAAGTCCCTGGTGAATGCATATACTGCTGAAAGTGAAAATTAACGACAAACATTTCATTGGTGCAGTAGTAACAAAAACAAATATTTCTGTGGTTTTATTTGGCTGTTAAATATTTGCATTTTTGGTATGAGATATTAGTTACAGCCTAAATGTATGAATGGCCCCAAAGCTCTGGGTTTTCTTTTCCTTTGTTTCGATGCTGCACATCTCTTCAGAGACTGCCTACAACGCCAACGCCACATCTCTGTTTCATAGTTTTAAATAAAGGGATGGGGATTTGCACTAGCAGCCTGGCATGGCGATGGAGGATGCAGTGATCTTCCTCCTACATCATGCTCTGTCCCACCCGGAGAAGCCTGGGTAGCACTGTGTCATCTCTGCGGGAGTCTGAGTCACACCCCATGCAGGACACGCTGAGTGCACTGAGCAGCTCATTCAGCATCAGGCTGCTACAATAAGGGCACGAGGGAGAGGTTTCACAGGCCCTTCCTACCTGCTGCTGTCAGACTTCACAATCTGCAGTGCTCATAGGCTGCACATAATAATACTGCTTTGCACAATAAGGAATGCTATCCATCCATCCATCCTCCACCGCTCATCTGGGGATCCAGGCCGTGGGGGAATCAGCCCAGACAGAGCAGCCCAGACCTCCACCCGGTTCACATAGCACCATGATCCCTCCCACAGGTGGTGAGCCCACTGGGGGGCGGACCCATGTGCCTCCTCTGGATACACTGGGTACTTGATGTGACTTTTTCATGGGATCTACTGGACCGCTGTCACTCTGGCCCTGTTTCTAATACACTGTTAATATAATTATTATTGAAGGTGGCAAGAACACTGTACACATTAAACTGTCAAAATATGCCCTGAATATACAGTCATGTGAAAAAATTAGGACACCCTATGAAAGCCTGTTTTTTTTTTTTTTACATATGGATATTTAATATCAATTTTAACAATACTGGAAGGTTCAAGGAATATAACTAAACAATTAAAACTGAAGAAAAGACTTTTAAAAAAATTTCTGTAAAATGTAATTCCAAAAACATGCAATTTCTGGTGAGGAATAAATTAGGACACCCCCACATTTATTCCCACTTAAAATGGCTAAAATCACACACAGGTGTATCACATCAGGTGCACATGATTAGAACATCGTTACTCAGCATTTTGAAGGCGGCTTGTCCTATTTAGACATTTAGTTTGGTGTGCTCCTGACTGTTGAAGTGAGAGTGGACACCATGGTGAGATCGAAAGAGCTGTGTGAGGCCTCCGGAAAGAAGATTGTAGCAGCTTATGAGTCTGGTAAGGGACTTAAACAGATCTAAGAATTTGAAATCAGCCATTCCACTGTCCGGAAAATAGACTACAAGTGGAGGACATTCAAAACATCTGCCAACATGCCCAGGTCTGGCTGTCCAAGCAAGTTTACCCTGAGAGCAGACTGCAAGATGCTAAAAGAAGTCTCCAAAAATCCTAAAATGTCATCACGGGACCTACAGCAGGCTCTCGCTACTGTTGATGTGAAAGTGCTGCCTCTACAATCAGAAAGAGACTGCACAAGTTTAACTTGCATGGGAGGTATGCAAGAAGGAAACCTTTGCTAAGAGAAACATGAAGGCCAGACTGAAGTTTGCCAGAGAGAACGCTGACAAAGCCCAGGACTTCTGGAATACTGTTCTTTGGACAGATGAGTCTAAAATTGAATTATTTGGACACCAGAACAGAGGACATGTTTGGCCCAGACCAAATACAGCATTCCAGGAAAAGAACCTCATACCAACTGTGAAGCATGGAGGTGGAAGTGTCATCATTTGGGGATGCTTTGCTGCAGCAGGACCTGGCCAGCTCACCATCAAAGAATCCACCATGAATTCTACTGTGTATCAGAGGGTGCTTGAGGACCACGTGAGACCATCTGTAAATAAATTAAAGCTGAAGTGGAACTGGACCCTGTAACATGACAATGACCCAAAACATGCCAGTAAATCCACCAAGGACTGGCTAAAAACTAAGAAATGCAGAGTCCTGGAATGGCCGAGTCAAAGCCCAGATCTTAATCCCATTGAGGTGGGGTGACTTGAAACAGGCTATAAATGCAAGAACCCCCTCAAACATCTCACAGCTGAAAGAATTCTGCATTGAGGAGTGGGGCAAACTTTCCTCAGACCGATGTCAGAGACTGGTAGATGGCTACAAGAAGCGTCTCACTGAAGTCATTTCAACCAAAGGGGGTAACATTAACTATTTGGCAGTAGGATGTCATAACTTTTCCCTTAGAATACACATTTTTGTTGATATCTTTTGTTTAATGAGTAAAACAAGGTTAATTTGCCATTTACCTGCAATTAAATCACATTCTTTTCCAGAGATAAATAAGAACAACATTAGACATCAATATGTGAACATTTCTTAACAAAAAAAAATGAATATTTAACAGGGTGTCCTAATTTTTTCAAGACTATATATCCATCCATCCATCCATCTTCTTCTGCTTAATCTTTTTTGGGTCACGGGGGGCTGGAGCCTATCCCAGCATCTTTGGGCGAGAGGCAGGGTCCACCCTGGACAGATCACCAGTCCATCGCAGGACCAACACAGAGAGACAGACAACCATTCACTCTCACAGTCAGACCTAAGGACAATTTAGAATCCCCAGTTTGATGCCAGTTAACCTAACTTGCATGTTTTTGGCATGTGGGAGGAAACCGGAGAAATCCCGGAGTAAACCCACGCAGACACGGGGAGAACATGCAAACTCCACACAGATCACGGTTGGTCGGGGGCTGGGATCGAACCCAGGATCCCCCGGCCAAGGGTGAGTTGCTGTGCTGCCGCAGTGCTAACCACTCCGCCACCGCGCTGCCCATATACACTACCGTTAAAAAGTTTGGGGTCACTTAGAAATTTCCTTATTTTTGAAAGAAAAGCACTTTTTTTCAATGAAGATAACTTTAAACTAATCAGAAATACACTCTATACATTGCTAATGTGGTAAATGACTATTATAGCTGCAAATGTCTGGTTTTTGGTGCATTATCTACATAGGTGTATAGAGGCCCTTTTCCAGCAACTATCACTCCAGTGTTCTAATGGTACAATGTGTTTGCTCATTGCGTCAGAAGGCTAATGGATGATTAGAAAACCCTTGTGCAATCACGTTAGGTCTGCAATGCTGTAATTGCTGCAAATGGAGGATTCTTTGACGAAAGCAAAGTTTGAAGGAAAAAATTATTATTTCAAATACAAATCATTATTTCTAACCTTGTCAATGTCTTGACTATATTTTCTATTCATTTTACAACTCATGGTGGTAAATAAGTGTGACTTTTCATGGAAAAAACAAAATAATTGTCTGGGTGACCCCAAACTTTTGAACGGTAGTGTATATTGCTGAATAATTTAATTGCTTACTAGTGCTGTAAATACTATTTAACTTCTTTAAATTGTTAGAACTATTTTACATTTTTTAACTTCTTGCACTGTGTACATACTGTTTTTACCCTATTCTATTATTTATTATTGCTACTATCCATTTGTGGCTGTAATACTGTATTTTCTGATCTTATCTTCAATGTCAACCCATTCAAAATCTGCCCAAATGATATGTTTTTATGTTTCAAAAATGTTCAGTTTTAATAATAATAATAATAATAATAATAATAATAATAATAATAATAATAATAATAATGGATTGCATTTATATAGCACCTTTCAAGATAGCCAAAATGCTTTACATTGAGTCCATTATTCATTCACTCCACAGACAGACAATGGTAGTGGTAAGCTACTGCTGTAGCCACAGCTGCCCTGGGGCAGACTGATGGAAACATGGCTGCCAATCCACGCCAACGGCCTCTCCGACCACTACAAAAATGTCCTGTTTTATGTAAAAGGTGAGTCTTTTTTCCTGACATTGAATAGAAGAACCCCTCCGTGGATTGTCACCTTATCATGGTGGAGGGTTTTGCGTGCCCCAGTAATGATCCTAGGAGCTATGTTGTCAGGGGCAACATGCCCCTGATAGGGTCTCCAAAGGCAAACTGGTCCTGGGTGAAGGGCCAGACTAAGAGTGGTCCAGTGGATCGCCATGAATCCATGACATCAAGGACCCAGGGTACCCAAAGGAGGTGGGGATCATGGTGCTATGTGAACCAGGTAGAAGAGTGGGCTACTCCGCCTGGACTGATGCTCCCATGACCCAGATACCCGGATAAGCGGTAGAGGACGGATGGATGGAAGGAAGGAAGGAAGGAGAATCAAATGCTAAGTTGCTGACAGACAACTTGGCATTTGTCGGCCACACTACACCTGTGGCTGTGGCGCAGGTGTAGTGTGGCTGACTACTGATCGAACGGCGAGTGGTTTGATTCCCGCTCTGTCTGCAGTCTGCATGTGGAAGTGTCCTTGAGCAAGACACTGAACCCCCAGTTGCTCCTGGTGGGTCAGACCAGTGCCTGTGTGTAGTCAGTGTGTGAATGTGTGCATGAATGGGTGGATAGTAGGATCTGTAAAGTGCTTTGGTCATGCAAAGATGAGTAAAATGCGCTATATAAGTGATCACCCTTTTCCATTTTACCACAACAAATAAAACTTATTTTTAACATTCATAATTATTTTAACAATATTTCCAGAGTACGGTGTGAGCAATTTTTCTGTAATACTTTGACTTTGTAGGGTCCAATGCAACTTTGGGACCAATAAACTAATGTATACACTGTACAGAGCTGGGCATCAATTCCAATTTTTTAAAACTAATTCAATGCATTAATTGTGATTAATTGCTAAACTTGCGCAAAAGAATCACTGAAAAAGTATACTTTAGCAACTTTTAACAGCATTTTCATTCACTGAACATACTTGTGACTCTCATATTCAACAAAAATACTGCTAGAGCAACATAAAACACTTGGTAAACATGAATGTGTATTTACTAGTCAATGTCTCTACAAAACTACCATTTTTAATATTGTTTTCACATTTATGATTTTGTTTTGAAACCGTGAAAGAGGAAGTCAGTGCTTCTATTTAAGATAACTTTCTTAATTATCGCAACCCTTAAAAGAACAGTTCTTAATTGATATTCAGAGCTCCTGACCTTAACGGTGAGCTTGAAACTTTTATTCTCTTTATATTGGCGTGTGTATTTTTCTCAGCTCACTCTGACAGAAACGCTCCCTCATTTCATACTTTTGAATGAGCAGCTCCAATCAATGACACTAGGGGAGGTCACACACAGGTTGAGGTCACCCTGAGCACCGGAGGATCAGTTTAGTCTTTTGCAAATTTAAACACTGAAAAACAAGACCTACTCTTCTTTTAAGCTGAGCCAGCTGCTGAGGCAAACCAGTCTCCACTGCTGACACCACCTCAGTGAGTGACCTGACAATGTCAATTTTTTGTTTAATGCGTTAACTGGCCCATTTAATATTTTGTGAAGAACCCCAGCTAGCATGTCCCATGTGGGCCCCATCAAAGGTTAAACTGGGCTGTCTTTTAGGTCCCATGTGGGTTTGTCCATGGATTGCATGTTGGCCCCATCTGTGTTTTCCCACATGGACTTTACCTGGTTACCTGTTTTCAACTTATTTTCTCATAGATTTGCTATTTTCTTGTAAATTTGTGGCATTTAACTAATCTGAGTTATTTTTCTTGAAAATTTGAAACTGTCATAAATTTGCAACTTTTTTACTGTAAACTTGCAACTTTTCTCATCAATTTGTTAGTTTTTCTTGTAAAATTATAGCTTTTTTCTGACATATTTGCAAACTTTTTCGTGTAATGTTGAAACGTTCTTAAAAATGTTCAACTTTTTTTTATTATAAGCTTACAGCTTTTCTCATAAATATGTAACTTTTTTCTTCTAAAATTTCAGTTTATTTACTCATATACTGTATTTGCTACTTTTTGGTTAATTTGGAACTTTTTCTAAGTTTTTCCTCATAAATTCCTCATAAAACTTTTTTCTTGTAAATTTGCTATTTTTTTCTTGTTCATAACTTTTTTCCTCCTCAATTTCATTTTTGTCTCATAAATTTGCAACTTTTTTCTAGTAAATTTGTGACTTTTTCCCTCATAAATATTCTACTTTTTTGTAAATTTATCACTGTTTTTCTTATAAATTTTCACATTTTTTCTCAGAAATTTGACCCTTTTTTCTTGTAATTTTATCACTTTTTTCTCCTCAATTTTCACTTTTGTCTCATACATTTGCAATTTTTTTTGTAGTAAATTTGTGACCTTTTTCCCCTCATAAATAATATATTTTGTTGTACATTTGTCACAGTTTTTCTATAAATTTTCACATTTTTTCTCAGAAATTTGTGCCTTTTTTCTCGTCATTTTGCCTGTAGCACCAGTGCGACTGAAAGCTGCTCAGCCATGTTAAACCCATGCGGGGTCCAGATGGGTTTAAAGCGGGTGAACAGACGACCTGCTCACCTGCGCCACAGGTAAAGTCCATGTGGGCAAAAGCAGATGGGGCCACCACGGAAGCCGTGGACGAACCCATGTGGGCGCCATCAGACAGGCCAGTCTGAACCAGTCAGGAACGTGTCCATCCTCCTTTACCGTGTGGTGCAACAGTCCCTGGCAGCTCTGAAGCCCCCACATTTCCTGATGCCTTTAACAATATCACGAGGTTACTGGAGTGTCACGTCACATCATGATACATTGCATACTCAGCGCTATAGGAAGATTCCTTTCTTCTGTAATAGCTGGAGCTTCAGTGTAACACAGGTCGACCCCCCACCTGGCCAGCCAGTGTCTTTCTGACACATGCAATTTCATGCCAGACCCTCTCTGCAGTCGGCCATTTTTTTGTCACAGCAGCTAACCCCTGTAGTTCCACACCTCTTCTCTGGTTTATCATTATTCCATGGCCTCTGCTCACGCTGTGGGGGGCACATTGTGTCCCGGTTACTGAATGGAGTTTGAGGTATTGAACCCCTATGGCCATTAAATGTCCCCCTGTCCAACCCTATTCCATGCCATCATGTCGCTCGCTAGGCAGCCATTTTTGGGTTAAATAGAGGAGCAGCTGAAGGCTGCAGCTTCATTGTCATTCACAATACTTGTCATTTCATTATGGCCTATAGCCAGCCTTATCCTCATGAGGCAATCCATGTTGCCCACCTGTAGACCTTAACTTGGATCAGGAATATGTTTTACCCAGCAGTTTTTGTTTTGTTGTGATCAGGGCAGTCTGTCTGTTTTTAGCAGGATGATGCAAAAACTACTGGACAAATACTGATACAGTTTTCACCAGCCCTTGGGCTACGGGAAAACCTACTACCACCCAGAGTTACCTACTACCACCCACTCTGTGGCCAGAGTTAAGCTACGGTCACAAATATTCTCACGAACAATGGATTCATAAGAATCTCCCAGTTCCTACAAATTCTGGAGCTCACAGACATTGATGGAGGGGGACATACTTTCTTATGGCTGTCGTTCAATTCATAAGAGCAACTTTGAGGCATTCTTGAGAAATGAGGGACTTTTCTCTTACGTTCTTTGTAAGGGTGCCTTGGGATCTTGCCATCTTACGAAAATTTTTGTGCAATTCATGGCTCTCTCGAGTCATTGGTGGGAAGAGCTAATGGCTTTCGCCACATTTTGTCGGCACAAATGTTGCATGAATGACGTACCTCTGCCTTACAAGTGCCTCACTACCGCTTTATGCACGCTGTATGAACCTCCATACGGACGGGGATTCGTATGCTCTTTCCTACTACAGCTGTAAGGGGCCCTCAAGAAGAACTTAAGGTGTTTGTGAGGCATACTTGCAGCCAACATCTTGCGCAGTTCTTATGTTGTTCCTATGGCATTCGTACGGCCACCCTACGATGAGGGGTTTTCGTGGGGCATTCGTAGAAATCTTGGACAAGGTCATCAATCTGGCCACAAACTTATGAATGGTCTACGAATGCTGGATTCTCCTAAAGAAGGCTGTACGAAGGGGTCCAAAAATTGTTTGTACGGTGTTTGCAGCCGTTCGTAAGGATATTTGTGACCATAGTTTTAGACCCAAACATGGTGAGGCAGTGTTCAGTTTTGATGCTCCTCACATGTGGAACAAAATCCCAGAAAACATCAGGGCTGCTTTAAATCCAGGTTTAAAACTTTCCTGTTTGCCGCTGCCTTTCAGTAGAACAATTGTTAATCTCCCACAATGCACTGCAACTTTTATTTCTGACACTTTATCTGTCTTTGTCTATTTTAGCTTGTTTCTGTTTCTCTTTAATCTATTTTTTAATTTGCTTTTAAATTCTTATGTATTTCTTTTGCAACTTGCTGTAATGCTTTAATGTTTTATGTAAAGCACTTTGAATTGTCTTGTACATGAAATGTGCTGTACAAATAAACCTGCCTTGCCTATTAGATTTTGGTTTTGGTTTGGTTTTGGTGATTTTGGATTTCTATCTGACAGTGCATACCTGCTCCACAGTGCTTAATTTGTAAAGTTGAAGGTCCCAGATCACAGACAGGCAGATCTGCCTGCAGATCAGTGGGGCAGTAAAGGTACCAGAACACCAGAAATTCAACTAAGTTGTTTGCCTTTTTGCAATTCAGTCTCCTCCTTTATGTTCAGAGCTAATTCAAACTGCCACTGTTACCTGAAGTCCACTGCCCACCCACCTCTCCCCTTTGCTAAAATCCAATTCAAAATGCAGATAAAAATTAAGCATGGGATTGTTTTGTGTAACCAATAAAAAGTAATTTTACAGATAACATTATAATCACAGCAGTCTGTCAGGGCGACAATGACTGTTTCATTTAGGTCTGATTAGATTCCTCCACGCAGCTCTGTCCTTCGCCTTCCGCTGCCAGGAAATCCTGACCTTGTTTACCCGGGTGACGTCCAAGCCGGTATGAGTTGCTCATGTTGCTCTCTGACTGACCATTTCATGAAACTGTTTGCAAAGTATTTGAGTACCGCTAGCTTTTGCTGGACTAGTGGCACATTCTTGGAAGATAGAGGTATTATCAGTGGCAAGGACAAGCCAAGACAAAGTGACTCCAGTATCTGTTGCAGTGACTGACCAGATGATAGGTTTGTTTATCTCTGCTCTTTGTGTAGTGCATGTCACGATGCACCGACTGGCAAAAGTCCACCACAGACCTTGCGACAGACGTGCTTATCTGCCAGGATGTCCAGTCTCACCCCGTGTAACTGGGAGTGGTCCACCACAGACCTGTGACAGATATTGTTTTTAGTTCTGCCAGGATGCCCAGTTTCACCCTCCACACCCTCAGAAGAATGGGGTTGCTGGTTGAGTCGCCAGCGGCCCGACCCATGAGACAGGTAGTACCGGTTTTCATGGTTATCTGGTAGCAAGCAAGCCAATGCCTGACCGGACTCTAAACATTCAATATACACACATATCTCCTCCATTATAATAACATTATAATACACAAAACTTATTTGCATATTTAGTGGCAGATCCCACTATCGAGGTTCTGGTGCCAACATGGGAAGTGCCTGATTTGTTCTGGCACAAATTAAGCCCTGCTCCACCAAGGCCCTTGGTTTTCTCTGTGTGTGTGTGTGTGTGTGTGTGTGTGTGTGTGTGTGTGTGTGTGTGTGTGTGTGTGAGAGAGAGAGAGAGAGAGAGAGAGAGAGAGAGTGATTAAGCAAAACTCCTGGATGGATTTGGATGAAATTTTCACCAGAGGCGGCCCTTGGTCTACTCATAAGGTTGAACCCTTTTGATTTTGGAGGCGATCCAAGAGTGCATACCTTTGCCAAGGTCCTATCGCACAACGTTAAAGAAAATGAAAAGTGATCCAGAATCTGCAACCTGATTTGGATCACCTCCAAAATCTAATGGGCTCATTTGTAGCCCAAGGACCACCTCAGCTGAAAATTAGATCAAAATCCGTTCAGTGATTTTTGCAATATCCTGCTCACAAACAAGCAGACAGAACTTGGTGGAGGTATGCACTCCCTGAGTGCCCTCTGTTTGTACTGGTTTTGTAAATCTTTGCCCCTAACATGTGTGGACAAAGAGGAGTCATGTCTGCTCTAGTGTGATCAGCAGTCATTAAATACCTCCAGAAGTAAGCTGCCTTTAAGATGCGCAGGAGTCTTAACTGCGGCTCCATGCCCCACTTCTGTGGAGTACATGTGAAGCTGCAGCTAACGCCTCATGAGTGTGGGCTGACCAGCGGCGCTGGTCTGCGTGCTCGGAGACAACAAGTCCATCACTCAGACCGTTGGCGCAGCTGTTGGTCAACACATCTGGCTGAGTGTTTCAGAACCCCCCAGCCACAATGTCCATGTGGGCCCCACCGAAGGTTAATGTGGCTTTGCCCATGGATTCCACATGCACTTTATTTCTTTAGCTATTTCCAACTTATTTTCTCATGTGACTTTTTTCCCGTAAATTTGATCCAGTTTTTGAAAAACTGGAACTTTCTCATAAATTCAAGACTTTTTTTTTTACTGTAAACTTGCATTCTTTTCTGATAAACTTGAGATTTTTTTCATGCAAATTTGCTTTTTCTTCTAATTTTGGAACTTTTGCCACTTTTTTAACTGTAATCCTTCAACTTTTTCCTGATAAATTTGTTACTTTTTCCTTTGTAAATTTGGGACTTTTTCCCATAAATTTGCAACATCTTTTTTTGTAAATTTGGAACTTTCTAAAAAATGTTCAACTTTTTCTTGATGTAAACGTGCAGTTTTTCTCATACATTTCTAATGTTTTTTTTTTCCCGGAAATTTGTAACTCTTGTAAATTTTTAATTTATTTACTTATACATTTGCTACTTTTTTGTTAAGGTGCAACTTTTTCAGAATTTTTCCTCATAAATTTATGACTTTTTTTTAAAATTTGAAAAAAAAATTGTAACTTTTTTGAGTAATTTTAAGAGAAGATAAGATAAGATAAGATAAGATAAGCCTTTATTAGTCCCACAACAGGGAAATTCCAGGATTGCAACAGCACAGGGATAGCAACACTCAGAGCAACAATCAGAAGGCAAGAAAAAAAGAAACAAGAGCAGCAAGTATACATATGTACATATATATATATATATATATACATACACACACACACAGTGCGGAGCATTGTAGCTGGATGGAATAAATATGTAGATATCTAAACACACCCAGTGCGGAGCATTGTAGCTGCTCCGCCTCATTAAACCCAGGTGGGGCCCGGTGGGTTTAACGCAGCTAAACAGATCAGCTGCTCACCTGTACCACGTTACCCACGTTACTAAAGGCAACGTGGGTAAACTTTCAAAAATTTATGAGAATGCTTCAGTTTTTCAAGAAAATGTATCAAATTTATGGGAATAAACTCACAACTTTACAAGAAAATAACAGATTTATGAGAAAATAAGTTGAAAACAGGTGAACAGGTAAAGTGCATGTGGGCAAACACAGATGGGGCCAACATGGAACCGTGGACAAACCCACATGGACCCATAAGGCAGGCCAGATGTGCATGTGGTGGGGCCGACATGTGCATGCTGGCTGGCTCCGGCTTTCTTTTTCAGATGTTTGAAACTTAATTGGCTGCTATACTTTTGGTGATACAACTGAATGAATGAATAAATCTATAAAGAACATAAGCCCAGTTCCTAAACGTTAGGACGCTGTGCAAAACATAAATGAAAAGAGAGTGCAGTGATTTGCAAATCTCGTAAACCACTATTTTATTTACAATAGAGCCCAGAAGACATGTCTAATGGTGAAAGTGAGAGTCCAGAGAGTTTTGTTGATCATACACTGCACATTCGGTTTACTTCCTTCCATTTTAAGAACTAAAGAGCTGAATTACAAAAAAGAATAAAAACGTAAAACAGGCGTGATGGAGTCAGTCTACCAGAGAAGACAATGGTGTTCACAATAATTCATATACCAGTGCTCTTGGAATAACCTTATACAACAGGCACTGACAGAACCCATTAAAACAGTCATGTCCTTTTCTACTTTATTTACTTTAAAACATCCCCACTTTTATGTACGCTTGCACATTACTGTGTGGTAATTGGAAATATGTAGTCTGACTCGTGCAATGCTTCATACTAAAGTTTCATTTCGTTTTGGAATGGTGGTGTCTCCAAAGACACGAGGGCTGTTCACTGAAGGTTTCTCCTGACTCACTTCCCATGAACTGAGAGGAACCAAACTTGTCACAGTTGTCAGTCTTTTTCTGCATAGGTACCGCCAAGGGTCACACATTTCTCCCATCGCTTTATGCAGCGGTGGAGACCTCACCTGTAGAAGTCTGCAGGTTTCATGACAAGCCACAACTTGACCTCAGAAATCAGCACTTCATCGTCTTGGAAGTCCTTAACTTTCAAAAATGACTTCATGGTTGGAAAGCGGTAGAAGTCGGATGGTGTGAGGTCAGGAAAGTAAGAGGGGTGAGGAAGGATTTCAAAGCCACAGCACTGTGCTTCCGTATGGGCAACATGCGAGTTGTAAACTGTGAACCGGGGCACTGTCTTGCAGGGGGCAGACGCCTTTGGTTAGCAGGTCACGCCACTCGGTTTTCATCGCCTTCTGCAATTTCTGCAGCAGTGAAGTGTAGTAAGTCCCAGTAATTGGGGTACCCTTTGCCAGGAAACCCATCATTGATACAACTTTTCTCTCATATGTTTCTCACTTTTTTCTCAAAAATTTGCAATGATTTTTTTTTTGTAAATTTTCTAATTTTTTTCTCATTAATTTGTGATTTTTTCCTCTTAATTTGCTTTTTTTTTTTTTTTAAATTTCACTTTTTTTCTCATAAATTTGTGACTTCTTTCTCATAAATTTGTGACTTTTTTCTCACAAATTTACTACTATTTTTTTTGGAAATTTTCAAATTTTTTCTCATAAATTTGGAACTTTTCTCTCATACATTTATGACTTTTTTCTTAAAAAATTGCTATGATTTTTTTTTGAAAATTTTCACATTTTTTTTCCTCATAAATTTACTACTTTTTTTTCTCTTAATTTGCAATTTTTTTGGAAAATGTTCAATTTTTTTCTCATAAATTTGCAACTTTTTCTCAACAATTTGTGACTTTTTTCTCATAAATTTGCTACTGGTTTTTTTGTAAATTTTCATATTTTTTCCCATAAATTTTGGACTTTTTTCCATAAATTTGCTTCCATTCTTTTGGAAAATTTTCACATTTTTTTCATAAATTTGCAACTTTTTTTCTCATAAATTTGCTAATTTTTTTTTAAATTTTCACATTTTTCTCATGAATTTGCAACTTTTTTCTCATGAATATGTTGCTATTTTGTTTTTGTAAATTTTTACATTTTTTCTCATAAATTTGCAACTGTTTTCTTGTAATTTTGCCTATGGCACCAGAGTTACTGAAACCTGCTCACCCTCATGAAACCCATGTGAAGTCCAGGTGAGTTTAAAGTGGGTAAACACGTGCTTCTGTTTTGCCACTTTATGCTCACAGTACCTTAAGAGGCATCCAGACCACCCAGGTCTTCTAGTACAGGTCTTCTCGACATCCCAAGAATTCAGACTAAATGCAGCGATCGGTTTTTAAGCTCCTCGGTTATGGAACCAACTCCCAGAAGATCTGAGGTCTTGTAAAACTCTTTATTTACAGGTACATCTCAAAAAATTAGAATATCATGAAAAAGTTCTATATTTTTTGTCACTCATTTCAGAAAGTGAAACCCATATATTATATAGATTCAATACACAGTGATATATTTCAAGTGTTTATTTATTTTAATTTTGATGATTATGGATTACAGCCCATGAAAACCCCAAATTCAGTTTCTCAAAAAATTAGAAAAAAATTCTCAAAAAAATAGAATATTACATAAAATTAATTTAAAATTTTAATTAATTAAAGTTTTTTAATAGAAATGTATGTCCATGTACACACTCAGTACTTGGTCGGGGCTCCTTTTGGATTAATTACTGTATCAGTGTGGCATGGCATGGAGGTGATCAGCCTGTGGCACTGCTGAGGTGTTATGAAGGTCCAGGTTGCTTTGATAGTGACCTTCAGCTCGTCTGCATTGTTGGGTCTGGAGTCTCTCATCTTCCTCTTGACAATCCTCCATAGATTCTCTATGGGGTTTAGGTCAGGAGAGTTTGCTGGCCAATCAAACACAGTGATGGCATGGTCATTAAACCAGGTTTTGATACTTTTGTCAGTGTATGTGTGTGTGGGGGGTGCCAAGTCCTGCTGGAAAATGAAATCAGCTTCTCCTTAAAGCTTGTCAGCACAGGGAAGCATGAAGTGCTCTAAAATTTCCTGGTAGACGACTGCGCTGACTTTGGTCTTGATCAAACACAGTGGACAAACACCAGCAGATGACCTCTGTTCAGATAAAAGTAAATTTTGCATTTCATTAGGAAATCAAAGTCCCAGAGTCTGGAGAAAGAGCGGAGAGGCACAGAATCTAAGTTGCTTGAGGTTTAGTGTGAAGTTTCCACAGTCAGTGATGATTTGAGGAACCATGACATCTGCTGGTGTTTGTCCACTGTGTTTGATCAAGACCAAAGTCAGCGCAGTCGTCTACCAGGAAATTTTAGAGCACTTCATGCTTCCCTCTGCTGACAAGCTTTATTGGAGAAGCTGATTTCATTTTCCAGCAGGACTTGGCACCCCCCACCCCCCGCCCCCACACTGCCAAAAGTATCAAAACCTGGTTTAATGACCATCCCATCACTGTGCTTGACTGTCCAGCAAATTCTCCTGACCTAAACGCCATAGAGAATCTATGGAGGATTGTCAAGAGGAAGATGAGCGACACCAGACCCAACAATGCAGACGAGCTGAAGGTCACTATCAAAGCAACCTGGACCTTCATAACACCTCAGCAGTGCCACAGGCTGATCACCTCCATGCCACGCCACACTGATACAGTAATTAATCCAAAATTTTCCCCAACCCAGTATTGAGTGGTACATGGACATGCTTTTCAGCCGGCCAACATTTCTATGAAAAACTATTTTTTTTTCTGTGTAATGAATCTAAATAATATATGGGTTTCACTTTCTGAAATGAGTGACAAAAAATATTGAACTTTTTCATGACATTCTAATTTTTTGATATGTACCTGTAAATCTAAGCTCAAAACTTCTGTGTTTGGTGTAGCTTTTGAATAATTTATCATTTTAAAAACTATTTTATGTGTTTTACATCTGTTTCAAGAATTTTTAGATACATTTTTATATTCTCTTACCCTCCAAAATATTATTTAATGTATACAATTAATTTATTAAATTGCTCTTTTGGATTTTCTAATCTGCTGCTTTGTGTGCTTCTCAGTTATTCAAAAGCAACACATAACCACCGTGTTGTATCTGTATCCTTTTTTTTGTGTACGTGACGGTTTGCGGATGCACCTTGGATTGCATTTTGCCTGCAAGGTGCTCTATAAATAAAGTTGTCTTGCCTAAAAGTCCAAACCCAATCTTTTCTGAACCGACTGGTGGAAATAAAGAGAATATAAACAGATGACTTGCAGAACCAGTTCCAAAATGAGCACGAACTGTGCTCTCTTGACTAATAAACATATCTCCAGCCTCTCATGACACACTTTATGGGCCTGTAAAAAATAACTGTTCTCTCTGTTGCTGTTAACGCTGCCAGGGTCTGTGCATCAGAACAAACCGCGGCGCAAAACTGCCCTGTGTAAAACAAGGAAAAGTTACACGTTGACATCTAGAGAAGAGGTGCTAATTGGATGAGGATTCTTTGGCTTCCAACCGGCATCAGCACAACACCACATCAAAGAATGTCACTCGTGTTTCATCACTGGAGAAGAGATCCAGGAAGTTGCAGAACGAAAGTCAACATGAATTAAAGCCGTTTTGGTATCATGTGGTGATCCAGCACCCCTGTACGATGTTGGCTTGTCTGGATAGCAGAGAAGGCCGGTTCAGTGAGAGGATGATGTGACTGATACGATACAGGAGAGAAAACATCCACAAAAATTAAAGTATGGCAGGTCAGTATGTATTAACTGTGTTTCTGAACTTGAGACCACCTGTAAAGATAGACAGGACCAGGGGTGGCACGGTGATGGAAGAGATTTTGTTGTGGGCGCATACATGGATGCACGAACACATGTACACCCCCTGCTAGCACAGAAGGGGCTGAATCAGGGTCTGTGCTGGCTGATAAGCAGTAGCAACGCTGTTCCCAACAGGGAAGCTGTGTTTCCACAAGGAAAACAGACTTCTAATTTGTGTGTGCTCCGACTGGATTCAGAGTCCATTACCAGCAGGGAGCTTCAAACACCCAGAGACTGGGCACGGCGCCCTAACTGCACCGCCACTGAGAATCACAGCAGCTCACTGTGGTTATGTGTCCGTCATTAAACAGATATAATGTTGTTTCAGTTTTTAAATGTGACACTAATTCGGTGCAGGTGTACTACTCTACGATGGATGGATGCAGGGCTACAGTTTCACTTATTCTGTGAGAGAAATCATGACAGGAAGCTTCACTTAGCAAACATTTTGAGCACAGTTTTAAAGGTCCCATTCACTGACAAATTGTGTTTTTGTAGGTTTTAAGCTTCTGAAGTGCATCTATTGGTCATGAGATTAACACTCACTTCTGTTAAAAAGCACACAGCCTTTATGTTGTTTCTGTGTCTGATTAGCTGTTTTAACTCGTCCGAGTTTGTTCCTCTACATCTGGTACACCCAGCCTCGATACATGCTGCTGCTTTATCACAGGCAGGCATAGCTCTCTGTCTGCAAACGTAGAAGCCAAGGCATTAGCTTCAGAGCTAACAGTGCTACTAAGGAGATAGCTTACCAAGCGTGGATTATGTTGTTATTTTTTATTACCGGAGTGGTGGCCTAGTGGGAGAGCACCCACCCTACAGCCAGGAGGTGATGGGCTCAAGCCCCAGCCGGGTCATACCAAAGACCATATAAATAATGGTACTTTATTTACCTTTTGTTCTTTTTAAAGACAAAAATAGAAAGGAGATGTTTTTACCTTCTTTTACATGTTTCGACTGTTCGAAGGCTGCAGTGAACAGTCGAAATGCAGTGAAAACAGCGAAATGCAGTGAAAACATCTCCTTTCTGTTTTTGTCTTTAATAAGAACAATAGGTAAACAATTAAAAGAAGACAAAATGAACCTACTTGAGCTAAAAATGGTACTTCCTGCCTTCTAGCTTGGCGCTCAGCATAATAGAATAGGGGAAGGAAAAGTTGTTTATGGTGTCGCCTTGCATGGCAGCGAGCCCTCTGATTCTAGATGTGATTAACACTGTAGATTAAAAGGCAGGTAAAGGCTCCCAGTTCGTTTCTTGCTTAAAACTCAGTTTAGAGCTGGCGTTTTGAGCTGTTTTTTTTTTTTTTGTTGTTGTCACTACCGTTGGAGAATAAACCTGCTCGTGCGAAAAAAGAGAAATTGCCAGTCTCATAATTTAATATTGTAGTGGCTGGTGAAGCAATCAGGCCCCTCACACTCCGGGAGGACAAAGGGATTTCTCCCATGTGTTTTTTTTTTGTTTCTTACGATCAAAATCAACGAACATCGGCCGGGATCACGGGTCCCAAGAAAGCTCAGCAGACTGAGGAGGTGGACGACATTAAAAGAGCGCTGGACTTCTTGGCTGAAGAGATTTCTGCTGTTAAGCTGCAGCAAAAAAACATTCTGGACCTGGTCGAGGAGGTGAAAGCGCTGCGGATCCAGAACGCTGAGAAGGACAAGAGGTTGGCGTATCTGGAGAGCAGAGTGTCGGAACTGGAGCAGAACACCCGGGTGAACGACGTGATCATCACGGGGCTCCACATTAAACCACGATCGTACGCGCGAGCGGTGGCTGCGGACAGCGGAGGGAGGCTCGCTGAGCTGGAAGACGAATCCACGGAGCAACAAGTGGCGGCCTTCATGCAGTCCAAAGGAATCCAGCTGGACTGTAACACCATTGAGACCTGCCACCTTCTGCCCAGGAAAAAATGGCGATCACCGGCTGTGATCATGAGGTTTGTCAACAGAAAACACAAGACTGCGCTGTTAAGGGTTATGTTATGGGTACATAATCATACCATGTAGGATAACTAAGTACACGGTTGTGCTGTTTCATCCCATCTAGCAACAATGCTCTGCACTGTGTGTGTTTATATTTATATATCTATATATCTATTCCATCTAGCTACATTGCTCCTCACTGTGTGTGTTTATATATCTACATATTATTCCACCTAGCTGCAATGCTCCGCACTGTGTGTCTGTGTGTATATATATATATATTTATAGTAATATGTACATATGTACACTACCGTTCAAAAGTTTGGGGTCACTTAGAAATTTCCTTATTTTTGAAACAAAAGCACTTTTTTTCAATGAAGATAACTTTAAACTAATCAGAAATACACTCTATACATTGCTAATGTGGTAAATGACTATTCTAGCTGCAAATGTCTGTTTTTTGGTGCAATATCTACATAGGTGTATAGAGGCCCATTTCCAGCAACTATCACTCCAGTGTTCTAATGGTACAATGTGTTGGCTCATTGTGTCAGAAGGCTAATGGATGATTAGAACACCCTTGTGTAATCATGTTAGGTCTGCAATGCTGTAATTGCTGCAAATGGAGGATTCTTTGACGAAAGCAAAGTTTGAAGGTAAAAATTATTATTTCAAATAGAAATCATTATTTCTAACCTTGTCAATGTCTTGACTATATTTTCTATTCATTTTACAACTCATGGTGGTAAATAAGTGTGACTTTTCATGGAAAAAACAAAATAATTGTCTGGGTGACCCCAAACTTTTGAACGGTAGTGTATATTAGCTGCTCTTGCTTGCTTGCTTTTTTTTTCTTGCCTTCTGATTGTTGCTCTGAGTGTTGCTATCCCTGTGCTGTTGCAATCCTGGAATTTCCCCGTTGTGGGACTAATAAAGGCTTATCTCATCTTATCTTATCTTATCTTAAAACAAGGTAGGAAACTGAAAGGAACGAACATTTACATAAACGAGCACCTCACAAAAGAAAACGCAGAAAACGCATATCTGTCTGTGGGGTGGATTTGTGGAACAGTCTGGAGCCAGAACTGAAACTATGTACAAACAGAAATCAATTCAAAAAGAGGTATAAGCACCTTTTGCTGAAAGCGTATATGTTAGAAGGGTAGTAGTTATATGTACGATTCATTATGTTCACTCTGGGATATTGTGGGACACTATGGAATGGACTCCTTCTTGAAGAAGGAGAAGAAGAGAGAGAGCTGAAGAAGGAGTCCTATCAAGCTTGGTTGGCTTGTGGGACTCCCGAAGCAGCTGAGGTGTACCGGCAGGCCAAGCGGAGTGCAGCTCGGGTGGTTGCTGAAGCAAAAACGCGGGTATGGGAGGAGTTCGGTGAGGCCATGGAACAAGACTTTCAGTCGGCTTCAAAGAGATTCTGGTAAACTGTTCGGCGGCTCAGGAGGGGAAAGCAGCTCCCCGTCCACACTGTGTTTGGTGTGGATGGGACACTGTTGACTTCAACTGGGGATATCGTCGGGCGGTGGAAGGAATACTTCGAGGATCTCCTCAATCCCACTGATACGCCTTCCACAGAGGAAGCAGGGTTTGGGGACGAGGGGGATGACTTGCCTATCACAGGGGCTGAGGTCGCCAAGGTGGTTAAAAATCTCCTTGGTGGCCGGGCCCCGGGGGTGGACGAGATTCGCCCTGAGTACCTCAAGGCCCTGGATGTTGTTGGGTTGTCATGGTTGACACGCCTCTGCAACATTGCGTGGAGGTCGGGGACAGTGCCTTTGGCATGGCAAACCGGGGTGGTGGTTCCTCTCTTCAAAAAAGGGGACCGGAGGGTGTGCTCCAACTTTAGAGGGATCACACTCCTCAGCCTCCCTGGGAAGGTCTATGCCAAGGTACTGGAGAGGAGAGTCCGGCCGTTGGTCGAACCTCGGATTCAGGAGGAGCAATGTGGTTTTCGTCCTGGCCGTGGCACATCGGACCAGCTCTTTACCCTCTCGAGAATTCTTGAGGGTTCGTGGGAGTTTGCCCAACCAGTTTACATGTGTTTTGTGGACTTGGAGAAGGCATTTGACCGCGTCCCTCATGGATTTTTGTGGGGGGTGCTTCGGGAGTATGGGGTATCGGGCTTGTTGTTACGAGCTATTCGGTCTCTGTACGACCGTTGTGAGAGTTTGGTTCGTATTGCCAACACTCGGTCGGAGTCATTCCCAGTGAGAGTTGGACTCCGCCAGGGCTGCCCTTTGTCACCGATCCTGTTCATAATTTTTATGGACAGGATTTCTAGGCGCAGCCAGGGAATGGAGGGTGTCATGCTTGGTGACCACAGGATCTCATCTCTGTTGTTTGCAGATGATGTTGTCCTGTTGGCTTCATCCAGCAATGACCTACAGCTCTTGCTGGGACGGTTTGCTGCTGAGTGTGAAGCGGCTGGGATGAGAATCAGCACCTCCAAGTCCGAGTCCATGGTCCTCAGCCGGAAAAAGGTGGATTGTCCTCTCCGGGTTGGGGACACGCCCCTGCCCCAAGTGGAGAAGTTTAAGTATCTTGGGGTCTTGTTCACGAGTGAGGGGAAAATGGAGCGAGAGATCGACAGACGGATTGGAGCAGCATCTGCAGTGATGCGGACGTTGTACCGGTCTGTTGTGGTGAAGAGGGAGTTTAGTTCTAAGGCAAAGCTGTCGATTTACCAGTCAATCTACGTTCCTACTCTCACCTATGGTCACGAGCTTTGGGTAATGACCGAAAGAACGAGATCGCGGATACAAGCGGCTGAAATGAGCTTTCTCCGTAGGATTGCTGGACTCACCCTCAGAGATAGGGTGAGGAGCTCAGTCATCCGGAAGAGGCTCAGAGTAGAACAGCTGCTCCTCCACATTGAAAGGAGTCAGTTGAGGTGGTATGGGCATCTGATTAGGATGCCTCCTGGACGCCTCCCACTTGAGGTGTTTCAGGTACGTCCCACTGGGAGGAGACCCCGGGGCAGACCCAGGACTCGGTGGAGAGACTATGTCTCCCAGCTGGTCTGGGAACGCCTTGGTATCCCCTCTGAAGAGCTGGAGCAGGTGGCTAGGGAGAGGGAAGTCTGGGCTTCTCTGCTTGAACTGCTGCCTCTGCGACCCGGACCTCCGGAAAAGCGGTAGAAGATGGATGGATGGATGGATGGATGGACTATGGAAGGGTGGGTGGGACAGCACTGTGTATATCTGTGTTGTTTGAGGCTGGTTTTGATGGATGGACATCATTGTATGTTAGAATGGATGGGTGTTAATGTTGATTTGTAAAAAATACAGTAAATTGTTTACTTGGGGTCTTAAAGGTGGTAATTTGTATAAAATTCACATGGGTGTATCTATGGAAAAGAGGAGATGGAATTAATAAGTGTTCACTTCTTCCTTCTCCCTTTCGAACAGTGTATACTGTTACTTTATTGCATTTGCCATTAGCTTGTATTTGTTATATTTTTGTGTTCGAAATAAACTATCTATCTTTTTTACATATCAACATTAACACCCATCCATCCTAACATACATTGATGTCCATACATCAAAACCAGCCTCAAACAACACAGATATACACAGTGCTGTCCCACCCACCATTCCATAGTGTCCCAGAGTGAGCATAGTGAATTGTACATATAATACTACCCTTCTAACATATATCCTTTCAGCAAATGGTGCTTATACCTCTTTCATTGTCTCTTTTTTTAAATATTTTTTGTATATTAATTGGGAGTTGATTATTAATTGCCCTGTACATGACTTGTGCTGTCTTAAATTTAACTAAATCGATAAACTTTATGACATGTTACTTTAAAAACAACGAATTGGTATGGTCTCTATATCCTACATTATTTATTATCCTTATAGCTCTTTTTTGTAATGTGCATATTGCTTGTAGGTTGGTCTTGTAGGTGTTTCCCCAGACTTCCACACAGTAGTTAAGATAAGGTAGAAACAGTGAATTGTACAATAAGACCAATGATTTATAGTCCAAGAAGTGTCTTGTCTTCCCCAGTATGCCTATACATTTTGCTAATTTGGCCCGGATGTGACTAATGTGAGGTTTCCAGCAGATTTTATTGTCTAGCGTCACCCCCAGAAACTTATTTTCCTGTACTGTTTCTATTCTGGTATCATCTATCGTTACCATTATTTCATGATTTATTTTATAATTTCCAAACAACATAATCTTTGTTTTTTTTAGATTTAGAGATAATTTATTTTTGTTGAACCACTGCGTTAATTTTTCCATTTCAGTTGTGACCACCTCTAAAACCTGCTGCAAATTCTCACCAGTGCAATACTTGGCATATGTCATTTATATACAAAATAAAGAGTTTGGGTCCCAAAACTGACCCCTGGGGCACACCACAAGTGATGTCCATGCAGGGTGATTTGTGCTCTCCAATTTGTACAAATTGTTGTCTGTTACTTAAATAACTTTCCACCCAACTCAGTCCAACCCCTCTTATCCCATACCTTTCCAGTTTCCTTAATCAAATCAAATCAAACTTTATTGTCATATTGCTGTACATACAACTGTAGTGCAGGCAAGATGAAATTGCGTTTCTCTCGGCATCCATATAAGAAGCAGCATGATTAAGACACACTCCCACATAGCTCCCACCCCCCCATCCATTCACACATCCCTGAGACATACTTGGGGAAAAAGAATAACTAACTATAATATACAAAATGTCCATAGGTGCAGTAGTGTGTATGTGAGATTCCGGGTCAGCTGTTCAGCATCCTGACAGCTTGTGGGAGGAAGCTGTTGATCAGTCTGGTGGTTCTGCCTCTGGTGGTTCTGCCTCTGATGCTCCGGAATCGTTTACCAGATGGAAGAAGTTCAAAGTGTTTATGCAGAGGGTGAGAACGGTCCTTGACAATGTTCAGTGCCCTGCTCCTACAACGGTTCTGAAAAAGTTCTTGGACAGAGGGGAGGGAGACTCCAATTACCCTCTCCGCCCCCTTGACTATCCTCTGCAGGGCTTTTTTGTCTGACATACTGCAGCTGGAGTACCATGTAGCAATGCAGTACGTCAGAACACTCTCCACCACACCTCTGTAGAAGGTCCTAAGGATGCAGATGGGGAGAGAGGCCTGTTTGAGTTTCCTCAAGAAGTGTAGTCTCTGCTGAGCTCGCTTCCTGATCTCCAAGGAATTCTTGCTCCAGGTCAGGTCCTGCGAGATCTGCACTCCGAGGAGTGCTACTACTATATATAGTAGTAGTAGTAGTAGTAGAATACTATATATAGTAGTAGTAGTAGTAGTAGAATACTACTACTTCCTTAGTAGTATTCTGTGGTCAATGGTGTCAAAAGCTTTCTTTAAATCTATAAATACTCCTACAGCAACCTTTTTTATCTATACAACTAGTAATTTCTTCTATAAGTTCGATCAGTGCCAAAGATGTAGATTTATCTGCTCTAAAACCATACTGGCTATCTGTAAGGAAGTTGTGTTTTTCAGTGAAATCATCCATTCTCTTAGTGAAGATTTTTTCAAGTATTTTAGAGAATTGTGAGAGTAAAGAGACTGGCCTGTAATTTGTGAAGCGATGACTGTCTCCTGTTTTGTATAGAGGTATTACTTTTGCTATTTTCATTTTGTCTGGAAATGTACCAGTTTGAAATGACAGGTTACAGATGTGGGTGAGTGGCTTAACAATTCCCTCAATTACTTTTTTCACTATTGTCATGTCAATTTCATTCCAGTCCATTGATTTTTTGTTCTTAAATTTACTCACAGTCTCGATAATTTCCTTTTCAGTAACTTCACCCAAAAAGATTGTGTTTGGATTTCTATCTTCTATTTCATTCACAGAACCACTGTTGTTTGTTTCTGGTGTCACTATTGATTTTGCTAATTCAGGACCAACGTTTACAAAAAATTTATTGAAACCACTGACCACATCTTCCATATTATTTATCAAATTGCCATTTTCGATAAAATATTCTGGATAATTTGCATTCTTAGGACGATTACTAATAATCCCACTGAGTACTTGCCATATTCCTTTTATGTTATTTTTGTTATCCTCTAGTATTCTGTTGTAATATTCTTTCTTACAGGTCCTCATTATAGTAGTAAGCTTATAAAAATACTTAAAAATA
Source organism: Pholidichthys leucotaenia (assembly GCA_020510985.1). Lineage (NCBI taxonomy): Eukaryota > Metazoa > Chordata > Actinopteri > Cichliformes > Pholidichthyidae > Pholidichthys > Pholidichthys leucotaenia. Next base: position 16,996,048 of record CM035848.1, on the reverse strand, counting down.
TAGTAAATTGTTAACTTGGGGTCTTAAATGTGGTAATTTGTATATAATTCACATGGGTGTATTTATGGAAAAGAGGAGATGGAATTAATAAGTGTTCACTTCTTCCTATCGAACACTGTATACTGTTACTTTATTGCATTTGTCATTTGTTTTGTTTTTGTTATACTTTTTTGTTTGAAATAAAGTATCTATCTATCTATCTATCTATCTATCTATCTAGATAGGAGAAACGTAATTTCATTCTACTCTACATGATTGGCTGTATGGACTGAATGACAATAGACTGAATGACAATAAAGTTATCTTCTTCTATTTTCTTTAGATTTTAGTGACCCTAATAAACATTCGTTTTCACCTCATTCACTAATCGATAATCGATAATATATCTCATGTTATTCTAGCTTATTTTGTTATATTTTTTACCGTGATGTTACATTGAAGTATGAGCATTAGCTTGGCAAGGTGGTTAGCAGTAGTGAGTCTAACCACCTTGGAGCTCACCTCACTGGAGAGTGGATGACAGACAGGCTGCCTGGCATTAGGTTAACTGTTGATCTGTCCCATTTTGGTCACTATTTTCTATAAATTATAAGAGGCTTATCTTATCTTAAATTCTATTCACTCCCCACTGGAATCCTTGTTCATCTACCAATGTTTTACTTAAAAAGTCATTCTTAGATATTATTTTAGCTTTGTACAGAGACCTAGGGTTAACTAAACTAGCAGTTTAGCTACTCATTCACAAATGTTTCTGGTCTTATTGTACTCCAGGCTCTGGCCATATCTTACTGACCACTGAAACCACACACTCCTGTCCACCATCCATCCATCTTCCACCACTTTTCCAGAGGTCCGGGTCGCGGAGGCAGCAGTTCAAGCAGAGAAGCCCAGACTTCCCTCTCCCCAGCCACCTGCTCCAGCTCTTCAGAGAGGATACCAAGGCGTTCCCAGACCAGCTGGGAGACATAGTCTCTCCAGCGCGTCCTGGGTCTGCCCTGGGGCCTCCTCCCAGTTGGACGTGCCTGAAACACCTCAAGTGGGAGGCGGCCAGGAGGCATCCTGATCCGATGCCCATACCACCTCAACTGGCTCCTTTCAATATGGAGGAGCAGCGGTTCTACTCTGAGCCTCTCCCGGATGACTGCGCTCCTCATCCTATCTCTGAAGGAGAGTCCAGCAATCCTACGAAGAAAGCTCATTTCAGCGACTTGTATCCACGATCCCGTTCTTTCGGTCGTTACCCAAAGCTCATAACCATAGGTGAGGGTGGGAACGTAGATTGACTGGTAAATCAACAGCTTTGCCTTAGAACTTAGCTCACTCTTCACCAACAGCAGACTGATACAACGTCCGCATCATTGCAGATGCTGCTCCGATCCATCTGTCAATTTCTCGCTCCATTCTCCCCTCACTCGTGAATAAGACCCCAAGATACTTAAACTCCTCCACTTGGGGCAGGAGCTTGTCCCCAACCCGGAGAGGACAATCCAATTTTTTCCAGCTGAGGAACATAGACTCGGACTTGGAGGTACTGATTCTCATCCTAGCCGCTTCACACTCAGCAGCAAACCGTCCCAGTAAGAACTGTAGGTCAGTGCTGGATGAAGCCAGCAGGACAACATCATCTGCAAACAACAGAGATGAGATCCTGTGGTCACCAAGCATGACACCCTCCATTCCCTGGCTGCGCCTAGAAATCCTGTCCATAAAAATTATGAACAGGATCGTTGACAAAGGGCAGCCCTGGCGGAGTCCAACTTTCACTGGGAATGAGTCCGACCGAATGTTGGCAATATGAACCAAACTCTCACAACAGTCGTACAGAGACCAAATAGCTCGTAATAACATGCCTGATACCCCATACTCCTGAAGCACCCCCCCACACACACACACACACAAAACCACGAGGGACGCGGTTGAATGCCTTCTCCAAGTCCATACGAGATGCACCATTGACCTTCCAGCAGCAGCTCTGGGCAACCACTTCAACAATGGAGGTGGAGAACATGGCCCATTCAGACTCCATGTCTCCATGCTCCCTCAGAATGTGGTCAAAGTTCTTCTGAAGGTGGGAGTTGAAGACCTCCCAGACAGGGGCCTCAGCCAGACATTCCCAGCACATCCTCACTATATGTTTGGGTCTACCAGGTCTGAATGGCTTCCTCCCCTGCCACTGGATCCAACTCATCACCACCACCAGGTGGTGATAAGTTGACAGCTCTGCACCTCTCTTTACCCGAGTGAGATACGGTTGCAGGTCTGATGACATAATAACAAAATTGATCATCGACCTGCGACCTCAGGTATCCTGGTGCCGGGTGCACATATGGACAGCCTTTTGCTTGAACATGGTGTTCATTATGGACAAAGTTTTTTTTTTTAGCACAGAAGTCCAGTAACTGAACACCACTCAGGTTCAGATCGGCAGGTCGTTCCTCCCAATCACCCCCCTATAGGTTTCACTGTCGTTGCCCACGTGAGCAGTGAAATCCCCCAGTAGGACAATTGAGTCTCCAAGACGATCACTCTCCAGCACCCCAGTCCGAGACTCCAAAAAGGGTGGGTATTCTGACCCATCATTTGGTACATAGGCACAAATGATGATCAGGACTTGTTTCCCAACCCGAAGGCACAGGAAAACAACCCTTTCGTCCACCAGGGAAAACTCTAATATAGAGGCAGCAAGGTGGGGGGATACAAGAATACACACCCCTGCTCGTCTCCTCTCGCCCGGGGCAACTTTAGAGTATGCCAAGCTCCAGCCCCTCTCCAGGAGACTGGTTCCGGAACCAGAGCTGTGTATTGAGGTAAGGTCGACTATATCCAGCCAGTATCTCTCAACCTCATGCAGCAGCTTAGGCTCCTTCCCCACAAGAGAGGGAACATTCCACATCCCAAAAGCCAGTTTAGGAAGCTTGGGATCAGATGGCCAAAGTCTTTGCCTTCAATCACCACCTGACCCACATAGCACCAGACCCCCATGGTCCCTCCTGCAGGCGGTGAGCCCACTGTAGGGCAGACCCATGTAGCTCCTTCGGGCTGAGCCCAGCCAGGTCCCATGGGCAGAAACCCAGCCACCAGGTGCTAGCCATCAAGCCCCTCCCCCAGGCCTGGCTCCAGGGTGGGGCCCTGGTAACCCCATACCGAGCGGGGTACACTGGATCCTTGCTCTTTCATTCATTATGGGAGTCTGTTGGATCGTTCTTAGTCTGGCCCTTCACCCAGGACCAGTTTATTTTGGATGACCCTACCAGAAGCAAATTGCCCCGGACAACATAGCTCCTGGGATCCCTAGTGCATGCAACCCATCTACCACGATGAGGTGACGATCTATGATCCCAAAGTGGGAAATAACAGTGTAACAGCAGCATAACACAGTAGATGACCAAAATCACAAAAACACACACAGCATAATAGCTCATCATCAACAGCGGAGTAGCTAACAGAGGCCCCGGCTGGATCGGAGCTCAGCTACAGCGGCGGAGCTAACCGAGGCTCCGACTGGATTGGAGCTCAACTACAGCGGCGGAGCTAACAGCGGAGGAACTAACTGAGGCCCCAGCCGGATCCAAGGTCAGCTGGACCAGATACCGGCAGCACCAGTGCAACTGGTTGATAGTGGTGTGGCACTGCATGTATTTCTGGCATTGGCATGCAGTAGATCCAGTGTTTTATTTTCTCTGGTGGAACATTCGACAAACTGGTGGAAGTTTGGTCGTGTTTTGACCAGTGAGACATGGTTAAAATCTCCTGTGATGACCATAAATGTGTCAGGGTGCTGCACCAGTAAAATGGCAGCAGTGAGACTGATGGCATCACAGGCCACCGCTGTATCAGGTGACGGGGGGATATAAACAGCAATCACAATGGCACACGTGAAGTTTCGTGGCATATAATAAGGTTGCATACTCACAGCAAGCAGTTCAATGTCCAGGCTGCAGAGACGTTCCTTCAGATTAATGTGTTCAGGATTATACCACCTCTCATTTACAAAAAGTGCCATCCCTCCTCCCCTCCTTTTACCGCTCCTTATAATGTCCCTGTCCGACCGGACAGTCTTAAAGCCAGGCACTACTATGTTGTTGTCCGTGATGTGAGTGTAACCACGTTTCTGTGAAACACATGATACTACACTCACGATATTCCCTTTGCGTCCTGACCAGCGCTGTGAGCTCATCCACCTTGTTCCCCAGCAACCTCATGTTACCCGTGATGAACATTGGTACCGCCAGCTTATGTTTTCTTCTCCTCCTCCTCACCTTGGCTCCAGCCCTTTGCCCGTGGCATCTCCTCTTCAGTTCATCTTGGATCAGGGGCTTCGCTCTGGGCAGCAGTGTTGGCCTCTCCAGTGCAGTCAGCTGGCCGCGTGTGTAAACAATACGTTTGCCCCCACCTCTATTGTTCTCCATTGCCCCGAGGAAAAAAAAATCAAAGAAAGACCAGGAGAAAAATAGAAAAACTTGGTCCAGTCGTTAATCCGAGTCTTACTAACAAGCCCTGATGAAAAGAAACACACTATATACAAGCATAAGCTAATAAAGACACAAAGCCATGAGAGCCACTGCTGTTACGGCTGCCTCTCATTACGGCACTGTGCAAAAATAAAAAAAAGTGTTGTTTTTTTAGCACAGTCTTGGATATTTTAATATGTATTTTGTTAGATTGCAACATTACATGCTAAATTATTATAAGTTCATAAAAACAAACATATAAAACATATAAAAACATATAAAACATATAAAACAAACATACTGTATATCCAGTCTTTATGCTTCAAAAGAGAGCTATTAGGATAATAAACAAAGCAGCTTACAGGGAACCAACAAACCCACTTTTTCTTAAACTAAAAGCTCTCAAGTTGAAAGATCTGGTTGACTTTAAAACTGCAATAATAATGTTTAAAGTGAAGAATCTATCACTGGCCGCAAATATCCAAAAGTTGTTCCAAATAAGGGAGAAATAATATCATTTTAGAGGAACATGTATATTTCAAAAACCTTCAGTGAGAACTACCACCAAGCAACACTGTATTTCAGTGCAAGGAGTCAGATTATGGAACGATTTTGGACCTGAATT